>OY729850.1:1981170-2700899 GCA_951394115.2 Drosophila phalerata
TTAGCATTAATAATTTTTTTTTAATGTAAGCCTATAAATTTTTTTATTATTAGTTCCAATGAAACAATTAATGTAAGACAAATAATATTAATTAATCCCTACGCTAAACCTACACATAAAATAAACACAGGAAGGAACTCTCTTTTGGAACCAGTTCTTTGGTTAACTTAACATTCCATCCCTGTTGCCTAGTGTAATTTAATATTCAATGACAGCACTTACATAGAGAAAGACACTGATGCCGTTGCTCTGATGCTCCAGCGTGGAGATCAGCTTGAAGATGGCCTCGTTGGACATGATGGAGTAGTGTGAGGTGACCTCCATTCGGCTGAGATTGTTCAGGGCTGCAGCACACAGCAACAGGGTCTGGGCACAGCAATCTGGCTGCAACAGAGCCGCCAATCCGGCGACCAGAGTCTCGGCACAATCTCTCAGTCCCGCCACCCGATGCTCCGGTCCATGCCAGCCGGCTGTGATCTGTGCCAGCAGCGAAACCGCCTCTCTCCTCTCAATTCCGCCCCGTTCCACAGTGCCGCCCACCTGGAGGATGTCGCGGACAATCTCAATGCCGCCACAGGCGCCCAACTGGGCAATCGCTTGCGGGGCACAGCATAGGGTTGCCAACGCACGCAAAGCCAGAGCACGAACCGAGCTAAGTTTGTGATCGAGCACAACTATAAGCAGTGCACGTACTGCCTCATTTTGCACAAAGGCATCGGAGAGGGAGGCGAAACCATCGTAATCAATGTTCATTAGGGTTGCCACCATATTGATATTCGCACGCAGCAACAAATCACAGCGACTCTGCTCGATGCTCAGGACTAAAACACGAGCCAATCTCTCAAAGATGAGACGCAATGTGATTAATGTGTGACGTTTCAGCAACTGTACATCATCTAGCAAGGATTCCAGATTAATGTAGTGCTGTTTTTCCAGGGAATACCTAAAAAGAGTTTATATACAAAAATTTTAATTAAAAATATATTATCTAATATGAGTGATCTATTTCTTAACTAATTTTTAAGTTTCTCAATTTTTCCTGCTTCATATTTTGCATAATAAATTAATTGGGTTCAGCGCCTCGACTCGAAGCAACGTTTGTGCTGTGTGTTATTTATATTTATATTTTATTAAAAGTATTCTAAATTGACCTTCTTCATACTGCGCATTATAAATTTCTTGTGTTCAGCGCCTCGACTCGAAGCAGCTATTTTGCTGTATGTTTTAATTGTAAGTATTTCTATGTTTTTGTTAGGAAGTTAAGATTAATTTTTAATCATTTTGACACCAAGGAATGTCTGGGTTTTCCTTTATTTTAATTAAATAATTGTAAGGTATAAAGTTCTCCTATATATTTAAAATAATTTTTGTTTAAATTTTTATAATTATTTTTTTTTAAATGTTTTTTTTTAACTAAAATAAATCCCACATACCTTGTATCCCTGCTGACTGTTCGAATCTGCTCCAAATGCTGCTCGTAGCGTCTTCTCTCCACGCGTGCATCATTGAAGAAGATGCCACGTCGCTCCAGCACACAGGTGAACTCATCCAGGTGGGTGAGCAGCCTTGTGGCACCGCTTAGTGCCTCTGGCAATGTGGTTGCCTGCAGTCCGCTCAAGACACGCTCACTCCGCTCGAAGTGTGATTGAAGATCGAGAGATTGCTGCTGAAGTTGACGCATTAATTTGGCCACAGCACTTGTGGTGATTGTGAAGTTCTTATATGCCTCCTGGGCAATTGATTTGTGTTGCAGCATGCACATCACTTCCGGTTCGCAATTCCAACGTTCCTCGCCCAACCAACACTGTACTGCCTGATTCTGTTCCATCTGAGACTTGGCGGATCTGCGGATCTTGGTCTTTGGCGTACTTGTGCTCGCGGTGAAGCGACTGCGCAGCGGAGAAAGTGCCTCCAATTTGAGAGTCTCCTCGTCATACTGACCAGCTGTACCGAAAGTGACGGTCTCATTGTTATAAGGCGGAGGCGCCTCGCCCAAATAAACTGTTTCATTGTTGTAAGGCGGCGGAGGAGTCACTGGTGTCACAGGTTCCTCATCCTATAAGAAATTTGATAAATTATAATTAGAATTTGGCAATAAATTGTATGAAAACAAAACTTACATAAATTGGGAAACCATATTAAGAAATTATGATATTAACTAGGATATTAATAAAATATATATTCATATAGCAGAAGCAGTAATTTAAATATAAGGATAAAAAGAATCATAAGAAAACGAAAAATATTGGAATGGCAAAATTTGGAGGATTTAAATTGACAAGTCAAAATGAAAAATTAAATATATTTTCATAATTACAAGAATTATTAAAAACGCGTTGTTTATAATAAAATTTTTTTTTCATTTCACCTTTTGTACTTTTTTCTACTACTGTTAAATATGTTGGTTACATTTCAAAAATACTCTTCATAAAAAAATACTAACCAACATTATGTCCTATAATATTTTTAGAATTATTTACAATTAATCTCTGTCTTCATATGTAAAAATCCAATAATGTTTTATCCTATCTAAAACTAATGATATAATGATGTATTCTATTCTTTTTCTTTTTTTATGATTCTTAAATTGTTCACTTGCTTATTTTTTTAATTTTCATAAAATTATTTGGATGCTTTTCAAGTTACCTCTGATAATTCCTGCTGCTCCAGCTTCGCTTTCCTTGCCAGACGCTTGCGGCGTCTCACCGCAGGACGTGGCGGCGTTGCCGGACTGACAGCAGGCTTATCATCCAGCTGCAGACTGTCCAATTGTTCAAACAGTCGACTGTGACTTGCCGACAACTCCTCATCCTCATCTCTGTCCTGCGCTTCATTCTCATTCTGCTTTGGCGTTGCCACCCCGTTGAAGGAAATGCGACGCGTTACGCTGACCAGCGGCGAATAGAAAGACGAGTTGCCCACACGGCGTATGACAGTTGGGGGCGTGGCCACCGAGCGTAATGATGTGGGCGAGACACTGGGCGTGGCTGTTGTATTTGCTGCTGTCAACACGGTTGAGGTCTGACTGTTATGTTGCTCCTCGTTGTCCGAGAATCCCGAATCCTGTGGATTGGAAAATTGATATAAATTTAAGTATGAAATAATAACAATAAAATGATGTTATTGAAATGGAACATATTGGAATTGAAATGAAAAGATGTGTCACAAAATGAAATCAATAAAGATAATTAAATAGAAAATTATTTAAAAATTATAAGGATCATAGAAAAAATGTGAGACTCATAGAAATGGAACAATATTTAAGTAAAACATTATGAAATAAAATTAATTAATTAAAAATGTGACTATTATAAATGTATGGAATGCATGGAAATGGAACACACTTTCCGTAATGGACTGATATACAAAACTTAATTAAATATAAAAATAGGTCAAATTATTTGAATGAGAGTGAGTATGAAATAAGGGAATGAATGGCAATGGAACACAATTTTTATTATGAATCGGATTGTGAACATCAAAGCAAGCAAAATATCAACTAATTTGGAATAAAGACATTTTATAAAATAAAATAACAGTCTTAACTGTAGGAACGAGTGGAAATTGAACAAAAATGACATGTTGCCATTAAATAAGAATTCTCTAAAATATAATAATATCTGTATATTAAAGATTGTAGTACAAAAAATCTCATGCACTGATGGAATGAGTGGAAATGGAATATAATTATCACGAAGCCAAGAAATTCAATTTATTTATTAGGAAATTTTATTAAAATAAAGTTAATAATATAAAGTTTTTAGTACTAAAAATGTCACTTGACGATTTCACTAACGAAAACTGTGATTCAGTCGAATTGTGGAACACATTGCACATGAATTTGAGATTGCTTGTGAATGTATATTTAGATAACGCACCTGACTGCGTAGACTGCCGGGACTGTCGTGTTTGTGCCAGGATAATTTGGAGCTGTTCTGTTCATCGTCGACCTCCTGGATGCTGGACAAATTGCCCGAGTTGTGGCCGAGATGATGACGTTGCAAGGCGCTGTCCAAAGATGCGGGTTGTTGCTGATTCTGTAGCTGATGATTCTGCACTTGATGCTGCACTTGCGGTTGCTGGTAACCATAATTGTAATGTGAGTAGAAGCCGCCGCTGGTGAAACTGCTGCCTGTCTGTTGACCTTCCGATCCCCACCAGACTTTACTGTAGCTGCGTTGAAAGGACATGCCTGCAGGAAGAGAGAGAGACGAAGAGAATTGTGTGAGAGCAATGCAAATCAGTTGTGTCAATCATTTAATAAATTGCCTCATTTGTTTAACCGCTTTAAATTCATTAAGTTTAATGCAATTGACGCCTGCTTAATTTATTTTCATCACGCCCCCAAGCGTCCATTGGTATTGGGGCAAATGTCAACAACTATCAGCAAAAGTTTTCAAGTGTATTCCCCAACACACACACACACACATAGTAAATAAACACACACGCAGACAGACTTCAATTTAATATCCGTTACAGAAAAACTTAAATTTCCGCCGTGCGACGCAACAAATCATTATTTTAATCAATATACAGTATGTGCAATAATTGTTGTAACAAAGGAAAATATTCTCTTATTCGTGTGTGATTTTTTATTTAAATATCTCCTTTAGTTTTTCATTTGCTTTAAAAAATATATACTTAAGTAAATAAAATAATGCAAGCAAAGTTTTTTTTTTTTATAAATAATATTTTATTTAGTACACAGCTTGTCATGTAATTGTTTTGACAAAGAAAAAAATTCACAATATTTTTTTAGTTATTGCTCATATAATTGATTTTTGATTGTTCCAAAAACTATTATAAAATAAGAAAAATCATTGCTATGGAAAAAACCAATTAAAACAATTTTAAAACAAATTTTAAAATTTTTTAAATAGATAAAATTATTGTTTAAAATTTTTAATGATATTATTATTATTATTATTATAATTGTTTAACTTGCTTTAAAAGCTAATAAACAATAAGAAAACAAATTATAACATTATATTACATTATATAAACATTATATTATACTTTTATTTAAAAATACAAATTTAAGTATGGAATCACATTTCTTTTCATTTTTTCTTTGTCAAAGCAGTTTCTTGACGTACTGTATATATTTATAAAACTTCATATGTGTGAGGGTCTTTGTGCTCGACAATTTGACCTGGGCAGAGATGTCAGGCACAGTGAACACCCAAGAAATGAGACAGAGAGAGAGTCAGTTGAGTTTTGAGTTGTTGGCTTAATGCAAAGTTGCTGTTATCAAAATGACATTTGACATGTGGCAGAGACATAATTAGAATGCAGCCTTCTGCCCCAATGTGGCATGTGGCATGGAAATGGGAATGTGGCAACTTCTATCTGCACTTATATATATAATTGTGTTATAATTTCAAAGTAATTGATGTGATGCCAAATTTTGTGGCCAGGTATTTATGCAGATTTTCCCTCCCCCCTCTCCATTCCACTCTTCTCCCCCCGAACCCCTAACCATTGAAATTTACACAGCTGTCCAGCTTTCAGTTTTCAACTTCAACTCGAGTCCCATCTACAGTTTATACAAGGGGGTGAGAAGGGGGGGGTAACAAATGCAAATGTTGGCCAAAAGCATTTACGCTATATTATGCAAATGAAATAAAGTAATTATGCCGCACATTTTCTGTACCGACTGCTACCGTTATTCCCCTCTCTTCTCCCTTCTCTGCTCTCCACAGTTTATTCACTTTTTGGCGGTTTTACGACTTTAAAATATATTTTTGGGTTGACAACAACCAAATGTACATTTTGTGGCAACAACATATTTATTACTGTTTATTTTTATTTTTATTTGTATTTATTTTGTTGTTGGTTTTTAGCATAATTATGCAATCGTGTTTGCCCAAAAACGCAGTTAACCGAAAGCGTTTAGTAAATTTTCATTTACAGCCAAAAAGTATGCAATGGTTTTGGGTTTTACAGTTTAGCAAGCACTGTTCAAACATTGACTGCATAATTTGTTTTAATTGTATATAAATATTTATAGAATTCAATTTATATTTATAAATATATTTTTCACATTTTTGAATAAATGCCCATTTTATTTTTTAAAGGACTTGAAAAAGGAATTCTTTTGAGACAACAGAGAATTTAAATAAAGTTAATAATTAGTTGTAAACATTCAAATACTTTTTTTTATATTAATTTTATAAATAATATTCTCACTTTAATGAAATTCATTAGCTGTTTTTTTGCATTAATAATTGTAAATTATTTTTTTAAGACAACTGCGATATTTTTAATGAAAATGTAAGCAAAAGAATTTATACCTCTTTAATAAATTAAATTAAATTTATTTCAATAGATGAATTCCAAGTCTGCTTTTCATTTGCATTTGCATTAATATTGCTTTATTTATTTTGCGCATTTCTTGTAAACAAATTCATTGTGATTTTCATTCGACGCTTAAAAGTATGCAATGCAAATTTTCATTTAACGAGGCGCGACATAAAAAAAAAACAAGATGGCGGCTAATTAATGAAGAGCTTTGCGAGCAGTTAAACAGGGATGGCAAGAGAGGGGGGTGATGGTGAGGGAAAGAGGGGGAAAGAGGGATGCATTCGCTGTTAAGGCTTGCACAATAAATATTGCGCAATTCTCGTTTGCAGCAAGGCGATAAAAATTAACGGTACTTAATACCAATATGGAAAATCATTAAGTGATTTATGGCCCAACGCACAGCAGCAGACAGTGCGATAGAGACAGAGATAAAGAGCGAGTGAGAGTGAGAGAGGAGTGTAAAGCAGGCGATTAATATTTGTCAGCGCTTTTAAAGCTCTTCAGAGAGATACAAAAAATCAGCGTAGCGAACGAAAGCATATTAAATGTTGCAGCCCTGGTTTAAGCTTATTAATTATGAATCCCATTAATTGGGAATTTCATTTAAAAACTTGATATTAACAAGATTTTTAAGGTGACAACGCGATTATATGTTCTTTTTAATTAAGAAGTGCTTTAATTTGGCAGCCCTGGTTGATGCTCATTAATTGAGAAAGTTGTAATGCATATTTCAGCTGCGTTATTCATTAAAAATTGAATTTTTTAAATTTCTTTATTACAAGATTTTTCATTAATCGAAAGTTGCATTAAAAAATGTATAGATTTGTCATTCATTTAAGATGCAACCCTGACTTTGGAAAATAAGTTCATTATTTAATTTTACGGTTTATGGTTTATGCTAATTTGATCAAAAATCAATAGTTAAATTAAGTTTCCTGCCTCTTTTTTAATAATCAATTAATTTAATATTTTAGCCCTGGCTTTTTCTCATTAAATGCGCTTGTCATTAAAAATGTGACAGTCATTAAAACTTGCATTAAAAGTGCATTACTGCAGCTTTTATATAAAAATGTTCAAGTTAAAGTTTTTTCTTCAATAATTCACAATGTATTTCATGCTCCCAACTTTATAATGCATTAATTTGTTTGTTAATTATTTGTTTATTTATTAGATCTGTTAAGTATATACAATATATATGAGCCTAGCATACAGATAAACGCATTTTATAATACAAATACACAGATAAACAATGTCAAACTTGTGTTCATTTTTCTTCTCTAATTTTCTCACATTTTTCAATGCTAGAGAAAAACTTGCAGTACGAGTAATACATATATAGGATAATATCAAGAATTAATTTCCAATAAAGGCCACAGACAAATAACAAGTCGAGTTTACAACAAACAGGATATAATGAAAAGTAAATTAAAGAAATTAAAGAAAAAATAATGCGATTTTTTTAATGAAAGGAAAGAAAAAATAACCAAATTGTGTTGAATTTTTTTTGCTAGAATTGTCTTTAGATTTTGCAGTTGTAGGTGTGTGTGTGTGTGTGTGTGTTAAGGTGTGCGTATGTGTGTGTGTGGCAGTCAATTAACAAACGCGCCACATAAATTTTCATATTGAATACATTTTCGCTGTTTTGGTATTTGTTTAATCAAGATAAACGAGCTGTGCGAATATGAGACTGCGCCACTTGCCACATGCCACATGTGGCACACACACACACTCATACACACACACACACAGGTAGTGAAAGCCAGCACCAATCTGTTGTTTGGGTAAACAGGGATATATATTTATTACACGCCTCTCCACAATCTCTGTCTCCTTTTACGTGCCCCTCAATGTGGCACATCGTTGAGCAGCAACGTTGTTGTATAGCTGGGAGACTTTGTGGTGGCATGCAACACCATCGGCTTGCCATTCACATCCGGCGTCTCCTCCACATTCACATCCACATAGCCCACTGTGGTCACTTGCACACTCGTCTTGGTCAGTTGCAAGGTGCGTTGCAAGCTGCGGGCTTTTGATTCGCGCTCATGTTGCAAGTTGCCATTGCTTTGACTGTGACTGTGACTGTGACGGTGACTGTGACTGTGATGTTGACTGTGTCCTGTATTGGACTCCAGATCATCATCATCATCATCATCATCGCTATAATCGCTAGTCATTGAACTATTGTAAGATAATGGTGAAGTCGTTTGACGTACTCCTCCACCTCTTCCTCCGCCTCCTCCTCCTACTCCTCCCACTGTCGATGACGATTGTCGCTCACTGTTGCTCGATCTTTGTTGCAATGTGGTCGATGATGCATCTGCTGTAATATCCTCCTCGGAGATATCATCAAATGCCGGCGGTGGCGTTGAATTACCCGATAACATGGTCAATCCCATTGCCCGTCCTCCCGTGCCACTTGCCACGCCCACTCCGGCGGGATTGCTATTGGGCGTTCGCAATAGAGGCGTACGCAATTGTGTTGTGGATGTTTTACGCTTGGAGGGGGAATGTTTAAGCGGAAATGTTGGTGTCTTTTTGAACACCTGCTTGGCCATCGCATCCTGAAACCGTTTGGCATAGAACGACGGACGACAGACGGACACCGTGTCGCCATTGTACAGTATACTCTTGAATGTATGCTCCAGTTTCTTCTCCAATCGATACGATTGCAATATATCGATAATGCCAATGTACAGCATTAATCTCTCATCATCCTCCGATCTGGCTGGAATGCCACCCTTCGGCTCATCGACTCCCTCCTCGACAGTCGCATCCAGATCGGCGGTTATCGATTCCATGGCCGTGGAATGTGCCACAAGACGTTGACGATTCATGCTGCGTGATCGATTCAAACCGGATGCGGAAGTGCCTGCAAATTTAGGGGTGGAAAACACATCAATGTCAAGAACTGATGACATTTACTTATTAAATCGATGTAGTTATAGTTATGGAATTTATCGATGCATTGATGTTTGCTCCTTACAAAATCTATTCATATTTGAGTAAAATAAACAAAGTTTTTGCTCTTTAGCCAGTTGCTTTAAGAACTAACTATTTTAAATATCAATTATACATTTTTTAATGATACCTTTAACGAAATCAAATCACTTTTCAATAATTCCACTTTTTAGACAGTTTTTTTTTTAAAACAATACTATTATTATTTAATGCTACCTTTACAAAATTAAATTACTTTTTAATGACCTAGTTAATAATTTTTTTTTCCAATTTTTTATCTTTTTATCTCAATTTTTTCCGAATTTTTCCTATTACTATTTATCAACTATTTTTATTATTATTTTCGCAATTTTTCTTTACCTAATTTTTAAATTCGAATAACACGGTTCCATATTTTATTTGTACATATCTGACTTTCTAGTTTTTTCCCTAGTTTTATATGTCCTACTTATGATTATTTTTAGAAAATCTTATAGGCAAGTCTCAAAAAAATATCGAGCAACATCGATGCATCATATTCCAAAAAATACATCGGGGTATTCTTTTTTTTTTAATTTCTCTACCTGGAATGGAGGCATAGGAAGCAACTGCATGCAGTTGATGCACTTGATCCGCCTCTGGAGCATCATCATCATTTACACCTCCTCCTCCTCCTGCCTTTTTCTGCAGCTTTGCCCGTGCATTACGTATACGTTCCTCTCTCTTCTCCTTTGCCGCAAGATCTAGATTATGTATGCCAACCAACAAGGAATAATCCATAATCTTAAAACTCTCCAACACCATGCAATCCCTTTTAATGGTATTCATTAAAGCCGTATATGTGTCTGCTTCCAGGAAAATGCCATTGGGATGATGCTCGGCAAAGTCGAGATCCTTAAATGTTGGACTCGCCTTTTGTCGCTCCGCTTTGGAAGCCTTGCGGCGAAATGTGGAACCTTTTAGATCGTATTTGGAGTGCATTTTAATGTCCGATGGCAGCAAATTATTCATGGCCACCAAACGCACATTCTTCGAGTTGTAATGGAAACAGTAGAGACCAAAGAATTTGGGTAGAAGAGTGCGTGGATTCTGCGAGAGATTCATGTAGTAGCCCGGCAATAGTTTCTGCAGAAACTCACACTCCTTTTTCTGCACCGTCTTAATGATAAACTCATCATCATCCGTCAAATAGAAAATCGAACCAGATGCACCCGGATTTGATAATTCTCTCATGGGAGATGCACACATGGACATCAAAAAATCATCGGGTTCAATATTGAATAAATCGCGAAAATATCGAAAAGCAATCGGAGCATAGACTTTAAAGCGAAAGTCGCTATAATGATGAGCGGGTGTTAAGGAGGAACCATCGGGGGGAAATGCAATTGTTTCCATCTCCCAGAAATCGTTCATTAATAAATCTCTTTTGGGTTTTGAGGCCAAACTGCCCACCGTATGTTGTATGCCCAATTGTATGGATCCCATAATCTGTTTGGATTGTATCTTCTTGTAGGTAACCTCTCCTCCTTCGGCCACCCGACGATGTCCGAGTTTCTTTTCGTGTCCTCGAGTTCCTCCTCCGCTTGTGGATGGATTCCTGGACACGGATGGTTCCAATTGTGTTGCCGCAATGTTGTTTAGTTCGTGTTGCATGAATGCCATTGATTCCATGCCTCCATGTGCATTTGCCGCCTCTCTAAAGAGTTGTCTCGATGTTCCTGCTGTGGCAGGTGTTGCTGGTGTTTCCGATGTTGCAAGTGTTGCAGGTGTTGCAAGTGTTGGTGGTGTTGCAGGTGTTGCAGGTGCTATCGATATGACAGGCAGCTCTGTCACATAATTCTCCTGTTGTTGCTGTTGTTGCAACTCCACTTGCAGCAACTCCTTCTCTTCCTGCTCTTCTTGCTCCGCCTCCTCCTGCTCCACTTTACTGCTGCTTCTTTTGCCACTCAGCTCTGCTTCTTTTTGCTTTTGCAGCGGTTGCAACTCCAGTTCAATGTGATCCTCCATGCTAACACTGTTGCAACAGCAACAACAACAGTGAAGGAAATCATAAAATTAAAGGGTATTCAATTAGGCGAGCAAGAGAAAACAATTGGCATTTTCACAATGGCTCACAAACTGTAAAACTGTAACAAAGGCAACACTCTCATTATTTAATTGCAGCTATTTGAATTACTATAAAGAACTATTATTAATAATTATAATTTATTTTTATAATACATTGATGTTATTTTTATTTCATATTTCTATTTATTTTATTTAATTTTATTATATTTCAATTTAATTTTATTATACTTAATTTGCAATTGAATTATGTTTTTTGTCGTTTTATTTTCTTTTAATTATTTTTATATGAATCTTTATTTATAATTTATTTTATTTTATGGTATTTTTGTTTACTTTGTTAATATTTTTATATGCCTTATTTCCTGTTTATTTTTTTCCTTTCATATTTTGTATTTAATTAATAAATTTTTATTTTTAATTTATTTTTTGCTTTCTCTTTACTTTTAGTTTGCTTCTTCCTTATTTTATTTATATTTTTGTTCGTATTATTATCTTTCAATATCTTTGTATTTAAATGTTTATCTTTTATTAATATTTTTCAACTTTGGTAATCCAGATTTTATATTACTTTAATATTGATTAATTATTTATTTTAAATATAAAATCCTACTCATAAATTTCATTAAGTGTTGTTCAATTTCCTTTTCGACTGTTTCTAGGTAACATTTATTAAATAAATACAAAAATGTGTGTGTGTTGTTGATGATTAAGCTTCAAGACTTGACAATAATTGTCACGTTTGCAATTCCACAATAAATTCAAGGTACAGTGCACACATGCTATGACGCATCGGTAAACAATAAATATGGTTTGCCTGTTCAGCATATCGAGTGTACACTGTAATAAACAAGTCTGAATCAACTGCATTCAATTTTATTTCAATTGTTGACATTTTCCATGGTACTCTGTATTTTTCCCCCACACTTGGAGATTACTCAGCATTCAGCTGGTGGCACAAACACCACCGCACCACAGCAATACTCGACACCACAGCAATACCCGACATCAAATACGCTGCTTATCGTTGTTTACAACAACAACAACAATTGAATAAACATAAACAATTGCAAACAGTTTTATCTTGCGCATAGAACAAATAATTAAATTTAGTGCAGTGACTCTAAAACTGCAGTTTTTAAACAACTACTAAAAGATAACTCTTTTTAAACAAAAATACTTAAACACATTTATTGATATTATTTGCTATTTTTGGCATGTGTATTTCTATTTTAATTTCTATAATGTATTATAAATTGAAAAATAACTTCAATTTCAAGTTTTTCAAATTCACATTAACAAATGCATTTAAGCTATGATTTTTTAATACAATTATTTGCTCTGCTAGTTTTAAAACAATTTAAAAATTAAAAGTTTTCTAGGGCTGCTTAAACTGTGCATGGAAATTATTGAAAATATTTGCAATAATTAAATAGCAATTCAAAAATGAGAGCAAAACAATTATTTGCACATTGGGTGCAAAAGTCAAAACAATTGTGATAGAAAAAACATTGATTTTTAATTTGATTTTCGAAATGGAAAGCGAAAAAAAACAACAAATAAACAAACACACACGTGCACATAAATAAAAGTGTATGTATTTATTTAATTTAATTTTATTTTTGTACTTGTCAAATGCTCTCTTGGATACAGATACAGATACATTTACAGATAAAGATACAGATACATATTCAGATACGGATGCGGAATTATGTATAATAGTGAAATATATATAAAAAAAAAATATATATATATATATATTTATATATTTATATATATAAATTTATGAGCAAAAATGACAACGGAAAATTTTCATAATTCTTTTGCTGAATGAAAAACTGAAACTATGTATGTGTGTGTGTGAGTGTGTGTGTGTGTTTTAAGTGTGTATTCATCATTTGTTAAGCAATTGCCAAACTGTGGGCGTTGGAATTTTATCTTATCAGCTATACAGCAACAAATACAAATATAACAGACGTCATTGACAAGCCAAAAGTATTATTAGCTACTGAAATATAGCTAATTAATTGAATTACTTAACTTGTCCATTATTGTTAAATAACAGTTAACAGCGCTGCGTTAACAGTTTTAATGCTAAACAGAGCATTTAACAGACGTTTTGAAATCAAGTTCATTACTTAACAGCGGCTTTAACAGTCGCTAAAATTAAAGCTCACATCATCACACTGTTGTTGTTGCATTGGCAAAGCGAGTTAAGCCAAAGTTAACAGTGGGCTTAACAGTCGTTAAAATTGTAGCTGTGCTGCCACTGTTATTAAAGTTATGGACAGTTTAGCTTATTTATAGCTAAATTATGTTATTTTTAATGGTTTATTTCTTTTTAAAATTGAAGAATATATCTAATATATTAATATTTAATTCTATATTTGTATTAATAAAATAAATGCATAAAAAAAATAATTTTTTTTTGTTAATTTATACATATTCTTTATTGACACATTTTTTTGGCATTGAATTTTTATATTTTTTATTTACACTTATCTTTAAGCATTTTTTTTTGTTAAACTTTACATATTTGATTTTATTTGTACTCATATTTTTAATTTAAATTTTTTATATTATTCGAATCTAGCTATTTTTAAGCTGTCATAGTTTTGTCAACACTGGTCGAATATTGTTATTGCTGCTTCAAGGAAGCTTGAAAAATAAAATCTTAGCTAATATTTTGTAAACGTTTTTTGTTGTCATTTAGTTACATACATACATATGTATACATACATACATGTGTATGTATGTACACACATTTATGAGCTTGCAATTAAATCGTGTTGTTGCCTTTTGTTTCAGCCGTTTTGCTGCCATTTGAATTAATTTATTAGCGTACTTACACACAAACAAATGCTCGAGGGGGAAAGAGAGAAAACACCGCCAAAGGTCACACGCACACAAGCAGTGCTTGCTTGTGTCTTGCTGTTGTGTTTACTCCAGTTGAGTAAGCTGTCTGCTATGACACTTGCGTGCTGCGCTCTCTTTCACTCTTGCTGCGACTGCTCTTCTTTTTCGGCTCTCTTACTACAATTTTCTCTTGCTGTCGTTGTTGTTTTTGTTACTGCTTGTAATTCGAATGCGATCAATGAGCGTTGTTTTTTTTGTTCTTGTTGTTCGATATCCAGTTGATAAATTGCTTTGATAATTTACAAATTCAACAACAATATCAATGAATGTGTGTGTTTGTGTGTGTATATCACTTTATGTGTGTGTGTGTGTCGATGACGTCGGCGGCATTCAACACAACAACAACAGCAGCAGCAACAACAAATTCTGCGACTGCGGCAGCCGCCTTAAAAACCCGAACATATTTGATTTTAAGAGAACGCGCTCAACACAAAAACAAAACAAACGAACAACAACTGTGAGTTAAACAATAAAGTCTTCGACAATTGTTTGAAATGTTCGAACAAACAAAGTGAAATCTTTTTTCTTAACAATTTTTCAGCTTCCTTTTTCTTTATTTTCTTTGCTAAGCGCACAGCACAGCTGTCCAAGTCATTCGCGCAGTGTGAGTCAACTGATTTGGCTAAGTGCTCGCTAGGCAGTCCAATGCATGCGTTGAAGCAGTGCCGCTATATGTGTGTGCAGGCAAGGCGAGCGAGAATGAGTCAACAGGTCTAGTGCTGCAGCTGTTTATTAACAGTGCTGCAAAACGTTAACAGCAACTGTTGCCTTGGCTATTTTATAGCTATTTTGTAAATTCGATTCAGCCAAAAAGCTATTATTATTCTTTTCCTGATTTGCTGTTAATTTTCATAAATGATAATAATTTTAAATATTTTATGATAAAATAATTTCAGTTCCAATTCACAATAATATAATTATATGACAAAAATTAGTCTATTTTAAGTATATACATATTTAGCTATTTATTGCTATTAATCATATATTTTTGATTGCTTTGCCAGCACAAACAGCTATTTTTACCACTAAAAGATTGGCAGCACTGCGGAATACAACCGCAGCTAGCGCCATCTATCAGACAGTTGCACAAAACCAGCCACAATGATCACAAGCTATCGATAGACATTTGAAGTGGCAGTGAACGTTACATTTTGAAATGGAAAATCTAATTAGAAATATAATTTGTAATATAACCAGCGAAGTCGCCAACTCTGTGGATTAACTAATTAGATTATTAGATTATGCCAGCCACAAATTTGTAGCCCGAAGCCAGAGAAAATACACTGAAAGCGAAGTCGACTCACACTTGTCATTGTGGTGTTAATTTACAGCAACAATTTAATGCGCCTCATTAGCAACAACAACAACCACCAACAACAACAACCACCAACAATGAGAATAACTACGACTGTAATTTACAATTGATTAAAAAAAATAGAAAAAGAAATAGAATCGATATTTATTGCTAGCGATGAGTAATTTTCATAAATGTTTCGCTCATTAAAATTACAACAACACAGGCGAATCTCATTAGAAAGCAACAACAAATTGTCACGTTTTTCTTGATATTTTTTTCTTGTCGAAATTGTATTTTTCACAATTGACTGCGCCCCGAGCTGTGTTTAATAGTGTACAAATTGATGTAAATTTCAATTTCGATTACGATTACAATTTCAAATCTGTGAAGCTGGCAATTTCCACCCACAGGGGGAGTTTCTTTTCGTAATTATATGACATTTGTGGTTCCCCACACTCTTCCTCTCTCTCTCTCTTTAACACCCTCTCCATCTCTTTCTCTGTTTAATTAAAAGATCGATAAGCAAAAACTGTCGGGCTATCAAATTCATATGCAAATTGTAAAAATTGTTTAAAGAATCGTAATAAAGTTGTTTCAAACTGGTTTTTGGGTTATCATTCGAGTATCGAGTATTATTCATATAGCGATTTGTATTCGTTTTTATATTCATAGACGGCAGCATTCTCGATATGTGATGAGTCGTTGAGAGGGGGAGGGGGGAATAATTAATTGCGCTTTATCGAAATGCTTAGAAATGTGATAATTGGAATTCCTTCATATATTTATAAACTAAAAAATACCCTGTTATTAAATATCAAACTTGAGATTTAATTTTGCTGTTGATATTAGAGGTACTCTTTGCTTTAATTTCTTCAATTTAATAACAGTATTGTTAATAATTTAAATTTATTTTCTATTATTTTAAGTTTTTATAACAAAAATTTAAATAAACATGTCTTCTCTGATTTTTTAAATAAAAACATTTTATAATTATTACTTAGAAAATGTAAAATAAAAGGTTTTTATTTTTTTCAGAATCTAATAAATAAATTTTGTGATTATTTATGGTATTCTACTTTCAGTAATTTTTGTGTAATATTTATTTAAAATTTTAATTTATATCATTTTAATTAATATCGAAAAAATTAAGTCAACATTTAGGGTATTCCCTTAAAAGTAGATATTTTCAGAAGAAATAAATTTAGTAATTATTTATGGTAATTTTAGAGTTATATTTTATCGGTTTTTATTACTGTTATTACAATTGAAAGGTGATAAATTAATCCAACATTGAGGGCATTCCCATAACAGTTGATTTCCTTTTCCGCCTGTATTTCTCTTTTCCACTCCATTAAATTATTAACAGCAACTAATCGTCTCTTTATAGGGTATGCTTAGGTCAGACCAAAATGAACTCATAATTTATGCAACACGCGACGCAACAAAAGCGGCAACAGTTAACGGCACTTTTGCTTTAAGCCATATACAATAAGCCAGCATACAATTGGGCCCATACATCCATTAACGTCTTCGCATAACGTTGAAAACTTTCAAGAAATGACGATAACAAAAGCGATCAACGATAACAAATGCTGATAAATAAAATTCAGATAGATAAGGAATGCCCATAATGTACATTAAAATTACTTAAAATATGAAGCGTTTGTTAAATTTTATGTAAATTGATATGAATCAAGTGAATGAATGAATTGAACAAGTGGAAATTTATTTTGAGTGCAGAACTTTTCCAATGAAAATCGCGAAAAATAATGAGAGAGGTCGAAACTCATTGAATAAAGCAATGCATGTAATTAATTAATAACAAGTACGACTATGGGTAAAATAATATGAATAATTATGTTAATATCTGAATGGTTTGCCATGAATTTTGGTTCAATTCAAACAGGTTACAGGATTGAATAAATATTTGATTTCAAATTGAAAATTATAAATTTTACTTTCGTTGGAAATCCTCCAAAAAAAATCCCTCCTTTTCATCAGTTTTCATTCATTAGTTGGTTGTAATTCTACAATTAATTTCACTGTTCATTTAATTTATAATTTGTTAAGCATTGTTTTTTTTTTTTTTGTTTTTTTGTGGAATTTTGCGGCATTTCTGTGGAGATTTACTTAATTAAGCAACACTTTAATTATTAATAATAATGAAAACAGCGGTCGCATTTTAATAGTTTTGACATTTAAATGACAAATAATTAATTGATAAATTGAATAAATGTGAAATGTGAAATGCAAAATAAGCGCAATAAATTTTAATCGCTGTGTTAAGCATTTCCCATTTGTTTATACACATTTTTGCCAATTTATATTGATTATTATTATTATTACGAGTAATAATATTAATGTGAGGGCAACTTCCTTTTCTCTTACTCCTCTCATTATTTTTTTTGTAATGCTTATTTTGTCGTCTGGCAGCTGTTGCATTGATTATAATGCAAATTATTTATTTATTCATCCTTAAACGGGGACAATATCATTTATTCATTGCATTTGTAACCTGGTAGTAAAGTTATTTCACCATGTTCCCAGTTACAATTTCGCCAAATTCTTTTCAGTGTAATATTTGAGAAGTTTAAGGTACTCTAGATTCTAAATAAAATTTGTACAGCTCTCATTATACAAAATTTGTATGTGCAGATAATTTTTAATGATAATTTCTGCTTTTTATTTTCACTGTATTTTAATAAATTGCATAAAAAATCGCTGGAAATATGTAGAAAATATATTTAGAAATGGAATACAATTTTTTCTAGGTAAATTCCAACTTTTATTTTCGCCACAATTCTGTTTCTAATATTATTTATAATGAATTTCTATAAATGTTGCGAACATGTTAAACAAGCGATTTTATATGTAGAAAATATATTTATATATATATATTTATTTTTTTATTTTTTATTTTCATCCTATGTTATAAGAAATAATTCTCCAGCAAATTACACAAAGTATAATTTAAAATTTAATAGAGTATTAAAACTTTTGCCATTCTTATCTATTGTTTTATTCATTTCACTTGTATTTTCAATTTTGTTTAATCATTATGGATTGTTTTTCAGTCTTTTGTAGTGCATAATTAATTGTTGTCATTCAAGTGACAAACAATTAAAGAATAAATCAGTTTTTTAAATAATTGTGCAATTATGTTAAATGCGGTCTTCACTCCATGTTCTCCCATTTTTTTTATATATTTTCCAATTGCAATATAAAAGAAATTCTAGTCAAGTATTTTCCGAGTGTGAATCATGCGCCACAAAATAAAAAAATACAACAACAAATAATTGTTAACAACAATTGCCACAATAAACAATTGCCAAATGGGCCCTTAAATAGAATTTGGCATAGTCAAATGGTGAAATTTATTACACAACACTGTAGCACTGTAACACACATTTAACAATGCAACACTGTAGCTCCTATTACAATTGTTGTTGTTGTTGTTGTTTTGTTGAAAGTCACTCCATATTGGGATATATCGATTGGCATTTTCAATGGAAATTCAATTGAATGCCAACGAACGATGCATTAATTCACATTAATTAGACCTTTTAAGAGCGGTATTCCTTTCCATTCGATTACTAACGGTAGCTAATGTTATCGACACCATTGTCATTGATAAACATCTCATCATCATCAGCTTAGAATGTGAATGTGAATGTGATTCGGAATCTCAATGTGAATGTGGATCGCTTAGTTGGTTGATTAACCCAGCATTAAAAAAAATAATTAGGGTTATACGTTTTTGGTACTGTTTGTGTTTCATAATAAACAACTAGATCTCAGAGAATATAAGAGCTAGAGTTACCAAATTTAAGGACAATGCTTCTATGTTCTGCACACAGACACAATTTTTTTTAGAATTGTTCTCCACATTTGCAAATGGAAAAAATCGAATAAAAAGAGCAAATTTAAAACTACATTATTGAACTTTGGTACGCAGAATACTTTCTATTTTTTTAATGCCTGCTTAAAATTTCATTTCGATCGGTTAATAAACAAAGAAGATAATTGAACTAAAATTTGAATATTAAAAAAAATTTATTTAAAAAAAAATTCATATTATTCAGAATCACAAATCACAAATGAATCTTTTAGTGTTTTTGCTGATCTAGAGGATAGAGTTTGAAGCCAGAAAATAGTTAAAATTTTTTGTAATTATAATAAACTAATTTATTAAACTTATTTTATATTTTAAATTTTAATTCCGACAAGTATTGGGTATTCAACAGTCGAGCAGCACTTTTGTGGCATTTTAAGTTGTTTTAACTGGAACTTGGACTTGGACTAAGACTGGTTTACTAACTCTAGTGTGGTCAGTCAGTTGTTGCATGCCACATTTCTTTTGTTGCCGCCTTGTAATCAACTCGAATAACGCCTTGACATGGTCAGTTATTCAGTTACTCAGTCTGTAACTTAGCACCGATCTTTAATCTCTAATGACTCCTCTTTAACACCGCCGCCAGGTGGCGGCACTCTCTGTTCGTGTGTGGCACGTTGCATGCACCTTGTGGCACGGAATCGAAATCGGAATCGGATTCGTGTTTAATTCAATTCAATTCAATTACAAGTGCCATAATCAAAGTTATCAACAAACTGTTTGTAAACAAATCGTGCTGACAAATTGATTAATAACAATTAAATGCAATTACTCAACGAGGGCTGCTCATTACGTTGCTTAAAGTTATGCAAAGTTGCACTTCATTAAAGAAACTCAACTTTGTTTATTCACAATTCAAGTGATTAATCAAAGAAAATGGGTTTAACAACTTTTAAAAGTTGATAAGTTAAGGAGAGTTAAGAATAGAATGATTTGAAACAGAGAATATAGCTATGAAATGGAATATAGAATATGTTTTTCAAATTTTAAATAACATTTGAAATTTAAAGAAAGTTAAGAACATAATGGTATGGAACTAAAAATAATATTATATTCAGATTATAAAGAAATAAGTATAATATAGAGTGTAATATGATAGTTTTATTAAAAATAGAATGGTATAGAATAAAATAGAAATATAAAGTAAACTTTTAGATTTTTAATTTTATAAGCAATCTTGTGTGTTTTTATTTTTAATCTTAGTTTGGCATTAACATTTCCTGGTTTCCCCAAGAGCGAAATCTTTGTCTGATGAGTAGACAATTTAAAGCTCTCATTCAATGAGTCATTCATTCATTCATTCACCTTAACAAACTGGTGACGCCACAAAAGGTAATTTGTTGTCAAGCTAAATTAGAAAATAAATTCTATTCTTTTACGATTAAAGTGAAGAATCTAATTGAAAGAGATTCTAAAGATTGAGAACTAAAAAATTTCACACATTTTCTTTTTAGAGAATTAAATTACTTATCACTTACTACTTACAAATAATATAATATTAATGTTGTATGTTCCTGAACTTATTATTATATTATTATTATAAGTTTTCAATTATAAATTTGTTGTAAACAAATTCAGAGAATTAAGAACTTGTCTATTCATTATTTATGCAATATTCATATTACTTTTTAAATAAACTCACAAATATTTTAATGCATTTAAGATTTGCCATATCTTATCAATATTTCAGACAGTTAATAATTAAGATTGGCATAAGTGTGTCACCGATAAGGTTGGGACAGTTTCTACCGATTAGCGACAATCGTTATCAAATGTTATCGACTTTTCAATTCTCCCACACTCGATTTTCAGCTCATAAATTGAGATGATTAATCAAATTGTGATCAGCTTAGTTTATGATCACTCATAGGGGGTAGGGTAGGTAAAGCTCCAACAAAAGCTCACCAGGTTGTTCCTGCTGAGAATGACTCATATGGGAGACAGAGATAGAGAGTGAGTGGGTGAGTGAGAGGGAGAGAACATTAAGATATAAGAATAACAAACAAAGACGCTAAAAATCCCTGAGTCATAAATGGCGCTTGGGATTTTTATGTTTTGGGGTTGGGTGGGAAATTAAGAGGCGTGTCAGTGTGTACATAAATAAATACTACAAGTCAGTGTAGTTAAAAACAGGGTCAAAAGTCAGAGGCCTTATAATGAGGGGCGTATTTAAGGAATGTTATTATATTTATTATTATATCTGTTTTTGTGCTTTTATTGATAAGCTATCAAAATATTTGTTTTCGTACACCATTTTTTTTTTTTTTGGGGTCAACTTGAACATAAAAAGTCCCCAAAAAGCACATGTGAATATGTGAATATTTATGAGTGTACTTATGAATATGGTCATGAATAGTATTCACTTTTATGGTCAACTTACCGTTGGTTATCAATAAACAAAAGTCGCGTTAATCCCAGTTTAGTATTAATAATGTTGTTCAGTTTTGGTATTTCAAGCACGTGTCATTTGATTATGTTCAGTATTTATTTACACAAGCACAAACACAACACACACATACATATATGTATATACACAAACAGTCTGTCAATTGTTAGAAAACACCCGCAATAATTAGTTATACACTGCGATAAACAATACACAAAAAACACCGCTTAAATACGTAAATATTAAATGCGAGAAATTAACACGATCGCAACGTTCGCGTCTGCGTTGTTTGAACGTTCGCTGCCGAATGTCGAATACCGAATGCCGAATGTCAATCGTGCAGTCACCAAGCAGAGCGGCTAACTCACGAAGAGAGCGTAAGTTGGTGAGAGCACACGTGAGAGAGTGGTAGGTGGCGTGCATTACCTGAGAGCGCAGTTAAGCAGCTGCCGCTGTCGCTGTTTCAGTCTCCCATTTAACGTCTCCCATTTTCCGTCTCCCTGCGTTTGTTGTTGCTGTTTGCTTTATTCATATTGTACATAAGCTTCGCATAATGCAGCCGCATTGTTCGCTTCATTGCTTGTTGTCGTTGCTCGTGGTGGTTTTCAGCCACTGCTGCTGTCGCAGTCGCAGTCGCTGTCGCTGCCTCTGCTGCTCTTATCACACGCTGCACAGCTGTTCAGCTGCTCTGCTCAAACCGGTAGCAATGTTACGCTCACTAACGGTGAGTGACACACACAGCGAGAGTGTGTGAGAGCGAGAGAGAGCGACTGCAAACTGAGGTGTGATCTTCCTCTCTCTCGCTCTCTTTCTTTCGTTTTGGGCATGCGCGGCATTCCATTCATTTGAACTCTCAGCTGCCTTGATTTTCTTATGCTTTGCTTTCGTTGTTGTTCTTGTTGTTGTTGTTCTTATTCTTGTTGCTTATTATGTTGTTGCTGTTCTTTCTGTCTTGCATAATTACACACATTTTTGGCGCTGACTTTTTTTTTTTTTTTTTTGGCTATGTCATTTGCCAAGCAGATGAACACATTAATAGTGCGAGCGAGGTGAGTCCAAAGAGTTGCAGCTAAAGTTAGAGATGGCTTAGAAATGTTTTCAAATGTTCAATAGTAAATTGTTCTGTGATTGGCAAAAATATACAATTTATAGACTTTCCTTTTTTATGAAAATATTAAATTTATAGACCTACCTTTTTTTTAAATAATAAATTTATAGACTTTCCTTTATTTTGAAATATAAAATTTATTATTTTTATTTTAATTTACTATATCTTTTAAAAATTGGAAATAAATTAAATTAAATTGAAATTTGACATTTAGAAATCGCCGTAGATTTGAACGAAAGATTTCTCTTCTAAATCTCTACACTCTAAAAAATATGCTGTTCTAAAATAAAGATTTTCAAATTGCTGCTTATTAAAACTCATAAAATGTATTAAAAGTGATCTTATTTTAAAAACTATGTCTAACTATTTGAATACCAGATATTTGATAGAAGAAATAGTCAGATTTAAACATGAGTTTGTCAGAATATATGTATAAGATTATGCCATATATAAAATCTGTGAGTATGATTGAAATACCTCTAAAAACAACTGATTTTTTCTCAAGATTGAATAAATTAAATTTTTTATATACCAGAAATAAGTACTTTTTGAAAAAATGTTTAAAATTTGAAGAAATTTTATATTTTTAGTATTTGATACAACTTAAAATCCATTTAAATGTCTTTAAAAAAAAAGCTGTTGTGACTAATTTTAAATTTCCTTAAAAAAAAAGCTGTAGTGACTAACAAAAGCTGAGCTTACAATTAATCTCAGCTTCGCTTTCTTTCTTTTTTACCTGCAGAGCTTTTCATCTCTCAGTCTGTTTTTTTGGTATTTCCGTTTCGTAATTTCTTTAATAAATTTACAGTCCAAAGCAGAAATGCTGATAAGATTGAAAAAAAGAAAGAAATACTTATAGTTTACGACCAGCTGAATTGTGTAAACTTTGAGGTAGCTGATTGAACAGTTTGATAAACAAACGCTCCAATTTCGAAAAGTTTTTATTGTCAACAATTTAATGTCAATTATACAATTGAGAAGACGCAATAAATGTTATTAATGTCGCCCACCTCAACAATAACAACAGCAACAACTACAAACAACAATTAAATCAACCCACGCTATAATATTAAATAATTTGCCAATTTAATAATAACAATTTCCAGCTGAAAAAACTAAACACACGTCAATTTAAAAAGCTCGACTTTTTTTGAGTGTGAAAGTAGAGCGAGAGTGAGCGAGAAGACTGTAGACAGAGACACACAGAGAGAGAGAGAGAGAGAGGGTGCAGATGTGTGGGTGAGAATAATAACGTAAGAAAGCAACGTAAGGAAATTAAAATTGAAAACAAATGAGCATGCAAAACAAAGAGCGAGCGAAAAAAGGGAGTGATTGCACGACTTAAGGATATCCTGTAATCAAAAAAAAACCTTTATCAATGTGAGTTAACAAATATTCTCTATAATTAATTTCTTCTTTATTTATTAATTTATTATCAACAATAATCAGTCAAAACCAAGTTTTAAAATTTAACAAATAGGTACTTTTTGATTAGCCACAAAGAAAATCTTTGCAACCAAACTAACCTATATTTGTAATCATATGCAGGGTATATCAATTTAAGGATATCCTGTAAGCAAAAAAAAGAGCTTAATTGATATGAGTTAACAAATATCTTCCAAAATTATTTATTACATTATTTATTAAAAGTACATAAAAATAGAAATACTTTTTAAATAAAGTTTAAATAAAATAAATATGAAAAACGAAAAATTTTAAGTATATTATTAGAAAATAATAATTCAAATTATAATTTGTAACATGAATCTAATTATTTAATTTTTTTTCAAAATAAAACTATGTCAACTTTTTATTTTGTTAAAAGAATTACTTCACTTGCTTTTTGGACATTTATAAAAAAATAATTTGGCACATTTTTCTTTATCATTATATGTATAATCAATTAAATATTTTTTGCAACCAAACCAACCTATAGTTGTTAGCATTAACAGGATATAGCAATTGTTGTAGTTGTAAAAGAAATAAAAATAAAATGTCGAACTATTTTATTTGCAAGGAAGAAAATCGTGCTGAGTAAACATACGGCAGTCACTGTATGTGTGCGTGTGTGTGTGTGTGAGGGAGACACATACATATGTTAAGAAAGTTCAGAGTGCACACGTTGAAAGGAATTTCGTTGTAATTTGTCAGTTCAAAGACCTTTGCATCAACAACAACAACAGCAACAAGAGAGGAAGAGCGCGTAGCAGAAGAAGAAGAGCAAGAAGATGTTACAACAACATGAACAACAGGAAGAGGAAGAGGAAGGAGCAAAAGGATCTACGTGCATATTTACAACGAGATGTTTACGCTGCTAACGACGACGACGACGACGCCGCCGTCGCTGCTGACGTCAGCGCCAACGCAGACGAAAACGAAGACGTTGATGTTAAGAGAGCGTGTGAGCGAGCAAGCGAGAGAGAGTGGAAGAGACAAATGTGCCAAGTGTGCAGACGTGAGCTGCTTCCCCCCTTCCCCTCTCCCGCTCTCCCTCACTCCCACAAGCAAGCAATGTAAGAAAAAAATGTAATCAATGTATTTTTGTCACGTTAACGAAATTTAGACTGTTGAGACAACAACAACAACAAGCAGAAGGAAGAGAAGTAAAAGCAGAAGAAGAAGAAGTTGAAGTGCAGCTGCCTTTGGATTTGTTGTTGTTGTTGCTGTTGTTGTTGCCTGGCAATAAACATAAATTCAGTTGCAGTTGCCGAATTTGCACCGTTGTGTAGAAATCCGAGCAGCACAAAGGATTCAAGTCACACACACACACGCACACACTCTCACACACACACACACACGCACACACACACACACACACACGCACACACACACACACACACGCACACACACACACACAGAGATTGTAATTATCCTCAGTCACAAACAGAAACTCAACTAAAAAGTCGCAGCTGTCTTTGGCGCGAGCTCACCTCTCTCCCTCTCTCTCTCCCTCCTTCTCTCTCTCTCGCTGTGCAATTGCTCAATTGCATGTTTGTTAGTTACCCCCTCCTCTCTCTCTCCTGCATTTGCAGTGATGTGTGCCTTATGCCACAACTTCGGAGCATATGTACACTGAACAAAATTTTACATTCTATGTATTTTTTTAAAAATAAATTTTTAATTAAAATATATATATATTTCTGATGAAAAATTTTAAATTAATTAATTATTAATTATGTGAAAAAAAAATTTTTGCCTCAAAAAATGCGTCGATTAAAAACATTTTGTTTATCAGATTATTCAATTTTCAGACGAAAATTCTCAGTTCTTTAAATAAAATATTTAAAAAATGAGTGGAGAACATAAATTTTAAAATCAATAATCTATTATTGGGCTTTGTGAGAAATATTAATATTTTTTTTCAGTAAGTTTTAAAACAAAAATTCTAAATACGCATATTATTTTTAAGTACATGTATCACAATTAGATGAAAATTCTTCTTGACATAAGCGACAATATCTTAAATATAAAATTGTGTTTTTTGCATTTTATCCATAAAGATGTCGTTCCTTACAAAAAAAAGAGTTATTAAAAGGAAATTTCTTGATTTTCAAAACCCGGGTAATTTTTATCAGTGTAGTATTGTAGTATATTCACCCCCCGAAATGTGAGACTGAAGAAAACTTAAGTGCATTATGCGCCATCGTCTGCCAGCTGTCTGCACCCCTATTGCCAGCTCCCTCACACACACCCTACCTCCCTCTCTCACTCTCTTTCTTCTTGCCTACCTCACTCCGTCAAGTAATTGAGTTCTACGTTATCGCAACTATTTCGATATGCCGTTGCATTGGTAAATTTACGAGCACGGCATTTGCTCGACTATTTATAGGCCAACTAATTGCACAACGTTACCAAAATTCGAGTGCATATTAAGCTATCTATCGATAACTCGACTTTTTAACAAGGTTTCCTACTTAAATTTGAAAGATAAGCGATTTAAAAACTTCTGATTAAGTTTGAAAAGTCTCAAGGTTATTAACTTTGGAAATTAGTTTATATTTGTTTATTTAATGTTAGAAAAAAATTAACTATTTTAAGAAATATTTATTCATTTAAAAATCAGTTGACAGAACCAAATTACTTAGAACTTAAAAGTTAATAAAAGTATTAATTTTATAGCTTTTTATATTTAATAAGGTTCAAAAACATAAGCAAAAAAGCAATTTTTGAAACTGTGAAAGAAAGGTATTTGGATTTCTTACC
This sequence comes from Drosophila phalerata, assembly GCA_951394115.2. Lineage (NCBI taxonomy): Eukaryota > Metazoa > Arthropoda > Insecta > Diptera > Drosophilidae > Drosophila > Drosophila phalerata. The sequence continues at coordinate 2,008,277 of OY729850.1, forward strand.
TAATAGCTTATTTAGAAACCTACAATACCACTAAAATTCCTATAGAAATGATATTACCAGAACAAAAATTCATTTTATTTCGTTGTATTTTTTCAAAATGGTTCAGATTTTTTATTAGAAGTATATTTTCTACAGGAAAATTGTCACATTTAATGAAAATATAGTTTTAATAGGAGTTTTCTTTTAGTATGAAAATAATAATTGAATAATAATAATTAATTAATGCTGGTTTTATATAATCGAAACTTGACCTATCTATAACTCGAATTTCCCACCAAATATTTTGCTGAAATTTGCAGAAACAGCGTACAACGTTCTTTTTTTTAATATTAAACAAAAATCAGCGAATTTATTCATAACATTTGTTTATGAATGCAATTGTTAATTATTGTAATCTGTTATTTAAAACCTATCGCTGCATACACTGAGATAAATCTGTCTCAAATGGAATGAATCATGTGAATTTCAAATGTGTCAGCGAAATGAATAATGAGAAAGAAAGAGAGAGACTCAATCGGTGACTATCTGCTGTCTCTTTCTGCTGCACAGTCATTCAGTGAGACACTTTTGCCGCGTTGCCAATATAAAAAAAAATATACAAAAATAAACAGTTTATAATCCGTGTATATCAATTTCATCGCCTCGTAATTTGACTCCTTGAAGGCGCCTCAAATTCCATATTATTATTTATATATTTTCATATTTCTTATTTTCTTCACTTTTAGCGCTGCTTCAGCATTTTCCGCTTATCGGCGGCGCAGCTCTGTGTCATCATAAAGTAATATCGAAAAGAATAAAAAATAAAAAGAAGCACAATAAATAAAAAAATGGCATGCAGTAAAGAAAAATAATTTAACGACGTCGCAGCGCCAATCAAAACGTTAGCAGCGACGCGACGTCGACGCAGCGACTGCAACAAATCAGCGCCAGTGTTGCCAACTCTTTGGGGTATAAAAAAGCTATATCAATTATAAAAAATAGCTAGAAAATGCAAGGAAATCTACAAGAAAGTCGAAAAAAAGCTATTTATTGATATTGTGTTGACTTTATCAGGGAAACGCAATTTATAAAAAGAAACATTACAATTAATATTAAAACAAGCGGGAAAGGCTATAGTCGAGATCCCGACTATATGATACCCGTTACTTACTTAAATATATTGAAAAGTACTTTAAAGAAAATACTTGTTTTGCTCTGAAAACTTTAATTCGCCATAACTGTCGTTCTACATGTCCGATCTTGATGCGATTCAGTGGGATAATAGATAATGCTAATAGATAACGGTAATAATCACAAAAAACGTATTATCTTAAAAACTGTGGGTGTGGTGGTTTTTCGCGATTTGCGGGGGCGGATGGGGGCGTGGATTAAATTTGAAACATACTTGATCTGCGTGAGGTATATATAAATCTGTGTGCCAAATTTGGTTACTCTATCTCTTTTAGTTTCTGAGATTTTTTTGTTCAGACTGTTTTTCGCTATTTGCGGAGGCGGAGGGGGGCGTGGCTTAAATTTGAAACAAACTTGATCTGCGTGGGGTATATAGAAGTCTTTTAGTGAAAGTTTGGTATCTCTATCTCTTATGGTCTCTGAGATCCTTTTGTTCATACAGACGGACAGACGGACAGACGGACAGACGGACAGACGGACATGGCTATATCGACTCGGCTATTGATGCTGATCAAGAATATATATACTTTATGTGGTCGGAGATGCCTCCTTCTGCCTGTTACGCACATTCCAACGAACACAATATACCCTTATACTTATTTTTTATAAGTAACGGGTATAAAAATCATTACTATGAAAACACTTACATTTCATTATTCATTATTTCATTATTCAGTTTCAGTGTTGCCAACTCTTCATCAACTATAAAGAGCTAAATCTCAATTTTAAACAGCTAGAAAAAGCAAAGAAATCTACAAGAAAGTAGATAAAAAATTATTAATTGATTTTGAGTAGATTTTATCAGGTAAATTTAATTAGTTAAGTCATATTTTCAAAGTTTTAACGCAAATTTTAAAAGAAAACAAAAATAATTACTATAAAAACCCTTTCATTTCATTATTCATTATAATTTAAATAAAGCAGATATTATTAAATTCCAATTCCAGTTATAATTAAAATTTCAAAAAAAATTGACTAAAGTACAGCTCTAACTTAAAAACTAATCATATTTTAATATGTTTAAGCTTTTAAACGCCAGAGTTGGCGGAAAAATAGCTAAGCTGGCAACACGGCTAAGCACACGCGTCAACGTCGCCGTCGCAGTCAACGTCGCAGTGAGCGTCGCAGTCAGCGTCGCTTGCTGTCGCTTGCTGTTTACCTTGTGTCAGTTGTCAATGCGGCGTGAAAAAAAAAAAAAAAAACTGGCGTCTAAAGTTCCAGTGACTTGAACTGTTATCAGCAAGTGTCGCTGTTGTTGCACTGTTACTGCCCCTTCCCCTCTCCCCTCTTCCACCACCCACCTCCTACTCACTTCACACTTGACACTCTCTCGATCACTCGTCACTTCACTCCCACTCTCAGCGGTGCATTGACATTGTTGCTGTTTGTTTTTGTTCTTCTGCTTTAAAGCAAATGCAGCGACTCTCTTTGCATTTCTTTTGATTTAAGAGCAAATCAATAAGATTGTCAATTAAATTAATTTAAATAAGATTTACAAATGGTTAATTGATAATTGTTAATTGAACTAATTTAAGTAAGATTTATAATTTTAATTTAATTATTTAATTTAATTTAATTAATTTAAGTAAGATTTATACATTTTTAATTTTTATATAAATTAACTTAAGTTAGTTTTATAATATGTTAATTGCTAATTAAATTTATTTAAGTAAGCTTTATAAATGGTTAGTTGATAATTGTTATATAAATTAACTTAAGTATGTTTTATTAAATGTTAATTGCCAATTAAATTAATTTAAGTATGATTTATAAATTGTTAAAGACTTCTGCTCTTAAAACGCACTTGACCATGTGCCTGGCTTTGTCTTTGTTTTTGCTTTTGTTTTTGCTTTTGTCTTTGTCTTTGTTTTTCTCTTTGTTGAAAGAGCTCAAGTGTCGCTTATTAAGTCATAGCCAAAGCAAAGCTTAAACTAAAGCAAAGTTCACAAGCACTTGACGCACACACACACAAACACACACACACACACATGAGCTGCGTCTGCTCTGCTGCGTCGCTGCCGCTGCTGCTGCGCTTCCTTCTCACTCTCTTTGTCTTGTTTGCTTGTTGTTGTAGTTTGTGGCTGCGCCTTAAGAGTGTGTGTGTGTGTGCTTTATAGTAATTTACTATTTTAGTAGCTAACACACACGCTTTTGTTTTAAAAGAGAGAAAGAGTATGAAGAGAGCTTGGGCGCTTGCGGGTGAGCGAGAAAGCATGCTTCACTTGAGTTGCATTGTTGCTTAAACTTGTGCTGAAAAATCGCACAATTTACAAGTGTTGGGGCAACAACAACAACAACAAACACAACAACGAAGAACAGCAACAACAACCGCAAGTGCGCTGTGGCCTATCTGCAACAACAAAAACAACAACAACAAAGACAACGGCAACAAGTTAACAATGCAGCGGTTTTTATATATGTATGTATTAACAAGACGTGATAAACGCAAGAAGAGAGAGAGAGCGAGAGAGGAAGAGTAGGAGGGGGAGGGAGAGGGAGACAACTGCAACAAAAGCAGCTGCGAAAATGGCGAAAAATAATACTGTTGACAATGACGCAAAACAAGCGAAAAAAACATTGCATAAACTTGAGCGCACACACACAGGTTTGCGTGGGTGTGTGTGTGTGTGTGTATGTGAATGTGTTGAAATTTATGCTGTGGAAAATAATGCGATGCCAACGATGCTGAGAGCGGCGAGTGCGAGTGAGAGTGAGAGTGAAAGAGATAGAAAGCGAGAGCTGAAAGCTGTAAGCTTTAAAACTCTTTTCGCTTTGCTATTATGGCTGCTTATCGGCATGTCACTGTGTGTGTGTGTGTGTGTGTAATAACATATGTAGTACATATGAGTGTATGTGTGTGCGTGTGTGTGTGTGTGTGTTTTTGTGGCCTGTGCGTGGATTATATAACAACAACTCGCTGCATTTGCGAACAATGCGACGCTTTTGTTGTCCTTCTCGTTATTGTTATTGTTGTTGTTGTTGTTGTTGTTGTTGTCCTTGTCGTTATTGTTGTTGTTGTCGTTTTGTCCGCTGCGTCCAACACACAAATTTCGACTTTTCTTTCTATATCTTCCGATACCCATTAATCGAAGAATACAAGGGTATATTGTACTGGCAGCAATGTGTGAAGGATCCATTAAGACATCTATATTATAAATATATACCTGACCAAATAATTAAATAAAATTATTAATTAATTAAATTTAAAAAAATGTATTAAACAAGTTTATTAGGAATAATAATATTTTTTAGCAATAAGAAAAATTGTAATATTTCTTATTTAAAGATTTTGGACAGCTATGGTCGTTGATATATTATCTTGATATAATTATAATTTAGTATATTTGTATAAGGCTTCGAATTCTCTTATCTTTCTCAGATGAAAACAATTAATTTTGTGATATAAATCTTAGATTTAACCTTTCGTCAAAAAATTGTACAGATAAGTTGATCCTCTTAAAAATATATATTTCTAAAATATTTAATATTTAAGAATATTTATATTGTTTAAGCCTTATAATCTCTATCAAATCGTTCAAAAATAGAACAATTATCATTAAAATAATATGTATTTTACTGTAAATATGTAATAAATAAAAATATTTAAATCGAAAAACTTGTATAATATTAAATACTTAATAAACAAAAAATGTTTAAATTGATTAACAAACATCTTAATGTCTTGAGGACCTTAAACCATAGATACGATTATAAGAAAAATTCAATCTTTATGAATTTTAATATTTATTAAATAAAAATATTTCAACCAATTAACGAGTATCTGTAAGTCGAAACCGACCTAAAATTCTAACTTTATATTTTTTTTCGGGAACACTTTTAGGTTTAGCAGAGTTCCTTGTGTGTGTGTGTGTGTGTTTGTTGGTGTGTGTGTGTGAAAAAGCCAAAAATATTTGAACAATTTGCACTGCAGATTTCCTTTTTGGCAGCGACAGCCGCAAAGCGTCTCGCTAACGGCCTTTTGCTTTACGGCACTTTCTCACTCTCTTTCTCTCTCTCTCTTCATCTATAGATAGCTATCTCTGTCGTGTGTCGCTTCTAGAGTTGCCAATTTTGCTATTTCTCCGCTAGATCTAGCGGGTTTCAATTGAGAAATGCGGGATAAATTGTAAAAAAAGCGTCTAGCGGGAATTATAGCTATTTTCCAAGAAATGGAATCAACCAATATTGAAGAGATTCAATACTCAAACTTCCACCTTTTGGGCCAAAGTGTAATAAAAATGAAAGATTTTCGGCACTAGCATCATTTTTTACACATAAGATACAGACTACGCAGGGAAGATGAATGCTGTCAATATCTTAAAGTGCCAGCAGTATCTTTAAAAAGTATAGGGACCAATCAGATCTACATAAGTTCAGCTGCGACAAATAAAATTTTCTGGCTATTTCTAGCTTTTTTTCAAAAGCTAGCTTAGCTTTTGTAAGACTCGTGGAGTTGACAACACTGTTCGCTTCTGCATATGGCAAACTCCAAACTTCCTGTTGTTTTCTCTCACTCTCTCTCTCTCTCCCTCTTACTGTCTCTATTGCTTTCTCTTTCTGCTGCTGCTGCACTCGTTTAGCATCGTTAAGCTTTCCACTTTCCGCTTTTGTGTGTCGGCCACATTTTTCGTGCTAATATCGTTAAAATGTTATTACAACGTAGTTTTTGCTTTAAATTTCGTTGCATTCACTTCCACTTCCTCTTCTGCTTCTGCTCTCTGCTCTCTGCTCTTTCTTCCCCCTTACCCACTCATTCTTTAGGTCTTTTTGGAAAATTATCGTTAGTTTTGTTGCTGTAGTTACTGCTAGCTGGATTTTCGCTACATCGTGTAAAATTAATTGAATGTAGCTGCCTGCAGAGCAGATGGCCAACAACGAGATGACTTGGCCAAGGAAATGGCTTGTAGAATCTGGCTGTTAAAACTGGGCAGACTGTACAGTGTGGTGTACAGTGGGGCATATAATTTAGCAGCTCAACATGCTACTTACTCCCAACTGCGACTCTTCTCTTCTCTCAGCCCATCAAAAAATATAAGTACTTAGTCGAGTGCTTTGGCAAATCGTTATTAAATATTTATTGACCCTGTCGAAGCATTTTAAATATTGCTATAATCCAAATTGGGCTAAAAAAATATGTTTTGCTTCGTTTTTCGCTAAGAACTTCAAATGTAATGCTCTATCAGACTTTCTGGAAATGAAAGAATTTTATTATCATGTTTTATAATTATTTACTTTCTTATGTGTCTTTTAAATTTTCAGTCAATAATTCTGAATTTTTTTACTTTTTGTTTTCATTTTTAAGACTAATGAAAAATTGAACCTCTTATAGGACCCCCGTTCAGTGCGAATTCAAAAAAAATCTGTCTTACTGCATACTGAAATTTTGTCAGCTATGTTGAGCCCAAATTTCATCCTCCTCAGTCTTACGGTTTGGGCAGCACAATGATTGGTAAGTCAGTCAGGACAGACAGTTTTATATATATAGATATAAAAATACTTATTCGAATATTTTTTCAATATCTTATTAACTAGTTTAATATTAAATGCTATGTAAATTTTTGTTTTGATTGATTTTTATTAGCCTTAAAAATTTAAAAGAATATTTATTTCTTTGAGTTAAAATTTCAAAATAAAGTTAAATTTTTATATACATTTTTTTTAGAGGCATTCTCATAAATTGTTTTGTATTATATTGCAGTGTTATTTTAAATATCAAATTGCCTTTAATTTTTTTATTAATTGCAAACTTTAATAAAATGAATGAAATTTTTAAACTGATAAATTATTTTCCAGCGAAATTGTCTTATGAAAATGATTTATTGTCCATACTGATCCTAAATTTATTTATTGTTAAGATTATTTTAACAATTCACAAAAATTTCATTATATACAATTTTTTTCAGTTCATTTTAAAACCAAATTTTTGTCAGTGTATTCATTTATAGATTATGATAGCTGCGTAAATTTAAATAATATTAAATGCCTTGACAGAATCGCAACATGGAGTGAAATATGAATTAATAATTTAAATGTATATGGAAATGTTGGGAATTAATCTGGTTGTCAGACAGGATACCTATATACATATATACAATTATTTATAGTATTTTATATATTAACAGATTGAAATGTGTTTGTTGTTTCTACATATCTCAATTTCCTATTTGCTTAAAGTAAACACCAGAAAAAATAACTTCAAGAGTTCCGTTTAGAAAAACGACATGTTGAATCAACACGGCAATACTTGAAGTAGTTTTATCTTATCAGTACAGTGCCTCATGCGATTAAATGCCCCTGCAACACATTGTTGAAAATTGTTGGACATGGAAATGGAAAAGAAGGGAGAGAAAAAGAAACGTGATAAATATTTGTTCATGCTTTAAGCTTTGATAAGCGTAGATAATTTTTGTTATTTGCTTGACTGACTCGAAAGTTTATACCCCTTTCTTACACACACACACACACACACACACACACATATATATAAGTATATATATATATATAATACTATGCAACCACAACTAAAAGTCCACTCAGTAAAAGGCATAATAAATATGAAGTGAGTTGTGGCTCAGTTTAATAATGTTTTGCAAATATTTGCACGAATAAAGCAAAGGCAAGCATATTTTACTTGGCAAATGAGCCAAGTTTATGCCAGAAGGATGGGAGTAGAGTTGAGGGGTAGGTAGAAAGCTCAGTTTCCTCCTTTTCGACCTTGTGAAAGGACCTCGCAATGTGAAATCGACCCACGCATATTGCACTAATGATTTCATTATGTTTCAGCTATATTAGCTTGTAAAGAAAATTGGACGATATTTGGCTTGTAGTCGAAAAATATGAAATTGTTTAAGTGTATAAAATTTGAATGCAGCATCAAATCATGAAAAAAAAGACATTCCGCATGAAAATCGGTTGATTTTTGATGAAGTTATGAGAGATCTAAGTTTTTGATAAAATGTCAAGGTATGGAAAATTGGATAATATTTGGCTTAAAGTCGAAAAATATGAAAATTTTAAGGTGTTTAAAATTTGAATACAGAATCAATTTGGGGGCCAAATCATGAACAAAATGGCATTCCGCTTGAAAATCGGTTGAGTTTTGACAAAGTTATGTGAGATCAAAGTTTTTGAAATAATGTCAAGGGGTAGGTATGGGAAATGGGATTATGAATGACTTAGGATCGAAAAATTTTAAATTTTTTAAGTGTATAAAATTTGAATGCAGAATCAATTTGGGGGCCAAATCATGAACAAATTGATATTCCGCATTAAAATCGGTTGAGTTTTGACAAAGTTATGATAGATCAAAGTTTTAGAAAAATTGTCAAGGGGTAGGTATGGGAAATGGGATGATATTTGGCTTATAGTCGAAAAATATTAAATTTTTAAGGTGTTTAAAATTTGAATACAGAATCAATTTGGGGACCAAATCATGAACAAATTGATATTCCGCATTAAAATCGGTTGAGTTTTGACAAAGTTATGATAGATCAAAGTTTTAGAAAAATTGTAGGTATGGAAAATTGGATGATATTTGGCTTATAGTCGAAAAATATTAAATTTTTAAGGTGCTTAAAATTTGAATGCAGAATCAATTTGGGGGCCAAATCATGAACAAAATGCCATTCCGCTTGAAAATCGGGTAATTTTTAACGGAGTTATGATAGATCAAAGTTTTTGAAATAATGTCAAGGGGTAGGTATGGGAAATGGGATTATGAATGACTTAGGATCGAAAAATTTTAAATTTTTCAAGTGTATAAAATTTGAATGCAGAATCAATTTGGGGGCCAAATCATGAACAAAATGATATTCCGCATTAAAATCGGTTGAGTTTTGACAAAGTTATGATAGATCAAAGTTTTAGAAAAATTGTCAAGGGGTAGGTATGGGAAATGGGATGATATTTGGCTTATAGTCGAAAAATATTAAATTTTTAAGGTGTTTAAAATTTGAATACAGAATCAATTTGGGGACCAAATCATGAACAAATTGATATTCCGCATTAAAATCGGTTGAGTTTTGACAAAGTTATGATAGATCAAAGTTTTAGAAAAATTGTCAAGGGGTAGGTATGGGAAATGGGATTATGAATGACTTAGGATCGAAAAATTTTAAATTTTTCAAGTGTATAAAATTTGAATGCAGCATCAATTTGGGGGCCAAATCATGAACAAAATGATATTCCGCATGAAAATCGGTCGAGTTTTGACAAAGTTATAAAAGTTTGAAGTTTGCTTTCTTATATAACATACATATCATTTCTTTTTATATTAGGAGTGCAAGGAGTAAATATAGAATATGTAACATATGGATTTTTAAATTAAAAATTCAGTTAAAGGAACTGCACATGCTTTTCAAAAAATGTTGCAAGTTTCTTTTTCGAAGCATTAAAAGTAAAGTACAGTTTTTAACTCAATTCGAGGACTTTTCCTTTAAGTATTTAAAAAAAGGATATTTTCGAGGCGAGAGCGATACAATTTATTTCTGTCGTTTGCTTATCAGCGATGAAAAGTGAACTATTAGTCAGTGGGCCATGGCCAGAAGGCGCTCAACTGAGACGTGGCGTGTGGCAAGAGGCAGGGACAGAGAGAGAGAGAGAGAGAGAGAGAGAGAGAGAGAGAGAAAGAGAGTGAGAGGCAGCAACACGTTGCGGGTATCTATCAACATTCCTGGCTCGTGTGGGCGCCATGAAGCGTGGCCAAAAGGCAGCCAAAGACGTCATGTGGCATGTGGCAACGTCGGGACACGCGTCCTTTGAGTATATTATGATAAGGGAGGGAGAAAAAGGAGGAAAAGGAGGCAAAAAAAAGGTAGTGTGGGCATTTCTTTCGACGGCTTTTGTGCCAGTTTTTCTTGACTTGGCTTAAAGTTAAAGGAAATTAAAAGGAGCAGCTGCTTCTGCTTTTCCCACATATTGAAATGAAGTTGAATAAAAGAAAAGCCAAAAGGAAAAAATAAAACTATTCAATTGTGGTTTATTTATTTTCTTTGGCTTATCTTGTGGCCGGAAATGAGGATGTTTTTCGCTTTGACAGTTGCACTGACAAAGATGCAAATGTGCCACTTATACTATATCAGTTATCATTGAAGCTTTTATCCCACACACACCTACACACACTTGAACACACTTTGTGTTGTCTATTGTTGTGTTTATCATTTTTGGAACCCGCACTTTATGCATAACAATTTCTTGGAATTTGTCTATGATTTTGTTGCCTTGGTCTTTTTCATCAATCAAAAGTGCGTGAAATCAAAAATCTATGCCTCATTGACAGTTTAGGACACGCTTCAGTGCATACGTAAAGGAGTCCCGGAAATCAGGAAGTTGATAAAAATACCACAATACAACCAAAGGAATCAACCATCATTCACAGATATGCGGTCAACAAAGGTAACTGAGAGAAATGGCCACAAAATGCCAAAATAACATCTGATATATTTACATATATATAATTGTGGGAAAGTTGGGGGAACAAAGGAACAACAATATTTCAATTTGATTAACCGACAAAGGCAAAAGATACAGCCTACACCTGTATATACATTTACGTATAAGCAAAGAACTTAAAGCTTATCATTTATAAAATATCAAAAATTATACAATAAAAGTTACTTTTCTTTTTTTATCATTAAATTTATAAATATTTTATATTTTTCATGTTGTTGCCAAATTATATCCACGCATAGTATAATATATCTTTGTTATTTCCAAGTTTTATTATATAATTATAATTATTAAATGGTATTATAAGCTTTCTAGAACTACAAGATAATAATCATTTAATTACAAATATAAATTATATTTTGGCATCATAGTTTTTTTTTATACTTTTATATTTTTATTTGTTTTGTTTTTTATCATTTCAGTTTTAATTTAAATTTAATAGATATTTTATCATTTTGGTTCAACTTGAGTCGATTGTTCTTACAACTCATTAAAATTGAAAATGAGATTTTTTTTTTGATTTCTCTAAAAAATTGTCAAATTAAATAATGTTAATCATTTTTATTATTATTATATCGTAATCTTATATTATTATTTATTATAGTTTTTTATTTCTCTAAAAAAAAGTCAAGTTTAATAATGTTAAAAATTTTTTTTTCATTTTAAAATTTACTTCAGTAAGCATGTGGAAAATAAAATCGTATTCTTATTATATCGTAATCTTATTATATTTTATAATCATAAATTATATTCTAAAATTCAGTTACAACTCTGATTTGTATTTAATTTTTTTTTAAATATACCCATTTTAAAAAATGTACTGTTTTCATAAAACAATTAAGTTCTTTGGTTTAGATTTCACAAAATTTGTATTTCGATTAAAATAAAAACTTTTTAGATCTATTAAAAATATAATACAAATTTCTTCACTTGAGTTTTTCGAATGTCTATATTTATATAATTTAATTAATTTGTATAAATTATTATTATTTCTCTTATTTTTTAGGTTTGATTTGTGCACATATATATTTTAAGAAACAGATACATTTGTGGAGAGACTTGAGACTTTACTCTAGCCACAAGTCAGCTGCATGCCACAACCATTCAGTTAACAGCTCCACTTGGCCTTTATCTTCCCCTTCGCACTCCTCCTTCTCTTTGTCCTTCTGTTTCTCCTTCCTTTATTGCGGTTCCAGCTTTGTTTGGCATTAAAATTGCATGAGCTTGAAGTTGATTTGAATGTGGCAAGCGTCCAGTTGCAAAGTGGGGCACATAGGCGCAACCATTCTCCCTCTCTCCCTCTCTCTCCCACTCTCTCTCTCTCTCTCCCACTCTGTCTCTGTGTGTGTGGGTGTGTTGAAATATGTATTACCTGTGCAACCACATGGTCATATTCCCAGGTTGTGGCGCATGTCATGGACAGCATAAATTCTTGCCACTTCTGTTTGCTTGTTCCTGCCCCATTCCCTGCTCTCCCCCTCTCTTTTACTCTAGCCACTCAAGTATGTGCGTATTGATAAGCCGGGTTAACAATAGTAACGGCTTTTTATATATGCTGTGCTACTAGAGTTGCCACCACTCGGACATTTCATTTCCATCCCTCTCGCATTTGAAATCAACGTCGCGTCCTTTGCACATCTGCCGCTGCGACGGCGCAGGACACGCTCGACAGCGCAGCAGCAGCGCAGTGGCAGCGCAGTGGCAGCGCAGTGGCAGCAGCAGGACATGTGTCCTCCCCATACCTCTCACTCTTCCTCTTCCTCTCCCTCTCTCTTACGGCTGCAGATCAACCCTAGAGCAAATTATGCTTGTTGTTTAATTACACTTTTCGTCCTTCCACCCAAAAATGCATATTGTAATCAATTCAAAAAAAAAAAAAAAAAAAAAACCAACAACAACAACACAATACTGTTGTTGGTACAGGCACAAGTTGATCATAAAGTTGTTGCAGTTGTTGTTGTTGTTGTTGCTGCTGCTTCATGTTTACATGTTTCATATGCTACGGAAATCCTTGATGAAACTTTAAAGGGTTTGCATAAATTTGGTTTCAATACCCTGTGAATATAGCTTAATAAAGGCTATATACAATGTCAGAAAATGTATTAAATTTAATTTAAAAATATTTTTTTCACTTCAAAATTAATTTAGAAAATAATATTAAAAATAATTTATTAAAAATTTAGAATTAATAAAAAATAAATTTGGAAAACAATATAAGAAAATTAAAAATTAATTTATATTTTTAATATATTCAAAATTATAACTTTACCATTTCAGTAATAAAAAATTATTAATAAATATTAATTTGAAAAAAAAAATTTGAATTCAAAATTAGTATTATTTTATTTATACAGTCATATTTTAAAAGTGAACAAATTATTTATCTAAATTCAATATATAAAGGAAAAATTTGGTTGTGTGTTTTAACTACAACTTTGCTGTAATAATGTCTGATATCTATAATAATATTTTTTTAATTATATTTAGGTAAGAAAATATTATTTAAAATTAAACATTTATATTTAATTCTGTATATACTTTAATTAATAAAGAAAAAATTACAAAACTATACAATTAAAAAACTGAGAAACTCTCAAATTATTTAAAATATATTTTTTGTTTAATACAGAGTATCTTTTAGTCAGGCTAGTTCTGCTTAAGCACACTGCATATTTTAGGGTTTCCTCTGTTTTTGTTTGCTATTTTTTTTTTCATATTTGTTACTCTGCAGGTTTTTCCCAAAAATTGTTTTTTATGAGCAAAATATTGGCTTTATTCTTGAGGTTGTTGTTTCACTTTAGGATACACAATTTAATAGCTCGGATAAGAACTAAATATAAATTAATTTGTTGTAAGTTAGTAAAAGTTAATTATTATTTAACAATGTTGTTAATACAATCAATATAAGCTAATTTATTTAAGTATATTAAAATATGTAATATTATACATGAACATTTTACTTAGCATTTTCCCAATATAGAAAAATTTTAAACAAAACTGAAACTTTGATTTGGCTGCAAAAAACCAAATAAAATTAAATTAAATCTAAATTAGTTGCAAAAATATAATAAATTCCAAAAATGTCTTCTTTAATGTATGCTTCTTAAAATGACAACATAATTGAAATCCTTTCATTTTTATAAAATATTTAAAAAACAATCTAAACAAATATTTTGTCGATTTATTTTGTCAATTAAATTTGCTTTTGAAAAGCGTCGCACAATTGGAAACTCTACTTTTAAATTTTATAATAAATATTGATATGCATAACGAATACGAGAATGTCAATAAAATTAAGTTTAAATTTGAATGAATCATTGAATTTATTGCATAGTTATATAGTATAAAGTTTAGAGCTCACTAAAATGGTAAATGGTAAAAGCAAATTGCCAATTTTCCAATTGCATAACAGTTTTATTTGTGGGAAATCAATTTTTCTATTTTACAAACAAACTTGAAACTTAACAAATTGTGCAGCAAACAGGAAAATATTTTTTTTTGCAACATAAAAGGAATTTTCTACTCTTTTGATTTGCTTTTAGTTGTGGAATTTTGCATAGTTTTTTTTTGCCATTTTATTTTATTGTGAGGCAGAGAGAAATAAAAATCTGTGTGTATCAACAGTTTAAACTGTCTAGAGTTCCTTGGAAAGTGTTGAGAAAGTGAAGAGAAAGGATAAAGCAAAGTGTATGGTTTGCAACTCATACATTCAGACATTCATTCAGGCAGTTATTCATTCAACAACCATATACCATTCACTTCATTCATTGCCTATGCAAATCCAGAGGCACAGACAAATTTCTACACCTTGGGGTGTAGTTTGCAAAGTCCTCGGATAATCCGCATTAGTGGCACAATGGCCAGAGCATATGGCCAGGACTGAGTTTAGTTTAGTTTAGTTTTGGTATTGGTATTGGTATCGTGTTGTGCCTCAACCACGTGGCAGTTGCAACAATGACAAGAACAACGCAATGTAAATTGAATCATGTTTTCTAGCATTGCATTTGGCATTTGTCAATTGTTTCAAATGTACAAATGTTCAAATGTTCAAATGTTCAAATGTCCAAATGTTAACCTCAATCGAAATGCTCAACGCCCGTACAAATGCAATAAAATATGTATTGCATATTGCAATTTTAATTTCTCAATTCATTTTATTTTACATATTCACTGTTCTTCGTGTTTGTTTTTATTTTATTTATATTTTTTTTTATTTTTCTATACCACTCTAAGGCAAAAGGTAATACAACTGTTGGAGAGACAGCAGCCACAGGAGTGCCACAAATAACAAATTGCTTGTCATTGACATCCATTGGGCCAACCCAATAGACCCATCAACTCATACACCCAGTCAGCAATTTCCAGTCAGTTGGTTGACTCGGTTGCCCGGTATCAACCTACAATTCCCAGCTGGAGGACATTGCATTTACAATTTCAATCTCTATTAAAATTCATTGAATCCCTTACATTAGTTCTCCGACTGGACTGTCTTTGCAACGCACAGTGTCTCAAAGTGTATGCAAACTAATTGAAATGAGTCTTAAGTATACTTGACAATTAAATCTTATATTTCTAGTGATCACCTATTGAAATTTTCATTAAATTTAATTGATCTTCACATAAAGAAATAATCAATTCTTAAACAATAACTTTAAGTTTACTGTTCAGCATTTTTTATAGACTGAAGATTTGTAAGTGATCTCCAAATTTGAGGATCTATATATCTAATACATGTGACTTATAAATATATTTGACAATATTGTCTTATATTTCGACTGATCACCTATTGAAATTTTCATCAAATTTAATTGATCTTTACATTGAGAAATCGTAATTTATTAAAAAATAGCTTTAAGTTTACTCTTCAACATTTTTTATAGATTGTGGAATTGTAAGTGATCTCCAAATTCGAGGATCTATATATTTAATACATGTGATTTATAAATTGACAAATTAAAAGGCGTATTCGATCACTGATCTCTTGAGATATACGATTGATTTGAAATAATTTAAATTCATTAATAAAATATGGACTGATCTCTGGTAATCATTTATTTACTGATCACAAAATACATTCTATATTTAATCAAAATCAACATCTGCTCTAGCTTGCAACCATATTTGTTGACTGATCAGTTGCGATCTTCACTTGCAACAGCAAAATGAAAATAGAAAAGGATCTTCATACGATATAGCTAGTTAAAATATATAAATTAATCAGAAACCTCGACTAATCTCTGGGGATCTTCTCTACACTACTCATCACACTAATTATTTGTATTCGATCTGTGGGATCTTCAAATTTACTGATCGTCAGAAATTTAAATGTAATTTAAATATAGAGATAAAATTATTAATGATCGCTTTACTGCTCGTAAGCAATCTACATAAATATAGAGATACATTCTTAAATTAAAATAAGGTACTACTCAGCGACAAGTCCTAGGAACTTAATCAAATCGGGAACCTTGCGCCTTTGCAGTTTATCATTGGAGGTCTTGGGCAAGGCTTCTATGAAGTAAATCCCTCCACGTATGTGATAGGCTCCACTTAAGTGTTGCTCGACAATGCTTCTCACCTGATTGGCAACCAATTCACGACCCTCTTTGTCGGGTGTACGGACCACAGCACAGGCTGTAAGGTTGCTGGACACCTCGTGAGGAACACCAAAGACACAGGCTTCACTTACTCCCGGTAGTCGTAGAATAAACTCTTCGATTTGCTCGGGATAAATCTGAAAGTTGTTGTACTTGAAGACATCCGTGTCGCGTGTCTGAATGTACAGGTAACCCTCGCTATCGAGGTATCCAATGTCGCCAGTTCTCAGCCATTGTCCATCGGGACTCAGAGAACGTTTGGTGGCCTCCGGATTTCGATAATATCCGGCCCATTTGTAGCGTAGACGGGCATAGATAATGCCCACCTCATTGATGCCCAGAGGCATTCGTAGTTTATCCAATACTCTCAGTTCCACATTCCGCATGACTTTCCCCTCGCTGCCGAGGGGACCTCCGAGATTCTTGCTTACCCCTCCGACCTCGGACAGTCCGTAGCCCACAACGAAGCGCATATTTCCGATCAACTCGTACATCCGTCTCGAAACGGTCTTGCAGACCTTTGAGCCGGCTCCAATTAACACCCGTACCGACTCCAAGTGAGCTCTAATCTTTGACAGATCACTTTGACACTTGGAGAGTAGGGCTATTTGATGGGATGCGAGAAAGAGAAAGGTGACCTGATGTCTCTGGACAACCTCTAGGAGGTACTGCACTGTGTAGGGTCGATTGGTGATGATGCGCTTGCAACCATTGAGAAGGGAGGCCAACAGCATATAGGTGCCAGAGATCCAATACAACGGACTAAAGGACAATACCACAGTGTCCCTGGTATAGGTGTTGGGACTGAAAAGTAAATAGGAATATAGAATAAAAAGATCCAAAAGAAAAGAGAAAGGAATAGTTTTATTTAAAAACAAATACAATATACCCTTTAACTAATCTTTTAAGTAAATGGGTATAACAAGTCGGACGGGCTATAGTCGAGATCCCGACCATAGGATACCCGTTACTTATTTCAATATATTTAAAAGTACTTTATTGAAATTACTTGTATTACTTGGAAAACATTAAATTGCCATAACTGCCGTTCTACTGATCCGATCTTGATGCGATTCAGTGGGATAAAATATTAGATAATACTAATAGATAACGTTTATTTTCTGTGAGTGAAAGCTTGGTATCTCTATCTCTTATAGTCTCTGAGATCTAGGTTTTTATAAAGACGGACGGACGGACAGACGGACGGACAGACAGACGGACAGACGAACATGGCTATATCGACTCTGCTGTTGATGCTGATCAAGAATATTGGGTTCAGAGATGCCTCCTTCGCCCTGTTACATACATTCCAACGAACACAATATACCCTTTTACTTATTTTTTAAGTAACGGGCTTAATTAATAATATCCCTTTAAATTTTTACTTACTTTTTGCAATTACAGATGAGGCTGCGATGGGAACGAGTTACTCCCTTCGGCATGCCGGTGGTACCCGACGAACAGACAATAAAGGCGGTGTGATCACCGTTCAGTTTGGGACAAGGCACATAGCTAAAACGAATGGGTTAAATTTAAAGAAATACCCATTGATTTCACTATCAGAAACTTACTCAGTTGGCGCTATACCCTCGGTTTCCTTTAGCAGTTCGCTGACATCGCAAACACCCTCGAGTTTACCATTTACCAGGTAGATTAAGGCCGGATTAACCAATCTATGATTTACTCCTTTAATAGTTGTATAGTTCTCCACATCGCAGAAGATTAATTTGGGTTCTGTGATGTCGTACATGTATTTGACGGTCTCTGTAAAAGAAAAAAAAATGTAAAGTCAAAAGAAAAAATAATAAAAAAATAGTAAACATAATACAAAACTTTGATATTTTGAGCAGTTTATTTCGAAAGAATTTCTCAAAATGTAGTGCAATATTTAAGGGAATTTTAAGGTTGATCTTACCCTGATCAAAGTCCGGATGCAGTGGATTGATGGGTGTTCCAGAGAGCATTGCTGCAATGGTGACACCTGTCAGATAGTTTGTGTTATTCGCTGAAATGCCAATGACATCACCACAGCACAATCCAAGTTTCCTAAATCCTTGGGCAATTCTTAAACCCTGTTGTGCCAGTTGAGCTCCCGTTAGTTCGATTCCGGTCATATCACAATGCTGAAGTATCTTATCCGCATTTAAGTTGAGCACACGCATTGTCACCTCACCAAGTGTCATTTCAGGACCGTAGAATTCCTTGCCCCTCGGTCCCTCCCAGGTGCGTGTGGCAGCATCATAGTGCACCTCACAGGTGGCGCCACCAACACCACTCATCTTTATGAACCGAAGTTTATCTTTCAACTAAGTGTTTTACTGCGTCTCACAACGTTTTTATACATGTGACAAGTGTTTTGGGAAGTCGTAAATAAATAGGAAACAAAAGCGTTTAATGTTAATTGTTTTGTCACGTTGCCAGACATCGAAGTCGAAGTTAATGTTGTTGTCATCTTTGTTGTTTTCTTTTGTCATCGAAATTGGTCTAAATAGATGCTCATTTAGTGGCCTCATGATTTCGATAGACAGACAGTTTAGATAACTGAAGCAAAGTCTTAAAATCCGCTATCCAAATTAGAGCCAAACATCAATTAGAATTCATTCTATTGAAGAATTTGTCGCCTGACTTTTTAATTTAAGCAATTAATTTGATTAAGTGCAAGATGATGTTATTAATTCACCTTGCCTTGAAATAAGTTTGGAAAATTCCGTTCTGAATTGGTACTATTTGGAATATCCTGATTTAATGAGTTATATTTCACAAAAAATTCCCTAATATGATGAATAAATCTCCTTTTAACCGTCAAGACTTGTTTTAGGAAAGTTCCAAACTTACTTGGGAATTGTCCTCATTATTACCCTTAGATAAAAACTTTTTTTAAATTGAAAAGTTTCTTTGTGAAAATTTTATTATTATTTGGAAGTGATTCTTTGGTTTCTCCTTAGAAAAATAACTCGTATAACTTAATCAAGTGTGAATTTCTCATCAAACAAAGTCTTTTCCTCTTAGAAAATCTACTTTCTCAGAAGGAAGGACAGTAAATCGAAATATTTTCCTTTTAGGAATATTCCTCTATGACAGGGACCCTTTTTTCCTAATTGGATAACTCCTTTATTAAATTCGATTATGGATTAATTGATGGAATCATTTTCTTCTCAACTGAATTGTCTTCTTTTTAATGAAATATCCTCACTTACTTAAGAGGAAAACATTTATTCTCTTAGGAAATCCTCGTTTCATCCCTTATTTTAAAGAAAACCCAATTTTTTTGATCAATTGTAAACGATTATAATTATAAGATGAGATACTCAATTTCTCGCAACTCGAAATAACTTTAACTTAATAGAACCAAAAACACCACGAAAAAACCTTTTAAAAAATCATTAAATTATGACTTTAAACATTTTTCAACATTTTTCAAAATTTTTAAACATTTTTTAACATTTTTCAACATTTTATTGTTTAACTTTTCTCTATAAATGCGTTGAGCTGAGTTGTTTTTTGAGTTCAACGATGATTCTGCGTCTTTGTATCTTCTTATTTGTGGTCTTGGGCAGCTTATCCAGAAAATAGACACCTCCACGCAGATGAAAAGCCTCACTCAGATGCTGCTCGACAATGCCAGTGATTTGCTCCGTCGTCAACTGTCTTCCCAGTTCACTCTGATCTCGGACCACAGCACAGGCTGTTAGATTGGTAGATATATCATCGGGTATGCCAAAGATCGCAGCTTCATGAACACCCGGCAAATGGAGAATAACATCCTCAATCTGTTTGGGATAGATCTGAAAGTGATTGTATCGAAAAACGTCCGTGTTGCGGGTTTGAAAATGCAAGAAACCCTCGTCATCGAAGTAACCATGATCTCCAGTGAGTAGCCATTTTCCATCTGAGGTCAAGGTCGTTTGAGTGTCTTGGGGATTGCGATAGTATCCACCCCACCTTTGATTCAAGCGTATGTGAATGTGACCTGTTTGATTGGGACCCAAAGGATTTCCCTGATCGTCTAAGAGTCTTACTTGAACATTACGCAAGAGTTTTCCCTCACTTCCCAGAGGACCGCCCACATTTTTGCTTACGCCTCCAATTTCCGAGAGTCCATAGAGCACGGCGAATCTATCGCTGCCCAGTAACTCATAGAGTTGCCTCCAAATCGACAGCGGCAACTTGGATCCACTGCAGACAAAAGATTGAACCGATTTCAATTTCTGTACCAGTTCAGGTTCTTGAGACTTGGCGAGCAGTGCCATATGATGTGGCACGGTGAGCACAAAGTTGACCTCATGTCGTGACACCAGCTCGGCAAAATACTCGGCACTAAAGGGTCGATTGGTGATCACGCGCTTGCAACCGTTCACCAGCGAGGCGAAGAGCGTGAAAATGCAGGAGATCCAATAAAGAGGGCTGAAGCAGAAGAGCACCGTCTTGGCCGTGAACAGCTGCGGGCTGATAGCAGACAGACAGAGAGAGAGGGAGAAAGAGAGAGAGAGAGAAAAGGGGAAAAATGTGGTAGAAGTTAAAGTTAAACTAGTTGTAGAGGTACACTCAAAAAAAAAGGTAAAGCTCATTTTTGAGAATCACCTTTGTGTAAAGAACGCCTAGATTATTTGAAAAACTTTGAATTATCGCAAATATTTTTTATTATGTTAATTTAAAAACTCGGAAAACCCATTTTCAATATGTAAACTCGCTTTTTTTTTAATCTACAAATATCTAACATATCTGAAAACAAGTAAGCATTGCTTTCAAATGTCTTTTAAATGTTCACAAAATGAAATAATTTTTCAATCAAATTAAATTAATTTTTAAGCTGAATAAATTTGAAAAAAAAATTTTTTTTTATAATTTTGTAAATTATATAAAATATTTCTCAACCTATGTTTTTAAAACTAAAAGAAAATCAAATTTTTTAACTTCGAAAATATGTTCAATAAAACTAAGTCTCTGACTTTTGAGGAACACCGACATTTCGAACGGTTGTTTTCAAAAACTCTAGAGATTTCTAAAACACACCTGAATATTGTTAGAACAATTTTAAGCCATTCGAAATATAATTCTTAAATTAAGATAAAAGTACAAAAACATGTGATTTCTGAAATCTACAGTGTGTTTATTTTTTAAGACTATGATAAGTTGGCTTTCCAATACTTTTGTAGGCTTTTCGTTCTTGAAAGTGCGAAATTATTTTAAAATTTTGAAAAAAAAAAAAACAAATTCTATATATTGAAAAACTAAAATTTCTAGACTTTTTAGAAGGGTTTTCTCCGATCAGAAATTGTGTGTAATGAAAATTAGATATTGGTAATAAATAAATCTAGCAACGTTTTAAAATACTGTTTTAGATGACTGTTTTTCTTCAAGTGTAGGGTTTAAGCACAATTTAAGACCTAGGCAACTTAACTTACATTTTGGTGTTGTTCAATAAACTGCGGTGTGAGCGCGTAACGCCCTTCGGTAAACCGGTTACCCCCGAGGAGCTGATAATAAAAGCGGTGTCATCACCGCTCAAATGCGGGCAGGCAAAGCTGTAGACAACTTTAATTGAGTATAGAATGAAAACAGAAAACTAGTACCCCTTACAGTGTCTTGGGATCGTAGCCAACAGCACCGTCTTTGAGTAAATCCCGAATATTGCGCACACCCGGAAGACTACCGGTTAGGAGAATAAGTTCCGTTTTGAATTTGAGACTTTGTTTGACGGTATCTAAGGTCGCATAGTTGTCCACATCGCAGAAAATTACCTTCGGCTTGGTTATTTCATACATATACGCAACGGTTTCTATAAAAATATAAAGGGTGTTTATATCATTATTTAGAAACACATTAAAAATTTGGAAAGAATTAAAAAAATGTTTAGTATATGCATGGAATAAGTAACACAAAGAAATATATAGAATAATTAATAAATAAAATTATTTGGTATTTGGGTTAAACCCTTCAAAATCTGATATAAAATTCTAAAAAAAAAACAATTGTATTAAAAAAGATTTAAGATAAATAAAAGAATAAATTGAATCAATAAATAATAATTATGTTATGCTAAAAATTATATATTAGTTACATATGAAATAACTCATAAGTAATGGAAGAATTTTACGAAATTGTAGTAAATGTTTTTTTTTAGAATAATAAAAAAAAAAACAAAATAAAAAATCTATTAAATAAAAATAAAAACTTAGACCAATTAAAATGTTTAGAAAAATGAAAAAAAAATAAATAAAAGAATAATCAATTGCATAAAAATCCTAATGTAAAGTGATGTACCTTTATCGAACTCGGGATGCAGTGGGTTAATGGGCATGCCATTCAACAGGGCTGCAATTACCACCTCGGTGAGGTAAGTGGTGTTTGTGGCAGAGATGCCAATCACATCACCGCGATGCAACTTCAGCTGTTGAAAGGCATGAGCCAGAAGACGACTCTGCTCGTAGAGCTGAGCTCCCGTTAGACTCTCTCCAGTTGGATCAAAGACCTGCATCACTTTATCCGCATGCAGTTTTAATATAAGTAATGCCACCTCGCCCAGTGTCATATCGGGTCCATAATATTCCTTGCTCTTCGGTCCCGACCAGATCTTTTCAATGCTATCGTAACTGGTATCCGTCATGTCGTTCTTTCTTCTCCCAAACAATTTAGACACACTCTTAACACACTCTAGATCAACCAACTGAACAGTCGATTGTATGTATGCACTCTTTATATAGGGAACCAGCTGGTTCCAACTTCCAATTCTCATCTGTTAATTGACTCAACACGTTTTTTGGTCCAACACCATCTAAGCTGTTGTTCTAAACACAACAATTTAGTTGACAGCTACAAATTTGAAATATTCTCTACAAATTGACACCGATTACGAGTTGCTTTTATAATCTATATTTTGATCAATAAACCAGACTGAAGTCTGTGGTGCTAAAAATAGACTTCAGTCTGCTATAAGAAATATAACTTAACTAACAATTGATCCATTCACTAATAAAAAAATATATATTTTCATACTAATAACTAAAGTAGTATTTTCAAATTTTTCCTTGACTAAAAATTTTGGTTGCATAGAAAGAAATTTTTATTTAAAATCTCTCTTAATGTTTTAAATACTTATCTACTCTTTAAATATTTTATTTACTCTACTTTAATAAATTTTGTATGATCATTTTTGAATGGGTTTGTCAAGAAAAAAAGTCACTTGTCAATCTTTACATTCGTAGATTCTTTGAAGTGAAGTTTCTCCTTTCTTCTATCTAATTTTTTGATTTCTTACTTGTGTTTTTCTCTTCAAAGCCACTTTTTATATTAGTTTGATATCTAAAAATATGTATATAATATTTTATAACCACAGAAACTACTGATTTATTAATCCATAGATTTATTAATCCAAAACCTCAACCATTAACAATTTGCTATAATTTTACACTTTAAAAAATAAATATTTGACCTGTTATGTGATTGATCTTTCAAATAGGTTTTATTCCTCTTTAAATAACTTCAAAATATTTTATATTTTACAATGATATTTCACAACATTTTTCATCACGTCTTGCACCACTGTGCAACTGCAGCGATTGCATAATTTTAACGATTAAACACTGTTTGATCTCAGGTCTCTGTTTCTGTCTCTGTGTCTGTTTCTGGCTCCAGCTTTGTGGTTGCAACACGCGCAGTTCCCTTTTGCTCCCTTCCCTCCCTCTTTGTCTTCTTCTTCATCGTCTTCCTCTGGTTTACTTTGTGAGACGCACAGGACATGGAGCATTGAGGAAAGGGGACACTCGGCGATATATAGAGGCGCATCCTGGATGCGTACACGCTTCATTTGCGTGCTTAGTTAGGAAATCAAGCGTGTGCTTCAGGACATGCCATAGTCAGAGACAGAGACAGAGACAGGAGAGAGAGACAAAAACTCGCAGTCTCAGTTCTAGTTGCAACTTAACATGCAAGCTGCAACTGCCACGCCCCCTTTTACCCCTCTTTCCACTCACTCTACAGCCTCCCATTTCAAGGCAAACTTCAACTGTGGTCTCAAAGTTCCTCAGCGATTGGTGCAGATGAATGGACGCTTCTTCTTTTCCTACTTCTTCTTCTTACCTGTCGTTAGCTACTTTCAAGCTTGTATTTTCTATCTACCTGTGTGTGTGTGTGTGTGTGGGAGTCAAGTGAGAAATGAATTTGCCTCTAAGCTGCACAAAGTTCATTTATTGATTTTCATGCAAGTGAAGGGACACAACTTAAGCTGTCCTTTTAGCCAGGCTTATGAGTTTGTTACCAGAAGCTTTAATAAATTTCATAGTTTTATACATATTTTTATTTAAATATTTATATATTTATTTATCAGCTAATCATAAAATTAAATAATTAAACATATCAATAGAAGCATTTTATTTACATACAGAACTTGAAGAATTCTAACAATCTGCTAATATGAAATAATTTATATGAAACTGTAATATTTACAAACTGTTTAATAAAGAATATCAGTAGAGCTGTGTGTACATATAGTATATATATATATATATCTGTATATAATATTTAACAAGTTCAAGTAATTAATTGGTAATTACCAACCCTTCTTCAAAAAAAACTATTTAATGGTCTTAATATCACAAGTCACTCATTTATTCAATGTATAGTACATATTTTAATTAATATAACTAAACTAATTATAATCTATTTTTTTCTTGGTCCAATTGAATTTTGCGAGTTTTTTTCCAATTCAATACCCTAGAAAATTTACGTACAATAATGTTTTTTTCTAAAACTTTAAATTTCTTTAATTTTAAAATTTTTTTTTAATCTTGTGCTGGAATCCAGAAAGTTTTGTCACCTTTCTTTTATATTTTTTTGTAATTATTGCTCATGTTTTATTGTAATAATTTAATTAATTGATTGATTAATTGATTACATCAAACGACTGCCTGGATATGATTACTGGGCATCTAATAGTCGTACAACTTGACAGCAGCTCCTACTGATTGTTGTTGTACTTTTAGGCAACAACTTGGCTAATAACACGGCCCGCTAAATATGCATACAACAAGAACAACAACAAGGACAACAACTTAAGTATCTGTCGGATTGAGTGATGAACTGCAACGTGGCTAATAAAACTTTGGCAAACAACTTTGATATTGGCTTTTGATGAGGTCATTAAACAGTCAAGCAACAAAATGACACAGCCCCAACAAAAAAAGACACAACAACCTATACACAGACAACACACACACACACACACACACACACACACACTCAAGGGAATTTCTGTAGAAATCTCAGTAAATTAAGTGGGAGAAACTAACACAAAACGAGCTGAAAATGCGACACAGCGCCAAAAAGTTGGTGAAAGGCCGCCAGGACACGCTCTCTATCTCGCTCACTCCATCTCTGACCATCTCAATCTGTCTCTTTTTCTCTCTCTGTCTCTTCTGCTGTCCAAATGTAATCAGGCTCAACATTATAATTAACCGCAAATGCAGTTAGAGCCGCGAGTTCTTTCGTGCTGAAATGCGACCCGCTTTTAGGTCCAGCCGCGGGGCAATATGTTGTCGTCACCCTCCTATAACCCACCAACCCCTCCTATCCACCCCTCTCCCCCATTGGAACCCTGTCCAGTCTCAGCTGCTATTAAAACTTTTACGACAAGTAGGCGAAAAAATTACTTAATTAAAATGATTGACTAACAGAAAAGTTTGTGCGCAAATCATTTTTACTTTTTGCATACCCATTGAAAATGTCCTAAAAAGGGTAGCTTGGCTATATTTCCAATTTATTTCAACTTATTTTAAAAATATAATATTATTTTTAACACTGACTCGCTGAGAGATTTTTAAGAATATCCTATAAGAGACTTTAAAGAATAAATAAAACAAATTAACAATAATATTATTAGTAAACTCAAATTAGGGACATATTAAATCAAATTTTATAATAAAATATTAAATCAAATTTTATAATAAAATATTATGCAGATAAGAAATGTATTTTATTCTATCTCTCCTACAAATTTCGAGAAGTTCTCATAATGAACTTAGAAGTTATATAATTTTTGTATCTTTTTTTATTTCTAAAAACCAAAAGATGTATAATTTAATAAGGAAAAAATAAACAAAATAGTAATTTTTTAATGCAGATTTAGATATTTGAAGTTTTTCTATGTCCAAATTATTACTCAACTCAATGTATGACAGGTTACAGGGTATCTTTTAGTAATAGCTGCATTTTTCTAATTTGTGTGCTTTTTTTGCCATTCGCTGCGGATACTCGTAACTAGCTGGAATACTTTTCCGGAACAATAGTTCTTTCCGGTTTGCGGTTAGCATGTTCTCTCTTTCTCGCACTCGCATTCTCTCTCACTCTGGCAGCCACACGTATTTATTGTTTGTCTTTGGCCGCCGGCACTGAAAATTGTAGGAAACAGCGCGAGCATGGCTTCTAGTCGGCTTTTGGCCTGGCTTGAATCGTGCCGCAAAAGCACTGTTAAAAAGACAGGTTCTAAAATCAAGACGTTTGTCTCGGATCTCAGAATTTTGGGCTAAAAAATGTGTTAAGAACATAAAATTGTTATTTTATTTCTTGGAAAAATCATATAGACTTAAAAAATATTTTAAACAACACCAAGTTCTTGTTAAAGAGTTAAAAAACTCTTATATTTTTAAGACTTAAGATAACCAATTCAAAAATTTAATATAGTTTAAAGGTTTAGATTATTGTTAATGTTTTTTAATTTTAATATTTTATTTTAATTATATCATTTCTATATTTAATTTTTTACATTTTCTTCTGCTATGATATTTTTATAAATTTTCCTTTATCAAGTTTTTCCCTGACATGAGTGGGGTTTGAATTTAAATTTAACATATAGTTATATTTTTCAAACATTTTAGGATTTTTATTCTTCGATTTTAACACCCTGTTTGCCAAGATTAATATTTTTTTAGTTTAAGTAATTTGAACTTGAAATAGTTATATTTTACAAACAAGCTAAGTAAGTTGCATAGTTTTTGAGTTTTTTTTCTCAGTGTAGGCTTAGATACGATTGCGAATGCGTAGAAAAATCTACAGACGGCATCTTGTTGTTCGGCTAACAAATTAACGAGCGCCTCAAGTGTTGTTGTGCGGTTTCCTTCATTTTTCTTTTATTTTTTCCCCCCATTTCGTTGGACTTTCCCTTCCCCCCCCCAGCCCCTTCAATGCAGTGGAAAACTTTGAAGTGTTAATGAATTGCAATGAGTGAGAAAGAGAGAGAGAGAGAGAGACAGAGAGAGAGCGAAGTGGGCGTAGGAATGGGCATGGTCATGTCGGCTACTGGACATTGCGGTGTAATGACCGTTGTGGTTTCTGTGGTTAATTTTCCGTCTTCTAATTGAAATTATGATTTAATTGAATTTACTGCGTTTGCTGTGTTTTTGCCGTTTACCTCTGAAGTGAGAGAGGACTAAAGTGTAATAAAGCCAAAAGGTAAAGTGGTAAATCTAAAGTGCTAAAGGTAAAGCGATTTAGTTAGACAGTCAAGTGCACATCAAGTACATCATCATCTTTATTCTATTGACTAAACTTTCACCATTTACTTCTAATTTCAAACGATTTCATCTTCGAAGTGCATCTCTTTAATTAATGGCGAAATTTGTGCAGACTGAAAATGCATTTTAAGGCCTCTTTCATGCCTTTATACATATTAATTTTGATATAATTAATACTTAGCATAGCATTTAAAATGTGTGTATTGAGCCAAGTTCACTTTAGTAAAATATTAATAAATTGTAGAGGAAAATTATGTAATTGAAAATTAGACGAGTTTTTACTCTCACTACTGGCTTAATTTAAAAATATATAATATTTATAATTTTTTATTTATTATTTATTAAATTTTTTTATCAAATATGCTACCAAAAAATACATCTGATTTTTAAATAAAACAAATTCAAACTAGAATTTCTATAACTTTATCAAAACTCAACCGATTTTTATGCGGAATGTAAATTTTGTCATGATTTGGCCCCCAAATTGATTCTGCATTCAAATTTTATGTACTTAAAAAATTTCTTATTTTTCGATTATAGGCCAAATATTATTAGATTTTCCATACCTACCACTTGACATTTTTTCTAAAACTTTGATCCCTCATAACTTCATCAAAAATTAGTCGATTTTAATGCGGAATATCAATTTGTTCATGATTTTGCATCCAAATTGATTCTGCATTTAAATTTTAAACATTATAACAATTTTACATTTTTCGACTATAAGCCAAATATCATCTAATTTTCCATACCAACCCCTTGACATTTTTTTAAAAACTTGATCTCTCATAACTTCGTGAAATTTTAATTGATTTTTATGTGGAATATCATTTTGCTCAAAATTTGTTCCCCTAAATCATTCTGCATTCAAAATTTGTAAATCTCAAGTTTAATCAACTCCTTCTAATAAACTCCTTATATCGTAGTTTTAAAATTGATTCTGAGATGTCTCTGAGTACTAAGTATTACTTTTGTATACGCATTTTTCGTATTTATACAATTTATTGTCTGCATATTTTTACACATCTTTTCAAAACAAAGAGTGTTCTACATTTCTGGCACATATAGTAAATAGCTTAATACTGAATCTACTTCCGCTGAGAATACCTGAAAATGTCTTGTCTTTTAAATTAGTTAGGGTTGTCAAGTGCTTTTACAAATGCAACACATGCAATCGTTAAGGAATTGTGTGTACGTGATGCATTGTCAATATTTGTGGCAAGCATTTGAGTTGCATTTAGTTGCATTAAGTTGAGGCTTGCAACAAAGTTGGCCAAGAACAATTGAGGTGTGATTATGCAGCAGAATTTAATAATTCATTGCAATTATGTGTTTTAGGCGTGATTACAAATCGCTACAAGACTAATAATCCGTTCAAATGAGCAATTAACAATTAATTAGAACGCCTTAGAGGCAAGTGTTTGTGTACAATACACACACACACACACATGTGCATAATTGATGCCTACGAAGAGACATCAAGTGAACAGAGTCCTTGGTCCTTGGAATAGGAAACTGAGAGCAGCCACAAACCAATTACATATTTGATTTCGCAGTCTGAAACCCCTTTGGAAACGACGTAACTGTTAATGGAGTGCACACACACACACACACACATACACACAGCTAGAAAGAGATAGAAAAAGTGGCAGTGAGAGAGAGAGATAGAAGAGACAGAGAGAACTCCCTGTTGGCATATAAAAAGCATTTAATTTAAATGTTCTTGATATGCCTTTAAGTTGGCTTTGGCATTTTGGCCGGAAAATCCAATGGGCGCAAATTTTAATTACAAAATTCGCACATATGTCCGTTATGTGTGACCAGTTAACTGGAAACAGGGGAAACTGGCAACTGGCAACTGGCAACTGGATTGGGAATGATAAGGAATATGAGTTGAAGATGCAGATGGTGAAACGGTAATTGGAATTTTCATTGCCAAGTCTCAAACGCAATCATAGGTAAAAGTTGCTTGGCATACACCTAAATAACCTATACAGCTATACAGTCAGTGCACAAAGTATTTTGACAAAATAGAAATTCAAAATTTGAATTGTAGGGCCCATAAAAATTAAGTAAGTGCAAAATTCGTTCAATTCTAAGATTTTTTTTACCAAGAAACCATAGTTCGAAAATCAATTAATGGTTCCCGATTTTTAAATTGAAAAATTTTAATTTTTGATATTTTTAGTATATTATTATTAGTAGTTTTTAGTGTTTTTAGTCTGTTTTAATTATTGTCGGGATCAGGAGTTTCAAAAATATTCCAAAGAATCAAAGGACTAATTGTCTGTAAAACATAGAAATACAATATTTGGAAAACACATAAAGTTGTGTTCCAGAAATCTCTAGAGATTTTTGAGTGAAATGTCTTTGAAAACATCTATTTGAAATGTTGGTTTTCCTGAATTGTTAGAGATTTTATATTTTCCAACTTTAATTTTGTGCATTTTTATGCAATTTAAAGATATTTTAATTTAATTAAATAAATATTTAATTTTGTCAAATCTCTAAAGAATTTTTTAGACATTTGAAAGCAATGTTTTTTTTTGTCTTCACACACCTTATAAATAGCAATAGCTAAAAATACTATAAAAGTGCAATAAAAGTGACTTTAAATTAGAGCGTGATATTTTCATTATTTGTAAAATGAGTTTTGTGCCACTGTTTGCATAGGCAATAGTCTCAGGCAATTCACAGTGTCACACGGTCGTTTTCGTCGTATTCCCTTAACTGACAATTAAATTGTTCATTTAGCGAATTTTCTTTGTTTTACCGACAGCTTTCACATACACATACACATACACATAGAAGTGTAGAAAGAGGCGTGAAATGTAATTGTAATATTGAGTATGTCTGCGTAATTTTCCTCTTTCATTTTTATTAGCTGCTCTGTGTCTATGTGTGTGTGCGTGTGTGTGTGTGTATCAAGTGGCAGACATTAACGCTTGTTTGCCTTTGTGTTTTATTGACATAATTGCTCATTACATGATGGGAAAAACCTACACACACGCACTCACACACACAGATATTTGTGTGTGTGTGTGTGGAAAATTGAAATTTAATTAATCGTTGCATACTTTGCGGCGCTTTGAGTGTTGGCACTTTTATTCGTGCATTCAAGGGCTTTTTTTGATTACACAGTGTAGTGTAGACCAGTTTAGTATTTACAAAAATTCCCTTGACTGCTTTTTATTCGATTTCCATGCATCTACAAAAAGCAACACATTTTTTTAAGCATACAAAAAATCTTTTATAGCTTATTGTTCTTAAGTCTATTGTGAAATTCAATTAGAAATAATGCAATTTATGTATTTTCTAAGCATCTAACATATAACTATCACCATTATTACACTTAAACAATTTGTCTGCAATAATTTGAACTGAATTTGAACTGAATACTGAAGAGTATTGATTATTCGGTAACCAACAAATGTATATTCCCTTACTTGTTTATATATTTTAGCTGCCGGGTTCAGTTCAGACAGCTGATAGACAGAAATTCTGTTTCCACAACAATGTTTTGAGCAGGTATTTAACCTAGCATAAAGAAAAATACAAATACAAAATAATAAAAGAAAATACTAAAGAAAGTTAGATAGATAGAGGTACTGAGAAAAGGAGAGAGTGAAGACATATATAAAAAAAATTAATTTTACTTTTGCTCTGGCCGTATAAAATTTATGCTCTAACTGCATAAACAAAAAGCAAAAGCAAAAAATGAGAAAAATGTTGAAAGACGAAACAATTCAATTCATTGGCCTGGTCTGGTCTGGTCTGTTCTGTTCTGGTCAGACTTGGCCTGGTCAACGTCGCTGACCAGAAGACAAACTTTGTGCTAACTTGCACTAGAGAAACACAGGGAGAAACAGAGAGAGAGAGAGAGAGAGAGAGAGAGAGGGTGAAATAGAACTAGGAGAAAATGCTGAAAGCAATTCTTAGATATTGTCTGAGCTCTGTAACAAAAACGCTTGGGAAACAACAATTAAGATTATTAGCACAACTAGCAGATACCCTATACAGCTCTTCAATGAGCAAAAAAGTCATAAGTACACAAAATATTCCATTTTATTTAAAGCTTAAACATTTTGAGAACATATATTAGTCAAATAAAATTCTCAACTAGTTAAACAATAAATATGTTTAAAACTGTGATAATTACAGCAGTTTAAATCAAATAAAATAATTTTAAAGTTTAAAAAAATTGCATATATAAAGGCAAAACTAACAGATACCCTGTAGAGTTGTTAATTTGGTAGCAATTCTTAGATTAATAATCTTAAAATGAATATACTGCTCATAAAATAAGTAAAAATAAATATTAAATAAATTCAATACCCTGTAAAGACACAGCCATAAGCTATATTTTTAATACCTTCGCTTTGTCAATTTGCCATAGATTGCTTTTACAGGGTATTTAAAGAGCTGATCATGCAGCTAACCGCAGCTATTCAATTCAACTAGAAAATACAACTCTGTGTTGCAGTTTCTGTTGCTGTTGCCGTTTCTCTTTCTGTTTGTTTGGTTGCTTGTTTGTTTATGTGCCAACCACTGACTCTTTCCCTTCCCCCACCACTGACTGTTTCCATAGTACTGACTCCTTCCCTGCCTCGGCTGCTGCTTTTGCTGTAGCCTCTGCTGACTTAGCTGCTGCGTTTTTATTAGCCTCAACGCAGGCACAATGCAAAAAGTTGCCTTCTCCTCACTGCTTGCTCATTTTCTCTCTCTCTCTTTTCTCCTTTCTTCCCTCTGCTCCTGGCTGACTGTGCGTATAAATAATGAAAACACAGCGGCAACATTCACTGTGGCAGCGCCAAGAAGCATTAACAGCAACTCACACAGAGCAACAAAAAAAAAAAAAAAAAAAAGGAGCATAAAGAGCAAAAGGAGCAAAAAAAGTAAAAACTCAACTCTCGTTGAGTAATTTCGTGCAAAAAACCGCATTTAAAGTTTTTAACAGCGACGGCAATTGGAGCGAAGCAGCGGCAAAAACTTTTTGCTGTCAGTGTGTTAAGTGCACCCACACACACACACACACACACACATAAACTCATTCAGTCAGCATTCAATGCATTGCAATGATCATTAATCAGCAGCTCTACAAATATAAATAAATAAACACCAAAAAGCGCAACTTGCAACTTGCAACGCGTGGCACGAATAAACTTTTCTTGGCTTTCTGTCATTTCAATTCATTAGTAGCTAAAATTTAATAAATTATGCAAATGCTAATGAAAATGAAAATACTACTTTGCTGCGAGCTTTTGCAAATGAAACAACTCAACTCAAATCAAATAGTAGCTACAATTTCATGATTTTCCATTCATTAGTCAAATATTCTCTCTATTTAACCACCTATTTATCTATCACTCTATCTCACTGACTCTCTCCTTTTTATCACTCTCTCATTCACTCTATCCACACTTCATGCTGGTCCATTAAAAGTCCGATTTCATACTGCATTTATTGTGATTCGTTGGCTAAAACTAAGCAAATTTGGTTTAGATTTGCTATACCCTGTAATTGAAACGTACTTTCAAATGGGTATAATGTCTATTGCAACAAAATTTATTTTAAATATATTTATTAATAAGAGTATTTTAATTAAAGTTTTAATACTAATTACCAAATCTGTGTTTTAATTTTGTTGTTTAAATCTATCTGCCTAAAAGTTGAGCTGACTTCAAATATATAAATGTGAGTGTGAAATTCTTATTATAAAGTTGGTAGCATATATACGTATTGTAGATTAAAGTGAATACAGGGAATCTCTGTGTGAAACACTCTGGAATAGAACACTTTAATTAATTTACCACGAATTTGTAGAACAGTTTTGTGTACTAAAAGCAGAAAATATGCTGTATATTTTTTTTGGACGGAATAACAGGTATTCATTTAGGATATACACATTGTCGAATAATCTG
The DNA here is from genome assembly GCA_951394115.2 of Drosophila phalerata. Lineage (NCBI taxonomy): Eukaryota > Metazoa > Arthropoda > Insecta > Diptera > Drosophilidae > Drosophila > Drosophila phalerata. The sequence goes on from OY729850.1 coordinate 2,041,919, forward strand.
TAAAAAAGAATATTATTATTCACAAAATAGTTTTTATAATTTTTTTTTTTTTTAATTGAATCTTCTCCAAGGGAGATTTAAAATAAGTCTATCAAATCTTATATTTAAAGCTTAACTTACAGTCATGTTGACTTAATATGAACTGTTTTTATTCTTAAAAATATCTTCTACGCATTTCTACATTTATTACTGATTTCAAATACAGATACACCTCACATAATCACTGGCTACAGAGTATCTTTGAATGAAACACTCTTCCTACTTTCTTTCCTAATAATCTCTTTGACAGCTTAACAATTAATACCTCATGTTTCTCTTTTCTCCATTGAAAAACTGATTTTTAAAGATTTCTCTTAAATAGCTGAGACAGGTTTTCATTAGCTCAGGGATAATCTTAAGCCCAGCTCATTATTAACATAACAATGCACATTGAAGGCTATTTGGATAGGCGATAATTGTGTCAGCAGTCTAGGGTAGTACAATAGGTTTTCAAGTGACTAAAGAAATAACCAAAAAATATTTAAGAAATTGTGACAACTATTTAAAAATAAATAAATCAGTAAAGAGTTCGTTTACGGAAATAAGAACTATGAGAGATAAGTGATGCTCTTAAAGTCAATAGTATACATTTTTTTTCTTTTACTTTTAAGTTTTTCAATATTTTTGAACCAGCAAATATTTTTTATTGAATTCATACAAGCCGTTGTAAAAATTTGGGAATGTCAAAGAGTCAAAATATAAACATTCTGCATGTTATTTTAGATTTTTAATTATATTAATATATTATATTATATTTATTATTATATTATATTAAATTATCTTATGTACAAATTTTCCTACATTTTATTAGTTAATTTATTTGTTAATTAAAGTACATATATATTTTTTAATTAATGTGATTATTTATTTATTGTCGACACAAATTAAAAATTAAATTTGTAGAACAAATTTTCAATATCAAAATCAATTTAGTTATTAATTTTATGCGAATCTAAAATGATAAAAAAAATGAGATAATTTTTTTGTAAAGAAATAATTGAACATTTCTAATTTTTTATTAAATATTTCTAATGTTTTTTTTTATATACAATACATTTTAAATATTTATTCAAATAATATGCAGTAAAACAACTTTAATACTTGGTAGAGATCTAAAAAAATACTTTTTTAAAAATAAAGAACTTTGTTTAAACGTATTTAAATCTAGTTTATTGTATAATTTAATTTATGGCATATGTTGAAGGCGACCCTGGGGCCAAAAAGGCATGAATGTCACAGGATCTCGAGGTCGCAGGTCAACGTTGAGCCTTGTGTCCTTGTTCCGCCCATATATATAGCATACGCAATGTCCTTGTCCGCAAAACGAATTATAACTTGCACTCGGAGCTGAGTTACATTGTATAACTAGTATACTTGAACAGGTGTATATATATACTATATGCGATATACGATATATATATATATAAATCGCATATGAGTTCTTGTGGCAATTTATTTCTCCCTCTTGACTCGACAAGGTTTTGCTCAATGTAATTAGCGAAGTTTACTGTTATTTTTATGTGCCACATCAGCGAGTGCTGTAACATAAACTACACAGAGAAAAAAAATCCATTCTAAAAATCAAGATTAAAAAACTTAATCTTAGCTTGAATTTTTTAAGTATGTGTTCAGGATATAATTCCTAAATTAAGATAATACTTAGATCAAATGGCAACGGTATGAAAAAATCGACATTAAAAAAGTCAAAGAAACCTAAATTATTTGATCTAACTGAAAAAAATATTACAGAACCACAAAAATTAAAATATATAGCCGAGAAAAATCGGACTTGATATAAGTATTTCATACTTGGTTTATGAGAATCCGGGATTGACGTACTTCTGACACCACATTGGATTCATTTTAGTCCGAAATACCGGATTTTTATACCCGTTATTTAAAAAATAGGTAAAAGGGTATATTGTGTTCGTTGAAATGTATGTAACAGGGAGAAGGAGGCATCTCCGACCCTTTAAAGTATATATATATTCTTGATCAGCATCAACAGCCGAGTCGATATAGCCATGCCCGTCTGTCCGTCCGTCCGTCCGTCTGTCCGTCTGTCCGTCCGTTCGTCTGTATGAACACCTAGATCTCAGAGACTATAAGAGCTAGAGACACCAAACTTGGTATGTAGGTTCGTCTATATTGCAAGCAGATCAAGTTTGTTACAAAATTTCGCCACGCCCCCTTCACACCCACAGTTTTCAAAATAATACGTTTTTAATAGAAATAAATTCAATACAACCCCTAAAAGTATGTAGTAGTTTTTATTAGTTAGTAATTACTTTAGAGTAATAAGTAAGCTGTATCCTATGGTCGGGATCTCGACTATAGCCTTTCCCACTTGTTTTTTTCTGTGTACAAATAGGGAGGTTGGGTGGTTGGGTTGGTTGAGTGGTTCAGCAAAGTTCGCTTTTAGTGAATTTACTTTCATTAGCGTTTGATTAACGCTTGCAATTTCACTTTGAGCTCGATTCGACATGAATATGCATGTCAAACAGGGTAAGGAAATAAATCAGTTAGTGCAATAAAGTCAGTAGAGTGGGGGAAAAATGCTGAGTGGAAAATTGTATGTCAATTGAATGGCCAGAAATCAGTGTTTGAAATTTGCATGCATTTGCAAGGCAATTGGAGCCAAAGGACAAAAATGCGGAAGCACGTCAACGAGAGATAACAATATCAGAGACAGAGACAGAGCTATCTGGTAACAGGTAACAGGTAACGGTTAACGGTAATGCCAACGTTAACGGTTAACGCGCCACGTGGCCAAGAGTGCGACAGGAACACAGAAAACATGCATAAAACATAAGGATAACGAATGCTTAGGGACATAAACTGACACTAAAATACACTGTGCGAAAAAAAGAGGAAGACTGAAAGCGAAAGATAGAGAGAGAGAGAGACAGAGTGGGACAGCGATAGATAGGGACAGGAAATGTAGCATTGTATAATTAAAATTGCATTCAAATGCAAATGCAAATTCAAAAACGAATACGAATACGAAAGCGTTAGGAAAACGCTTAGGCGGCCAAGAAGAAGAGTAACAAAGGATGAAGAAGACGAAGGGGAAGGGGAAGAAAAGCAAGCACACGTCGAGAGAGATTAGAAAAAGGTTCGTGTTGCAACTGAACTGCATTCATAAATGTAAAACTCATTGATAAACCGCTTTTGGCTTTAAATCCTATTAGCTGAAAACGCAACACACATTAGTTAAAGAGCAAAAGAGTTTACAGATTAAGTTCAGAAACTGGCTACACTGATAAAAAAACTCTTTTAAAAATCTAGAATATTTAAAGACACCATACTTAAAATATGTAAAGGGGTCTATTGGGTTTGTTTTAAAATGTTTTCCAACAATTTTTAAATTCTAATTGCCAATAAAATATTTATTTGTAATATTTTGTTTTTAAAAAAAGTCATTTTTGGAAATATAAAATGGGTGTCGAAAGTGTTGAATATTTTTCTTATGTTCTACGTAATATTGTATTTATTTTGCAATTTAAAAATTATGAATTACTAATATTTTTTTAACAAAAGAATAATTGCATTACACAATATTTTTATTTTAAAACTGGTAAATTTAAAATCATATTGAAAAAAAAAGTATTATTGTTAGGGTAATTAAAAGGAAAAAGATAATACAAATTGAATATGAAATTTCACACAGTTTATTTTAGGGTATGAAATTAACTGATATTTTTTAGAGAACCTTAAACTTTGGTCTGCAATCTCGTAAAGTAGAATGTAGACTTATGTATAATATTTTTTTAAATTAAAAATAATAAATATTAAATATTTTCTTAGTTCTTAGTTTTTGCCCAACTAAAAAAATTTTTCGACTTTAATTTGATTTTTCTAGTTATTGTATTTTCTACTTTCTTTTTTTTGAACAGTGTAGAAACAATTACTGGCCCAGGCTAATTTGTGCAGTGCAGTCAAGACAATGGCACATCCTGCTTAAGGATAGCACTGCAAATCTCTGAGCAGGAATTATCACAGCACACGGTTTGTCCACAGGACACATTTCCGCATCCTTTTGTGCCGCGAGCGAGAAACTGAAGCCAGAAACGAGTCCTTTTTGCAATTTATGCGCAAAAATTCCCTGCATTCTGGGCCAGGTGCGTAAATAGTGAGCAGGAGAGAGAAAGAGAGAGAGAGAGAGGGAGGAGTATGAAATATTGTAAAATGCGAGAAGCATATTGAATTTTTATTGAGCTCTCGCTGGCAGCAAGGATATAAATATATACATATATAGGGAAAAGAATGCAAAATATGTGCGGATTGTAAAAGAGTTTTGCATATTTTGGTTCATTGCATTTTCACACCTCTTGGCCATGGCTTAGTACCACCAGGTAAACAGTTAACCTTTGCATCAAAAAAGGTCCAAAGGATTAAGGCAAAGGCGCGCACGCGTTGCATGCCACACAATTTAGAGAATGTGCCTCAGCTGCACGTGACCATTGATTGAGTCCAAAAGGGGCAACAGGTTCTACTATAGCAGGAGGAGGCGTAGGAAAAGGAGGAGGAGAGCAACTGCCTGTCAGTGTTGGCACTTCAGCTATTTTATTAATAGACTTGGCAATTTTTTCTTCTTCCATTTTTGGACTGTGGATCTGTGATTTTGTAAATCTTCTTTGTGTACAATGTAAGGGTATAATGTGAATACGAAAACATTAAACATTTATTTATTAAAAAAAAAAAAAAAAAAAAAACAAAACAATTAAAACACAGATTTTAAGAATTAGAAATATTATTATTCACTAAACTAGCTAGTTTAAATACAAGTTTGAAGCATGTTTAAAATTTGTTAAGGTAAACCTAGCGTTTTCTTAATATATTTTTCATGATTTGATTTAAAAGACTAGAGTTTCGTTAGCATTAATTGTACATAAAATGATCTGTATTGTAATTCCAAGTTTACCTTAAATTGATTAAAAAATTTAATATTTTTAAGATGTTTTATAAATATTTTTTCGATTGTTTGTTTTCAAAAACATTTCACTTCAAAATCTCTAAAGATTTCTGGAACACAGCTGATAGATATTTTTTTTATGAAAAAAGAATAAGATTAACATACAATTATTCAAAATATTAAAAATTTTATAAAGATATTTAATCATTCTTTTAGCTAGTTCTAGCTACTTTTAAGTAGCAAATTAGCCGCTGAAATGCTGTCATCACTGGCGCCCGCAGATCGCGTGTCACGCGTGTCTGTCACCAGTAGGCAGGTGACTCAGCTAGTTGCCCTGTTGCGCTGTCGCTGCCACACAGACAGATAGGGGCACAGACTAATTTCACATGTGGCACACGTGCCTCAAGATGCGGCAAGTTGAACTTGCAGCCTGTTGTACTCGCATTCGCTGCTCGTAGTCCATGCTGCGGGCCAGCGTCTAATTGATATGCATTGTTGCAACATGTGGGCTGCCACAAGCTGCAAGTGGCAACTATCAAGTTACAATCTCAATCATAATGCGATTAGTGGCAACAATTCCAATTTTGATGACACCAGACACACAATTTAATGAGCTGCAAATAAGTATTTGCATTTTGTTAGCTGCCACGGATAGCTGTGCAACTCCTTGTGGCATGTGGCATGTGGCACGTGGCACGTGGCTGGCGTTTCAATATTTGCGGCATGTAAATTTGCACAGTGCTCGCAATGGAGCGCAACAAATCGCAGCTCAACGGCAGCTGCATATCATACTTTGCATATTAATGTCCAAATCCAATTGCAATTGCAATTGCACTTGCAACAACTTGTGGCAAGGACGAATGTCAAGCGTCACGCACAGCGCTTTTCCTTAAGAATTTCCCACACAGATCTCGCCTGCAAATGAAAAGGAAAAAAATTATTTGTTTGCTTTCGTCGCCTGCAAAGGAAAGCTCAACTAAACTTCTCCTTTTACATTTTCCTTTTCGTCCCTTTTCATTTTTCCTTTTTTTTTATTTGCCATTTTTCCATTCGGTTTCTTTTTCTGTCACAAAATTGCAATATCAAAGCAAATGTTGAATAAAATGCAAATGAATCACAGTAAATTGAGAAAATGTTATCAAAATGTTTGACGACAAGAGAGGAGAGAGAAATTGAGGGGAACATTGAAGGGATCTCTCAAAACGATAGTTATGTAATTGTAATGCTTCCAAATGGACTAATATTTGTATAAATATATTTTCAAAATATTGTGAATAATAAACTTAAGAAAACTTTTATTTTTATAAATCAAATCTGCAATAGGAAAAACTTCTGTATATTCATAACCACCAGCTTTTCTATGAAAATCATCTATATAAGCCATTTCTACAGATTGAGTTTCAATATAAATAACTTTTATTTGATCTACTCTATAAGGATTATTAGAGACAAATGCTTTCATCAAATAGAAGTTCAACGGTTTTAAAATAAAGATGATATATTATTGAAAACTCTTTTAACACTTCATGATAAACTTTTCCAACTCTCATCAGATTAAACAACATCACATCAATTTCCTCAACTGTTTTCATTTAGCAGTATTTCACACGTTCTCAACTGAACTAATCTTGGCTGAAAGTTGTCAAAGTTTAGAAGAGTTCAGAATATTGATTAGCACATCCTGAAGTTGACAAAACGAAAAGAGCAAAGGATGTTTTTTTTTTTGTCAAATGCTCTCCATTACGAATTGACATATAATTTTGAGCTGAACCCCTTTGGGGGAAAATCCACTTAAAAAACTGACAGGTCAAACGGTAAAGGAGAAGGAAAAGGAAAAGGCTTCAAAGGTGTATTAAGACCCATTACCATTAGACAAGGACACTTTGCTTTGGGGATAAGGCTGCTGCTGCACGTCAAGAGCTGCATGCTATGAAACTTTGCGACCATGGGACATTTGCATGATTTTTTCACAAGTAATAAACGAGGGAGTGACTATAACAACAATAATAATAACAACTACACTGTAATAAAATAATTTACTAAAATCAAGATTTTGGTGTCGAAACTAAGAATTTTGGTCTAAAAAAATGCGTCGAGAGCATCAAATTCTTAGATATAGAAAACACATCTTGAATTTAGGCATCTTTCAGATAAAATCAAGATCTTATTTTAAGAATAAATGTTCTTAAAATTAAAATTAAAAAATTTATTAAAATTAAAAATGATTATTTAAATTTTGTTTTTTTTTTTTGGAACCAAAATTATTTTCATAACAATTAAAATTTTTTTTTGCTTTAAGAACTTTGATTTTTTAGATAAATATTCCTAACACTAGTAATATGGTCTTAAAATGTTCTTATTTTAAGAACATAGTATTTAAGGTGAGAGTTTTTGATTTCAGAAGTTGGTCTTTTTTTCTCAGTGTACAGCAATGGCAATGCCAATACTTAATGTCAGTCACGTAGCATGAACACTTTGCGTGCATTCACATTGCACTTGCCACTTGCCACTTGCCACTTGCCACTTGCCACATCTGCCCCACCATCATCATCAGAAAATGTGCTCAGCTCTGTTCGGTATATATATATGTATGTATATAGCCTCTATGTCCGTGTCCGTGTCCGTGTCCTGACATAACGGTCAGTTGGTTAGTATGCAAAATGCTTCATCTTCATCCATTGCAGAGCTTTGTGTTCGCTTTTTTTTTATTCCATCATTTTCTTTTCTCTATCTTTTTTTTTTTGCTACTCGCCATTGATTTGCTTTCACTTTGCACCGACTGATGGCAGAACAAACTAAAGTTATTAGATTGCGAGCAGAGCAAATGAAAAACTTAAAAAAACTAACTGATAAAATCAACAAACAGCATGCTCGACTTGATGTTACCCAGCAAGCAGAATAATTTTACTTACTTTTATTGAACGTCAACAAAGAACAGTTTGCCAAAATTAATTATTAAAATGAAAAATAATAAATAATAAAATTAAAATGAAATAAGGAAAATTAATATGAAACTCTATACAACTCTTTGTCCTGACTCACTTATTAACTCACTGATCATTGCACAGCCAAACCATTAGACCTCGGAGGATGAAATTTTCATTATTATAAAATATTAATCGAAACTGAATAGATCAAAATAAATTAAAAATTCTAATGTTGAAATTATCTGCACAGAATATAGAAAAAAGTAAATTAAATATTCTAATGCTGAAACTAAACGCTCGGAATATTATAAAAATTGTGCAATTATCAGGAACTCAGAATGAATTTGTGAATATACAAAATTTGATAAGAAGAACCAGCTGATGAGCTGACAGAAACCCAGTAGAGCAGCTATATTTTTCAAAAGATTTTATCAGAAGAATATAGCAAATGGAATTGTTGGTTCATGAAAAATTTGGCTGTTTATTATAAAATAATTTTTCAAGCCATTTTAAGATACTCAGAATCAAAATATAGATTTTTAAATATTTAAAAAAAAAATGCAATATTATACATATAGATTTAAAAATAATACTTATTAAATAGAGTATTAAATAAATATAATATTTTGTTTTGTAGATTTGCACAATAAAAAAAATCGACTTTCGCTTTTTTAAAACTAACTTTTTCTCTATAGCTACTTGTATACAAGTTGTTTATACCCCATGTTAGCCTAGAAATGTCTACAGGGTATACAAATTGAATATTAAATTCGTCTACCATTTGAAAACTTGCTTTTTACGCTTTCAACTCAGACTTTTTCGCTTTTTCGCTCGCTTTTTGCTGTAATTTGATAAGCTTGCCAAAAAATATCCCTGGCACAAATGAGTCGATACACTTTTAATAGTTTTTCTGCTCGGCACTGATGCACTGAGAAAAACTTGGAGAGCAACTTCTTCAAAAACTTTTGTGCTCAGATAAACAACAACAACAAAAAGAAAAAGAAGAAGAACTACAATAATAGCCAAGGATAATAACAAGAAGTGAAGCAGAAGCCAAGCCAGAAAGTCAAAGCGAAGTGTTGACAGCTTGATATTACGCACACACACATACACACACACATACACACACAGACACACATACACACACACATATATATATCTATATATATATATATATATATACAGTCATGTGTAGAAAGTTTTGGACAGCACAAATGTATTGTATACAAATGCACTTTCAACGACTAGGACTAAAACTGAAAGCGCTTTCTTCTCCCCCTCTCTCTTCCTCTTGACAAGTCCTTGGCCAAAATAGCCAAGTTTTCCTTTTCAATTTGAACTTCTGACAAAAGGCACCAAATAAAAAGAAAGAAAACGAAAAGTCAACGTGCAAAAGTTTTGAGCAAAAAGCCAAAGCATTGCCAGAGTTATGTTCCGGCATTATTAGAGATTGAATTAGATTGCATTTTGGGGATCAGAGCAGTCCCCAATGCAAATGTAGTTACCTCTCTTTCATTGTACCTCTCTCTCTCTCTCTCTCTCTCTCCCTCTTTCGCTTCCTCTCTTTGTATTTAAGCTTAATGCTGAAACAGGTCCAATGTCAGACATAAGCTGCAGCTGACATCCTCAACTTTAACTTTAGTCCAACGTGCTTACTTTAGTCTAATTTATAATAATTAATTAATAATTTAGCCTATTTATATAACCCTTAACTGCAGAACCAATCGAATTGAATTTTTTATTGTTTTTTTTTTATTGTATATTTTTAAATTATTTAATATCAACTAAGCACAATTGATCTACATTAATTAAACATTTAAAATAAAATGAGCAAAAAGGGTTTAAAACTAAAAATTAAATTATAAAAAGTTAAAAATTAAATGCAATTGAGAAAAAAATTTCATATCCAAATTATAAGAACAATTTAAAAGCTAGTGACTCCAAACTAAGTATATAGATTCCTCTATATTGCAAGTTTGTTTCTATTTTGGATCGGACCACTATATAATATAGCGCCCATAGGAGCAATCGGTCGAAAATCAAGTTTTAGTATGAAAAACTTTTTTGTTTTATGAGGTATATCAACCAAACGGATACAATATGCATATAACTTCGTTTTATATATCCAAAGTTGGTTCAAATCGGACCACTATATAATATAGCGCCCATAGGAACAATCGGTCGAAAATCAAGTTTTAGTATGAAAAACTTTCTTTGTTTTATGAGATATCTCAACCAAACTGATACAATATGCTTATAACTTCGTTTTATATATCCTGTCCAAAGTTGGTTCAAATCGGACCACTATATCATATAGCTGCCATAGGACCTATCGGGCGAAAATCAAGTCTTATATTTTATTTTGTGTTTTGAGTTATCTTACCAAACTGATAGACTATTAATATAAGTTAGTGCTACAAATCCTGACCGATGTTTTTTTTTTCAAATTGAATTTAAAACTGTAGCAGCATTTAATTTAAAATTGAATCTGCTTTAGTTCCGAATATGCAGGCGGTTTAACATGCATTTTAGCTTAATTATAAACATTTTTCGAAATATTCATTTCGTGGCTTAAGATTCTTTCCGATATTGTGTGCACATATACATATATAACACCCCTATCAAATTGCATATATGTACATATATACATATGTTATGTATATCCACATAACCACATGTACATATATATTCGCCAATCACAATAAGAAGCTCGACATTTGCATTATGTTGTTTAAGGTTAAAGACGTTGTTCCAGAGTCAAATCCCTTTGGGAATTGGCACATGGCTCTTAAATACCAAAATATAATTTAAAGATTAAATAATTATTTAATCGGTGGTATGTGAAAATACCCTTTATTGGGTATATACGTATATTGTACACACTTTTTTAAATAGTATACACATTAAATTGAATAATTACGAAACTAAAAAGTCTTGGAAATACATTAGTGTTACTTCAGCTATTGATGCTGTAAAGTTTACAGTGTAAACTATCTGAAGATAATATTTTGAAAAACATTATGAGTCTTGAATTTTAAATATAATATAGGGTATATTTATTGTCGCATATTGGACATTTCTTGATAAGAGTAATATTTTTCTACCATGGAGAAGTGAGCTGATCCATACTTTTCTCAGTTTTAATTTGATTTGGCAACCACAAAGTCGGAATTAATGCTCAAATATTTGAAATGTGGATAAAAATACTTAAAATTTTGTGCCTTTACTTGTGTTTTGCAATTGAAAATGCTTATGCAGATGAATTAACTTTAAAATCAAGTTACCCAATTTTTTGTGAATCCATTCTTGAATCGGCATGTCAAAAATTGAGAAAAAAACCAAAATGTACATCTCAATTAAAAGGCAATACTTTAAACTTCTCTTGCGTGTGGAAATGGAAAGACAATTATTGTGAAATGTTAAAATATGAACGAGAATGTGTTGTTCCATTAATTGAGGGACATTTGGAGTTGGATCAAGAAGAGATGACAACTTTTCAGTGTCTTGCAGATCTACAAAAAGTTCTAATTAACAATCAAATAGTTCAATGCAACATCACCGAGGAAGACTTTCAAAGGCGAATCTTCAAAAAATGCAAAAAGACAGACGTATCTACAATTTATATTGATAACTTTCCAAATAACTTTGAATACAGTGAACATCTCAATTTTTTGTCATCGAATTTCACTAACGTCAAACACATTACGTGGTTTCAGTGTTTTCATTGTCTGCCTTTTAATCAGTTCTTACAAAAGTTTAAATACCTCAACACACTTGAAATGAACTTTTGCTCAGAGTTATTGGAATGCGAAGATTTACATTTTACTAATCTAACTCCGATTAAAGAAGTGCGTATATTTTGTGAAGTGTATGAAAGAAACGATGAGAAATACACTTCTACATACATCAATGAAACACTTCTGAGAGGAATGGACAATTTAAAGGAATTTGAATTGTTTATGTCGAATAATGAAGCTGAAGTAGAAGTTTCGCCAAAATTGTTTCAAGGATTGACGAATTTAACTTCGATAAGATTTTTTAACGGCAACATAAAAAAACTCACCAAGGATCATTTTCAAGATTTGGTCAATTTAAGGAATTTGACGATAAAAGGAGGACCGATTAACGGTATTGACTGGCTAAAGTAAGTTCATAAATAGTAATTAGGGAATATTAAATTACATTTTAATGATTCATTTCGATCTATTTCAGTTCCCCAATAATACAAGATAACTTAACATTTTGGAAATTAGATGGAGATGTACATCTACCAAAAACCAATATGACAGCATTAATTTGCAATCATACAGATGTATGCATGTTAAATGTTGATAAACATAAAAAACCATGTCCCAAAGGTTGGGTTTGCTTTCTTGACTTTTCAGATATTGAATTTATAATAGGTTGTGATAAAGTCATGAAGAAGATTCCAGAGCTGCCTATTCCAATAACTGGGATTCCATCCCTTTACTGTCGAAACAATAATTTAACGCAATTGCCTAACTCAACTTTATATGGTTATTCGAATATACAACACCTTTATCTGTCTAATAACAATCTGAGTAATATAAAAGTTGAACAGTTGCCACATAATATAACTTACTTGGATTTAAGTGACAACAATCTTCAATTTCTTGACCACAAAGTAATCAAATTTCTCTCAGATCGAGCTGGAAAATTAAAAATGGAGCTATCGGGAAATCCGTGGATATGTAATTGCGACAATCTGGATATGTTTTATTTTGTCAAAAGCTTGTCTAATGATATTACTGATCGTGATAAATTAACATGCCTTAACGATAATCTCGAATTTTTAATGACATGGAAGTACGCAAGTATTTGCAAATCTAACTCACTATATTATGTTCTTGGATCCCTTCTTGGATTGGCTGTCGTGGTTATCATAATTTTGTGTATCAAGAAAACAATATTTATGTGGCTTTATGAGCGGAATCTTTGTTTCAAATGGATTTCCCGGCCGGAACCCAGAGAAGACACTGTCCTACAAATTGATGCATTTCTCGCATTTTCACATGTTGATGTTGATCTGATCAAGGAGTATTTGGATAACCTGGAGAAAGGAGCTCGCGAGTACAGACTCTGCTTCTATCAACGGGACTGGCAGATAGGCGCATCCATTCCAGACTGCATACTGCAATCAATTCAGGATTCCAGGAGAATCATCATCTTGTTGACCAACAACTTTGTCAACTCACCTTGGGGTGTCTTTGAGTTCCGATCGGCCATTAGGGCCACTTCGATGGACCCGAACAAGCGACTGCTTGTCATCATGTATCCAGATGCTAACTTGGATAATCTGGAACCCGAGCTGAAGCGGTACTTGACCTACAACACGTATCTGAGGCGGGATGATCCCCAATTCTGGAGGAAGCTGATATTTGCGATGCCCCATAAAGAGGTCCTTGGGGAACAACCTGCCCTAACCGAATGTCCAGCAATTGACGGAATCCAACCTTAAATATCTATGATTGGTAAGTATATATGTTTACTTTTACTGAATTATTATTAATTATTTGAACTTATTATATTTTCAGAACACTCTTGCACTCTGCGTCTATTGCAATGGGACTTTCTTATAATTGCAACATTATATCAATATTAAAGTCACAATACAGAACGAAAGAAAACTATCAGATTTTACGTACATTTATTTTTATAATCAAACAAAAATTCTCAATTTAAATGACAATATTTTTAAGTTCACATTTTTAATTAAACTTTAATCTTTAAGTATACGAGTTTATAAATACTTAATTTTTCACAATTGTTTTCTTTAACAAATTACAAATTATATTATTATTAACATTCTTTTGCACTGTACTTCAATTTGTTTTGTTTTTAAAATATTGATAACAAAAATGCTTAACCCTATCAAATACTCTGGGAGTACGTTTTGTTTTTCTTATAACACCGAAGATTGGAAATCAACGAACGATTTAAGCACGGAACCAAACATACATAAAGTCAATACACGCAAACAATTACGTGTGTGGAAGCTTACCCAGCAGAACCAGACCACAAGGAAAAGTTGAGGAACATTCCCTAGTCATTGAGGAAACATTGAGGCGCTTGTATGAAAAGCATTGAGAAATGTAACATTGTGAGTTAACTATGGACCGATCGGGCGAAAATCAAGTCTTAGTATGAAAAACTTTTTTGTTTTATGAGATATCTCAACAAAACTATTACAGTATGTATATAACTTGGTTTTATATATCCTGTCCAAAGTTGGTTCAAATCGAACTACTATATCATATAGCTGCCATTGGATCGATCGTGCGAAAATCAAGTCTTAGTTTGAAAATTTTATTTTGTTCTTTGAGTTATCTTACCAAACTGATAGAATATGCATAGAAGTTAGTGCTATAAATCCTGACCGATGTTGGTCCAAGTCGGCTTACTATATCATATAGTTATCATTGCAACAATTTGTCAAAAAATGTAATACATCACTCTGTAAGGTCACCGATTCCGCTGCGTGCCAGGCACCTGAGTATTTTTGAGTTTTTACCAGTCTTAGTCTTAGTTAGTCGAGTACTCTCGATCTAGTTTTTATAATATTTTTATTATTAAAAACTTAATTCATTATTAATAAGAAATACCAAAAAATTTCCAAAAATTAATTTTTTTATCAATTGTGGAAAAAAATTCCAAGAGTTATTCTATTTACTTTCGGTCAATTACCAATTACCAACAGCTTACAGACTATAAAAACTCAAAGCTTCAGCACATTTGCAACGTTTAATTTGTCACAGTTGGTCAATAAAAAAATGTCCCATTATGTTTGGAAATTGGCGCTTAGCAAATAAAATTGACAGTGTACCATTTTGGTAGAGTGTAATTCATCAAAAGTTTCAATCAAAAAGTTGCAAAGTAAACACAAAATTTACCTGACTATTTGTATACAAAGTAGCTGGATTAATCCTTTTAACCCGAATCTTCCCAGCGTTACCATATGGTAACAAGCAATAGGCATTTACTAAAACTTCATTTTTAGACAACATATTAACGTTAGATTAACTTTTATAAGATATTCTAAGAGTAAATTGTTATCTCTAACTGATAAAAAGTTGATTGAAACAATCTCTTGAAGTTAGCTGATCGAAAAATGCGCTTTAAGTTGCTCATTATATTCTGCAGTGCAAGAAAACGGCATTTGGCAATTCGTCGCAAGTAAATTTAAACCGTTTGACTAATTTTAGTACTGAACTATATGCAATGCACACATCATTAGAAAGGTAAAAGAGTGCACTTATTAATTATGAAAAAAATTCTAAATAAAAACCACTTTTTTTCGCTTAATTTGCGTTTTTTATTTTCGTGTTACCATATGGTAACGCTGGGAAGTACAGGGTACAGGTTTTTTTCCATACATTTTATTCGCGTTTCGCACTGTTTTGTTCATAAAATATGATTGCTCCTATGGCAGCTATATGATATAGTAGTCCGATTTGAACCAAATTTGGTCAGGATGTGTAGCAACATATAAGTCACATATTCTAAGAGTTTGGTTGAGATATCTCAGAATAGAAAAAAGTTTTTCATATTAAAGGTGAATTTGACCCCGATTAGTCCTATGACAGTTGTGTTATATATACGTTATACTGCACCGATTTGACCCAAATTTTGTCCTATATATCAAGGAAGAGCCCCCCTGTTGGATTAAGTTGTGTTTATTAGACTTTTTCTCAAACATTTGTATTTTGTAGCATTATGAAAACCTGTACCCTGTACTTCCCAGCGTTACCATATGGTAACAGCCGAAAAAATTGTCCTGTCAATTATCCTGACAAGGCCGAACAAAATGAATGTGTTTTTCGGATTCAGCGAACTCAAATTTATCAGTCCTGAAATTTTCATTAAGAAATTCGAAAAAATGTTGCTCAGGACGATTCGGGTTAATTTTGAAAGTTTTTCTGCATGCAAAATACAAAAATATATTTAATAAAAAAAAATAAATAAAAAAGGCAAGCACACGCTTTTTAAAAGTTTTTTAATAACAAAAAACCAAGCAGCCACTTTTTGAAAAAAATAATAAGAAGCGGAAGAAGTAGAAGGGCTAAAGACAGCTAAAGTTATAAATTTTTAGGAATAAATTTCAACATTTCCGCACGTAGTCAGCAGGACAAGCAACAACAACAACAACAACAACAAGAAGAAGAACCAAGTAACTGCAACTAGAGTGACTTCTTGGCCAAAACGGAGAAAAGTTTAGCATCAACTGTGCCTCGGGGAAAAAGTCGGCCACTCAGACAGACTCGGCAAATATAAGTTATAATAATTTCTTTTCAATTTCCTCAAAGCAAATAGCAAAGCATGAAAAGGAAAGATGGCGAGAGAGAGAGACAGAGAGAGAGAGAGAGAAGGGAATGAGTTGATTTAAGGCCAAGAGCAGGAATGTTGTAATGCAACCAGAGGATTAGAAGGACTCCTTGTCCTTGGCTCATCTTTGAATGTCTTGATTCAAATTTAACTCATTTTCTAAGAGTCGTTTTTTTTTATTTTTGAAAATCTCCACTGAAATTTACATAATTCCAGGCAAACAAGCAATTTGTCCGACATTTCAGCCATTTCAGTGACGGCTGTCAAGTGCAGGCCACTCGACAGCTACTTGCAACTTGCAACTTGTACTTGCCACTGCACAATACTCGTAATAACTCTTGATAGTATCGTTGAGGCATTTACAACTTGCCCCCGTTTAATTTGATTAAATTTTTGAAATGAAAAACAAGCTTGACAAACGACAACAATCCTGATTACAATTGCTGAGAATCCATTTTCCGACATTCCGACAATATAAATAATTATATATATATATATATATATATTTGACTTGAGAAACGCCAGTAGCAAAAACGCAATTAATTCTTAATTATTATTTCTGAAATTGAAAATAAATGTTGACTGTGACAAGAAATAAGAAAATGTTCAAATTGAAATGAAGATAGCTAGTTTAGTTAATTTCAAAGAAAGGGCTCGAATATAAGATACCTTAAACACTTTAAATAAGTTTTTTATCCAATTTTAACCAATAGATTTAAAGATTATAATTCTCAGCAAAAATATTTAAAAGTATTTTTGATATTTTTGTGTAATTAACTTTGTTTCTTTTTATATTATATTAGATATAAGAAATATATTTTATTTGATGATTTATTTCTTAAAAAGTCAACTTATTTTTTCATTTTCTGAAACAAAATCACAACTTAAAAACTAATCTCTTAATTGCATCTTACCACATATTTAAAATCCTTATATCTTATACTTTTAGTAAACTTTCTCTGACAACGAAAATAAATTCATCTGTATCTAAGCAGCTCTGAAAATGTTTTCAAAATTTGCTGCGTATTCGAGTTTTCAAAGTCGATTTTGTAAAAGTAAAAAGATTGTGGGGAAAACACAGAAAACAAGCCATCAAATATCGATTAAGCTTGTTATCGATTACAGCAAGTGGACTGTTATCACAAACAAAATACACAAGAGGACAAAGGTGAGTATTTAATTTATTTTCGAAATGCAAGAGAATGCAGCATAAATTACAAGTTTATAAAGTTTCTAAAATGCAGCTGTTAACTTGGCCAAATGAAGTTTTATTTTGCGATAAAAGTCACTGCCAGCAATTCTGGCTGAAATAATTTGCTTGTTGCAAATGCAAAATAATGTGCAAGAACTTGGACAACAAATATAATAAATTCAATATTAAGTTGTGCCTATGTCAACATTTTATTCTGGAAAGAAAGAAAGAGAGAGATTTGGAGAGATAGAGACACATACAGTGGCTCCAAACTTATTGAAGCCAACTTTATCCATACTTTCCTATTGAGACCTATCCAAAAACTTTAAATCTTCATAACTTTGTCAAATTTAAACCGACTTTCTTGCGGACTATCAATTTTATCATTATTTAGCTTCTTTTTTTTTTCTTCCTTTACTGTCAATTTTTCTTAAATTTTCGATCATTGTCCATTTTCATTCCTTTATACTGTTTCACCAACTTCAAATTTTCATATCTTAGTCAAATCCTAACCGATTTTCTTAGAGAATATCAATTATATCATTATTTGGTCCCTATTTTTACACTGCATCAAAATTGAAAAACTCAATTTTTCTTCCATCAATGTCAATTTTTTCCATACTTTCCTATTAAGACTTTTTTACCAACTTCAAATGGTCATAACTTTGTCAAATTTGAACCGATATCTATGCAGAATATCAATTGTATCATTATTTGACCTGTATTTTTAATCTGCATCAAAATTGGTAAATTCAAATTTTATTATTTTTTATTTACTTTCCATCAATGTCCATTTTTTCCATACACATCTTTACAAACTTCAAACTCTCATAACTTTGTCAAATCTCAATCGATTTCCATGCAAAATATTAATTTAATTGTTGTTTTAATTTTGCATCACAATTGGAAAATTCAAAATTTTTTTATTCTCTGTCCAAATTTTCGTTACTTGATAAATGAAGTGGTTCAAGTAAGCTGTGAGTCACTGTAAACGCACACACGGAAATATTTATGCTTTGCAAGTGAAAAGTTATCGCTCGACAAACAGAACAGGCTAGCCAAAGACAGAGACAGAGAGAGAGAAAGAGAGGGAGAGGGAGTGAAGTGGGGAAAAGAGAGGCAATTTTTGTTGGTAGCAGTAAACTTGCTGTTAACCCTTGAGGCACACGGCCAAAAATAAGCGACTGCAGCTTCCCATGTGCCCTACTCCCAACTCCCTTTACTCCTTCCTCTTCTCCTCTCAATTCTCCTGCACTCTTTCCTTCTCTGTCATCCTGTTTCCCTTCCTTTGCGTGTGCTGCTGTTTATGACTTGCTTTGCCAGCCATAAATAAACTTACACTGGCAGGTAATCATTTTCTGCCCAACGCCCTCGCTTTGCCAACTTTCTCTGCTCTACTCTCTCTCTCTCTCTGTCTACACTCTTTGTGTGTAATTTTTTTGGCTTTGCTGTGTGTGTGTGTGTGTGTGTTACACGCTGTGGTTTCAATTTAATTACTGTTGCACAGTAATATTGATGTTGGCCCCGCAGCATAAAACCACCTGTTCGAACTTCAAACCTTTTTACCTGTCAATTGCATGAGACGGTTGCGGCTCCTTTCACCTTTCACCTATCACCTTTCACCTTTCACCTCATGCAGCTCGTGTCGATTTCTCTGCTTTTAGGCCAAGTTCAATCAATGGAATTTCATTACAAAACTGCACCGAGTAAAACAATTATTTTAATCAATAGCTATCGATTTCAATTGGCAACAATATCATTAATATTTTCAATTTTCTAAAAATGTTTTCTCTTTGGAATAATGCCAAAATAATTCAACAACATCTATTCTTTTTGAATAAAATAAAATTCCTTTAGAAACAGTATATTCAAAATCCTTAAATTTATTTTCAATTTGTCACACATATTTTCGTATAAATTAATAATCCTATAAACAGCAATATTTTATAGAAGTTCTAATGGAATAAAATTTAATTAGCTAAACTTAGAATAGTTAAAAAAAAACCAAATTCTATTAAAGTTAAATATCATAAATATTTAAATTCCTTTTCCTCAAAATTATTAATTGATGCAAAGAAATGCGATTTTAAACTGCAAAGTTTTTATTTTTTAAGTACCTTTTTGTGTCTTATTGAAGTTCAAAACATAAACCTTAATTTCTGTAAGTGTGTTGCCTTACACACACTCACACACGGATGGTGGTTCGGATAGCCGGGGAAAACCTAGCGAATTAGGTTTTCGCAATTATTTACACACAACTGTTTTTACAAAATGTAAAGCATACTCTTGGGCTTATTTTGATTATCAAATCTGAAATAGATTTAGACTGCGATTTGAATGTAATAAATGTGTTATAATTGAACAACAAAATTACAACTGCTTTGCAGCTCTTATTGTAACATAATCGGCTGAAATTACCTGAAATAAATTCAAATCTGTATATACAGTGTATATTATACACTGTACCTCATAAGCCGAATTGGATTATAGATTTGTAAGAGTAATAAGTTTGTACAATTTACAGAGTATCTCTTAAATGAGCACTCTCTAACATTTCTATTTAATTTTCATCATAATTCAGCTTCTTTCGCTGAACTTTTATATGGATTTTCTGAGACTCTTGCAAGCTGATTATTTTATAGACTCACTTGTAAAGTCCCCAATGCAATTTCAGTTTTGGTTAAACAACTTTTAATGGGCTTTGTGTAATACATTTTAGACTCACACATACACACACAAACACACACACAGTCACACACTGGGGCATGTGTTTAGAGTCCCGTTTAATTACAAGCCAAAATATTTACATGCACTGAAAAAAAAGACCAGCTTCTAAAATCAAAAACATTCAGCTCAATTATTTTGTTCCTAAAATAAGATTATTTTATAGCAATAGGTCGCGGTTAGACCCCAGTATTAACATTTTAGAATTACATTTATTCAATTTTTTTTCTTTTATTCAAAAATAAAAAAAAATAAATAAATAAATATAAATATATAAAATTAAAAAAAAAATTTTAATGCTTTTATTATGTTGATTTTAATTTTAAAAACATTTATTCTTAAAATTAGGACTTGTGCTTATTTTCAATATTCTTACAACCAAGATGTGTTCTTTTAATTTAAGAATTTGATGTTCTCGACGCATATTTTAGACCAAAAATCTAAGGTCTGAGACCAAAATCTTGATTTTATAACATTTTTTTTTTAACAGTGTGTTGGCTTTGGCTTTGGCCATAACGAATAGGCCATATAATAAGCAGGTAGTGAGTTTTGGGCCAGCATTATGACCATTTTATGAAGCACGCGTCGCAAAGTTTGTCAGCAAGGATGCAGCAGGACTCTCGAAATTTTGCATTTGCTTTTGGTGTCAGTTGTTGACCATTTACCCAGTTAGCTATTTATTTAAGTTTCAACTTCAGGCTTTCAGTTTTCAGCCAGTTTGTCCTTTCATAAAATTTGGCCTAAACGCACATTCGATGTGTGTGTGTTGTTCTCTTGTTAACGTATTTGGTTTATGACAGCACAATTTCAGGACTCTCTCTGTTTATCTCTATGCAAGTCTCAAATTCATGGCCCTAACTAAATGGCTCACTTTGGAGCCACAAACATGAGCCGTCAATAACTGTACTCTGTTGCCTCTTCTGTTCTGTTCTGTCTGCTGTTGTTGTTGGCCTGTTGTTCTGCTGCTGTTAGCCTTCATTGTCCAGGACACGCATTTACCCAGTCGTCCATAAAGTCAGCACTGTGTAATCCTTTCACTCGACTTGCAGTTGACAGCTTTGACCTAGCCACAAAAGCATTTGGGCCTTATTGATATTTCACAGTCAGTGGCATTCAATGAAAGCCCGTTTCGTAGTTGGCTAATTCAATGCAAATCAGCTCGAATTACTTGTATGACTTAACTCAAAATCAAAACTATTCACTCAGAAGACAACTCGTCAAAGCCAACAGCTTTTGTTGAAGGATTATCACAAAACTTATTTACTTGACTGTAGTGCTGTTTAATTATACATACTGGTATAATTAATGTGTTGTTTTTTGTTATTTTTAAATATTATTATGTACAGTAGCATAGAGAAATCCATGAAATTCATAGAGTTTTTAATGATAAATGTATTTCAGTGAATTCAAATAAATCAAACATTTTTTTAAATAGGATTTAAAGTCTCCTAAGCTTTAGCGCTTCTTTTAACTTTAGCTTTTAAAGGTATCAAAAAAATTAGTGAAATAAATATGAAATTAAAAAAATTAGGAAGTATGTGATTAAATGGAGTTATATATTTATATTTGAGATATAAAAATCAATTTCAACTCTAACTTATTACCTCCATAAATAAAATGTAATAATAACTATATTTACAAATTTTAAATAATATATATAATTTCAATAATATTTTTATTTAATCATATAATAATTGACAATAAATTGTGTTTTTATAAAAAAATAAAACTAATTAAATTTAAAGTAAAAGATTGAATTTCTGTTCCTTATTATTTTTTCCGATATTAGAAAAAATTCCACCTGTATTATATTCAAAAAAGCTTATCTATTCTTACATTAAAAATGTAGTATTTGCTAAAAAAAATAAAAACCTAAATACAAAAATATTACCTCCCTATTTTATGAATATATATCTTGATAGAGAATCAATTAAAAATAATTATTAATGAAATAATTTAGTATTCGATGGCAATTATAAATTTTTAGATATCTTGATTGATATCTCTTCAGAGATTGACGATAAGGAAACATGAATCCATTCCATATAAGTCTGTAGACTGCTAAAAATAACTCTCAGATATTTTAAAATTGCTTATTTTTCTTATATATGCATTTATTATTTAAATTTAAAGTTAATTCAGAGTTTATCGTTTAGTTAACATGATGCTGCTGGACTTTATATACCTGGTGTGGAATGCACTGATGGCCTTTATGTCACTGATCATGAACTATGCCTACGGATCGAACTATATAATGGTCCTGGTCAGCTGCAGTATGGCCACAATATTCCTGTTACATCTCAAGGCTGGCAGCGTTTTGTTAACTGATTTAACCACAACAAGTCAGTTGAATATCTGTGATATTCAACCGTCACCGATCAACATTGTGCGTAGTCTGGCTTACAGGGTATACGATGATAGCTTGGATCGCCTGAGGTGGATCAATTATGATGAGTTGCCACGTGCGATGTCTTTGCAGAATAATGGAAATACATTGATGATGCATATATCAGCTGATCCGAATTGTCAGCCACATTTACGCGGTATCTCGCTGCTGGGAAACTATTATTTTGTGGAGGCAATATTCAAATGGGGCGGATCGGAGCATCAGATTGACTCACGTCAATATGCGCTGGAGTTGCAAGTGTTGCATGCCACAAATCTGCGAAACGTGCCCTTTGAGTATTTGGCCATCTCGTATCTGTTTGTCCAAACACATCGCAAAAATCAAGCCATGCAGCAAGTGGTTGAGAATTTACCTGCAATTTACACTGCCGGCTCAATCATTGAGTTGCCGCCCTTTGACCTTGCCACACTCTTTTGGCCCTTCCACAGCGGCTATTATAGCTACAGTGGCACCTATGCCAATGGCCACATTGTCCTACCCACTCAGTGGCTCATCTGCAAGTCCATCTTTCACATCAGTCCAGCGCAACTCCATCAGTTTGAAAACCTTCGCAATTTCCAAGGACTTGCGATCGCCCAAAATTCACGTTCAGTGCGCTCACTCGGCAATAGACGTGTTCAATTAAATGAATTTATTTAGCTTTTAATAATACTTTTTAAATAAAACAGAAATCAAATTAAATTTGTTTATTGTCAGTGAAAAAAACATAACAATCGAGTTTCATTTATAAAATTGTATTAGCTGAGAAATTGTTGCATACTTTTTGGCGTCGCTTAAAATAGTATGACATTATAAAGGTATGCTCTACAAATTTATAACAACGCTAAGACAACCCAAAAGCAATTTTGGGTGTTCCTGAAAAAATAAAAAGATTTTCAGAGATTTGACAAAGTTAAATATTTATTAAATTGAATTAAAATATCTTTAAATTGACAAAAAATACAAAAAAACATATGCTTAAAAATATAAAATCTCTTTCATTTAAGGTTGGTGTGCCTGAAAGAGATTTTATATTTTTGAACATATGGTTTTTTGTATTATTTTTTTTCAATTTAAACGGTTGATTCAAAAACATTGCTCAAAAAAAACTGTACAGATTTCTAGAACACACATGATAATGTGCAACTTTTTGGTAAGTAAAATACAGAAAATTTATAATTTGTAGTAATATTGTAAATAGTTAACTATTTAGTAATCCCATAATTTTAAGCTAGTTTAAACTGAAATTTCAATAATTTTATACCTTATACATTTTTTATAAATTTTTTATGTGAAATAAAGTTAAAATAAAGAAAGTTGTTACAAAGTTGTTTGGTAAGTGACTTAAGAAATTTAGTTACATAATATCGAATTCGAATATATTGAAGATTTCTCTCAATTTCCAAAAGTATTGCTCTACCAAATAAAATGTAAAAGTGAAATTAAAACAATTAATCCTTAAAACGTTTTTTCGAAAGTTTTTAGAAATTTCAATGTCAATAGCTTTGAAAAAAAAAAACAAACGAAATTTAATTGCCTAAGATTTAATTTTTGAACATATATTTTCCGCTGTTATATATTTTTCAAAACTACAAAAAAACTTTAATTTTCTTATAAATTTTATACATAAAACAATTCATGTAGAATTTATTTTGTTACCTATTTATTTATACATTTAAATATACATTTAAGATAATTCAACAAATTATAAATTTCGACTGTTGTATTGTTGTAAGGAACATGCCTGATAAGTTGTTTAGGATTTAGTCAATATAACAATCGATTAATCAGCTTTAACCAACTCTGGGTATGGATTCGCCGGCTGTAAAAAGCGAAAAATATTTATTTAGCATTAGTTTGTTATGACTTTAAGTTAAAGTTATTACAATCTGGATTCGCACTGGCCATGGCCACAATCAGGGCCAAGACAAAGCCACAAATACGGAAGAATTGCATTATTGTAGTCTAGACTGAATCGCTGTCGTTGTCTCTATTAAACTGTCTGTCCGTCTGTCAACAGTCAATGCTTTTATAGCAAGTCTCAAGTCGGAACTCTTGACGGGGCGTAAAAACCCAATCAATTGAAATTGAAATCTTTAAGATCTGCAGTCAGTTTACATTTCAAATCTATTTCTATTCACAGGTCAGATGAAAGACCTCAACCATTTGACTGAACCTGTCTGGGAATGCATTGAAGCACATAGTCAAAGTCAGTTAACATTCAATTTGAAGCAGACAACCAAAAAAAATGGGGAAATTCTACTGCACTTTGGCATGTTTTGGGCCCAACTCTTTGAAATACTTGATCGAGATAGAAGCGTAAAAATTAATTTCCAATAAAGCTGCCGAATGAATTTTGATTACAATTCGACCACCTACCGAACTATGCCATCATAACTCTAATGGGCCACCAAAATTTGCTTTGATACCTTGTACCTACACATGAAAGTGGAGTCCAGGAGAGAAGTCCAGGAGTCCGTGAGTCCTGAAATTCATGAGGTACCCCCTGGGCGCAAAATACTCCGGCGTAAACGTTGCAAATTCCTCAAACCATTGCTTTGTGGCAACCGCAGTCCAAACAATGCCAACAGTTAAGCTCTCAAGCAGTGTTGACATTTTAGCTTTTTTTTGTTAGCTATACTTAGCTACTTTTTATATGCGAAAGTTAGAGAATTAGTAAATATTTGATCAGTTAGCAATTTGGAATAGACTTTCATATGACAAAATAAATTAATTACATATAATCATTTATTTTTAGCTTTTTGTAGCTTCTTTTCAAATATCAAATTAGCCTTTTAAGCCTATTAAAAAGCAACTTAAGCACCTATGCCCTTTCTTAACATTTTCTATATTTTGTTAGACCATTGTATATTTTTAACAAGAAAACAGACCCTGCCTAAGCATTTCTAATAATTTAACCATTTTTATAATAGCTAATTTGTTTTCAAGCTGCCTATTTACGTCTTTGAAAAACTACTCAAAAAAAAATAACTTTTTTTTAGCGCTTTTTAAAATTTAGCTAGTTTTTTCATTAAGTTAGCTATTTTGGTGCTTTAAAATACTACTCAAATATTTATACTATCTTTTTAAATATTTCTAGCTACTTTCTTAGATTAATTTAGCACTTTTAGCTCTGGGAATGCTGGCAACACTGCTGCTTAGCAGTTATTGAACGCACACACACACACACACACACACACACAATCAGTTGGAGGCGGACATAGAAATTGTTGTTAGCCGGAATTTGGTGCAGCTGAAATTCAAAAGGATTAGCTTGGAATTGGGAATGGAATTGGGATCGGGATTGGGTTTGGTTTCGAGATTGGGATTGGATTTTGGCTCCTTCTAAGAAATTGGCAGCCAGTGGCGATTTGACGTCGCAGTCGCCATCGCAGTCGCAGTCGCAGTCGCAGTCGCAGTCGCCGTCGCCGTCGCCGTCGCCGCAAAGTCGCCGGCAGTCATACGAGCTGTTAACCAAGTCGGCAATTTCTATTACAATTTATTTCAGGCGTAAAACCAGCCAAGGAAATATTTGTGGTAAAAGTTTAAAATAATTGTTGATGTAACGAACCATACAACGTGGTTGAGCTTAACAACGGAAGAGTGGAGAGAAGTAGGAACAATAGCTCCGGAACAAAAGCAGAACCTTCACTTCCTTCCCCGCTTCCTTCACTTCCTCCTTACTATGCAGGACAACCAAATAGTTTTCGCTTTGGCAAATTGTTTAAAGTTTTGCGCTGTTCAGGCGGCAACATTGGTTATATAGAAATATGAAGGCGTCTCGAGGCTTGAGGTCTGTTCATAAAGCCAAGCGTTGGCCAAGAGTCCAAGTCCATCACGTCAACAGGCATTTTGGCCCAGTTACTTGACTCGGCTTAGCACTTAATAATTTACATTATTTAGTATGCATGTTTAAAGCAAGTCTCTGGGCATTTCCAGTTATATTCACTATCAATAAACAATGCATTAACAACCACAACAACAATAATATAAACAAAATAATCATGACAACAACTTAAGCTGATAGTAAAGCTTAATAAATAGAAGGAAATAAACCTGTTCTCTCAACGTCATTTCAATTGATACATATGATTGTAATTGCGTTTTGAGAATGCAATCAGGTAAAGCTAATTAGTGTGTGGGTTACACTGAGAGATACCCTACATTTAGGACATGACTATATAGGAGGGTGATTTAATTGAATTACTCTAATTTCAGTTAAGGTTTACTTATTTGCTCAACGGTCAAAAGTAAAATATTATAAAATTTAAATTAATTAATCTAACTTTTTTGTATATTGTTTTAAATATACTTATGTTTTAATATAGAAAACTCTTCATAGTATTGTACAAAACTATTTTAGCTTTTCTTAAAGTTTCTTTCCATGAAAAGTTGAATTAAAATATATGATATTTTTTGACACAATATTTTTAAAAATAAAAAAAATTATTTGACTATGGAATACCCTACAATCAATGTAATATAATATTAGAATCTAATATTAAAAGTGACTAAACAATACCCTGCATTTCAAATTAACCCCAAGATTCGAGTACACAGAATAGTTTTAAAATTTTTCGTGCTGACCTTGACCGACATCTAACGACAATAATAATATGCCTTATATTGACGTTTTAGGAAGTTGACCCGCAATTTCCTTGTTACTTAAAACTGGTTTCCATATATAATACAATATTTTACTCGTACATTGTTAATACTGTTTAGAATTGTAAATTTTAATTTATTTATTAAATCATATTTTTATTAAAACGGTTATAAGCATTCAAGTTAATTCATTGATAGCTTAAGTTGCTGTGATTGGCATCTAATATATATAATCCTGATTCGAACCCGGAAATCAGTAATAAATATATCGGCATAAGTGATTGATGATATATGATTGATATGGAGAAGCTAGGAATTTTTAATCAAATGTAAGCTAGAAAAAAGTATAGAGAAACAAAGAGATTTAATTCTATATACAGAATATTTATTTATTCAAAAAATATATACCCTTTCTTAGAAAAAAACAAGATTTATAGCTGGGTTAGTATCTTTCTTTGCCAGGTTTTAAACCAAGTTAAAAACACAAAGCTATACAGTTTTAAGTATTCATTTTTATTGAAAGAATTAGCGACATTAATTTTAGTATAGAAAATTAACCAGTGCGAATGTATTGGGTGTTGTCAGTCTGAACCAGGACAGTACCAGCTGTAAAAGATATTAAAAATAGAATTAATTAAAAATAATATTTAATAATAATATTTAATAAAAAGATTCCAACAGTTGTAACAGAACTTACGTTTTGGCACGGGTTCAGCGCTGACCAAGGCAGCAAACATGGCCAGAAGAACGGCAGCAGCTTTGAAGAATTGCATATTGATTGAAGTTGTTTGTAAGATTGATACTGATTCAATTCAGCGATCTGTGCGATCTTTTATACTTGCTGCGTCTGAAGGTGGGAAATTCACAGGTTAAGAGATCGCTTAGTTAGCGACAAATACCTAATCTGACATTTATCAGCATCACATTTGTTATTACTACATTTAGAGGGAATTGTAAACCGGCTGGGTTTTCTACGCATTCGTGTTGGATGCCTATATTATATTATAGTTAATTTGCGTTTTATATACATATTGTAATTGTTTCCCAATAAAAGTATTGTATACCCTGCATATTGGACATTAGAAAGGAACGTTTATTGATTACAAAGTTTGCAGTGAATAGGTAATATATTTATATTTAAATATTTTTTAAGATATATCATAGATCTAACAGAGTTTGAAAAAAAAATAGTCAGAAAAATATATGCATTTTATAATTAATGTTGAAGATTATTTTTTTTTGTAAGTACTTAGACTCCAAAATAAAACATGAAAATAATCCTATAACTTTTGATTCAAGAACAAAATTCTAAGAAGAAACCCCAATCTTGAAATATTTACTGAGAGAAAATTTTAAAACCATATCTTTTATTTATATAAATTCTTACCGGTTAGGGTTTATATTTCCCGGAAAAACTGTCTATATATTTGGATATAAATTCATTGTAATCTGAACACACATATTAAAATATATAAAAAAATGAATAAATCTATTATTATAATATTTTTACATATAAGAATTTTAGTATACCAATCAAATAGATCATTCGAATGTCATTGCTCTATATTGCTCTACCTTGAAAATATTTCTTATGTACTTGAGAATCTGTGCGTTTTTAGCTGATAATATATAGTATGCAAATTCAAAAGTGCATTCAAATAAATTAAAATAAGTAAACACAAGTGTAAACTGCAGTTATCAGAGCTGTCGATCATGTAACTGGGTATTTTCTCAAGACTCACCGCTGATTAGGTGATTTGACGCTGGAAATTCCAATTCAGCTGATCGCGCTGTTTGATCAGCTATAAAAGCGCAGTTTCAACCGATTGCAATTCATATCAAAAATAATCATCAAGAATCCAACATGAACTGCTTGAAAATCTGTGGATTTGTCTTTGCGCTAATTGCAGCCCTGGCGAGTGCTGATGCTGGTAATAATAAATAATAAGAAATTCAATTAAACAATTAATTAATTATTATTTAATTTAACAGCTACACAGGTGCTGCATTCTGGCGGCCATACGCTGATCCAAACGGATAAAACACAATACATACGCAAGAACTAAGATTACCAGTGTTTATAAAATAATTATGTAAATAAAGTGTATTTGATTTGGCATTCAAATTTAAATTCAGATTATTTTAACTGTCTAGCTACGGTCACTCTACATAAAGTAGTTGCTGCAGTGCTTGATCGACTATCGACCGGCCGCCACATTTTCACAAGCGTTGGTCACTCTACGCGTGATCGTCTATTGACCGACCACCACATTTACTCTTGATCGACTATCGACCGACCGCCACATTAAAACAGCTGTGATCATTTTGTAAACAAAAACACTTAAGTTTGCAGCGCAAGCTTGATTAATTATTGTAAATATTAAAGTGAGCAATATAAATAGTTATTATTCTAGCTGCCAGTCTACAAATTGCACAAGCATAATTTGTTTTGGGATTATCTTATCTCAGTCTCAGTCTCAGCACAACAATAACAAAGTGTCAAGCGGCAGCCAAAAGCAAAACAACAATAACAAATAACAAATAACAATAACAATTGCAACTGGAACTGCAACACGAAGCAAACCACAAAAGCACAACCGCAACAAAAACCGCAATCGGCAGAAATCATCAACACTGGCGCGCCACTTTTGAGACTTTTAAGACTCTCCTCGAGGGTCAGACGTGTGGTTGCGGATGCGAATGCGGATGCGGATGCGAATGCGGATGCGAACTCGTCCATGTCACTTTGCATTTTGACAGCGCCAACGAACCGCAAACACCCGCGCAAAAGTCATGACAGCACCCGGAGCAACTACAGTGGCAACCGAAATGATGCACCCACCTCCCGCACACAGTCTCAACGCGCTGCTGCAGCTGCCCGCTCAGATGGAGCTCAGCCAAATTGAGTTGATCTATCGGGCGGAGGGTAATGCAAATTTGGTGCTGGCATTGCCGCAATTTAAAAAAGTTTTACGTTTGCCAAAAATGATATCCAACAACAGTCAGTCTCAGTCTCAGTTCCAGTCTGACTCCCATTCTCAGTCCCTATCCCAGGACACTTGCCAGCCGAGCAACCCAACAAGGCCGGAAAAACAGCCCAACGTTTCCGACCCAACTAAAGGTTAGAGCTACTACACTTATACAGTATGTCAAGTATTTGTTTTGACAAGCTTAAAAATGTACACAGTTCATTTTTTAAAAAAGTTGTCATGATTTTTATTTTATTTCAAAAACTTATTGTATTTGAGAAAAAAACATATTTTTTTTATATTAAAACTAGCTTGAAGAATATAATTTGGAAATCCCTTTAGTTAAATTATTTTTAAAACTAAAAACAGAGAAATGAATTATTTTATGTTATCAAAACAATTACTTGTCATACTGTCTATGGATATATATATTTAAAAGGCTGGCATGTTATTGTTGTTAGTTTTTGGACAGGAAATGGTTGCGTGCAACTTCAAACACCACAGCAAAAGCAACAACAACAACAACAGCAGCGGATACAGTTCCCAATCCTCCTGGCCACTTCCAAGCTCATCTTCATAACAAAAAAGCAAAAAGGAAAAGCAAAAATGAAAAGCAAAAAGGAAAAGCAAAAGCAAAAAGCAAAAGCAAACTGAACTGAACTGAATGGAAGTGAAGTGAACTTTTCTCTGGTGCTGGGCAATTTGTGTATTGTGTTATGCTTATTGCCCGCTTGGTTGCTTTCTCTTTTACTCTTCCTTCTGAAAATGTTGTGTGTGTGTGTGTTAAAGGATGTGTTTGTGTGTGTAAAGTCAGCAACTGTTTTTGTGGCTGTGTGTGTGTGCATCTTTTGGCCATTGCATCAAATGTGTTTATTTCATTTATCTTATTTTCTTTTCCCTTTTTTTTTTCTTTTGCCATTTTCTAGCTGGCGTCTTGACAATGCCGGATTTTATGGCTTATATCGAGATAATGCGCCGTCTATTAGGAAATGAGTTTGTCTGCGAACCGGATATTGTTGCCATACCCAAGGAAAGCGATAGATTCTGGATAAACGAGCATATACGCGACCAAAGGCCGAGTGAGTTCATCCTCATCCTCATCCTTATCCTTATCCTCATATTCATCGTCATCATCATTGTTGCAAGCATTTTTTGTATTTGATCAGCTGCAACTTTTCTACTTGCTTTACTTGCCCTTTGGCATGTCAGCAGAAGCAGAAGCAGAAGCAGTAGAAGAGTTGGCCATTGGCCATTGGCCACTTTCCCAAAAGCCTTTGAACCGCCATAGCAATCAATCATAAACGAGCTCTCTCATTCTCTCTCTCTCTCTCTCTGTGCTCCAGTTCTCTAAATTGTACATCAAAATGTGCTGCATGTGCACATGGGACTGATTAGTGGCATCCTCATGGCATTCACGTGGCATCCACGCCGTGAACCGGTTGTGGCGCCACAACCGTAGCCAATAGTCGCAGCCATATATCAAAATTCGGTTTATGTTGCCTGCCAGTTGAGGCAACTTCACATGCTGAATAGAAACAGAGTGAGAGAGAGAGAGTGAGAGTGAGAGAGAGAGAGAGAGAGTGGGAGAGAGTGCAACAGGCTGCATCTCCTGGTCCTAGTCCTGGGTCATGCCACAATTTATCATTGCCAGCCGCTAACCCAGAGCCATCTATATATCAATAAACGAGACTAGTCTCCCACACAGAGAGATATTTGTTACACTCAAATAATAAATAAAAATGAAATGAAGTTTTTAAAAAGCATATATAAAATATTTCTTCTATTTCTTACATTTTTGTTATAGAAGATATATTAACTATATAAGATATATTAATATATATAGAAGATATATTAAAATTTATAAGGAAATTCTAATTTTTACTGCCAAAAAATATCCATTAATTTTTAAAAAATATTTTAAGAATTTAAATTAATTATGCTAAGACTGTCATCATTTTATAACAAAAATTAGGGAAACAAATCCAAGTAACCTTTTTATTTTGTTAATCATACAAATTGGGAAGCCAAAATTAGAAATAATGTTATATGGAAACTAAAATTAATGTTAATTTCTCCTACATTTTTTATTCTGCATGCTTTTGTTATTTCAACTTTCTCAATTTTTTACGCTGAATATTTTCATCAGTTGAGTTAACTAATTTATGCTTCCTACTACTTTTTATGCTTTTTCTGATATTTTAAAAATTGTTATCTTAATTCTAGTTACATTACATAAGAGAGTTTAGAGTATCAGCATATTGATTAAAATCGGAATATTTCATGTACCTACTTAATTTAAAACTTTTTTCGTAGTTGTAGAGTTAAAGAATTGAATTTAATTAAAAATATCCGCTTCAAGTACTTTTTTAACTTTTTCTTTAATGTGAGAAATTTTAAATTTAATTACTTACTAAGAATACGAAGTAAATAATTAAAATACCTCAACTTTTAAGCTTAAAAGATTCTTTAGAAATTCTAAACTACATAAATTTTCCAACGCAAAAATGTGTACTTCTTATAAGATTGAATATCTCGACTTTAGTAATTTGAGTTCTAGAAAGAAGTCAAGCTTAAATTTATATGCCGAAATGTTTGGGATTTTTTGTTCTATGTAATCTCGACTGCTCTGTTGCACTTTGCATTCATGTTTGCTTCTCGTTTTACTATATTTTTTTTTATCATTTTCCACTTGCAGTTGAGCGTCTGGATAAGGAATTTGTGGGGCCATTCGGTCTGATGCTGCCAGATGTGACCCAATTGCCTGCCACATTCGATGTTTTACTTGCCAATTTACAGGTGAGCTGCCGCTGCTTCTACTCGATACTCGATACCTGCCACTCCCTCTGCCTCTCCCTCCGATACTCCCTTTTGATGCGGGGGGCGTCATATTGGCGCTCGACTCAAATATATTGTATATTTTGTACAAGGCCAATATTGGCATTTTTTTCGCCCATATGCGCTCGCTTCAATACTGCGGTTTAGCCAATGTCCAGCTACCAAAATTAACAACAGCAACAACAACAACTAGAAATATATATAGATGTTTGTAGCTAAAGCTCTAAACCAAGCGGACATGGATATGAACATGGAACATGGAACATAGAAGCTGAGGCAACATAAATCAACGGTTCTTTGTTTTGAATTAAAGTGGGCAACAGTGTAAACACATTGTTGTTGCTATTGGTTATTGTTGTTGCCATTTGTTGTTGTTGTTGCTATTTGTTGTTGTTGTGAAAGTGGAAGCTGCAAACCTTGCCTAAACCCAAATGCCCGTTTCAGTTTGTGCGGTTATAAAAGACGCCGAAATTGCTTTGAAAGTGCCGTCAGAGCCACTAGTTCAACATACCCTGTAATTATCCAAAAATCCAAAATGGTATAGCTTGTCAGAATTAAAAAGCAGTTGCTTATCAAGCAAATTAAATATAGGCTGTCATTTAATTATTTAAATCTACAACAAATAACATGAATTATTTATATATTTAATAGACTAAATATAATAAATAAATTTATAACATATTATCTGTTTGTTCAATAAATGTTATATATGTAGATTGTATTTAAATTCTATAAAAATTAAAGTTTATCAAATTTATCATTTATCTACATTCCATTTCTTTCAGTACTTTGTTAAGTATTAATATCCCATACCGATGAATTTTTTATTTCCTATCAGTATACATATTCCATCTCTATAACTTATCCGTTTTTCTATCCGACAATATCTCTTATCTTTATATAAATACTCCATTAATATTTCTTCCTATCTGTATTCCATACCTAAAAAAATATTCTATTAGTATTCTCATTTCATTTGCCCATTTCTTCAACTCCAAAGAAATGTTATTTTATTCCATCTGATACTTAGCTTATTTTACAATAGATATATATGCAGATATCTGGTCAATATATAAAGCATGCGTTGAATTACTTGTGAATAATATTATTATTATTTATTTAAAAATTCATAATATTAAAATCTAGTTGACGACATCTAGCGTGAAATGCCTGCAACCGAGTAGCCGCAACTCACGCTAGATGGCGCCAGCAAAAGTCCGGCAGGTTACAGGATATCTTGTTAGTCGGTAGGGGTACACTTTCTGTTCGACTCTTTGGACTCTTCGAACTCGGCCTCGTCGCAATGGTTATATATTCAATTTATGGCTTTGGTGCCAAAGCATTGACCGAAATAAAATTGCAAATGGAGGAAAAAAACAATAGTTACGGCGCCATAACTAACGCCATATTGTGTGCCGGACAGGATATGACGATGAGACCACAAACTAGAAGAGGAAGCGAAGGAATGAGAGGAGGAATGGCAGGAGTGAAAGGGAGAGCTAAAGTGCCGCTTTTAATTGTGCCTTTAAATGTTAATTTTCAATTTCAACTTGGAACGAGAAAAGCGAATATGAGAAACTGACAAAGGTGTGTTTATGTGTGTGTGTTTGTGTGTGTGTGTCCAGCTCCATAACTCATCATACAATCAGCGCGGCAAACAACAACTTTTGTTTTATGTCGCAACAACAACAAAAACAACAACAACTACTACAAACAACGACAACAAGCTGGACAATTTCAGGCAGTTACAACCTGGTCCAGGTCCTGCTCCTGTTCCTGCTCCTGTTCCTCTTCCTGCTCCTGTTCCAGGTCCAGTTTCTGCTTTCAACTTTCAACTCCAATTGCCAGAACCTTTTGCCACACTCTTTTATTTTTTGTATTTGTATTTTTTGTATTGTTTTTCATGAATTTTTTTTGTGGCACAACAACTTCACTTCACTTTACTTGTTGTTGGCATTTTCAAGTCAAAATGGCGTCAGCGCTGTCGCTGTTCCACATGCCACACCTGCCACATACTCCACGTGAGGCAGGGTCAACAATGAAAACAAGTAATAAAACTACAGTCCAGTTGCTCGACTGTTAACAGCCCAGTAAACGTAGCTTTGCAACCAATTCAATTCATTTAATTAACAAAAAAGAAATAAAAATTAAAAAAGATAATAATACAAAAAAGAAGTACAAATATATATTTAAATAAATATTAAAACAAAACGAATTCTTCTCTGAACTCAAACTGAGTCCACCTTAGGAAAGGTTTTATTTTATATTATATATGCTTGAACGCCAAGAACTTAATTAAATTCCTGTTAAAATATTTTTTTTTAGTTTGAATTTAAAAAAAATTGATTCTATTTTCTATTCTAAACGTAAACAATTTATAATTTGTAGCTCTAATTCTTAAGGCTTCTGAAATCCAAATGCTACTAAAAATAAATAGGAATAAAAAATTAATAGATATTATATAGAATTTAAGATTTTATACCTGTAAAAAGAAATACATTAAAAATATAATCAATTTCCTGTATACTTTATAAACCCTTTGTACCTTTTAAGTAAAGGCTCTTAAAAAAAGAAATGAAAGAATAAGCCAAACGAAATAATTTGCAGGCAAAGGACATGAACACGGACATGAATGCCGACATCTGCAGCGACTCCGAGTTCGACTCCCGTGCCAGTTCCAGTTCCAGCTTCAGCTCCAGTTGCAGGACAGAGAACAGCACAGGAACGAAAGGGACTGCAGGGAGTGTGGATGGTATAACCTGTCTGGGGGATACATATGCCATTGAAATAAAACCGAAACAGGGATGGTTGCAGTTGCCAAGTGATGTCAGCGATTTATTTGATTTAATGCCAGCGGGCACAACAGAGACAATGGACATGGAGACGACCTCCGATCTGGATGCGAGCTGCAATCCGAGCAGCCGAGGACAGGGACAGGGACAGAGACAGGTACGGGTACAGAAACAGGGACACGGAAAACAAGGGTTAACATTAACCCCAGACAAGTGCAGGTGTCGCTATTGCAGCATGCAGCTGTTAAAGGTAAGTGTGTCTGTTGTTATTTGATTTACAAACATTTTTCTCCACTCTTTTTTTTGTTTTCTGTCACCTCCTCTCTTGATTTTTTCCACTCCCTCAGCTGCACACGGGCAAAATCAAACAATTGAGCGAGTATTGCCCATTGGAGCTATTTTCCGGGTAAGTTTCAAGTTTTCAATCTGTGTGTTGTGACGCTTCTCTTGCTGTTTGGACACGCCTTTAAGTCATAAATTTCAATCTGCTCCATTTGCGTGCTTCATAATTCCAACACTTTCGGGCTCCTGCAGCAGCTCCTTTCCCTACTTCAATTCCTGCTAAAACACAGAAAAAAATCTGGTATATTTCGGGATAAAATTACTGCTTCAAAATTTAAAGAAAGTGCCCAATTAATTTTTGGTTCTAAGGGCTAGAGCTTAAGTTTTTCATTTAATTTTTAAATAATTCTAATTTTTTATTGAATTTTTTATACTTAACCCCCTAAGACTATCTTCTAAAATAATGAACAGAAATAATAAACGTTTACCTGTAATGTGACAATATTTAAACAAAATTTCAAAAAGTTTTTTGGTGTTTAAAAGCTTAATTTCAACATTTTCACAAATATGCTATTTAATTTGATTAGGAAATTAGTTATTAGTTTAAAAAAAACTCACATTTTTAAAGATGGAATTTAACGCTCAAAAAATCACATGTCATGTGTAAGACAAAAAAAAAGTACTTTTAAAAGCTTTTGAGAGATTTTAAGCATGTTAAAGCTACGAATTTTTGAATTGAATTTTAGAAAACTGTTTTTGATTTCTTTCTGTGTAGTTCTGCCTGTGCTACCTGCTAGCACTTGTCTGGCATTTTATACCGTTTGCCATATTTGCGGGGCCAAGCCTTTATAACATGACCAGGGACATTCGGTTCAGTATGGTTTTGGTTTGCTTCAGTTGGGTTCAGTTTGGTTCCCGCGGCTCATTCGTTTATTTGCGGCCCGCTGTTTTAAGTCATGCGTGCATCCGTGCACGAAATTCAATTTGCTTGTGCTTTCATTCCGGTTTACCGCCTGCTTCGCCTGTTTCCACTTTCATTTCTTTTCGATACCCTGTACCAATTGAAACTGACGTAAGCAGAGATGTATAATATTTTCTTTAAATAGCAGCTGTCTTTTTTAGAACTCAGTTATTTTTAAGAGCTAGACTTACCAATTTTAATATGTAAAATTCAAAAATTTAACTGGAACTTTTTTTGTAGCCAAGTATTTAATAGATTTTATTCTATAGCTAAGACTTGCCCTGATCTGAGCGATTTTAAGAGCTAGACACACCAAATATAACATGTGAAAATCTGTTTTCTCTCAGCCCAGCTTACAATCAATTGAATTTATTCAGTAGATAAGTATTTTATAATCAGTAGGAATTTAATCTTAATCTCAGTCACTTTAAGAGCTAGACACACCAAACTTCTTATATGAATTCCTGTTTCTAAGAACAGCAGATCTTATCAAATCAATAAATGTATTCTAGAGATGATGTATTTTCCAGCTGGGTACAGGGTATCTCGTAGTGCTATCATTCAACTGCCACGTTCTTGAATTTTTCGTTTTTTGACTCTTTTATGGCCTCGCCTTTGCTTTCGGCCCAAAAATGTTGCCGTTTTTTCGCCAGCCTCCATTTATAGCATGAAGCCAGATATATCGTATACCATACATATATATATTTATGTTTTAATAGTGTTATTTTTTTATATATTCACTTATATTCCTTTTTTCTTCACTTTTCTTTGTTTCACTTCTCTTTTTAGTGAACCCGGTCGTATGTTCAATGCCTTGAATGCACTTTTCGCCTGCCCGCAAAATAATTTACGTGTATTTCAGCGCGGCAATTTAATTTATGGCGATCACGCGAATTCGATTTCCTGTGATGAGTTGCACACTCGCATTTTTCCCGGGTAAGTGCAATTTATTCCCCCTCTTTACCCTTCGCTTTTCACATCACTATGAGCATAATTTTTACTGCATTTTATAGGAGGCAATACATTGGTAATTTTCTAACATATTAGTTTTAGGATCTGCATTTAAATTTAGTTTACTTAGAAAATTTTACTTTTTTTGACCCTAAGACATGCATCATCCAATCTTCCATACATACCCCTTGACATATTTTTTGAGAACTTTGATCTATCATAGCTTTGTCAAAAGTCAACCCATTTTCATGCGGAATATCATTTTGTAAATGTTTTGACCCCCAAACTGATTCTGCATTTAAATCTTATACACTAAAATTTTTTCATATTTTTCAACTATAAGCCAAATATCATCCAATTTTCCTTACCCCTTAACATTATTTCAAAAGCTTTGATCTCTCATAACTTTGTCGAAACTTAACCGATTTTCAAGCGGAAAATCTTTTTTTTCATGTCTTAGCCCCCAAATTCTTCTTTCAAATATTAAACACTTAAAAATTATCATATTTTTCGACTATTAGCAATCCCTTAACATTATTTCCAAAATTTTGATCTATCATCACTTTGTTAAAACTAATCCGAGATTAAGCATTTGAAAAAAAAATCTTAATTAATTTTTGAATAAGTAATTTTTGACTAAGTAACATTTTTAAGTAGCGTTTTATTGTTAACTTCTGGTTACAATAATAAGCAGCTCTCGAATTCAGTTGCCGTCTAAAAGAACTTGTAGAAAACGGCAATAATAATAAATAAATGCGACATAAATTTCCATAGCAAACCAAACAATAGCAAGAATATACAAAAAGAGAGGGAGACAGAGAGAGAGAGAGATAAATAGAAATCTCAAAGCAATTGTTCAACACGCAAATATTCAATAAATAATGCAAGCAGGAGCCAAAACACACAAATTCTCGAGTGCCAACCGCTAACATTGAAATTTCTACTTTTATTTTTCTTCTTTTTTTTTTGTTCCATCTCTCTTGCGTTTTCTTTTATGTTTTGTTCACTCATTTCAACACCTTGGCACAACAACAACAACAACGAACACGACAACGACAACCATAAAATTGGAATGTGCATTGAAAATGCTGGACAACAACTTTTGCCGTGCACTGTGGCAATGCCAATTGCCAAAACGCAATACCAATGAACATTTTCCCATTTTCGCATTTTCGCTTTTTCGCATTTCCCATTTGGGCTGCTCATGGTCATAAAATCACTGAAATTCTCCAGTGAAATTATGGCGCTTATAAAACATTTGCTGGTCGCCTGCCTGCTCAGGGAATATAACAAAGCGGAGCAGCAAAAGGAGCAGAAAGAGGAAAAGAGTAGCCAAATCCACGTGGCAGCAACTACAGAAATTGGCGCTGCTAATGTTGATGCAGCGTTGGGAGTTGACAGAGAGAGGGAGATGGAGAAAGGGGTAAAGAGGGGGCAAGAGAAAGTCGAAAGCGGAATTGTTGAGTTTGTCAAAGCTGTTGCTGGTCAGCCGCAGCGACGCTCGACAACAGCAGAAGCAGCTGCTGAAAAAGCGACCCAAAGGTACACAAAACGTAGCCGTATAGCAGCAGCAACAACAACAACAACCGTAACAACAACAATAACAAACGTAACAACAACCGTAACAACAACGTGCTGTGAAAGCACAAGCAGCCTGTCAACCAATGTGGCAACGCCAGCAATTCAAACGGAAACGGAAACTCGAACACTGACAACGTTGGCGACACCATCGCTGTCTCTGTCTCTGTCTCACTCCCCATCTCCCTCTCACTCGCCGCATTCAAATGAGACTCGTCGAGCACAGATCAACAAAGCGGAAATATTTCACTTACCCAAAAATTGTGTACTGCAAAAAATTTTGCATTTGCAATTGTTGGTAAAGGTAAGTAACGAAACTTTTGTTGGCTATCATCATTCTCCCTTTTTTCTTCAACTTTGTTTATTTCTTTTTTTCTTTCTTCCTTTTATCGAGGCCAGTTCAGAGAGTGTGCAAAGTCCCCAAACTCCCAGAGTTGCCCCATTTTTTACGTATTCCTTTCTTTCCGTTTACATTTTTTTGTTTTTTGACATTTGATGGCCATCAGTTGATTTTTGTTTTCCATTTTGCTTTTTAAATACACTATCTGACTATATTACAATATTGTCAAAGCATTTGTAGCGATTTTAAAGCATTTATAAATGTGATCAGCAGTCAATTTTGATATAAGGTTTTCCATATAAAAATATATCACAGATTTTAAATTTGCTTTTGCTTTTTATTCCAAGCAGGCTAGTTTCCAAACAAAATTATTTCTTATAGAATAAAGAATATTCTATTATTCTTAAAGCAAGTTCGGCAAAACCTAAATAATTTTCATCGAATTTTTTTAAAATAATAAATCAGTTATTGTTAGTTTTTATTTTGTGAAAACACTTTCTTGACAATTAAATTTTATATTACAATTTTGCAACATCTTACGTCTTTTATATTTAATTATTAAAGAAATAATCGTTTATTTTTGGTATAGGAGTTATTTTTATTTTTCTAGTGTCAACTTTAAGCATTTGACTAAAATTATTATTATTTTTTTTTTTTATAAATAAATGTTTAATGTTTTTGTATTCATATTATTCCCTCACATTGTACACAAAAAAGATTTAAAAAATCACAGATCCACACTCCA
Source organism: Drosophila phalerata (assembly GCA_951394115.2). Lineage (NCBI taxonomy): Eukaryota > Metazoa > Arthropoda > Insecta > Diptera > Drosophilidae > Drosophila > Drosophila phalerata. The sequence goes on from OY729850.1 coordinate 2,082,503, forward strand.
AACGTGGAATAAGACTAAAATTAAATTAAAACTGAAATAATAAAAAAAACAATTTTATAAATATATCTTAATCATAATCATAAATAGATAGTCCTACATTTCCCAGTCTAGTTTTAGACAAATTGAATTACTTTATCATATATAGATTGTAAATTAAGTTTTTCTATAAGAAAAGTAATTCAGTGAAAAATATAATTCATGTCTTATTTATTTCGGAAGTTTAAATATCCATGAGCTATAACTTACTTGTATAGCGAACTTAGGGTACTTAGACTTCGGCTTGCCACATATATCTATTGTATCTTGAGCTGCTTTTATTTTTTGTTGCTCTCATCCAGTTGGTGCCACACAAAGGCAACTACATTGAGCTACCCGGTTGATGTTTCAACAATGCTTCAAGTGAGTGCCTCGTGCTAAAAGCCAAAAAGGAATGAAATTGAAAGGGCAGCTAAACGGCAAACGGAGTGTGTCTCCGCCAGGTGAATTCTCCGGTTACTGGTGACTGGTTACTGGTCAGTGGTGCTGCTTAGTGGCTGCTGGGTAGTGGTCCAGCACAGTGGGGCATAACAGCTAAAATTAGCTGTATTTATTTTTGATTTTATTAAATTAGATATAATAGCACATATTAAATAGGCATTTTAGGCAGTATTGGCAACAAATCAGGCTGCTTTCAGATTAAGCTGTATTAAATCATATATTATCATATGTTTTCATAGCTGTAAAATAACGAAAATTTTACTAAAATTTTGATTATTCTTTTTTTTTAATCATTTTGTATTATTTATTAATTTTTTCAACTAAAATTTAAAAGAAATTGAATTAAATAAATTATGTTGTTTATTTATTAACATTATTTTGCTTACTTTATTATTAAGCTATCAATTAAAATATTCAATATTTTGGTTTTAAAAACTAAAATAAATTTTAGGTAAATAAAGATTTGCTGTCAAAATTATTATTAGCTTATTTGATCTGTTTTCTCCACTGTATTCATTTGGGGATTTGCACTGGACGCGTTCACTTGGACGCCAGCCAAGTGGCTTGGGCACTTTGTGTGGCAAGAGATTGGACTGTCTACCTCTCTCTCTCTCCCTCTCTCTCTCTCTCCCTCTCTCTCTCTCTCCCTCTCTCTCTCTCTCTCTCTCTCTCTCTCCCTCTATCTCTTTTTCTCACTTGCTGCCTGTCTGTCAGTAACTTTGCAAACGTTTTTCTTGGCATTTTCAGCGTCATTTTCATTACATGTGGCAAACGGGGCAGGCTGAACATGCCACGCCCTCCTATGCGGCACTGCGAGGGCTGCTTAGTCGCTGTCAACAGCAACCGGATTTGGTTTTAGCTTTCGATTCAGTTGCAGATTCCTTGGCAGATAATGTGGATCAGCTGGCGGCAGAAGAGGCTTACATGTTGGGCGCCACGGCACTTGATTGTTCCATAATGTTGACATTTCAGGAAATACGCTGTCACAGCAAATACAACAGGTAAGCACACACACACACACAAACACTCGCACACACACACAAACACACACACACACACACACTCAGAAAATCAACTAATCAGTGCAACATTTGCAGCTTATTGCAACCCTGGCTCGTCACGTTGCAAGGACATCAGTTTCTCACCAAGCTAACTGTTTTAGATCTCGATCCCAAGCCGGATAGTCACTTTCACAAGTTCGTAAAACAGATGAGGCAAATTGAAAAGTGCTGCCGAGCATTAAATTAATTAATAAAGTCTATGGCAAAAGCGACTAAACAACAACTTTCTCATTGAATCAACTGCGCACAAAACTGTGCTACACTTTTTGCGCTTTCTATTAGGCCCTGTACTTGGAGAGTGCAAAGGGTCTACTCAGTTCACTAGGCAAGTTGCATGTATTTTTATTTAATTATTTAACATCAACTATATAAATAACAGTCGAATAAAAAATGAACCTGACTGAAAAAGATAGTTTTAAAATAAATTTAAAAATTAACTAAATTAATGATATAAAATTATAAATTTAAAACTGTTAATACTTCTTATTTAGGACCATGAAATAAGTCAACAGAAAAGGATGTAAAATTTTTAATAAAATTAGCAAAAAGATATAAAATGAACCAAATGAATGATATAGATAAAAATTAAACAAATTATATGGAAATACTTTAAAAATTTTATTTAATTTTAGATTACAAAATATTACTAAATGAGATTACAGATTTTCAAAGTAAATGATATGAAATGTTTTATTTAAAACGGAAACTATAGAAAATAAATACTTGAAAAGTTGTGAATTTAACATTTCTTGATAATTAAAATGAAAGCATTGCACAAAAAATTGGTATACAACTTAAAATAGAACATGAAATAATAGAAAATAAATAATATTAATAATAAATAAAATGATTGAGTAAATATTATTACTTGATGTTTGAGAAATTTAAATAAAACTGCAAAATAAGATTAAAATCAAATTTTGATTCAAATCTAAAAATTTCAATAGAATTAAATTTCAAATATTACAAAATAAATTATATAAACTTGTAAACTTAAATCTGAAAGTATGGAGAACTAAGTGTTAATAACTTTGTATATTTCTATATATAATTTTATATATTTTTGTATAGAATAAGTACAGGTTGTATCACAGTTGGGTTCACTTGACTGCAGCTTTTTTTCGCTCGTTTTTTCCAACTCTTTGGCTTGTTTGTGTGCAATGCGTGTGTTGTTGGTTTTTTAGCTGTTTCGCCGCACCTCTAAAAGCGTTTTTGCCGCTCGCCTTTTTGGTGTCGAACAGCGGCAAACAGACCACTCACACACACACACACACACACACACACACACACACACACACACACAAAGCAGCAGGCGAGGGCGAATCGAAAAAAAAAGAGAGAGAGAAGTGAAAGAGTGAGAGTGAGAGTGAGAGAGAATGTAGCAAACTGACAACGTGAACACTCCTTAATTAATTTCCATGCGAATGCGGCCAGAACAGGACAAGCTGGAGCCAAAAGCAGCCGCAAAGGCGCCGCAGGATATGTCAGTCGCCACTGAGCTCAACCTGAAACTGAAAATGAAAATGAAACTGAAACAGGGCAGGGCAACTGTCCCACTGTCCCAATGTCCCTGGTCCTGTCCCTCCTTTTCCTCTGTCTATGCTGGACAAACCTCTATGCAAAGTCAGTTCGCTGTTTGTTTTGTCAGTCGCGCAGCGTTTGTAGAACACAGCAGTTGGCCGACTTTTTGACCAAAAGTCTCAAAAGCTGGTAACCAGAAACTGAACGTGGTCGTGAACGTGGTTCGACCTGTACCAGCACCTGAACCACCTGCATAAACAAACGCAATTGGATAAGCGATGGGCAACAAAGTTGTGACATTCACCGAACAGCAATTGGATGACTATCAGGTGAGAGGCCTTCTCTAACATTCTCTCTCTGTCTCTCAATTCATCACTTGTAATTTGTGTTGTCATATTGGAATAAGTATTTAATATTATATATTTTAATAATCCCATTTTAACTTAATTAATACTAAATAAAAATAATTACTTTTCCGCCAATATCGCTTGCTCTTTTAATATTTTAAATGACAAAGTTTAAACTAATACACAAATTAATATTCTTAATATTCAAAAATTTCACAATTTTGTATATTTATTTTTAATCTTGGCGTATCCTTGGCGTATACTTTATTTAATAGGAAATTTAATTAAATAATATTAATAAACTTTTTTATTCTTTAAAAATAATCAAAATAAAAGGATTGCACGTTCTTCACGCGCAAGGAGATACTGCGGTAAGCATATATTATGCCACGGGGCGTATACGTATTTTTGTTTGTTTATTTCTTTAATATCATAAGCAAAACTATATTCTATTCATGTCAGTTGAGTTGGAATGGCGCCATTGTTTGCCGCCATCTTTTGTTTGGGCACTCAGCAAGGCACACAGATACACACACACACATATATATATATATATACAGACTTGTGCAAAATAATAAGAACAGCATATGTAAAAATTTAATTTGATCAAAAAATTGCTATAATAATATATTAACATTAAGTCTTTATATTATTTTAATAGTACACCTCTTAAGCTATTTATATCCAAAAAGAATGCATATCCTTTATCCTTTATAATATCAACTTTATGGGTATACCATTTGATCCATACATTTAATAGGATGAAGCCCCATCAGTTTTCAGTAACATTTTGACACAAATGGAGTCTATAGATTCTATAAAAGCGTGATAATATTATACCAAATATTTTCTTTTTCTTGCTATAATTATCCATCATTTTGTATCCCTAGCATCGCTGACTTCTTTCTGATAGCTGATCCATTGGATTATTAAATTTAAAAAAAAAATGAATTATGTTTTCATATATGCTGTTCTTATTATTTTGCACACGTCTGTATGTATATATAAAATAGAGAAAGCCTTTCATCAAGTGTTCTCGCATTTGTAGTGTGCATAAACGGTTTCGTGAGCTCCGTCCGGATTTGGTGCCACGCCAAATGACCGAGGGTCAGACGTCGAGTGTCAAGGTGCCACGTGAATGCATTGAGAAGATGCCCGAGTTGCGTGAGAATCCATTTCGGCGACGTATCTGTAAGTACAACAACAACAATAACTGAGACAATAATCTGCCAGTTTCATAAGCAAAACGATTTCTATATATTATTTCTCAAACTGCCACGCCTTTCTCTGCCCCTCCCATTTTTCGCTGACCACAGGCGAGGCTTTCTCACGCGATGGTCTGGGCAATTTATCCTTCGAGGACTTCTTGGATGCTCTCTCCGTGTTCAGCGAACAGGCGCCCAGAGATATTAAAGTCTTCTACGCCTTTAAAATTTATGGTAAGTTCACGTTGTTTGTTCTGCTTATACCCTGTAACTGTAATAAAGTAGGTAAGTTGAGCTGAATTTACGTTGTCTGTCTGTCTGTTGGTAAAAGTGGCGCAATCTCAGTGTCCTTAAGAGCTAGAGTGATAAATTTTGGTATGCCGCTACTATTTACTATTTATATTCCAAAATGTCTATTCTTTAATAATTTAAAGAAATATTTCCTAACCGAAAATTCAAACTGTCATAACTTTGTCAAATCTTAACTGATTTCCTTGCAGAATATCAATTTTATCATTATTTTGCTTCTATTTTAACACTGCATTTTAGTTAGAAAATTGAATTTTTTTTTAGTTGCTCACTGTTAATTTAATATATACTTTTCCCTTGACGCTTTTCATATTTATGGTATCTCATAGTTTATCACTTTTGAGTACAGCACTTTTATTTGTTGTTGTGTTGCACGTTTTTGGCCAGAGTTTTCCGGTTTTGTTTATGCATTTCCATTGTTGTTGTCGCTGTTGTTGCTGTTGTTGGTTTGTCTTTTGTGTCTTTGGCATTTACATGGAACGCAATGCCATTTGCCATTTGCCGCGAATTGTGAGTCGTGGCTCAGTAATTTGTGGACCAGGTCCAAACCCAAGCAGAAGCCAAAGCAGAATCCCATTGCCAGGACAACTGAATATTGTTGTTGTTATTGTTGTTGTTGCTGGAATTGTTGTTGTTATTGTTAGGGTTGTTGCTGGCACAGTTTTTGGTGGCACAGTTCAAGGACAGTCATAAATTCTAATAAGCATTTTAATTGAAATTTAAATTAGAATCTGAAAATTTTGCGCGCTTCCTCTTGCCTTCATTTTCATTCTTTCTCTCTCTCTCTCTTTCTGTCTTTTTCAAATTGATTTGAGTACATTTTGGATTTACGATTGGCACGCGAATAAATGAATACACTCGCAATTAGCTGAATACTCAAATTGCACACTATTCATTCACTCGAGTTTGTCTCTGTTTAATAAACAGTGTTAAAACATTTTCAAATTGCAATGCAAGCAAGTAAATTGAATCAGCAACATTCAATTCATTTCAATTGTTTAAATCATCGCTTTGTTCAATAAAACAATTGAGCATTTAGTGCATTATATTATCGTTTATCGCATCGTTTTGATGTCATGAAACATGTCCGTTTCAAATGCCTTTAATTGCCAATTATAAATTCTTTTGTTTAAGTCGATTATCAATTTATTGATGATTAACACAGATTGTGATTAGGTGAAGCATTCATTAAATTTGTATATGCCAAGACTTCGATGGATTTAAGTTAACTCTAGAAGCTGTTAATAAGACGACAAGCTTTCAACCTTAAGGTATTTGTCTTAAAATTATGCATGATAGTAATCATTGCTTTTAGATTTGCCTGTTAGACATTAGTACATTAGTAATTGCATTAGAATTTTTATTGGCATCGTCACTATCTGTAATATTCGAATTGGCATTAGCATTGGCATAATAGTTATCCCTTTAATTATTATTGTTATTATCATTATAATTACCATTAGCCTAGGCATTCTAAATAGCATTCACATTATTATTCATATGCAAATGCCATTTCTTTAACTTTATCTTTTAAAATTTAAATCATTATCGTTATCATTATATATTATTATATGACTTGTCCGAGCATTATCATTGCCATTAGAATTATCATTTGCATTATCATTAACATTAATATTAAAAATAACCATCCATATGCATTGTCTCTTGGAGTTATATGACTTATGCATTAGCATTATCATTATCATTATAATTGGTATTGTATTATCATTAGCATTGTCATTTTCATAAGCATTGATATTGTTAGCAATATTGGCATTATACTGTGTATAATTTCATTAGATTGACATTTTAATAAATAATGACATCATACATTAAATTGTTACTTCCTTAGAATTTGTATCGCCTTGGGTTTAGAATATGTAATTTGTTTCTGTAGCTATGGATATTTCTGCATTTTATTTTTCTTCTTCAATCGGTATTTTAAGTTCTTTTTGTGTTCATCGTTTGCCAATCCATGATAATATTTTGAAATGTGAACACAACGCTGGCACTTTGTCTCAATATGCTTTATTAGATTGTCACAAATTGAAGCATGCAACACAGACAACTGGCACACAAAAAACACACACATAGGGAAAGAAAGAGAGCAAGAGACAGAGAGGGAGGGAGTGAGTTATCTATAAGAATATAGCCCGTAACTTAGTTTAGGACACATCAGTTGACTTTTATGCATGAAAATGTCAACTTTGATAATGCGACACAGACACACACACACCCACACACACATACACTGCATTTGCATGGTGTGGTTGTGTGTGCTTGTGTGTGTGTTTGTACATATGTTGTGAGTTGTACTTATGCATGTCTGGCTGTCATGACTCTGCAGATTTCGATCAGGACGGCTTCATTGGGCACGCTGACCTCATGTCCTGCCTGACGACAATGACCAAAAACGAGCTGAGTCCCGAGGAGCATCAACAGATTGCTGACAAGGTAATCGAGGAAGCTGACGTCGATGGCGATGGCAAGCTATCAATTCTGGAGTTCGAGCATGTCATACTCCGTGCTCCCGACTTTCTCTCCACTTTCCACATAAGAATATAAGCCAGGCACAACACTGAGATAAAAATTTTGGGATTGTGCAATTGAAAGTTTACCTAACACTGTTAAAATTCCTATAATTTTGGAGTTCTTTAAACTGTTTTCCATTTCATTGTCAGCCAATAATTCTAAATTCCTTTACAAATGTTGTACTTGATGCAAATTTTGACATTAAAATATTTAAAAAAATTTTAAATTAAATAAAATGTATAAATACAAACAAATAAATTAAAGTTTTATTTTTTAACCTACGGCTAAGCATTTGGTATTTTATTTCAAACATTCAAAATGGTGTCAAACTTGTGATTATTTAAATATATATATTTTCTAAAGTAGAAAAGAAAATTCTCTATACAAATTTGTCATTTTATTCATTTTCAGTAAATCAGAAAATAATTTAAAAATTCATAAACTCAAATTGAAAATTTTAAACAATAAATTTGATTTTAACCAAGCTTTTGTATTTTTTTTTGCTGTGTAAACTTTTCTTTTGTGCAATTTATGCTGCATATTTAAGTACTATGTGTGTAGTTTTATTATTGAATTGCTGTTACGGCAACTGCAACTGCAACAACTGCTGCTGCTGCTGTTGCTGTTGCTGATGTTGCCACTGTTGCAACTGTGGCTGCCACATCACATAAAAATGCCATCAGTGTGATTAAGTCTGGCCAATTGTCCTGACAATGTCCATGTCAAATGTCACAGAAGCAAACGAGCAGCAAACGTTATAAAATTTATAAGCTTCGTGTACTCATCTATGCATACACACACACACACACACACACACACCACACCTGTATGTGTGTGTGTCACAACCTATGTCCAAACCACAATAACAACTGTTAATATGATTGAGAATAGGCAGAATAGTACTTTACCTGTTACCCTGTTATTATTTATAGCTTTATTGAAATACCCTGTAATCAGTCACATGGTTAACACAATTCAAGTTTATTACTATGTGCTTAATGAAATTAAAAAAAAAATATTATTTATTATTATAAAAATAAATATAAATATAAATATAAAAAATATAAAAATGAATTAATATATTTATACCCTATTACATCGTTTACAGACTATGCCAAATTGAAAAAAAATCAAAATACTAAGAGAATATATATACCCCTACTTACTCCGGTTACAGGGTATGCATATATGGCAGCTGCAGTCACAGCAGCCGTAAACAAACATACAGCGAACACTGTTTGTTGCAGTCTCTGCTTTTGCTGACCCCAATCATGGCCAGAAGAAGAAGAAGACGAAAAAACAGTCAATGCCACCCCAACAAAAAAAATATAACACTGCATTTGCAATATGCATGTCTGTGCATGTGCGTGCATGTGTGTGCGTGTTCGCTGTCAAAGTTTTATCAATTTGCCAATTTGAAGCTTAAAGTTGCTTGTGGCCAAAAATTCGTTTTGGCGGTTTTATTAGCCAGACCAAAAAGCTGATCACACGCAATTATTGTAATTGCTTTTTCAACTAACTTTAAACTAATTCAGTTTCAGCCACGCCTCCCTAATACCCCCTATAATACGCCCACCTCAAAATACAGGTCGATTTAGTAAATTGACTTGGCATTAAATGCAATTGCAGCATTATAATTAATTATTATTTGTATAGCTAATAATAGTACTCGACTTAAAAATACCCTGGAGCAGTTTGCATTGCCTCGGGCAGACACGACCAACAATATACCCCTTGACGCTGATTTTACAGGGTATGCTCATTAAATAAATGTAAATGCACACAGATTTTTACACTGAAATCAGTTTTATTTTTCATAGTTTTGTCATTTATCTGTTATTTAAATCACGTTCAATTCATATTTAATTTAGTTTACTAATTAATAATACGCATAATTACATACATATTAAGTGTGTTTTTTTTTGTTTTGTTTTGTTTTTTGTTTTAGCATTTTTGTTTATGTTTAAATGTAGGCTTAAACATTAGAAGAAAGTCTATTACAAATATTCCATTTAATTATGTATCTTTAGTATGTATATTAAAATTAAATCATACTTATTCGTCAGCTAATTAATAATTCGTTCATTAATTAAGTCATTAATTAATCGGTGCATTGACAACTGTTTTTCTCTTTTATTTTGTTTAATCTATTCCATTCTTGTTTAGGTTTTATTTCTGCTTTGTTTATTGCATTTAAACAATTGTTTGTTTGAGTGTTTTGTATTAATTAAGTATAGCAAAAGAACTAAACAATAATGAGCTATACACAAAAACAACAACACTTATTTAATACAACTACAAATGCTTAAGATTAACACGTTATACATATACATATATCCTATATATAGGCATATATATTTATTTTGTTTTAATATTATCATTATATGTATATTTATTAGTATTATAATGTTCTTAACACTAAGTCGAAGCATGCGAAAATTTTTGCAAAATTATTGTGATTCGCCAGGAAAATGTTTTGGGCGCTTTTCCGAATTCTCTTTTCTTTTTATACAATTTTTATGTTAGCCTTTTCATTTTGTCTTTATTATTTTTTTTTTGTGTTGCCTAAAAAACCTTTTACAATTTCGTATACAGTTATGTTTCAATCTAATATTATTCATATTATTATTTTCATAATTAATTCTAATTAATGTTTGCATATTTTAAGCAAGTTTTCTTGAAGTTTGAAGTTGTCATCGGCTTAATTTAATACAATATTTAATATTTTCAATAGTCGTACATTTATAGTGTTTGTATAAGAAGTTAGTTCTATCTTTTTTACTCTTTTTACTGCTGTCTTCTTCTGCTTCTTCCATGTCTTCTTCTTGCTCTAATGCCACTAAAAATAGCTCATTAAATTGAGTTGCTTTTCAAGTTCTCATCTCGTATACATTGGTTTACATTCATTATAGTCTTTTAAGTTCAAAATCTTCGCTTCATGGACAATTTTTTTGCAAATAAAAATGAAAATAATAAAAATCAAGAAACTCATTAAATTTTTGTAATTTTTTTAACATAAATTTTGGTTAAATCTTAAGTTCAAACCTAAGCTTAAAGTGACTCTCCAACTGTTGTTGGCAAATCAAGAAACTCATTAAATTTTGTAATTTTTTTTAACATAAGTTTTGGTTAAATCTTAAGTTCAAACCTAAGCTTAAAGTGACTCTCAAACTGTTGTCTGTTGGGAGTCTAAAACTCGTGAGTGCCGCAATTGGAAAAACCGTAATCCGAAAAGCTTTCAAAGCTCTTCAACAAATTTCAGTAGACCGAATTGTGATGCTCGTAGTTGTTGTGAGCGGCAGCAGCATGATGCAAATACGATGGTATTGCTGTTGCATTTAGTTCCGATGCTCGCCGTCGCAGCGCTGCAATGCTATGGCCTCGCCACACATCCTCATCGGTGGCGCCATCTGGCGACTGCATGGCCTGATGACAATGCGGCAGCAAATTACCGCTATCCTGTTGCTGTTGCTGCTGCTGTTGTTGCTGCTGCTGTTGCTGATGTTGCTGCTGCTGTTGCTGCTGCTGTTGTTGCTGTTGTGTTGGTGTTGCTGACTGTTGTTGCTGTTGCTGGTGAGTTACTTGTTGCTGTTGCTGGTGAGTTTGTTGCTGCTGTGGTTGGTGTGCCTGCTGCTGCTGTTGCTGCTGATGATGTGGCTGTCAAGTGAATGTTAAGTGACTGTTAGCTACAGCTCACATTTGGTTCGTGTCTCCGCTAAAGTTACTCACCATAGACTCGCCATTGAGTTCGTTCTGTGCGGCATTCGGCTGCGCCGACAGCGGCGGCGGCGTCACCGACGAGCAGCTGTTCATGTTGGGCGGTGTCGTGGCGCTCGGGGAGCCGCCCGGTCCGCAGCTCACCCCCCCGCCCACGCTGTGCTGATACATCATCGAGTCACCTGGAAAAATTTTCAAATAAAATTATTTTTCTTTTAGAATAGTTCATTGGTAAACAAATTGTATTACTGAACAATTAAATTACATATGAAAAACTCAAAAAATAAAGTAAATACATAAAGTGATTTTTATTCCAAAGAATTAAGTTATAAATGATATTTTAGGAAACAAAAACCACATTTTAAAACAGTTAAAAGAAATATTTATTTTAGAAAATTTAAAATTAAAGTATTTTGTTTTTTGATCAACAAAAATTGACATGTCATATTTTTTCTGTAATTTGTACGACAAAGTAAAAAAATAAAGAAAATACAAAAATTAATTTTTATACCAAAACAAAAAAAATAAATAAAATAAAAAGAGGGTAGTAAAATTGTGATTTTTTTCTGAGAAAATTAAAAATAAAAGAATTTTATTTTTTCTTTACAAAAATTGACATGTCATATTTTATTTATAATTTCATTAATAGATGGAAAAATTGGAGCTAAAATTATTATTATTTGGATAAATTAAAAATGTTTAAAGTTTATTTATTTATTAATTAAAATTTTTAATACAGTTATAATTATAATAAACCGTACAATTTTTGTTTTTAATTTGTTCGACATTATAATTTAAGCAAATGTAGTGCTTAAAAAAATACTCAAAGTAAAACAGGGTCTTTAAAGAAAGCATGGGATTTTCTCAAAAAATAAATACAAAATTCTTTTTGATTTAAATTTTGTTGAACTCATAACTCTCAGTTGCGATTTCTAATAAATATTCAAGACTTTGACAACAACAAAAAAATTCAAAAATAAAACAAACTTCAAGTCAAACTGAAACTGTAACAATGAAAACTTTGGAATGAAGAAGCAGCCAGATCAAAACCTGTCTCCAAAATGTCAATTAGCACAACTATACGAAATCAAATAAAGCGACGAATACCTTTGGGTATTCCTGAAAATTAAAATTAAACGAATGTCTGTTAATTGAAGGAGTAAATACACCGAAAAAAAATAAAATACGAGACCAAAGCGCTATAAATCTTTCTACATTTATTTATTTATTTATCTGCTGGCTACTGAACCAAATATGTTAAGAAAAAAAAGCAACAAAAAAGTGTTATGAGTTCACAGAAATGAAAAGATTGTCGACTGACGTCGTGTTTGTTCAATTTTCAGAAAAAATAAACTGGATTGTGTCAAGAGACAAAAATCGAGAAAAATATAAAAAAAAAAAAAAATTGTCAACTCTTTTTTTTTTTTAATATTAAATGGAAAGTTTTTTGGCAGCATGTGATTTGATTTGATTGGTGGATGATAAGAGAGAGAGAGAGAGAGAGGGGCAACACCTACCCAATGCATTTAGGCCATAATGCTGATAGCTGCCGGCACCGAGAGCGGAGCCCATGTTTAGGCCCGAATTGAGGCCGCTATTCAGCGAGGACGAAAGCGGTGACGATTGATTAAGCTGGCCAAAACCTGATTTAGTTAACAATTATCGTTTATCGGTTATCGTTTATCGGTTATCAGTCAGCAATGCAGCAATTAGTAGCAATAGATATAGATATAGATAGATACAGTTACAGATACATTCAGATAGAGATACAAAGTTAGTTTATTTTAATTGATTTATTTCAAATCTCTGTTTCACTCACCTGCTGTCATGGGATTAACTCCCACACTCCAACGATCACCGCCAAACATTCCCGTGCCACAGAGTCCGTCGCCCATGGCAATGTTCGTGATGTTTGCCCCAAACGGTGGCAAGCCATGTGAGGGCAAGAGGGCGCCAGGTGTGCGGAACACATTTGTGGTCTTCTTGCGCTTCTTCCACTTGGCACGACGGTTCTGGAACCAAACCTGCAAGCAGAAAATTTTGAAATAAATATTAGAGAAATTTCAAATACCATTTAATGCGTTTATTTCAGATGATTTTATTATTTTCTTGCTTGTTATTTTCTAGTTTCTTTAATATTTATTATACATTATTAGCAGGAACAGTAAATAATGAATATTTTGTTTTTTTCATTTGAAAAAATCATTTACTTCTAGTTTAATCTATGCAATTTTACCATGATCTTAAGATTTGTGATTTTTAATATTTTACTCAGGAATAATCATTATTTTTGATACAATTAAATAAAACTTACAGAATAATGATTATTTCATAAGTTTTAATTTATTGAATCAAAAATATTGATTATTCCTGAGTTGTGTTTTTTTTGCTCAAAGAATAATGATTATTCTTGAGTTTTATTATAAAACTTATAATGATAACAGTCCCTGATTATTAAAGTGATAACAAAGCTTTCATTTATATTCTAATTACAATATTATTTCCTTACTTAATTTTCTATGTTTTAGCTAATTTTTCAGGCTAACAATGTGTCGTTAAATCTATTTATAACCTAACTGATATTTTTGTAGTTCAAAAGATAAGTTGATGGAGGTTGAAATTTTGATACAACATAGCTGAGACAAATTCATCGTGCAATGTTAGTGTACAAATCAACAAGATAAATATAATTGTAAAAAAAATGTATTAAATTCATTATTTTGTGAAATATTTGTTTTGTCGAATATAGTTTACAATGTATATGGTAGATATAAGTTTAAAAAAGTCAGCTTTAATTGTTTGCAGTTGCAGTTAATTAAAGTAGATGCAAGTTGAAGCCTTAAGACCGCGAACAAACTAACTCTTTCTCTCTCACACACATTCCCTCACACTCTGCCTCTCTTTCTTTAGCTCTTTGAGTGTATGTGTGTGTGTGTGAGTGTACATGTGTTGTCTGCTTGTTAAGCGAGTTCTCGTACATGGTCTTAATCGAGATCAATTACCGTCGTGACAGTCAAAACATGTCTCGACACACACACACACACAACAAACACACACACACGCATAAATTGCATATGTAAATTCTTTATCAATACGAGACTGAGAGTTGGCTAAAAGCAAGCACAATTCGGCCAACTGGCTGCCACTTGGTCAGCAGCAAACAGGCTTTTGTCTTATATCAGCCGTCTAAAGCCTTGGCCAAAAACCGACAAGGTGGTAAGCAGAAGAAGGAGGAGGGGGAGGGGAAACAGAGGGACAATGTCGGATGTGTGAGCTTTCAAATTGGCATTTCCATATGCATAAGAAGTAGATGAAGAAGCAGCAGCTGAAAGCGGCAGGATGTGTAGACATGTTGATGTTTTGACATTTACAAGCAGCCAAAATACACACACACACACACACACATACAGACTCGCACACTCGCACACACACTCCCACGCACAGCTTTGATGGAGATTGAAAAAGTGTTGCCTACTTCTAGGAGACAAAATTGCACAATGTTTTCAACTTGATTTGAATGCTTATAAAGATAAAAAGAGAAAGAGAGAGAGAGAGAGAGAGCGAGTGAAAGAGCGAGTTGGCAAATGAAGTTCGCTGGCAAAATGAATGACTTGTGACATGAAAACGATTCTTCCGCCGTGCATAACAAAACAAAAGCAGGTGACACTCAAAACAGAGAACAGAAAAACAGAATCCACATCAACATTTGTCGGGTTGACAACTTAACCGTTGTTGCCACATTCACATTCACATATACATTCGCATTGTTGTTGCTGTTCTTGTCGCGTATTTATTTAGCTAGCTGAATCCGTGACAATCTTGAGCTGTCACCGCGATGCGCCGATGCCACAGCCAAAAACTAATGGCCAAGAAAAACGAGACAATTCAAGTCAAGTCGAGTCGCAGCTAAAAGCAAATGCTAAAGAAAAATGCCAACTTTCTGTTGCAAAGTAACTTTGCTTGTAATGCTGATGGTCCCCAGTGGATTTGTCATATGTCGGCCAGGCAGTCAGACAGACAGACAGACAGACAGACGGACAGACAGACAGACAAACAGACAGACTACTCGCAACACTGCCAGTTGCAGTCAGAGAAAAGCAGAAAAACACACAGAGTTCGAGAACAGTGTTGCACACTTTTGAAATGAAAAAAAAATTGTCTAAAAATCGAATTATTACAAAAAAATAAAATAACAAATTTCATCAATTTAATTAATTAAAAAAATTTAAAGACTATATAATAATGATGTTCATTGGCTGAAAAATAAATAAAACTGTACAAGTTTCTGATTTTTTTATTTTTTTAATAAATTTTCCATTTTCAGAAAGAAAATTTAAATGAAAAAAGTTAGAAAATAATATAAATTCTTCAAGAACCATATTGAATAAGGTAATGTTTTTAAATAGAATTTATTTTAAACATTTTCGATAGTATTCCAGATTCTCTCAAAGTTTTTTTTTTTTTTGAAGAACTAGAGTTTTGACTTTATTATGAGTAATGATGTTTTAGTGGTTGAACCTAATCATGATCATTATCATTATTACGGCCAACTTTTTACTGTTGCAACTTAACTAATTGAAAAAAAAAAATGAACATATTTGTATGGTACTTGATAAAATGATATAACCTAATGGATCTAAATACTTCTATATGTTTATTGCTTATTAATATAAAATATTAAATAAAATTGTATCATAGATATTATAGTCGTTATCAGGGAATCAAACCGAAACAAATATCGGTTCCGGTTTCGGTTCCGGTACGTCCCGAAACAACTATTTCGGTAAACGGTTCTATTTCGGTATTTTCCTTTCGGTTCCGGTATCAGTACCGGTACGTACCGGTACGGCAATTAAATAAAAAATAAAAAAAATAAATGTTATAAAACATAAATATATTAACGGATTTGTACATACACACGCACTATATGTTTGTATTCTATCGAGATAAACCAAACCTAAATTTAAAGCTATTTAAAGTTTATTTAAAATGATAAACATACAGAAAAACAACAATTATTTTTCGAAAAGTGTACCGAAAGCGTACCGGTACAAACGTTTCGGTTTTCGGTTCTTGTAAACTAATTTATTTCGGTTACGGTTCCGGTTCCGGTACTCAAAACGAAACGGTTAATTTCGGTTAACGGTTCCGGTACCGGTTTCGGTATTATTCCCTGGTCGTTATTGATATTTTTATAAATTAAAAAAATTAGAAAATAAATAAATTGCATAAATTTACTTATATTTTCAAAAATATATATATGTGTCAAAACAATTAATCTACGTACTGTGAATTTTTAGGTAAGAGTAAGAAAAGAAAAGAGTAATAAATTACAAAACTATTTTCTGCAATGGGAACTTAATAATTAAAGGCCAGATTTGACGGAAAAAGGCTGTTGTGGCAGCACTGATAGAGACAGAACTACATACAACCGATGTCCAGGCTGGATCGACGAGCGTTAACTAAATATGCGCGCAATGTTACACCAGGGACGCTAATGTGCCACATTCAGTGGCACAAGGGGCAAGAGACCGGGAGAGAGAGAGAGAGAGGGAGAAAGAGAGTGAGAGAGAGTGTGAGGTATAGAGAGGGTTGCCAGCTGACTGCGACGCCAGCGTCAGCGTCGGCAGCGACAGCGACAGCGACCTTGACTTGTTTATGCTTTTTACGTGTTTGTGCGTCGCTCTATTCATTAACTTTTAATTTAATAATTTAAGACAATGTCTGACTGTCTGACTATCTCTCTCTCTTTCGCTCTATCTCTTTCTCTCTCTTTTGCATGCTTTGTTTACTACAATTAAATTTATGGTCTGCTTTCTTTCATTTTCGCATAATATTAACCTACACCCAGAGAAAAATTATGTGTAATTTATGTACACTTTAATTTAACTTAAGAAGTTCGTATAATAAAATAAATAGAATATTATTTAAATATGAGGTTTGTGAAATTGTCTAGATTTTATACTAGAACTGATTTAAGTTATGTAAATTATTTGATTTAAATATTTTTTTACTAATAATAACAAAAATTAATCGAATCTTTTACATCAATTTGAAAAAAATATGAATTTGGAATGCAGTTTTTATATATATAAATTTACGTATTCGAAATTTTAAAATATATATGATTGACTTTGTCTTTCGAACATTGACACTTTATTATTTTGATTTCAGTTCATTTATATTTATTTATATTTTTATTGTTAGCAAGCGATTCTCTCTGGGTGCATTTGATTTTGTTTGCTCGCGTTCGATTCTCTTGTTATACCCGTTACTTTAAATATAAGTAAAAGGGTATATTGTGTTGGAATGTATTCAACAGGGATAAGAAGGCATCTCCGACCCCATAAAGTATATAGTCGATATAGCCGTCCGTCCGTCCGTCCGTCCGTCCGTCTGTCTGTCCGTCTGTCCGTATGAACAAAAGAATCTCAGAGACTATAAGAGATAGAGCAACCAAATTTGGCACACAGATTTTTTCAAGTTAGTTTTAAATTTTTCAAACGCCCGCTTCCGCTCCCGTTAATCGCGAAAAATCCCCACACTCACAGTTTTTAAGATTACACAGTTTTTATGGTAAATACCGTTATCTATTAATATTATCTATAATCTCACTTATCCGCAGCAAGATCGGACAAGTGGAACGGGAGTAAAAGCTAACCTGAGTTATAAATAAAGTTATTATTTCAATATAATCACCTAAAAGTACTCAGTAGTTTTAATTAGGTAGTAATTTCTCTAAAGTATTTTTAGATATATTGAAATAAGTAACGGGTATCCTATGGTCGGAATCTTGACTATAGCCTTTCCTACTTGTTTTTTCTTTATTTATTCAAGCTTCCTCTTCTTATTCTTATTCGTCTTCTTCTTCTTGTATCACAAAATCCAAAAGTCATTGCCTACTTGGAGGCGCGTTAGCAGACCATTAAATTGGCATAACGTGCATGACGTGCGAGGCACGTAAATAGGCGTTAAAATGTCGGTTAAACAAAGCATTTATTTTTTATGCGCCTCTCCCAATACACACACACACACACACACACCCTCAAGAGACATGCATGTGTGTGTGTGCCAGACATTTCTATAAATATGTGTGCTTGTTATTCTGTTCTTCTCTTCTCTGCCATCCCCTTTCTTTTTATTTTTGCTCCTTATGCCGCGTTAAATTGTGTTTTGACGGTAATTTTTTAAGCTGCGCCCTTATGCATAAATTATCAGCTCGTCGGCTGAGTGGCGGTTAACTGCTATCACTGACTGTGACTGCTGGTAGCAAAGAGAGAGAGAGAGAGAGGGAAACAAGGGTTCAAGCTGCTACAAATAAGTTCAGAATTTGATTTATTTGATTATCAACGAAAACGAAAAACATGATATAAATTCAGAGTTATAAAATCAGTGAAATTTGATGAGCAGCTAAAGTAATTTGATTGCATTATAAATAAATCATTTGGTATTTAAGTGGGACAAAATTTTAGTATAAATTTGAAATAAGCAATTTTCTTGAGCTTAAACAACCTACAAAAATTACGATATTTTTCATATGTTCTAAATTAAAAATAGAAATATAACTATTGTTTGAGAATGGGTCTTTTTAATTTTGTTTTAAAAGGCACAAAAAATTGCTGCTAGTGACGAAGGATGCAGGATATTAATGAAAGAAACTACTTGCTAGTGACGAAAGATCAAGTTGATTATTAAAGAACATGTCTGCTAGCTATTAACAATAATTAGAGCTGTATACAAGAAACAGAGTTAATAATGATAAAAAATATTCCTGATAATGCAAAAGAAAAACTTGCTTGTGGCTTTCTTGAAAATGTTCAGCTAACAAAAGGAAAATTCAAATATTTCTCAACCACCAGGAAAACTACAATTTATTTGCAAATGAAAAATAAAAATCATTCTTTGTAAGCATTTTTCGCATATTTTAAATGCCAAAAACAGAGCAGAGAATTTACCAACGAGAAATCTCTCTCACAATTTCATTCCCATTCCCATTCCCAAGCAAATGGAGCAGAACGGAAAACGAGTTTTTCCAAAAATTGCAGCCATATGCTGCTAACAAAAGCATTTTCATGTTTGGACTTTTAATTTTCACTTGCGACTGACACCAAACCAACAAAGCCAAAACAAAAAATATACAAAAATAAAAGAGAATACAAGGAAGTAAGAAACACCACCGGCAAAAGGGCAGACAGCCAATAACAAAAGGTGTGAGAATAACAACAACAACATCAACTACAAAAAGGCAGAGAAAACTGTTGCAAATAATAAATGAGTCAAGTTCATGAAAAAGCAATTTCTTGCGGCAGGCCACAAATATTAGCAACAACAACAACAACAAGAGACACAGCAGCATTAACAGAGGGAGAGAACAGCACCCACAACAACAACAACAACAGGGGAAGGGGGATGAAAAGCAAAAGCAAAAGTCAGAAATTAAGTAGCTGCCAAATGACATGCAACTCAGAGGAGGGATGAATTCAGCCATGAATTCTGGCATGAATTTCAGCTCAGCCCAAATGGGATAACAAGTGATTTGCTTTGATTTTATGACTGCCGACGAGGGAGAGTGATGGCAGAATTCCAGAATATAGCTAGATTTAGCTGAATAAATATTATCAAATAGAAAAGTTAAAATTTCATATTCGAAACTAATAACTAACAAAATCCGAAAATGTAACTGGAATTAACTAAGAAAATTTATTAAATAAAAAATGAATTTTTCTATATCGTTTTATGTTAAGCTTATATTTAAAAAATGTGGATTTCAAAATATCAGTACTTCTCTTTCATCTAATTTCTTAAATATATTATAAATAAAATTTTTTTTTCTTAGCACAATCAAATATCCTAGAAAATTACTACAGTAACATTTCCAAATGTCTTGATTGTAATAAATTTTTTGGTTCATAATATAGTTTTGAAAGAATATACGAGTATATTGTTTTGCTTAAGAAAACTACAAGAGTAAAGAATTATTTAACCTCGAGGCAATTTTTAAACAAAAGTTCTGTATTTGTGGTGACAATTACACTTTTAAATTGGAAAATTGAAAAATCCTTCAAGTGAATTATTTAGCGGAAAAAAAATAATTGAGATATTATTGTTGAATTAATAAAGGTCCTTTCTTATATATGTCTAGACATTTTTTTTTTATAAATGACTAGATCTAATATTAACACAACCTGATTTTCAAAGCTGTTTTATTTTTATCAGGGCAGTCAAATTATTTAGTTTAAAGACAGACAATGGGCTTTTATAATTTCTTCTAATTTCCTTGCTCTAGCAATTACAAAAGTAGCTAATTTAGCTATAAAATGGCTTAGTCGGCAACACTGTGCGGGGTGAAGGGAAGCTGTGACTGGTGTCAAAGACCCAATGGTATTTTTATTGTGTTTACTTTGCGGCCTCAACAAGCGAACAACTCTGATTGCAGGACATTCATAATGGTCTGTCATATGGCAAATCCCAGTTATCCTTCCCCACCCCTCCTCCCCTCCCTTATGCGCATCGTTATGCAACATTAATTGCACATTATGGCTAATAAACAGCTGGCGTATAATGTCAGCTTATTGCCGGTTTTGGCAAACAGTGCTTGCCAAAGTAGTTTGGCCAAATCAAATCAAATCAACAAACAATTGGTTGACAAAAATTTATAAATTTCCATGACAGTTTTTGTGACTCAAGTGCAATATGCTGTATAACTGTATGTGTATAACCGTTACATTGAAATGCACTTTGCACACTTGAAAAAGCCAATTTTGCAAAAAAATATCAATCAGCCGGAAAAAGCCAGCAGAAATCCCGGAAAAGTCGGCAACATAAATGTTGCAAAATTGCAACATTCTATAGAAGAGAGGACAACAGAAAATTGCAATCAAAATTCGATTAGCTGCGAATGCAAATATTATTTATAAGGCCAGAGGAAATGCAAAAACAACAAAGCAACATTTGCCATTTCTTCCTCTCTCTCTCTCTTTCACTCTATATATGCCTCTTTCTCTCTATCTCTCTGTTGCTATTAATATACATTTGAGTTGTCAAAGAGCAACTTGTCAGATTTATTGACAATTTTCGCTGGTTATGATTGCGTTTATTGTTGTCCTTGTTGCTGTTGTTGTTGCCACATAATCAAAAATCAATTGGCCAGGTTATTGCATTTCTTTTGGCCACTGTCTCGCTTGGCAACTGCCAAATGAATTGGCCACTTTGCACACTGAAATTGGCAACTGGCAACATTATGATTGTATCTTTTGATGATATTCTGACTTTCTGCAACTTGAATTTCTACTTAAGCACAGTTTTTTTTTTTTTTATTATTTTTATGCGACTTGGCTAAGAGCAGAGAGTAGAGTGGGAGAGAGAGAAAGTGGAAGAGAGAGAGATAAAGAAAGCTGCCTGAGTGGTTTATGGAAATCGTTTTTCGGCCAATATCTTTTCATTTCTTGGCTCAGATAAAAACTGCGTATAAATTCATAAAGCCAAAACACACACACACACACACATACATATACATATATATATAGACAGCTAGCTAGAGTTGTTGTTGTTGTTTTTGTTGCACACAACACAAATGGAGTCGATTTATTTTATGTTATCCTCTAAATCCTGCTTTACGAGCGCGCCCAGCGACACTTGCTGTTATCCCCCTTCTCACTCTTCCCACTCTTCACTCTTCCCACTCTCCAGCAGCCACTCTCTCCCTCTCCCGCTCCCACTCAATGTCAAAGCCCAGCCCAAAATCTAGCTGCTCCACTCGCCCACAGTGTATTTCATTTTGTCCACCCACATTCCCATTCCCATCCACATCCACAACATCCACAGCATCCACAGCCAATGCTGTTACTATGCCCGTCTCACTCACACTCCCCACAATGCCGTAATGTGTCTCTTCTGACTCTGACGCGCCCTCCATTGGGGGTTGGCGTAATTACAACTACGAGTATTGGTCCATTTACAGTGGACACAGTGCACAGTGGACACTGCACAGTGGAATTTGTCTGCTTGTAGGCACTGTGATTTATGAATTAGTTGACGCTCAATGACTGGCATTAGCAGTGTCATTACTTTTAGCACACACTGTGCATGTATTTTGTATATTTTGTCGTTGCAAGCTAAAATGCAGCATACTTCTCACAGAGGTCTCTAGGCGGGGTGGGGGTGGGGTAAGTGCAACCCCCGAAAATGTTGTTTGGTGCATGCGCAGCTCGCGTTTATCCCACAGCATTTGATATTTTTTTATTATACCCTGAGTCCATTGAAAAAAAGAAGGGGGCTTGGCAGACTCCCCAAAGTATATATATTCCTGATCAGAATCAACAACCGAGTCGATTGAGCCATGTCCGTCTGACTGTCCGTCCGTCTGTCTGTCTGAACAGCCGTCTGTCCGTCCGTCTGTCTGCCTGTCCGTCTGAATGTTTGAACGCGTCGATCTCAGAGACCAAAAGAGCTAGAGACTTTAAACTTGGTAAGTAGGTAGATACCGTACGCAGATCAAGATTGTTTTTATTTTTGGATCAGACCTCCATATCACATAGCTGCCATAGAAACAATAGATCAAAAATTAAGTTTTTGTACGAAAAACTTCTTGGTTTTATGAGATAACTCAAACAATCTCACACAATATACATCTGG
This sequence comes from Drosophila phalerata, assembly GCA_951394115.2. Lineage (NCBI taxonomy): Eukaryota > Metazoa > Arthropoda > Insecta > Diptera > Drosophilidae > Drosophila > Drosophila phalerata. Next base: position 2,105,306 of record OY729850.1, read on the forward strand.
GCTGATATTATACATCCCGTTTAAATTTATTTCAAATCGGACCACTATATCATATAGCTGCCATAGAGAAAATCATTCGAAAATCAAGTTTAAGTATGAAAAAGTTTTTATGGAATATGCATTCAAGTTGAATTCATTCATTCTTACCAAATTTGGTACAGAATAGCTTCCTACCTGGGCACAGGGTATCCTACTGTCGAGCCTACTTGACTGTAGTTGTCCACTTGTTATTTTTGCTTTATTTTTGGATTTAAAAAACGCTTTTGTCGCAGCATTTTTGCATCTATCAATAGCTTAAGCCAAATGGAGAATATCACACACATACACACACATATATATGTATATATATATACAGTTATCCAGCCAGACAGTGGAAACTTTAGCACGCCATTTTCACACAAACATTTCAATGAAAAGTATCAACGGAATTGCTTTTGAAATTGCTTCATATGCCATAAACGAGCTGCGTGCCAGATTTTCTTTATGCCCTCTTTATGTGACCTCCCCCTGCCACTTGCCACACACCATCTACAGTCTGTCTCTCTCTCTCTCCCACTCTCTGTCTATCTCTGCCTCTCCTACTTTAACTGCCTTAAAGTTTTTCCAGCCAACAAACTAATTCTGACTACGCTCTATAGCATTTTCCTACAGCTCCTTCTACAGTTTTCCCGCATTTCTGCTTTCCGCTTTTCCGTTTCCCTATTTTGTTGTTGCATATTTTCGTTTTGGTATTTCAATTAAACTTTAATTAAAATGCGATGCCATGGTTATCAAACGCGTACTAATAGCAACAACAACTACAACTACAACTACAGCTAAAATTTCCTTTTTTCTCAACATTTTCCCAGCTTTTTCTCTATTTTTCGCTCTTTAGCTTAGCTTTTTTATTTCGATTAAATTTTTGCAGCATTTTTCCTAAATATTTGCATTGGTTTTAAAATATTTGTGTCACTAAATAAATGCATTTAAATAAAAAAATGTTTCTTATTGCAATATCATAAATTCTTCAACCTTTTTCTCCTTATCTCAGTTATCTACAGGGTGCTATTATTAGAGGTGGCATTAAGCGACTTGGCAAATAAATTAGTTGTGTCTGAGAAGTCGAGGCCATAATTTATCACTTGTCTCCTTCTGCGGATTTTGGCCCTCTTTTCTCTTCTCACTCTCTCTCTATCTGTCTCTCTCCTCATTTGGTCAATCGATAGCTGTAACAGTTGGTGAAATCTCTGTGTGTGTGTGTGAGTGAGTTTTATGTGGACAAAATTACACAAATCTATACTTAGACTTCTCTCAAAACAAATAAAAATCATTTAAAAGCATTGCTTAACTTTTTTCTAAAGAATACTTAAAACAATGCATTTAAAAAGTTATGACTCATCTACATGTATTTTCAGTTCGTCGAGTTGAATTTATTTGAATGAACTGAGATGAATGAGCTTAAGGTTCATATCCGCTTACAAATGTCTATTAAAAGTGTTAATTTTTTAATGATTCAAGACTCTAATAAATATATTATATGCAAATGAAAAAAAAGAGAAAATTCTACGTTCAAAAATTCAATATGATTTCAAGTAAATAAATCCGCACTAAAATGAAAATTTTATGCATGTATTCAGATTATTTTTGAATTAAGACAATATCAGTCGAATTTTTGTAAGAAATTTCTAATTTACTTTTACTGAAAGTTTGATGTAGTGCTTTTTCGCTTTATCACAAAATTTTTCTTTTAAAAATTTTTAAATAGTTTATTGTATTAAAAATTATTAAAATGTATACACCCGTATTTATATCTTTAACAATATTTTACATTAAAATCTATCTACAAGTCTATTCTATCAATTAAAGCAAACATTTATATATCTATCTATCTATCTGTATATTAATTATTTATATTTATCTATCTATCTATTTATCTATCCATCTATCTATTTATCTCAATCTCTTCTCTTGCTTATTTCACTAGCAACTGAAATATGTATCTTGAATTAGAAATTACTAATTTTGAATCTCAACTATCTGCTATTGACTGAGATACTTTACTCTTCTCTCTTCCCTTCGCACACTTGAGTATTCCCTCATTTTGAATGAAGCACTTGGTTTACCTGAGTTTAATCTCTCCCTCTCCCCTGCCTCTTTCCACTCTCCCCTCTCTACTCTGTTGGTTGCAGTTGTCATGGAAATTAATCATGTGAGAAATTCATTTAGTGCTGTGGCACGTGCTGGCCAACAGCGTTGTTTCGCCTTGCCACATTGCAACAATTTAATAAACAAACCAATAAATGCAAAACATACGCAAGTTGAGCCCTAAACAATGCATTGTCAATGACAATGTAAAATCATGATAAGTCAATTTGGTTCTCCTCATTTCTCTGCTCTCTCTCTCTCTGTCCCTGTTGCCAGGCATGTGGCAAGTGGCAAGTGAGCGTGTGGCAAGCATATTGCCAGATCCATGGGTGGTGGCTAAGACTTTGGCCTTAACCGTTAATGCCCGCACACAAATTGTCAATTTCTCGCTGTGTTTGGCGGTGGCACAATACAAATTAACAATTGCACCGCCCGCTGACAGTTGACCTACCCCCCTCACACCTCTCCACACCCCCCTCTGTGTCTTCAACAAACATTTCGCTTTTGGCAATGCGATTAGGATTACATTGCTTAATGTTCAGCTGTGATTTCTTTTTCAGTTTTTTTCCTGGTTAATTTTTTGCTCAGTTATTTGCAGCTTTATTAAATTATGTTTATTTTATATTTGTATTATTTTTAGTTGTTGTTGTTGTTGCTGTTGTCTGCATAATTAAGCAACTAAATATTAAAACTGTCTCATATCCTGGCTGCTTATATTCATGTATTTATATCCTGAATGGCAGCATGCCACGTTTGTAGTCACTGTACGTGAGTTTCATAACTTATGCAGACTCACACACACATTCTCACACACACATCCTCACACACACACTCTCACACACACACACTATTCAGGCAGTTTCCTTCATTTTTTTGAGCATATGTGAGGCGGATTTTCGACTTGATTTTCGTGTTAATGCGACTACGTTTTTTTTTTTTTTTTTTTGGGGGGCATTTATGGGTGCTGTCTTTATGCCGTCATTAGCTGCAAATCCTTGTAGATTGATTTAGGACCAGACGTGTGTGTATTAAGAGAGAGCGAGTGAACAAGCAAAAGACTGAGTGGCAGAAAAGGGGAGAAAACGAGGTATGGAGAACGGGTAAGCGTTGGCATTTAAAAACAGCTTCTTTGAATGCATAGAAAATTTCTAATAAAATATAAATTATGAAATTTTCTAAGTGTATAAAGTTTGAATGCAGAATCAATTTGGGGGTCAAAACATAAACAAAATGATATTCCGCTTGAAAATCGGTTGAGTTTTGATGAAGTTATGATAGATCAAAATTTTTGAAAATATGTCAAGGGGTTGGTATGGAAAATTTAATAAAATTTGGCTTATAGTCGAAAAATATAAATATTTTTAATAGTATAAAATTTGAATGCAGAATCAATTTGGGGGCGAAATAATGAACAAAATGATATTCCTCATGAAAATCAGTTGAGTTTTGATGAAGTTATGAGAGATCAAAGTTTTTGAAAAAAAGTCAAGGGGTTGGTATGGAAAATTCTATAAAATTTGGCTTATAGTCGAAAAATATGAAAATTTTTAATTGTAAAAAATTTGAATGCAGAATCAATTTGGGGGTCAAAACATAAACAAAATGACATTCCGCTTGAAAATCGGTTGAGTTTTAAGAAAGTTATGAGAGTGCGAAGTTGTGGCTTGCTTTAATGTAGAGTTTCTGAAATTTAGAGCTATAAGCAGGGCAGTGCTTACAGTTGGCATAAAAAAGTACCAGATCAGGAATTTATATAGTATACATTATGGTATAAGCGACACTTTCTTCTGTCTTTTACACATATTTCGCTTTCAGGGTCTAAAAATATATGTGTCAGCTGAAAAGTGGGAGCAAAAGTGAGTGGAAAAGAGAAAGAGAGAGAGAGAGAGAGGGGCAGAGAAAGTCGGCTCTAAAACAGCATGCAAACTTAATTTATATGCTAATTTTATTAACAGCAACAACAATAAGTCCTGGCTAATCCAAAGGGCTGACATTCCATAAGCCGCAAAAAGCCAACGACAACGACGAAAAATCAAACATTATAGCGTGTTAATAGCAACAGTAACAGCAACAACAACAATAGCAACAACAATAGCAACAATAGCAACAGTAACAACATAAACTGAGGGTAATTCTAACCGAAACCCAGAGACAACATCACACATTACACTGCCTACCCTTCGACGGACTTTCTCCCCCCGTCCTTCTTGTCCTTCCTTTAGCTTCCTGTTGGGTTTCAGGATCAGGGGCAGAAATCAACACTGAACTCGTCGGACAGCCGGATGAGCAGGATACATTAACAGCCAGACACTGATACGCAATTATTAAAACAATTTATCAAAGTAGCACATCCTGAAAGTAGGCAGCACTTTTTTCTTTTTTTTTTGTATCGCTCTCTTTCAATGCCCACTTCCCCATTAGCCGCTCCACTCCACCCCCTTCTCTTTTGTCCTGCTGGGTAGCTCAAATAATTGTTTAGTTCAGTTTGAGCCAAAAGTGTAGCCATTGAATTGGCCAATAAGACGCCAAGTTTTGGCATTCATTGAAACCACAAAACAATTCTCACATTGCATAGTTTCGGGTCACACCAGAAGTAGGAGCAGCATGCAAGGGAAAGAGAGAGAGAGTGAGAGAGAGGGAAGCTGATGTGGCACTGCAGGAAGCGGAAGCTTAAACACAAATTTAATGAAGCAGTAAATTCGATTGTCGCATAAACAAAACTCGCCCGCATGCAAAAGGACGAAGTCGACGCACGCCACAGGAATCGTTAGGGAGTGAGGCAATGAGGCAGGATAATGTGGCAAGAGGCGAGGCAACAACAGCAGCAACAGCAACAACAACAACAACAGAGCCAAAGGGAACTGCGCCAGCCGCAAAAGGATAATGCTCACTCTCACTGTAGATGTGTGTGTGTGTGGAAAACTTTTTGCACTGACTGCGCCAGTCATAAGTCCCCGACACAGAGAGAGAGAGAGAGAGAGCGAGAGAGAGCGAGAAATAGAGAGAAAGCCAGCAACGTCTAAATGTGACTTTATGTGCTTTAATAAAGTATAATTTTGGGCGCTTAAATGGCGATGCGCGCTTTGAGCTTCAACCAAGCGCTCGTAAACTGCTAAAATTGTGAATTAAAGCCATTTCACACCAACAATTTTTTCAAAAATTTCAAATCCCACTCAGAAATCTGTCTAGTTGCCAAAACACCGAAGGAATTATAGAAGAAAAGTCAACTTTTAAATAAATTAAGCTTGGAAAAACTTCAAAAATATGTAAAAATTAAAAAAAAAAAATGTAAATATTAAGTAACATTTTAAAGAGCTAAAAAAACACTTGTATTTGTTTTTAAGACATCAAAATTCGCCACAAATCACAGCTAAGAATTCCACAAAACATGTAAGATATATTTCAATTTGGAAAAGTATTTGAAAACATGAAAATATGCCAAGTGCCAAAATAAATATATTTGACAAATTAAAAAGGGCTTTTAAGGAAAATTCAATGTGTCTGAAATTTATTACATATCAATAACAACAAATATTATACTTTATTGTTTTAAAAGCATTAAACTTATTTGGAAAGCATTGTTTATAATATTTACTTGCTAATTGTTTGTTAATTGAACCAAATACAAATCAAATATATAAACTTTGTTTACAAAAAAGTTTCTGAAACCGAAAAGATCTGAAAAAATTGTATGCATTTTGAATGCATTTTTATCAACTATTTAGAAACATGCATAAGATCTCAAAAAATTGTATTCTATCTTTAATTGTTAAGAAATTATGAATACAAAAAAATACCATTTCCTAAAACTTTTGATTACGTGCTGTTTCCTACTTCATTTTTAATTTCTACATTAATCTTTAGAAATGGGTTTATTTCTAATGCTATTTTATAGCTTTACCAAAAGTGTTAACATGAAATAAATTCATTGAAATTTTTAATAATTATCCTGTATCTGTAATTGAATTTTCTATACCAAATAAACAAAATTTATAAAATTTTCCAAATTATTCCAGTTTGAATTAAAGAGCAAGTTAGATTGGACAAGTGAATGCCACAAAATGACAGTTGCAAGTTGCAAGTTGCAACTAGCTGCGGTTTTGTGCAACACAAGCGAAATGTCATGTCGAACTAAACGACAAAGTGTCAAGCCAAATGACAGTTGGCCAAGTTGGCCAGGTTGGCAAATGGAAATGGAAATAGGAATAGAAATGAGAATAGAATTCAGGACTCAAATGCTAATCAGCGATGCAGCGACCGCAGCAACAAAGTTAACAACAGATGGCGACATGTGGCAAGGTGGCGAGGTGGCAAGGTTAAAGGTTAATGGGGGCAACTGGTTGGATGGATGGATGGATGACTCACCTGGACACGGGACTCGGTGAGACCGATGCGCATTGCGATCTCCTCGCGCATAAAGATATCGGGATAATGGGTCTTGGAGAAACAACGCTCCAGTTCATTGAGTTGCGCCGGCGTGAAGCGAGTTCGATGACGTTTCTGCTTATTTTTATCCAGATGCTGCAAGACAGAGAAAGACAGAGCACAGAGGAAAGAGATGGCATGAGTGTGTGAGTAGTACAATAAAACAGTAAGAGAGAGAGCAAGTTAAATTGATTCAAACAACAATAACAACAGCATGTTTAACAATTAGTACAACTACAACAATTACGATAACAGTTACGATAACGATAACAATAACGATTACTACAAAACTAAAGCAATTAAACGAAACTAAAATTAAAGGGATTTTTTTTCTACTGTTTTGTTGTTTTTTTACATAAAATATGGAAATATGGAAATAAAATCACACTTACTTTTTTTTATATATTCATTGCACATAATATATTATTATTTATACACAATTCAACACACACAATTTACACATTCACAATAGATTTTTGATTTCGATTTTGGATTTCATTGTTTTTCGTTTAATTTGGTAATTTTTGTTTTTGTTTCGAATTGGTTTTGTTTTTTATGTATTGATTTTTGAATGCATAGCAGAGTTTATTTTTATTTTTTGAGTTTTGAGTTTTGAGGAAAAAAAAACATCGAAAAGAACATGGATTATTAAAAGTTGCAGCTTTTACTTGCTGTTAAATATATATATCTCTATTGGATATATATCTGCTCACCTGATCCTGTTGTTGCATGTTGTTGCCGTTGTTGTTGCTGTTGTTGTTGCCGCTGCTGTTGCTATTGCTGTGATTGTTGTTGTTGTTGTTGTTGCTGTTGCTGTGATTGCTGGCACCGTTTAACACATTGCTATTATCGCACAATCCGCCAGTGACATGAAGTCTGGCAACACCGCCCACACTGGCACCACCGCCAGGTCCACCGGGTCCAGCACCTCCGCCCCCAAGATCCGCAATGCTCGGGCCGACGGGCAATTGGCCAAAGCTATTGACGCCCGCGTGCAACGCTGTAATCGCCGCCTTCGGTAGATCACAATCCTTGGGGCCTAACAGCGAGAGAGAGAAAGAGAGAGAGACAGAAAAAGAAAAAAAAAAATATATATATATAATATTGTCTCAGCTATGTTGTGTAAAAATTTCAGCCTTCTAGGTCTTATGGTTCAGACTGTGCAATAATCAGTCAGTGAGTCAGGACAAAGAGTTTTTATACATTTCAGACTTTCGAATAATTTAAAGTTTTTCCCCTTGAATATTTAATTTTTAAACGACCTTTAAGTGAATTTGTATGTGGGTTTTCTTACATTAATAATATAAATAAGGTATAGCATTTATTTTGCTAAGATTCGTATTAAATTTTAACTAATAAAGCTGTATTACATTTAAATCTATTTTGAATAACTTCAATAAATATTTTAATGATAATAAAAATATTCATTAATTATTAAACACAACAAATATTTAAAATAGTATTTGATATTAATATATAAAATACTTGTTAAATATTTTCCACATTTTTCTGCACATATTAAATAATTTGTAAACATTTCCAATTAATTATGAAACACTCTTTTACAATTTGCTTATTTATTTAAACGTTGATTGTCTTTGTTAATAGTGTTAAATACTTGAACAAATTTTATATAAATCCGATCAAAAATCGCGTTAAATTATTGTGACAAATAACAGCATCTCATAATTATTTGCAGTAGAATCAGAAGAATGTTTTAAATTAAATATGTATAACTTAAAAGCGAAAGCCACAACATAGAATTGTGTGAAACTGTTGTTGTATATTAATTAAATGTTTGTTTAAATTAAGTAACAGCTCACACGTGGGACACTCACAGTTTATTTTTCTAGTTGAAACAATTTAAAATGTAGCACTTAATAAATGATTCATTTGGAGAAAAGTTGCGATTTGATAAACGAATCAAACGAATACCGAATTAATCGAATCGAAACGAATCGAATCGAATTGAATCGAATCCTGTTTACGTCTTTTGCCGTCGCGTCGTGTCCGCGTCAAGTTTCGACTTCGTGAATTGCTCAAACCGAACTGCGGCGATCGGATAAATTGAATTTTTCAACAAGCTGTCATTCAAAAAAATAAAAAAAAAAGAAAGAGAAAGAGAAAAAGAAAAAGAAAAAGAAAAAGAAAAAAAAAAGATGCCAAAAACAGAGGCAGAAGCAGAAGCAGCGGCAGCAACTCAACTGAGGTGCGATACTCACAGATACACAAACACACAGATACACACATACATAGATACAACTACGAACGTGTATAGATACAGATACAAATGTTAGCTCTCAGCTTAACCCCTTTTTTTTGTTGTTGTTGTATTTCATTTTTACCTTTAGCTCACCTGACTACGTAACCTGTGTGTGTGTTTTATTTTTTTTTTTTTTGTATTTTTTCGGCCTGCAATTCGAAATACATAACATAACAACAGCGACAACGAATCATAGTCAAATACAAATAGATACATGTATCTACAGTGGGATTGAATATAGACGGAGTCGAGTCAAAGTCGGAGACTTTATCGAGACTTGCAACGCATGTCTGGAATTTTTAACATCTATGTGAGAGATGAGAGATGTGAGACAACAACAACAACAACAACAACAACAATAGAGAGACTACCTCGCTCAACTCTTTTATTTTTATTTTTCTGTTTCTGTTTTTTTTTTGTGTCTTATACCTTCGATATTTTCAACTCTGTCTACAAAATCAAACATTTACTCATCGCCAGTTGATGCGAACTCTCGTACCTTTTTTGTGAGGCTCTCAACTCTTGACCAAAACTGAAAACTGAAGCTCACAATTTGAGCTGATGTTGTCATGATTTTCATTTAATTATGCACACTTTTTAGCCTGGCTAAGAGTGAAGGTGTGGGCGTAAAACAAGTCTGCAGTTTCCGCTGAAACAAAAATTACACAAAAATACCCAAGACTTGACTGGCCAATTATATTATCTTTTTAGATATATATTTTAAATTTAAAATAATATTTCATTTTTAAAATTTCAATACTTGTTCTAAAAATGTATTTTAAATTTTAAAGTACTTTTTTCGGTCAACTAATATTTTTTATAAAATAAATAAATATATAAAAATTGCAGTAACTGAAATTCATGTCAATTCAACTGAAGTGCAGAGTAACCTTTCAATTGTTAGCCGACTTTGATGTGTAATACAAACAAACAGAGAGACAGAAAAAGAGCGAGAGAGAGAGACACGTAGCAATAGGAAGTTAAAGAGAGACAGCAGAGCAGCATCAATGATTTTTATTGTTCTCAAATGGACTTGTTAAAATTTCGGCAACTTCAGAGCAAAACTGAAACACACAGGTTGTTGCCACAAAGCTGATGCAACAACAGCAACAACAACAACAGCAACAACAACAGCAAGAGGGCAACAGGTGCTGGGCCAGAAACTGTAACGGGCCAACAAAATGGGAATTGGAAGCCAACTCATAAAACTCATAAATAATATAACTACAAAATATATACATATAAACATCGCTGTATACCCTGTATGCAGTGCAAGTGAGTGTTTCAATTGTTAATAACAGACAGGTGACAAAAAATTAATTATTTTCTTATTCTTAAATTTTATTGTTTCCTTTTTTGATTGCAATTAGTTGACGGTAAATAAGAAATAAGTAAATTAACAGATGATTAAATCTACTATCAGATGTAATATTTATAGCTCAAATAAAATTTTGTTAATTAAAATTCTTACTTTATATATACTATTAAATTTAAACAATAAAAAAAAAACCTATAAATACAAAACTCGAAAATATAATGAGAAAACACTTTAAACACTAAACTAGTATTTTTAAATTAGAATGACCTTTTTAAAACTGTTATTTATAATGTTTTTTCTGTTTATTTTTTTGTTGCCTTTGTTTATTGTAAATTAAAAATAAATTAGATAAAATAATAAGCTAAATAAAATTGAAATAATAAATACAACTTTTGATTAAATAAACTAATTTAAAAAAAAGGACATATGAGTCCTTTTAAATAAACTGTCTATTCGCCTTTGTAAATATATATTTTTTGGAAGCTAAGCTGATTAATTTTAATTTTTTTTATTTTTTTTTAAATTCAATTATTTTCAAATCTAGCTTATTTTAATTGTCAAAATGTCTGGCAACACTGCTTAGAGTATTTTAGTATCCATTAGTGGGTATTTCATAGTTGAATTTACTCAATAATGTTGTTGTTATTTTTGATAGACTACGACATTTCCTTCTTTCAGTTCAAATGTTGCTCATGTTGCTGTGGTTGTTGCTGCTGTTGTTGTTGTTGTTGTTGTTGTTGCTGTTGTTGTTGTTGTTGCAGTCGCTTTTAAAGCGTTCGCCAGCAAAGTGCTAATTTTTACACATACACCCAACGCGGCTACTGTTCATTAGCGATTTTGACGCTTACATGACACAGACGCGAGAGAGCGAGACAAGTAGAGACAAAGAGAGAGAGAGATAGAGACTCATTGATAGTCGGAGAACTTGCAACATTGACATTTGTCAAACATTTTAAACCAAACCAAGAGGCAACAACTTGAAAGCTTAAGTTGCAGCCGAGTTGTCAACTTGTTGACCATTTAACATTTACCGTTATCAGTCAAACTGGTCTGCAACTATAACAGGGCCAACAACATTATCAACATCATCATCATTATCATCATCATTATAATCATCATTATCATCAGCGAGTCATCAGTTTAAAGGCGGATCTCAATTTTCATTGTCGTGATTTGTAAATTTAAGGCGCGGTGTTAGGTGCGATTTAACATAATGTATCTGCAGCTTCTTCTTCTTCTTCATCATCTTCTTCTTCAACGCTCCAGCGATCCGCTTAACTTGGCTTAAACTCTCGGCTTTAGGCCAAGAAAAACCCGCCCAGGTACATTGCTCCACGTTGAAGTGCGACTTTTAGCATTTGCACTTGTTGCTATGAGTCGAGTATCTCAGAGATACAGTATCTCAGTATCTTTGTATCTCAGTATCTCAAAGTCTGTTGCGCTCTTCTCAAATAGCGCCACTTCTCAAAATCGCACTTTGTTGCAACTGCAACTTCAACTGCGACTTCAACTTTAGCTCCAGCTTTGATTTTACAGTTGTGGCACATAAACATGAAAAGCAAAGTCAAGTTGCAACTGCAACTGCAACTGCAACCGAATTCCAACTGTAAATCTGTGTGAGCTGCAAACACTTGCAGCACAAATATCTCAAGTATCTGAGAAAAATTCTCGTTCAACTTTTGTCCACTTTTAAGCATATATATTTAAGTCCTCAGTTTCAGATGTGAACTTTGTTCAACATGAAATGGATCTACTTATTTTATATAGATAAGATATAGTTGAAGTATTTGAAACTAAATCAAAAATATCTTTGGATAATATAGAGATAATTATTAAAAGTTTATCTAGATTCAGCAAGGCAATATATGGTTTGCTTTCTAAAGAGTGGTTTAAAAGCTTAGGTAATATTTTTGTGACTTCACTTGTTTTCAGAATTGATATTCCATTAATATTTTAAAAATAAAATAGTGGATGATATATGCCTCATAAAATTGTGGTGTAATGGAAAAAAACTAGAATTTCAGTAAAAAAAATCCAATGCAATCTATTTGAATAAAGCTGAGCTATACACTGAAAAAAAATACCAGCTTCTAAAATCAAGAACATACATCTTAAATATTTGGTTCTTAAAATAAGATTATTTTAAGACCAATTTACTGAAATTACGATTTTTTTTCTAAAAAAAATCATAAAATCTTAATTTAAGAATAAAAATCTAAAATTGTTAGAAAGGTATGTATATGTATAATTTCCATATAAAATAAATGCTGGCTCCGTAGTGCTCTAGTAACTAGAGTCTAGTTAGAGACACTGTTTTAGTTGTGAAGCAGTAGGCGAAGGTTCGAACCCCACTAGTATCAAATTAGAATAACTTTTTTTAAATTACCAAGACAAAATAAAATATAAATATAATATAAAATATAAAAAAAAATTTTAAAAAAATTAATAAATTATGTTTTTATTATTTGATTTTATTTTTAAGAACATTTATTTTTGAAATAAGAGCTTGGTCTTATTTTAAATGTTCTTGAAACCAAGATGTGTTCTCTTAAGCTAAGAATTTTATGTTTAGAGCAAAAATCTTAGTTCTCAGACCAATGTCTTGATTTTCGAACATTTTTTTTATCAGTGTCCAATGTGTTTAATAGAGACCATTTACTTTAATCGAACTAATCGAATGGTCTTTGAGTTACTGTTTATTTTATCTACAGTAAATGCAAATCTATCTAAATCTATATTACTCTGGTAGTTTCTCTGATTTTCGTAATACATATTGTCTATAGTAATTGGCATATGAAATCAATCATTGAGTCAAAACTAATTTGCAATGGCATCGTTGTGACATTAGTTGAATGTTGCGTAATGCTCGCAACAATTTACAGTTGCAATAAAACATGGCGGCACCCAACGGATGTCTCTCTCTCTCTGTCTGTGTGTGTGTGTGTTTCTGCTGGCAACTGGCGGCCATTTTGGCTTGGCATGTAGGTTCGCTTGCAGGACGTTGGCACGAAAACCGCACAAAGCGATTAATTAATTAAAATTGGCAAACATGAATTTATCGCGCAAGCAATTTGCACAATTTGCGCAAATCAGTTTGTTGGCCGAAATGCAACGCGCATTGGTACTAAATGCAAATATCTGCCACAAAATATATGGCAACATGCAGCATGCAGCATGCAGACTGGTGCAACAACCGAGTGCAACTTGCAACCTCAGGCCTCAGTCAGTTGCACGCACTGTATATAATTATTGAAATTTGGAAATTGTGCGGTTAAGCGGCAAACTGGGCAGGTATTTAAAGGGGTTAAGAGGGGTGCCGAGGGGTGAAGAGGGTTAAGCAGGGGTGGGGGACAGTTCAGTTGTGGCAACCGCAGCAACAGTTGCAGCATTCGCAGAGCAACCGCAAAACATTGCAATGCAAATGTTGGGAGTACACACATTTCACATATTTCACCAGCAACGGAGACCACAAAAATGCCAGCACACAGGGTGTTAAAGGGTGTTAGGGGCTGCTTCTGTTTGCCAGTCAAATTACAAATTACAAATGCAATCATGAAATTAATTTAATTAATCCACGGGCACGAAAAATGCCCAACTCGAGAGTTTGCATTAAGTCAACGATTTAAGTTTTATGCAAAATGAATGGAAATAGCAGAAAATGACAACCTTAAATCCCTCTCTCTCTCTCTTCCGCTGTCTCTGTCTCTCTCTTCCACTTTTCGCATTTCTTTTGCATGCAAATTGCGCTTAATTGGGCGCGCTGTGGTTCCCCGCAGTCCGCTCCTGTGCCCACTTACAATTTACATTGCTATTTCTCGGCCTACGCTGCGCATACGTAATATGCAAATGTCGTCTGTTGCTTCTGCCTAGTTCCTAGTTGGTTGTGCTTGTAACACAGGAGAGGGACTTATCAAATTTATTAGCAGGCAGGATTTTACTTTTGTTTTTGTTTGTTGCTACAAAAAAGGATTTTTCGGCGCGTTCTCAACGTGAAAACTTATTGAAATTTATAGTTGTTTGTTCGGCTTGGTGAATAAAGCTGGCGATTTAAATAAATAAACACGAAAAATAAATTTGGTAAGCGTTGAAATTGCGGAAAAGTAAATCTATATAGTGCAAAATTAAATACTACACAAATTGAGATTTTTTAAACTTTAAAATCAATTTGATTTATTACTTTCAATTTCATTCAGATGCAACTTTTGCTTAGTTTGATAAGTTTTAATCTTTAGAACAGTGTTTCAAATAAATATAATAAAAAATAGCTGGATTGTGGTAAATTAATAAATAAATAAAATACAGCTTTATATTCATAAAATAATATAAGCAAGTTGGTTTATTGCCTTACTCTAAGATTAAAATTGAAAATCGAATATTAATTCATGATTCAATTCATAAAAAATGATTTAAAATTATTGCTTTATTTTATCAGATTTATTTGTTCAATTTTATATAATTTAATTTAATTGTTATATGCAAATAAAAACTAATTTAATAACTTTATTTGGAGTTGTTTTAATTTTTAAGTCGACTGTTTTAGCAAGCGCTTAATAAATAAAAATTTTAAACTGTTGCCAATTTACATAGTTGCATATTTGGAAATATTTTTTCGGCCATAATTCATGTTTGTCCCTAAAGGGTGGCCTACAAAAATAACGCATACGCAGCGTATGCCAGCAGAACAAGTGCATGAAAAATGGCAATAAATTAATAAAAGTAATTAATTACGAATTGTTGGTGGGGAAGGGGTAGGTGTAGGGGGAGGGGGCGAAAATATTCAATAAAAGTGCGCGCAATAATTCATTCGAGTGTGAAACTGTTGCAACTGTTGCAACAAGGTGGCAAGTTGGCCAAGTGGCAACAGTGGCAAGGCAGCAAGTCTGCAACGGCTTAACAATTGATTGCCGAAATTGAAAGTGCTTGAAAAATGATCAACAATGTGGTTAAAAAAAGAATCGATTATAAAATTGTATTTATGAATATAAACTGATAATTATGTGCGTGATGTACAAATGTAATTTACAATTTACAATTTGCGGCATATTTAAAAGAGCAATTATGGCAATTAACACACACACACACACACACAACTGTTCAACTGTACACACACTGCAGTGCGGCACTGTAGGCCCTTGTTCACACCCACAAATAAAGCAGGAAAAAAAATGCGAGCTAGTTAAATACAACTTAATTATTGCTAAATGCACGCGACAGGCGCCTCAGTCTGTTTAGACGCCTCAATTATTGGCCATTTAGCGGCATCGATGGACCAGGCCAATAAGTCGGAAGTAACCCCCCTCCCCCCTTCCACACATCTATCGATAACGGGGTATGCTCAAGAAATTAGTTTAATTATGGCCACGATTAATGCACATATTATAATATATATTAGCGCAATTCACTTGACGATCTTAATTACAATATTATACGCTGTCTTTTCAGACTTCCTATATCTGTAGTGTTATCTTTATCTTAATCTCTATCTTTATCTGGTACTTACCCAGCACATTGGCCCCAAGATTGTTCAGCATACTTGCCGAGAAGTTTCGTATTGATAACGTCGACAGTTTGTCGCCTTGTTATATTTATTTTCTAGCCAAAAACTCCGTACTCTCCGTTAATCTTAAGTCGTATTCAATTGAATTGAATTACAATATTTCATATATGTATTTTTGTTTAGGCAGCATTCACATGGAATCTGCTCGTATACTCGTCTATCACAGTATGTTAATTCTAGAGAAATCCAAATTACATTTTAATAATGTGTGGCTTGAATTTCTTCCGATAAGGGTCTGTAAAAAACAAGAAAAGTGTATGAATAATAATAAAATAAGACGAGCTTGTCATTTAATCAGTTATTAGTTACACAAATACACGAAAAATTGTAAAATATACAAAAGTATCTTAGTTCCCTTTCCTTTTCTATGTGACTCGCATGCAACAAATATAGAAAAAGATATAATCTTATCAGAATTAACTCCCTTTAACTAATTGATTTACATTTAATTACAATAAATAAAAAGAAATAAGTGTATTCTGCAAAAACTTTCCAATAAATAAAAGATAAAAATCAAAACATTTCGAAAAGATTTAAAAGTATCACAGTTCTCTAACTTTTTCTATAATATGCAAAAAAGATACAAAAGTATCTCAACTATTTGCTTTTATCTCTGTAATACACATTTAGCGAGAACTAAATGAATTTTTTTATTAAAAACAATACAAAAGAAACTTAATTAAATCTTACAAAGTTTTTTAGTGTATCTTATTATTAAGCTTTTATATTTTCGATTTCCATACCCAAAAAATATACAAAATAAAGATAAATAGAAAAAGATACAACCATATTCCAAGTAAACTCGTATCTATAAATGTTTTATTTTATCATTTTCTTTACTTAAAACATAACTTAAATTATATTGCAAACTTCTGAAGTTATTTTAAAATATCCTAAATATAAATATTAACATAATACTTAATACTTTGAAACAAATTCAAAATTCATGATACTCAATAAGTTCTTTATTTTCTCACTCTAGCATAGTTAAGAAACTTTTAGATTTGTAGTTGCCGATTCAAATTGAATTTTAAAAAATAATAATTTTATAATAAACTCATAATTAAAGTCAACAAAATTAAGAATAAACTTTTAATACTTCAAATAAAATATATACAAACTATATAAATATATGAGCTCTTTAATAACTCCTTTCTAATTATTAAGAAGTCTTTTAAATTTATATTTTCGCCTTACAATTTAATCTAAAGTATTGAAATTTCATGCCCTATTTTTCTTTATTGACTGCCAACTATTTAGAAATCGTCACTTAATTACATTTATAGATTTCAATGCTCAAGTTTGATTGCTCATTTCCAGTTTGATTTTATTTAATGCACACTCACCTTATTGACCCCTGACCCCTTTTGCTTTGCTTGTGTGTGTTGTGCTGTGTTGTGTTTCTTAACCGCTTGGGTCAGAGTTCAGTCCAGACAAGTAAGCTTTAGATAGCCATAGTAAAATTTAATTAAATGCCTTGACCATAAAAAAAAAGCTGAAGCCAAAGAAATTAAATCCAAGTCACTTGGCCGGAAGTTGAAAAGTTGTTGTGTGTGTGTTGGTGTTGGTAGTCAAAGACACGCACACACACACAGACAGAGACACACTCACACCTACACACACTCACGCACACACACTCTCACACACACGTACAAGTTGAAGGTGAGCACGCAATGTTACGGAAGTTGTAGCGTTTATTGATGAAATGTTTGACCAACTGACAGCCGGACAGTGTACGGCGTACCGCAATTTGTTAGACTGCGGTTTTGTTGTAGTTGTTCTGCCTCTTTTTTGTTATTGTTGTTGTTATTATTTATGGTATTTAAATTGATTTTATGGCTTTGTTTTCCAACACTTTTCTCACATATTTTGTTTGTTTGTTATTGTTTGCATATTTTATAAAGTCAAATTTGTGCTCTCGATTTTTTGTTGTTGATTAACTTTTTTATTGGCGACGGCTTTTGGGCCAAGTTAAAAATATTTGGCTAAGAAAGCGGCTAACGGAACGAATTTGGAACGCGTAACGTTTCTCAGGCGACTCGCTTGCATTTGAGACAAATGCGAAAAAATCAAAACGAATTGACTCCGATGATGATAACGTTAACGTTAACGCTAACGCCAACGCTAACGTCGCAGCGACGCAGGCAGAAACAACAACAACAACAAGAACAATTCAATCGCCATCCCCCTTTTGTGTCTCACTTGCCAAAAACAATCGACAAGAAGCGAAAAGCAAAGCCGAAAAGGCGAAAAGCGGGTAAATCGCGTGTTATCTGCTTTTCTATCTGCCAACTGCCAACTGCCAAACTTGCTGCATTTTCAGCATTGATTTCCACACACCCAGCATACACTACGCGTATGCGCGAGAGCGAGACAACGCTAGTGCACAGCTGCCATCTTAGCTCTAAGCAGGCAAGCGCGCACAGCTAGTTGTCTCGCTCTAATGGCTGCTGTGACGCACACAGCTGAGAGAGAGAGAGAGAGAGGGAGAGACAACAAGCTGCCTGCTATGCGTAAACACAAGCGCCG
The DNA here is from genome assembly GCA_951394115.2 of Drosophila phalerata. Classification (NCBI taxonomy): domain Eukaryota; kingdom Metazoa; phylum Arthropoda; class Insecta; order Diptera; family Drosophilidae; genus Drosophila; species Drosophila phalerata. The sequence goes on from OY729850.1 coordinate 2,123,522, forward strand.
CCCCTGAAAACGTAACTGTTGTGTGGGAGGGGCGGTTGAGAAGTTGTGTAGAAGGGAGGGATTATTGTGCGATAACAGTTGTATGTATCTATCTATCTATCGATAGGCGATAACACGTCAAGAACATTTTGAAATCGGCGCAGCTTTTATCAACATTTTTCTCCCCCTCTCTCTCTCTCCACCTTTTCTCTTCTTCTTAGCTGTATAACGGTTGCCAGTGCAACCACAACGCGCAGCGCTGCCTCTTACAGTTATTGCCAAAAGTCAACTACGGGGGCGGCAACTGTGGAATTTGTATAAAGCATAACTCTCTCACACTGAGAAAAAATATTGTTATGTAAGTCTTACAATTTGCACTTTGATTTCACTATTTTCACCCCAGTTTGGTTTTTTGAAATGAAATAATAATAATAATATATCTGTTCCTTTAAAATTTAACTGCTACAAAATAATTTAAATTTTTAAAGTTAGACAATAAAAAAAAAAAAATAACAAAAGCCAGAACAAATCAAGAGTTCTACATATAATAAAAGATTAAATTTTCAATCGATAATTAAGCAAAATAAGAATAAAAAATAAATATAATAAATATTTTAATTATAGAAACTATTTGAATGCACTTCAATTTAATTTTGTGATTTTTTAAAATAAATATGCTCAAATTTTTAACTAAAAATGGCATTATCTACTTTATATGTTTCTTATCATATTTGATTTGACCTTTAAGTAGGTACACTCAGAAAATAATCAAGTTTTTCGTACTTAAACAGGCCAATTTCAAGTACAAACGATCTTCAAATCTGTCTAAGTTCGAAATTTCTAAAGTAGAGAACAAAAATCTTATATCAAGTTCGGTTTTCGCAAGTACGAAAATCCAAAATGCAATTGTTTTAGGTACAAAAAATGTTCATAAACAATTAATTTAAATCTTAAAAACATACACTAGTATGTATACTAAAATTAAGAAAAATAACAAAAGTAAATACCATGTAATAATGGTGTATTTTCTTGGTTAGCTACCTTTCGGAATAGGTGCTGATATTACTAGAGAACCAAGCCTAACGTCATATTTGCGTTAGTAGAACCAGTTGAGAATTCAAAGGTGCGACATTGAAAAAGTACCAAAAAATCTTAAACTAGTTTTGTACAAGTACTCAGTTGTTTCTGGAGGTATCTTAACGAGACTCATTTATTATATATTTTCCGTGGTCTTAAGTATTCTGACTAAGTTTGGTTAAAATCGGAGTTTGGATAAAGTCAGAATTCTAAATATGAGATTGATTCATTCATAATTTAAGATTTTTAGTACACAGCAATCTAAAAATTTAAAGATCAAAACGGTATAAATTCAAGTACGGATGTACTTAATTTTAGTATGTCATCTTTTTTTTGGAGTGTTTATTTTCATGTAAATAGTAGTGTTTGATAGTTAATTTTAATTTGCGAAATATATACTTTGTAATAATAATAGTCACAATTGATTTTATCAGTGTATTGTGACAGAGATTGAGCCGCGTGGCATTTGGAAGCTGGCAGCGCCTTCAGAGATGAGTTCATTGCTGTCGACGCCTGCCACGTGGCGTCTCGTCCTCGTCCTCGTCCTCGTCATCGTCCTTTGAGCGTCTGTCCCACTCACCTGTTGTCCCACTCGCTTATTAGTTTTCGCTCTTCACTCCTATCCCCACCTATTGGACAGTTGTCAGGGCGCTTTCAGCGGAATTTTATATTTGTGCAGCATGCAAAATGCCGAATTAGCCAACAAAGAATGTTGTCAAAATGAAACTTGCCATGGTAACAACACCACGCCCCTTCCTAAAAATCAAAAAAAAATAAATAAAAAATACTTCTTTCAGTCCAGCCAAGTCCAGTTGTACCTTTTTCAATTCATCTCGTAGAAAAACACGCAAGCAAACAAATCCAAAGCGTTAATTAAAAAGTCAAATCAAAGCAAGCCACAAGAAGCACAAATAAAAAATAAATAAGAAACTCTGAAGAAAAAAATGAGAAACATTCGAAAAGTATCAGAGACTTACAATGAAACAAATTGATGTCTGTTCTGGTGTCTGTGGTGTAGATATAGAGTTTGGTAACTGATACAGTAAAACACATTCAGAACTGTAAAAAATCACAGCCCTTTTTAAAATTCTACCAGGTAGTCCCTCAATTTGATGGGCAAACAAATCCCAAGTCTTCAATACCAACTCTCAAATTTAAGTACAGTAATTTCAAATAATTTTTGATATGACTTTTAATTTTAAAAGATGTCTTTATGGCTTTTTAGATATTTTATAAATTTATTTATTTATTTAAATATTTATATATATTTTATATATATTTTAAAATATAAAAATAATTACTTAGATTGTTCAAAATGTATTGTATTAATTACATTGTTTATTATATTAACTCCCATAATAGTTATCATTAAATGTCAGCGCTTTAATCTGTTATTTATTTTTAAGCTGATTAAAATAAATTCTACAATTAGGCAATTAAATTTAATAGCTTTAAGATATATAACAGAAATTACGTAAATAGATAGTTATACTTACTATAACTTCTTAACATAATCAACATTATAGTTATAATTATAGTTGACAAGTTTTTAGCTTATATAATTCAAGAAACTATAATGAAAGTAAAGAAACAAACTGCTTTATCAATATTTTTTAAATGTAAGTCGTCATTTAAGGTGTGACTGTTAATATAATCTATATACCCACTTTTAGTTGACAGTGTATGCAAAGTAAATAAGTCAAATAATCGTGAAAACATCTCAATTCGGTGTTGAGCTCGTTTATTAGAGCTTTATGTCGTCAATAGTTTTTTTTTTTTTTTTTTTTTTGGCTTTGATTTCTGTTATCAGAAATGTTGAATGCGTGTTAATTGATCAAAGTCGTTTGGTCAGTTGCGCATTTGTTATAGAAGTCAAATACACTGTCCAAAATGTAGATGTATTAAGTAAATATTTGCCAGCAACTAGTTGATTTTAAAAATATTTGCATTGAAGTCGTCATCTCGAAAAAAAAAAAACTGGAGGTCAATGGGAAGTTGTTTTGTGATTTCAGATGCGGGGCAGGAACAAGGCATAAATCACTTTGGCAAATGCCTTCAGGATATTGGCTGTTGACAGGGCTAAGAGAGCCCAGTGTCAATGTCTGAGTTGCTGCCACATTTGGAGGCGCCACTTGGCATACTAAACTGCAAAGCGATTGAGCCAAAAAGGCGGCAAAATGTTGCAATTCTTGGCATTTTTTTGACTTTGTGTCAAGGAATCGAAATCGCTTAAGCCGCCACGCAGTTGCAAATCCAAGAGGCAGCCACTTGTACGTGCAGCATGCAACAGCAACAACAACAACGGCAACAACAACAAAAGCAACAGCAAGTGGCAACACGTTCAGTTAGCTGCTTCATTCCGTTCACATCAATTGGCTTTTAAGCCAGCGCATAAATCAAGCGCGAGATTTACGCTACATATGTCAGTGCTGACAGTTTAGCTATTTTATAGCTAAACTAGAATATAATGTAGTTGTGAAAACTAGAAAATTTTTAGAAATTTTATTATCCAGAAATCGTGCTATTTTAACAAATTATTTCTTTACTTTATTCGAATGCCATTTTTAACTTTAATATACTGAAAGTTACTGATTGTTGCTTGAAAAAAAGGGCTAGAAAAAGGATATCAGTAAAGTACCGAAAGATTTTAATGTAAAAAATTTTAAATGAATAAGATTGTCATAGAACAATTTGATTTTCTTTTAAAAATTCGGGAAATACTTCAAAAATCCTCAATTTTTATTTAATAATTTAATAGCTTAAATAATTTAATCATTCTCTATGATATTCTATGATATAGAAAAAATAAAATTAATAGTTTCTTAATTTTTAATTACAAATTAAAGATTTGAAACTTAAATATATAGAAAGTATTGCAACAACATCTAAATGTTTGTAAATATTAATTCTAATTTCTGCCATAGCAAAGAATCATCTATAAATATTAACAAAATAACGTTTTATATATAAACTAAAAATTTCAATATTTTTTTAACTTATTTATTTCACAATATAAGCTTTTTAGCAGCGTTGAATACGAAATTGAAACCATTTCAACAGTATCTCAAATATAATACCAAATGTAAAAGCATTAAATTAATAAAGTTAAAATATTTGTAAATTTGTTCTTGTCGATTTTTCAAGCAGGTATTTTTAGACTTGGGTGCTTGTGCGTCTCTCTGGCGCCAAAGCTTAACAGACAAAGAACTCATATGCTCAATTGATGCTCTATACCAAAACTAAAATAAGTACACCATTTTTTTAAGCTATTTCTAGCTAGCTTTTTTCTTAGCAAATTAGTTTTTTTTTAGCTACTGAAATTTTGGACAGCACTGAATAAAGATGGCAAAGCGAATGCTTTTGGCAAGTTGCGAGTTGAGAGTTCTAAGAGTGGCATGCGAGGATTCGAGTGGTAGATTTCATCTTCTACTGCTTGGTGTTCTTCCTTTTTTTTTGACAGTGACGCGGGGAACGTTTATTGAAAGGATAATCGATGGCAACGACAAAATGCATTAAAGGATTTGCGTGGGCCAACAACTTTAAAACTTCACTCAAAGCCTTGGCCATGGCCCAAAGATGTCGACGAACTCGGAACTCGGAGCTTGGTACTCGGAGTTCGGTGCTCGGCAACTTTGAAATGTGGCTCTGCGGTCAATTTAATTGAATGATGAATTGCGTTGGACACGTTGCAGATGAGAGGGAGACAAAGCGAGAGGGGATAGACAGAGAGGGAAGGAGTAAAAATGTTGTGGCTGCGTTTGCCGAAATACAACATTCAACTTCAACCTCAGCAACCGCAGAATTTCTTCACTTCTCACGAAAAGGATGTCAAAGGATGCGGCAAATGGTGTGTGGAAAGGAGAGAGGGGCAGAAGGGAGGGGGAGATGGTAAGCATGGGCTCCTTGGGACAGTGCACGACAAAGACGAATACGCATAATCAGTCAAAATTTATGACAAGCTCACCAGAAACACAGCTTAAGCATTTAATTGGCAAACCCCAAGACCCCTTCCTATTCCACTTCCCCCTCCCTCTTCCCAATCCTCCTTTTCACACACCCAAGTGTCATTGTTGTTGTTGTATCCCCGAGTTGGACTGCCTAATTAGTCCATGGCATATGCTCCATTTCCCCATTTCCCCATTACGTTCAACGTCCATTTTTTGTGGCCTGCCTAGTACCCAAAACGTTTGTGGCCCAGTATTCATAGGTGACACAGGCTGATAAGGATAGTAAGTGAAAAAAAATAAATTTTACAATTTTCATGAAAAAATATCAAAGGGAAGAAAGTATAAGAAAGATGACCGTAATATTCTAATTTTCATACAGAATCGAAAATTAGACCAAATATTAATTAATAAAAAAATTGACATTCCGAAAGTATGGAAAAAATGGACAGTGGAGAAAGAAAAATTAAGTTTTTCAACTTTGATGCAAAATTAAAATAGAGGCCAAATAATGATAAAATTGATATTCCGCAAGGAAATTGGCTTAGATTTGACAAAGTTACAACAGTTTGAAGTTTTTCAAATAGCATCAAAGGGAAAATATGGAAAAAATAGAGAGTGTGGAACAAAAAATTGAGTTTCCAAGTTTGATGCAGAATGAAAATTCAGGCCAAATAATGATGAAATTAACAAGCCGCAAAGAAATCGATTAGGATTTGATATAGTTATGACAGTTTGAAGTTTTCGATAAATCGATTCACAATGAGGTTTTCTTATCTAATTTTTTTCTAAATTATATTATTATATTATATCTATTATTATTTTATTTTTTTTTAATATATATCATTTATTGGGATTGAGTATGGGGCATTTAAAAGTCGAGCAGCTCGTTTGTAGTGTTGACACTCTTTGTCCCTTGCCTAGACCCAAAAAGGGATTTTTTTCGTTTTCATTTTGTTTAGACCTTTGAGGATCAGCCCCGCCCACAACTGCCTCCAGTCCCCTCCGTATCCGTATCCGTATCCGCCTCCGTGTCCTTGACTGATGGCTTCAGTTGCAGTCGCTGCTCATCGGTAATTTGTCTAGTGTTTCTGTTTCCTAGGCTCAGTCTCTTTTTGAAGGAATATTCAACTTGTAGTCTTTTTCTCTCTCCCTCTCTCTCTCCTTCTTTCTTTTGCTTTGTGTGCAGCCTGACGCATAAAAAATAAATTCACAAGCCAAAAGACAACCAAAAATCGTTGAGCTTAGTGCAGTTTCATGTAACGCATTATTCTTGCTTAGTGCCTGTCTCTCTCTCTCTCTCTCTCTCTCTTTCTCCCACTCTCTCTTTCTCAAACTATGTCTCTGCTTCAGTTAAAGTTATAACTTTTACTTTGTTGTCTTTGTTTTTCGTGCTGCTTTAGAGCTAACAAAAAAATAGAAATCTAATTAGAAAAATTTAGAATCCATCAATGTTATCGTTATCGATAATTATCGAAATTTCTCTCAATAGACTCTAGTTCTGTTGCTTTTAAAACTAACGTTATTTTTTGTTGTACTATTAATTTCTTTTCTCAAGAAGTCAGCTTTTTTTAAAGCTTGTAAACTTTAATTTTTATTGCTTTACTTAGCTAAGTAATTTACCTTTATTATTAATTAGTTTTTTAGCTCTAACACCAAGTAAATTGTCCCAAAAATGTTCTAAATTCCGCACTTTTAATACAACTTTCACTCAATTAAATTCCACATCTGTGGATTCTGTGGACACAGTTGGAATGTGTCTAGGGTGTGTGTACTCGCTAGCATTGACGTGCGTTCAGTCTACTCAACTGTTGAGCACTGCAACTGTGGTGAGTTGGTTGCGTTCTGTATACTCAACAGTTGAGTACTGAAATGACAAAATTATATTAATTACTTTATTAAATTTGTTCGGATTAAAAAAATAAATAAAAAATCCGTAATCGACATATTTCTAACAAAAACGCAAAGCTTTAAATTTAGCCAAAATTTTCAAATGAGATAGTTAAAATCAATTTTTTAGACCCTTTACTTATTTATGTGCAGTGTCTAAAGACCAATTAATTGATATAATTTTTGTTATCTAGAAGTAAAGTTTACTCCAAGCTGTGGAGTCACCTTTTGTACGTTTGCGAAACATAAATACGCCACCTATGGCTTGGTTTTAAAAGTATAGTAAGTTATTGCGTCACAACTAACGTTATGATATTCAAATTAAAAAGTTTGAATATGTTTTGAATTAAATTACCATATAAATTTATTTGAACCGAAACTTTTAATTTTAAATATTTGGTTTTCTGTATTAATTTATATTATTAATTAATTAATTGTAGTTGATTTATTATTTACAGTCCCTGGGAAACTGAGTAAACTCCTGAGTGATATCCAGATGCTACCCTACACTTTCACTACTTTTGCATATATACGGATATATTTCCCAAACTCAAGTAGGTGTATTTGTTTTTCTGGAAACAATCTCAGTTTTGTCAATTATACCATCCATTTCAAAGGTGATTCCCTCACCTTTGTGTTTAAGGAAAACAACAGAGCGGAGAGGGGAGGAAATGTGCACTTTGAGCGTCTTCGGTTCCCACATAATGAGGGCAACTAACAACATTGTAAACAGGGAAGGACCAACTCAAGGACCAACAAACACGTCAACGCCCCTAAGCTGCTAATGAAGCAGCTCCGACAAATGACAAAGGACAAAGGACACAATTTCACAAAGGTCGCATGCTGCGATAAGGATCACGATTACATTCGAGGGATTCAGGCAGCTGAGAGAGAGAGAGAGAGCCAAATAAATGGTAGCTACTGTAGAGTGGAAATTGTCGAGTGTCCTCGATTTGCAACATGGCTGAAAAACGATCCTGTGATGATCACACGCTCATAAGGAAGAGACAGACAAACAGAAGTCGCAAAAGATATGTGGTTTGTGGTTAAGAAACTGAGATACAGACAGACTGGCAGGAATTCAGGTAGACAAGAATCAGTGTTGACAAAGCCAGCCATTTTTCGGACAGATCTATCCTTTTTTTTGAAAGACTTGCCGAAAATTTGATCTAAGCCTGAAAATCTATCCTTTATGATTTCTGTTCTACTTTATTCATATTTACTTAAAATACTTGTATTATTGAAGAAAATAAATATAATATGACCATTTACTATTAATAGAAACAATTTAAATTAAATCACCAATAGATTTTTATAAAGAAAATTTTTATATTTAAAACAAAAAAATTACTATATTGAACTAAGAATTAAAATGACGAGACTTGATTGGGTTAAGATAAAATTTAAAATTCAATGTTATTGATCACGATATGGCTTAAAAGTAACCCAATTTCTTTCAGTAATATTTATTGAATTAAAATAAATAAACTTTTCATGAAATATATAATTTTGTATGTTCTTTAAAATCGTTATTGTATATTATTATTAATAATAATCTGGGATATACAAAATTCTCTTGTTTTTCTGTCTATTTTTCCTATATTTTTTGTCCTTTATCTAATTTTTCTTATCGATTTTTGGCAGCACTGGCAATGACATCCTTAACGCATCCTTGCTGTTCATTTAACAATCGCACTCGGCTTGTAAAGCGATAATCCTGTCATTCTCTTTGCTCTTCCCCTCTCTCTCTCTCTCTCTCTCTCTCTATCTCTCTTTATCTCCCTGTGTAATTCCAGGACGTTAAGCGGATTGGCCAAAACAAAGTTGAATTGTTGAGTGTGTGTATGTTTGATGTCCTGCGGCGCATATTAACATTATCAGCTGGTAGATAACCCAAAAACTATACTGAATGTTATCAGAGCACACAAATAATGTGTGAAATTTTACGCCTGACGGGAAAACGCCCGCTGTGCAGGACTCCAAAGGACTCTGAAGGATTCTAAAGGACGAAGGAACTAAAGAACTACTCAGCAGCACGACAGTCGCCTCATTGGTTTAATCAGCAAATGCGTTTAACTGATTTAAGGGATATACTTGTAAGCATCAATTCAAATCGAATCCCGAATTAAATTTGTTTAGCCAATGCCAGAAGGAGTCGCTTTAAGGATATCCCTATATTCAGGATTTGATTTGACGCTTGCAGCTCACTTCTCTCACTTTTCTCACTTTTCTCACTTTTCCTTTGCCGCTTTTCCTTCTTTCTGCTCAACGCTTTCAATTGAATTCGCGTCACTTTAACAAAGTTTTTCAAAACGGAAACGGAAATTTCTTTCGCATGTTTGTCAGCATCAATTTGTTTGCCTCGATTGGAGCTGCGGTTAAGTGAGATGTCAGTGTATTGTACACCTGAGAGCCACCTGGGAAATGTGCCTCCCAAAGGGAAATTTTAATATCAAAATTAATGAAAAAGCACAAAGCTAAATAGCCAAAACTTTTCGAAAGAAGAGATTAAGTTTTTTAGCTACTAAACGGAACATGAATAGAATCTTTATATTTATTTTCTAACAAAAAATATTTGGATATCAATATAATTTTATTTCATTACTTGAGACTTGAACGAAACAGTTGTTTTCTTAGATTGATTTTTTTTAAATTGTTTTATTCAAATATATTTTGGAACATAATTCATATTGTTATTTATTATTTGAAAAATAAAGTCGATTTTTTTAATTTCAAATATTATTTGGCTTAAAAAAATCAAGATAATTCAAAAACAATTGTAAAAAAAAAGGCTCGACTGAAATAAGACTTAATTAATATTATAAATGAAGAGATATATAAGGAAAAATAGAGATTAATCGCTAGATTTTAAAAATTATTTTATTTATTCAAATCCTAGAGAAGATGCAAGAAAATATTAGAAAGTATTCCTCGTTTAAAAAACTATATCACGTGGATTAATTCCAAACTTATCACTTTATGGTAAAAATACCAGACTGCGATACAGAGAATCGACAAAAGAGAACACCTTGATATAGCTGGGACGCTTTTGTAGGAAAAACTTCACCAAGCTACCGTTAAATTCAACGCCGAGAGATTTAGCAATTCCCGAAATATATTCCAGGGTGACGGATGAGTTTCTGCATTGGAAATAAGTCGAATCGATGAGATCGGGCTCGTGATGATGAATGAGGGCGCAGAAGGCGTGTCCACTTGCCCAGGATACGGAGAAATCGTACATGGGAATGCCATAGGGTCGCATTATAAACTGACATCGATTAAGCAATTTAATTCGATAAGTTCCATCGGTTTCTCCTGGATATTTCTTAATGATAACACGCACTCCTTTGGTGTGAAGATGGTTTTCTTTTTTCTCTATTTTGATGGGAAGTATTTCTTTGTGTAGACTTTCAATATTACTCTGATTACCCACAATAAAACCTTGTTTTTTCGCTGCTTGAAGCAGCTCTTTTAGATCCGGATTGTATTTAGCGAGAATATCGCTTAAGCGATTAGAAGATTCATTTACAGCAGCTTCAGATATATCAGATTCCTCATCGGAGTCCACTCGTTCTTTGGGAATCATTGGGTCATCGATCTTTTTCTGTTTATCACTTCCCTCTTTTCCTAAATCACTTTCTAAGTTTTCTGCCTCTTTTAACTTATTTGATACATTGGACAGAATGCCCGATAATGTCTTATTCAATTCAAATCTTTTATTTTTCTTACTATCATCCAAATCCATGTCCAAGTTACTCCGACGAATTAAAGTTCGTGCCTTTATCATCTTTAGATTCTCGTTAATTATCTCCAATTCGCGTATAGCCTCCGAGTTTGATAATTGCATTATCGAAAGGAAGTCCTTTTCTAATCCATTACACTTCTCTAGCGACTCCGACATCTTTGAATCGATTTTTGATACAAGTATATAAAATGGTCAAAATGATGATGATGCTGATATCGAAATATAGAAATTTATAAAAATATAGATATACAACGATGTACGTAATTGCAGGTAATTGATTTCTTAAACTCAAAAAAAATTTAAATAAAATTTTAAATGCTTTTTTCTGACATTCTAGAATTTTTGAGTTTTAGAGCGTTGTAATAGACGAATGATATGAATGAATTGTACGAGAAACAGTGTCGATATTTGTAAAATATTTATGGGTAAAGTTCAAAATTATAGTTGAAGAAGCTGTCATAATACTAAAAGTGGTAGTAATAGTAGTAGTAGTATTAGTAATAATAGTAGTATTAGTAGTAGTAGTAGTAGTAGTAGTAGTAGTAGTAATAATAGTAGTATTAGTAGTAGTAGTAGTAGTAGTAGTAGTAGTAGTAGTAGTAGTAGTAGAAGTAGTAGTATAAGTAGAAGTAGTAGTAGTAATAGTAGTAGTAGTAGTAGTAGTAGTAGTAGTAGTAGAAGTAGTAGTAGTATAAGTAGTATAAATAGTAGTACTAGTTGTAGTAGTAGTAGTAGTGTAAGTTGTATAAGAAGTAGTAGTAGTAGTAGTAGGCAAATTCATAATATTTTTTTTACGTTGAGTATATCCCGGCTTTGTTCGTGTTTTTGTAGAATTAAAATATTTATAAATATAAGCGAATATTGTTGAGTTTTGATAATGAATCTGAATCGTCAATCAGTCAGTCAGTCAGGCCAAAATGTTTCAATTATGATGAGTAAGATTCGTTTAGTTAGATTTGTTGCAATTTATTTGGAATAAAATTGCAAGTCAATTAACCCTGAAGTACCAAAAGTGGTTGATCTAAAAAAAAATCGAAACAACTGCCTCGGGCTATGGTCGCATTATGGGGAGTTATTACTGTGATTTTGGGATTTGGTGATTTGGCACCCTCAAGCATCGGGTTTTGATATAACAATGTTAGTGTTACGTTTATGCCACATGCTTACCCCTCAATTTGCGTACATGTTGCAACAACAGCAACAAAACGCCCGAGGCAAGAACAACAGCAACTGAGCTGGACTGCAGTGGAGTGGAGTGGAATCACAGTGGGCCACAAAAGGATGTCAACATGAAATATTTGTAACATTTGGCAGATGTCAACGCCTTCAACCCGCAAGTGCAAAAAGTCGAAATCAAGGCAACAATTTGATGAAACTGTCATAATTGAATCACACATTAAAAGAGAGACCAAAAGAGACAGAGACAGAGAAAGAGAGAGAGAGGGGAAGAGTGCTTGTTAGAGTGAGATGGTAAATAAAGTTACCTTTTAAATGCATTTCGCAATTTGTGCCTTATTTAATATTTCCTCACAGAAGGAGGGCGGATTGTGGGCGTGTTCCGCTATTCTGATTGCTTTTCATAACTTTATGCTAATCTGGAAACTGGTCGAAACGTCTCAAATTTCAGCTGGTCCACAAAAAAAAAAGAAAAATATACACTACATTTTGGCAAATGACAACATAATAATGGAAGTTGGAGGAGCCGAAAATAATTTCCGCTTTTAATGCTCATTTCGCATTTTGTATACAAAACTAATTAATATCTTAGCGACACACCAACTTTCCTCTCTCTCTCTTTTCTCTTCCCACTCTGTCTCCCTCTTTTCCCTACCAAAATGCAACCATGCTACAGGATATTTGTGCAAGTCATTTCCGTATCTAAAGAGTTCTCCTGTGCGTAATTAATTTATGCAAAAACATACAATAACAACTGTCGAAAAATGCAAATGCAAATAAATTGCAAATTGCGTAAATTTGTTTTTGAAAATAATTAACTTTTCAGCGCATTTAATTAGAAATTTTTGGCGAAACAGCGAGGGCCGTATAACAAGTATTAAACGTGACTTAATAAGTAAAATTTTTTTTGTGATTTATGCAATAAGATGTTATAATGAAAAGATGTTAAATAAAATATATGAAAAATAGGTATCAATTTCTTTATTATTTTTCTAATTTTATTAAAGGTATACATTATTTTTTTATTTTGATATATTAAAAAATGTTTTTCGCATGAAAATAGATTTATGACAATTGTAAGTTGAAATTATATCTTCCTGATATGCAAAGTCTATTATAATTGAAATAAGTAAGTTTTTCTTAGATTCGAAATAGATTGTAGCACTGAAATAGCTGTCTGTCTGTTAAGATTTAAAAACTGATTCAGTTTCAGTTTCGATAAATTGTTATATCTTTCCAATCAAATAGAATCGATGGGCAAAAGTGCCAGTTGTGAAGATTGCAGGATATTTTTCTGTTGGCTGTGTGAGTTATCGCAGAAGAATTGGTTCCTCCTGCTATTAGCATTTGCAGGAGCCTTGATCCTGATCTGGAACTGTCACACCGGAGTCGCTTTACTCGATCAGTTCTGGGGGAAATGTGATGAGCCTACGAATCAACTGCAATTGCAGTCAACAGGCGTCGACTATGGAACCAGGGCTGGACCACACACTTGGCGAAGTGCCGCCAACAATCAGAGTCCGATAAATATCGATAGCGATTGTGTGGCGCTGCGTTGTTTCGATAGTCCACTAATGTGGGTGGGATATGAGGAGTTACCCTTGGGGATACGTCTCACGAACAATGGACACACATTGGTGTTGCATGCCGCGTTTCAAGGTGAGTCTAGGATTGTTACAAAAATATTGATTTATCGATAGATATTTATTTTTGGTAATATTTTATAAATCAGGGATATTTTAACAATAGATATTCGTATTTTGGATATATATAAATATCCTCCACTTTTTTTTATGATTGATGTTTTAAAAAAATGTCAACTCCTCTAGGTGAGACACCCTGTATCGATGGTGGCGATTTGTTGGGCAGCTTCAGCTTTCATGAGATCAGCTTTCGTTGGAGCTGGTACAATGACTGTGGATCGGAGCATACTCTGGACAATTCTCACTTTCCACTGGAGATGCAGTGTCTCCACACGGATGCCATCGACAGTGGAAATGCCTCCAGTCGTGGTTTGCTCTTGGTCTCCTACATGTTCTCTCTCTCCACGAATAATCCCTATCTCGATGTGATCATCCAACATCTTGTTGCAATCCAAACAGCCGGACAGTCTGTCGAAATTCCTCCCTTTCCCTTAAACTATCTTATGCCGTCATTCTACACAGAGTTCTATAGCTATCATGGTTCCTTAACAGAGCCACCCTGTCATCGTGGTGCCGAGTGGTTCATCAATCCCATTCCCCTGGCCATCGGCGAGCGTCAACTTCATGAGATCCGTAAACTGCGCAGTCGAAACGGAACTCGAATCACTCGCAATGCTCGACCGGTTCAGGATCGAGGAGATCGAATTGTTCACTTGAATCGTTATGAATCCACCAGATAATTTATGAAATGCGTAACAAAATAAAAAATAAACAAAAAGAGTTCAAATTTGAACACATTAAAATAAATAATTATACCACAATATATCATTTAAGGAAAGAAAAGTAAAGAGTCAGCTATGTTGTGTCAAAATTTCAGTTCCCTACGACTAACCGTTTTAGCTGCACAATGATCAGTCAGTCAGTCAGGATATATTTGTATATAAAATAAAATCAAATAAAATAAAATCATCAAAATAAATAATAATACAAGAAAAGAGTCAGCTATGTTGTGTCAAAATTGACTACGTTTAACCGTTTAAGCTGCACAATGATCAGTCAATCAGTCAGGACATATTATTATAAAAATATATATGAAGTATATGTGGTATATAAACATTAAATCATTTTTCTAGCTATTCTTCTAACTTCATTAATATTTATATATGTTAAATATGTCCTGACTGACTGGCTGACTATTCTAGATAATATTGTTTTTTGTTAGATTATTTAATAAATTGAATCACTATTTGGTTACATAACTTCAAATAAGGCGTTTTATAATAAATAAAGCGCAATTAAAATAAGTATATATGTACTTTTAGCGTTAATATAAATTAAATTAAATAATAATAATAAATTAAAAAATTGGGCTTAAATAATATTTATAATATGACATATGAGGAATTGAAATTAAAGAATTAAAAGTGCATGCTCTTACAGAAATAACACAATGCTAACAACACAATAAACAATTTTAAAATATTTACTATCAGATTAATTACAAGTTATTATATTATTCTCATTACAATTTAAGCAAGTTCTTCAGAAAACCATATAATATTAATATATTTAATATTAAATTAAATTAAAATAATTACATGATTATTATGCCAATTTTGAGGATAAATCTCCCTTACTCTCTTCATACTTAATTTCCTTTTTGAGCTGTTAATTAGGCTGTCTCTTCCAAAGCAAATCTTACGCACAATTTCATCAGATTGTTATTGTTGTAATTGTTGTTGATGTTGTTGTTGTTGTTTGTTAAAGTATTTAGAGAGTCTGCGTTTAGTAATCCACTAATTAGAGCATCAAAGCAGCGCTGCTTTCAGAGTTTTTGGGTAAGGCAGAGCAGCAACAGCGCCGCAGGATAATACAGGATATGGCACTGTGTTCAGTCAACCATGTGTTAGAATTTGAGTGTGAGTGTGCGCGTGTGTGTGTGTGTGTCTGCACTCTATAATTGTGTTAGTGCAGCGGAAACTGTTGCGGACATGTTGCCGTTTAGTCCGTTATGGCATTGGCATTGGTCCCTGTTCATCTGGACTCGAATCGAATCGAATCGAATCTGAATGCTGGCTGGGATTGGACCTCCTGCAGTGAAGCACCCTTGTCTCCTTCCCTCTACTAACACACACACACACACACACACTTAAACACTCTCTCTCTCTCCCTCTTATAGAGAACAGCTTCTAATTATACGTTGAGTTCATAGTTCCAAGTACGAATTGCGTCTAGAATTTGGAAGCAGGAAGTTAGGAAGTTTCTGGTAATTACTTTTGATTGGAAAGGGTAAGAGTAGTCTGCCAATAAATCTAACCACTCTCTCTCTCTCTCTCTGTCTATAAGTAGTGTATTCTTGTTTCCATAATGAGAAACAGGACAAATTTTGGGCACTGCAATTTCGCAATTGCAATTGAAAATTGCTGCAAATCAACGCTAATGAAATTATACAAACAAATTTCACTGCAGTTGTTGTTGCAATTGCAATTTCAGTTGTTCGTGTTGTTGTTGTTGTTGTCAACACTGTCAACATTTGCGCATTTGGCCAAACGCAATTTGAATGTTTTGAGAACTTAATTGAATTGCAATTTCACAAAATAAAGCGTAATTTTTGGTCACGTTTCGATTTGCTGCATTTGTATTCGATTTCTTCAATTTGCAATTTTTGTTATTGTATTTATTTTGACAAAATAATTATTGCTATTTATCACAAATAGCGCAAAAGGCTGCAAAAAATGTTGCCAAATTTATCAATTTGCAATTAAAAACGCATAACTCAATTTATTAATGCAAATATCCCGAAAATGTTTTGACACAAAATTATACAAATAATTTTAGCAAAAATATATTTTATGGAAAACTGTTAACAAAGAACACAAAACAAATAGTTATTGTTGCCAAATTTTTAAATGAATACTTAATATTATGCATAATATTGTATATAATCAACTTGTTTCTAATCAATTTAAAAGAGTTTAATGCATAATCGACAATTAACTTGTTTCTATTTAATATAATTTTTATATCAATAAAAAACATATTTAAGACAACTAATGAGCCACATATTCAATATTACGTAATTTATGAATACTTTTAATTATGTTTAACAACAAATTGTTTTGTATAGGCTTATATTATTGCATAATTTACTTAATACATTTTATCTTTAATAGTCTTAAATTTTTGAAGTGATAGAATTGAATGATTAATATAAGTGAAATTATTTTTTTGGCCTTCAGAACTCAACAAGTCAACTTATGGACACAATTGGACATTACAAGTTTTTAAGGACAAAAAATTAAGATTTGTAAATTTTGAAATATATGACAAGGGAAATATATGCAAAATATTCGATAAAAAAAAATATAAAAAATGTAAAATATAAATTTACTAAGTTTATTTTGAAATAATAAAAAATATTCTATAGATTCAGCTTAAAAATGTCTTGTCTAGTTTTATAAAATTTTGTAACCTCTATCAATGTGATAACTTTTATAAATGCAAAAAGTTTTGCATCATTCTTTAATTTAATCAGTTTCTTTAAATTCAGGGAAAGTTAAGTAAAAATAATTAAAAGAATTAAATAATTCTCTAATTTAATCAATATTTCAAGTACTCAACAGAAAGGATGTTTAATTAAAATCAATGAGTCAATAAACTAATTCTCAACGACATTTCAAATGAGGAGCGACAGCAGCTGCAATTGTTGCCCCAATCTGTGGCAAGACAAACATATCAATCAACATTCTAATTGAATGTAATTAGAAAAACGCATGAGCTGCCAAATCTAGTGGATGCAACAACAGCAACAACAGCAACAGCAACAACAACAACAACTACAACTGAAAAGTGTGGCAGCTGCAGAAGCGACTCGGAAAATGGCAAGAAAATGAAATTAGACGAATAGAATGACGATGTAAGTGCCATGAAAAGACGTTAAGACGCTCTAAATGGGCCAAGTTGGCAGGAGAGAAAGAGAGAAAGAGATGGCAGACAGAAGACGTTGGCAAGCTGAAGACGAGAAGTTGATGATTATAGGACTGATGATGATGATGATGAAGTTGTGTGTAGTGGTTGCTCAAAATTGAGGTAAATTGCATTTAAGTGTTGCCGCTTTTCCACTTTCCCATTTCCCATTTTCCCCATTTTCCCCATTTAGCTGCATGAATATGTATAGAAATCTCAAGCTGAAGCTTTTGTGCCACGAAAATTGAATGAATAATTGAGAAAACGAGCGCATGATGGCATTAGTGTGTGATTGTGTGTGTATATGTGTGTGTGTGTTGGAAAATTCGCTGCTAATGAATTTTAATTGGTTTTATTAAGGCTGAAAAGCTTGTTGCAAGGAAGCAGCATCATAAATCGCAGTTCGTAATTCGCAATTCACAATTTGCCATTCACAATTTGCAGTTTGCTGCTCTCTTAATTGTTAATCATTAAATATTGTTGCAGTAAAATCAATATATATGTGTGTGTGTGTGGCTGACGATTAATTAACGCCATTTTGTAATTATCTGCACATTTTTAAATCAATTAACTTTATGCAGGCAGATGAAAAAAAAAACAAATGAACGAACTTAAAGCGGCAGCAATTGCAATTGCTAGACTAATAGTTACCCTTTAAAGCATATTTATATATTAGTCTTTAGTCTTTATATGTACATTCTATAAACATTTCATATTATATATTTTAATATTATATAAATATTAATAAATTAAGAAGATCACAATGAATACTCATTTTAAAGGTAGATGGCGCCACTGTGTCAAAAAATTCTTGATTAATCCATGCGCAGCTTATCTACTTTTAATGATTTTCCTACGATTATATTAAAAGAGTGTTAAAAATATGTTATTGCTTATAAAGTTATAGATTAAATCTATAGATTTTTTGTAAGGAAAGGAAATATTAATAAACAAAAATCTATACTAATAAAAAAAAACAGATTCTAAAAATATCAATTTTCCCTTGAAATATTTTATTTTTATAATATACTCTTAAACAAATTAACCAAAAATTAAAATAAAGCGAAATTGTTCAATTTTTATAGATATTTTATTTTTCAAAGTATATTGTTTGACGTAAATTCTTTAATATTCAGATATTTGTCTGAAAAACAACAAATTTTTATTATAAAAATAATTTGAGGACAAACAACATTTTTTTGAACACACTCTGATATCCTTAAAATTCTTTCAAATGTATAATTACAAAAATCAAAAATATATTGCCCTTTTGAAGCATTTGCAAAGGGCAAATATAATATACATATATTTGTATGAAAAAATAACATAATATAAATATAAATAAAAATAAAAAGCTCTCTCTCGCTTCGACTGTCTGTCAATTAATAATGTGCAAGGGAAACAAATAACTTTAATTGCAAATTGTTATTGCAAAGGCAACCGCACTAAAAAAGAGAAAGAGAAGGAGAGAGAGAGCGAGAGAGAGGGATGGTGGGAGGTACACACATGGAAATTAATTTGGATAAAAAACTGAACTGAACTGAGCTGAACTGAACTGAGCTCTGTACTTGGTCCTTGCGTTATTCTCCTGCCCCTGGCGCACTTCCTTTTTCAATTAAACGCCACCATTTTCCATTAACGAATTTGCATGCATGTCTATGCTTGTTCGTGTGTGTGTCCTCTCTCCTTCTCTCTCTTCGCCTCTCTCTCTCTCTTGCACTCAGTCTGTCTCTGTCTATACACACACACACATCGTCTCTGTATTTCTATAATAAAATTAAATTAGAAGACCAGAAAATTAAATCATCAAAGCTTGACGTCTGGCGGCGGCGGCTGCTGTGTGTAGCTCCCTCTCCCTCTGTCTAACTCTCTCTCTCACACATTTACTTCCTCTCTCTCTCTCTCTTTGTGTCTCTCACACACACTCACACACACATGCGCCCAATTTGGCAAAGCGACAGTTACGAGTTCATTAATTTCTCAGCCTCTTTTTTTATATTTCCCAAAACTTTTTGGGTCTGCATCTGTGCACTTGTGCTCACTGTGGTTAAGAGCCGTTTAAACCGCCCACTTCACCTCCTCCTCCTCCTCCTCCTCCTCCTTCTTCTCCCTTCTCTCTCTCAGAGCAGAGTGAGCAGCATCATAAATTAAATTCTTCATCAACTCAAACTCGTTAAGCGCCAATAAAGTGACAGAGAGTTATTTTCATCACTTTTTCAATGGTCTACCACAAGCTGTGTGTGTGTTTGTGTGTCTGTGAGAGAGTGTATGTGTGTGTGTGTGTTTGTGTATTTTGTACTGCGTCGAAGCGCTCTCCATAAATTCTCTGACTCTCTCGCTGCAGCAATAACAGCAACTGGTTTAAACCACGCCCCTTCTTACAGAGAGAACTATAACTGCAGGGAGGAGAGAGCAATATAACCGAGAGAGACAGACAGACAGAGAGAGTGAAGCAGTGACTGTGTGTGAGAGTGAGATAAAAGACAGCTGAACCTAAAAAACTGGTTGGATTTTGCGCATGCGCAACTCGATTTGATTGTCTGCCTCGAGATAAGACTAAGTGCCAAACGAACAGCTTGTCATTGTCAGCAGAGATCGTATATAATGATATTATATATTGAAATACACTGAAAATGCACGGGAAATACATTCAATTAATTCTATACAATTATTACTGTCAGTTTACAGCGAAAAAAACCGCAACAGCAGCACTGACAACATTAACATCATTAACAGCAGCAGCCAACGCGTCGTATGCGTAATTTGACATTAAAAACGCAGAGGCTAGAACTTAAACTAGGGATGCGTAATGGCAAAAATGTATCGATATTTAAAATATGTATTAAATTGCAGTGTAAATTAAATTGATAATAAGGAATCATCAAGAAAAACATTCACATAAAATATAAATTTTGATAACAATTTTATTTAATCTCTTATAATTTTTAAGTTTTTGGCAGTAAATGTGTAGTCAACATTTTTCCAAAAATAAAAGTGCCTTTAGCGATACGAGAATATCTTCGTAAATATCTTGGAAAAAATCATTGCAACGTAAATATATTCAACTTCCTATCATACACATATTCTGCAAATTTAAATATATAGCATCTCTGTATCGGTACAATATCGATATCACTACACATCCCTAACTCAAACAACAACAACTAGAAAGGAGGAAACCAACGGGAAAAGCTGCCACAGCATAAAGTTGAGGCAACCCCTTAACAGCTTAACGATAAAAGCAAACTAATTAAAAGTACGAAGCAGGAGAAATTGCCACATAATAAAGCAAATTAAAAGCAAATTAATTTAAAACACAGCAAAAAATTATAGAAGGAGAGCGCTGGATGGGCAACTACCCTGTAAAAGTTGACTAAAGTGTGTGCTTGACAGTCGAAAGTTATTTTAATGTGTGTAAGAGCTCAGTTCACTATAACTTTTAACGCTTATCTGTTAACTCTTATTAATAAGAACTTTTAAATTTAAAATTTTATATTATTTTATTTAACAGTTTCTAAGCATTTTTATAAATTTTATTTATAATGTTAAATATTATAACTGTAGACTTCTTTATAAGTTTTTTAAGTTTATAACAATATTTTATCCCGTTTTTACACACTTTATTTTCTTAACTAAAATTTTAAATCAATTGAAATATATATTTAAAAATGTTGAAATATTTATTATAACTTCTAAGTGAAAAGTTGATATGTTATACCTTTTTTTGTGTTCACTTTCAATGGGTATAATAAAACACGTAAATGCGGCGGATGTGGCGCAAATGAAAATGACGCAAGGCGCTTCTCACACACACACATACATACACTCACACTCTCTCACACACACACACACACACACACAGACACACACAGACCCACGTAGATAGTCACACAGACAGATACACAAAATGTGCCGACGCTCCACTTCAATTAAGCAGCGCGCCAATATGGCAGACCCCAGCCTCACACACTCACACACACACACACATACAGCATGTTACTCTCTCACACATATACACACACACACTCACACAGACAGCAGATAATTACGTTTGGCAAGCTCGTTATGCGTAAGAATAAACGCACATTAAGAGCTCATTAGTTGGCACAAATCGAATCGCTGGCAAAAGGACATGGCCAGGATAACATGGCTAACAGGCTGACTGTCTGTCTGCCTGTCTGTCTGTCGGGGCATTTTTCATTTAACGTGTAATGAAAGATAGCGTAAACGAGCAAATGAGTCGAGTCAAGTGAATGGAATTGAGTTGCGAGAACGAAACTCAAAAACCACAAACTCTCTCTGATGCCAACAGGTAAATGTCATTTCATATGACCAACTAACACTCATAAATCTAAAGTAAGTAACTCTATGTAGGAGTTAACTATGTGACATTTAAGTTGATTTCCTTGGCAGCAATTGGAAGTCAGTTGCAAGTTGCAAGTTGCAAGTTGTTGCGGCGCAATCAGTTTGCAAATTTGTAACAATAGCAGGATATTAACAAAAATCCACTTATGTAGCTACAGCGTGAAAGAGAGGCGAATAGAGAGTGTGCAAGAGTGAAAGGGAGAGTTGAGGATAGAGAGAGAGAGAGAGACAGTGAGAGAGAGAGAGTGTAGCGTGTGTGTGCAGTTATCAGTTTTGGATGCATTTGTTGACAATAAATAGGCTTGCATTCAATTCTACGAGTTATTTGGTGAACAGGGTATATCTATTTAGTTAGAGCACATATTAAATTGTAAATAAATTAAGAAATTAGCAAATTTTATAGGCTTGTTTTTGAATTTTATTTGAAATTCTAAATAATTTCTATGTAAATACTACATAAATATATAACTAAATAAATGGCATTATTTCTATGAAACAATAAACAGCTGGCAAACAATAGTTATCGCCTTAGCTAACACACACACACGCACACACACACACAGACTCACACAACAATGGCACGCGTGCTGCAAGACATCTGACAACTTGCCCCCTTTGCAACAATTAAAGTAGTGTGATAAAATTCAGCGCGTGCGCTGCCTGTTCCTCTCTCTTTTTCTCTCTCCTTCTCCCTCTCTTTGTCACTCTACTCGCTACCTCACTCACTCACTCTCTCACTTTATTTCTTGGCCTTCTGCTCTCTTGAATCCTGCGCAAGCTCCGCCCCTTTAACACACACATACACTCACAGCTCACATGCAACCGGTTTCCAATTTGATTCTCGACTTGACAGAAATTGTTGGTCGCTTCGAGTTGTTTATTGCCAACTCTGCCGTGGCACGGTGCGCAACGGTTGCGGTTGAATAACGGTTTCGTTTTGGCCTAACAGAAAAGTGAGCAAAGCAATCAGAAGAGCACAAGAGAAAAGTGTTAGATTCAAGAACCAATTGATGTCAGTTTAAGTTCAACGCCGTCGCCAAAGTTGAAGCAATTTATATGCATTAAAAAATATTCAAAAAAAAAAACAAGAGTTTACAGTGCAAGTGTGTGAGTGTGAGCTTTTTAAATACTATTAATAATACAAATTTTAAATAAAATTAACAATAACAACATTTAAAATAAAAATAAAAATGGATATTAAAACCACAGCTGTGACACCTCCCATGGCAGCCACTGTAGACGCGACTGTATCCCCTAATTCGCCCACAGCCGGCAGCATGGAACAGTTGCAGCATAGTAAGCAGACATTTCAGCACATCTTCGAGCAGTTGGTGCAACAGAGCGGCGGCAATCACAAGTTGCAACCGAAGCAGCTCGAGCATTTGCGACATTTGCTCGGCAATGTGCGGGATGCCAAGAATCTGCAGTTGATAGTGGAGAAATTCAAGAATCTGGAGCAGTTCCAGGAGCACTATGCGCATCTGGGCAACAACAATACTGTGATTACAGAGGGTGAGTTGAAAAATCGCGCAAAAATTCGAAAAATCTGCCGTCGCTAACAATTTTTTAAATACACATTATTTGTTTAATAATAGCATATATTTTTTATTTTTAATTTAAAAGTCTTGCATTATTTATAATTAAAATGTATGTACAAATGAATAAAAATAGTAACTTATCTTATTCATTTTTATTATAATAAATTCCATTTGGGAGATATATACCAATTTCAATTTATATTTTGTGAATTTTAAATATGTCATTATGTTTTCCAAATGAAAATTTAATTTGATTATTTATTTAGTTCATTTGAGTTAAAATAAATTTATTTAAAAGATCTTATTCTCTTCCTGAATATCTCACGAAATATTAGATTATCTGAATATAAACTAAAAGTTAGCTAGATAATTTTTGTGTTTTTATTTTTTGAATTCATTGCTTCTATTTGGTATTTCTGCTTTAAGGAGCTGCATGTTTAGTTCCCGGAAAGCGTTTGCCATTAAGGATTACCGATTTAATTAACACAAATTGTTGCTGCACATGAAAGCAGTGTACACTGTACTGCATACACACACATCTATTTATGTACATATGTGTGCAGCACATACTTATGGCATATTTTTAAGCTGCGTGTTCACGTTCTTGTTTTGCATTTTGAGGCCGCGTTTTGGACTTATTAACATGCACCTGAAGCCGGCATTTAAAATAATTTGCAAATTATAAACTAATTGCCAAGGCATGCGAACAACTTGAATATGAAAACATTTGTAGTTTGTTTTTCAAAATTCATTAAAACTATATTAAACGATCGACAGCAGCGACAGAGACGTCAACTGCAGCAGCAACTGCGACTGCGACTGCGACTAAGGAGAGAAAAAAAAACGTTGCCTACTTTTCAGCGCATGACAAACGCTCATTAGAAACCACACACACATTTAATGGCAATTACAGTTTTTAGCTCGTTAAAACTGTAAATAAAGTTGTGTATGACCAGTGTGTGTGTATGTGTGTGTGTGTGCACAACATTTTAATACAAATTCAAAATAGCTGACAAATTTGCATAGCTGTTGCTGCTGTCGCTGCTGTCGCTTGCCGTGCGCCTAATTGACTTTGCAAACTGTTGGCAAACAGGCTTTTAATTCACATGCATGCACCACCCAACCACCAAAAAAAAAAGAAACGACCACCCACTAAACTCTTCCCTCTCTTTTCACCTGCAGACAGCGAATTGTCGCTCAAGGATAATGCACGTAAATTTGGAGCTGGCGGTCAAACTCTGACGCCTCGTCACACAATTGACGCCATACTTGGCCTAAAGAATCGCAATGGCCAAGCACAGGGTCAACTGCAAGCGGAGGGCAGTGATGGTAAGTAGCAATTAATTATTTATTTAATTTCTAAATTTATTCATGTCTTTAATGTAAACTGACAGCAGTCGACAAATTATACAGCATTAAATTAAATAAAAGGATCAATGCTTATTCATTAAAAAATGTTCTGGAAAAATTTAAATTATAAATAAATATTCATAGTAAATATAATACAAAGAGCCCAGCTACTTATTCATTTAAATAAAACTTAAATTGCGACAAAAAATGTAAGTAAATATAAAGAAAATATAAGATGTTAAGAAAACATGTTTTAAATTTAAAAAATACGGTTTCCAGTAATTTGGTATATAAATATTTATGGAAAAATTTCATGGAAATTTGAGTTACAGTCTCAATTAGATATAAAGCTAAAGCAACTTATTTATATTTACTATCGCCTATGTTATTTTTGCTTTTAAGTGTTAATATATTTATAATTTGAAACTGAAGGAATATAAAACTTTTAAGACTTTAAATGAATAACCTTTATTTTCTTAATATTTTAAGAACTGCAAAAACTAAAATTTTTGACTACTAATAAAATTAAATTATATACAATTTAAAATTGAATATTAAAAAATAAAATTAAAACTCTAGGAAAAAGAAAATAATTTTAATTATTATAATTTTACATCAATTATAAAAACGTAGGAAAAATTAAATGAGATTAAAAAATAATACAATAAGAATTTGTTTTTTATTATAAAATAAAATTACATTGAGTTAAATAATTGTAATCAGCAAAGAGTCCTCGAAAAGGAAAGTAATTTGAATCCAAGTCATAAATCAAATTTGTTGTGGCATTATTTACGCATTAGCTGCCAAATCAGACAGCGATAACAAAACTGCAAATCGATTTCAATTACAGTTACAACCTTTTGTGCCAAACAATCAACAAACACAATCGCAAAATTATATTAGCATTTGTATATGCTCTCCCTTTCTCACTGTCTCCGTCTCTGTCTCCGTCTCTGTGAAGTTGATATTTGGCCAAGACCCAAACTGGTAACTGACTTCTGAGGGGGCTGCACTTTAGTGCCGCCTTTGGCTCGATTCGATGCACGACAGCTGATAAGCTGAAATCAGTCAACGGTAATCGTTAACATGGCCAAAACGTGGATTAGAACTTACAACTTGGCAGCGTAGGCGTTGGCGTCAACGTCGACGTAGACGTCTTTTAGCCCAACGTTGTTATAGCCTATTCTTGGCCAATTTAAACTTTTATTACACACATATTTCTTGGCTGCTTTCTTTCATTTGGGGCCCAAACAGCTCGTTACTTTGAAGGCTTTTTAACTGGATTATAGTTGGATTTATGCAGCGGTGCCACCTTGTGGCAGGTACACGAAAAAGGTGGCCTAATGCCTTAACCCTTTTTATTCGCATACCTCTTGCCATTTATAATTTATTTCATTTTTGTTTTGATTGCCGAAATGCGATTGTCGCACGCCCAACAATAAAAAAATAAAAAAAACACCATCTACTTGCAACTTGTGAAAAATGGGAGGCAACATTCTATTTCATTTTATTATTATTTTCAATGATTTTTGGCACTGATTTCAAAAGCGTCAAATTAATCATTTTCTATGTGCATTTTTTGATTTCCAAAAGAAAAACGTTTTAAAGAAAATAGGAACAGAATAAGAAGTAAAAAATTCTTAAAAGATGCGGACACAATTTAGTTTTGATTTTGATTTATATAATTTATCTTTTCTTAGTTTATTAATACTTAAATATTTTTATTTATATTTAATATATTCAATTACTTATGCTAAAAATAAACAGAAAAGAATGATGCATTTTATTTTTATTTATTTTAAATATATTTCATAAAATAAAAAATGAAAATAAATCCAAAACTAATTGGATTTTATTTTTATTTCATTTATCATGAAATATATTTATTTATACTTTTTCAAATAAGAAATTGATTAAAAAGTAAGCTTATAAAAATGTTATTTATATTAAAAAAAAAATAAATTAAGTGAAATTAATAAAAAATTATACATTGCTTAAAATTTCACTTTATTGATTTTTAACCAACTTTTATTTTTATAAGCAAGTAATACAAAAGTTTAAAAATATTAAAAAAATATAATTATACAAATTAGTTTTCGATAAATACATAATTTAAATAGCTTGTATCTTATATCATATAAATAAAATATGTTATAGGTAAATTTGATGAGATTTCACCTTGATTTCGCCTTGTTTCCTGTTTAAATTTATCGTTAATTGTCTTAAAAATGCTATTGAATACATAGACAAAAAGAAGACGAAATCAATTAAATAAGTAGCAATAAATTCAATTAAAGCGCCAAGACAACAAAATTGGCCAATAAGGTGCAACTGACAGCAGCTACAACAACAACAGCAACAAAAATAACAGCAACATCAACAAAAAACAAAATGGTTTTATGCAAAAAAAAAGAGAGTCAACCAGAAAAGCGCAGTTTAAATGGCCGCAAATTAATTAGAGGCAAGCAAATAAACTGGCTAACTAAGCAAGTGGTTAACAAGGGGCAAGAAAGGTGAGGAGCGAGAGTGGGGGAGGGGGGAGACTGGAGGTGGGGTATTAAAGCCAAACCAAACCGGTCAGAGCCTCCAAAGTCATAATCATAATTAAACTGCGGCTAGACACAAGCTGTCAAAAAGCATTTAAACTGACAGCTGGCTGAGGTGGCGTCAAGAGAGAGAGAGAGGGAGTAGAAAGAGAGAGGGAGAGAAAGAGAGGGGAAGAAGAGAGACACGCTCATTAAACGCATAAAAGCGTTGGCTGCACAAGTGCATTAGGCGTCAATAAGTGAACATGGATGTGATGTGAGTTGAGCTGAGTTGAGTTGAGTTGAACTGCATTATTAAAGATCAAGATAAACAGAATAGCTCAAGCTGAGTGTGAGATAAAGAGGGAGATACAGAGAGAAAGAGAGAAAAAGTGCACAGGTAGACACACTCAGAAAAAATGCATAGTAAAAAGAAATACAATCTTAGTTGATTTATTTTATTAATTTTATATTAAATAGAATGTTATTATTTAATGGACAAATAAAAGATAAAAACTATTAGGTATATATGGTATCAAATTCTTAAGTCAAAAACATTTAATTTTTAAAAAATTTCAAATTTATTTATGTCTCCAAAACATATTTATTTATGCATATTTGGTTTCGAATTAATGTTTATTATTGTAATTCAACATAGGATCAACCACTTTTTATAGTTTCTATAAATAGTCGGCAAAATTATTTAAGTCAAATATTTTTCATAATAAAGTTGGAATTCTCTAGTGATTTAAGCTTTTCTCCAAGGATAGTTTTCGTAGTTAGTTTTAACTTAATTTTATTTATACTTATTTCAAAAACATTGGAGCGTTTCCCGAGGTGGATTTTGGTCATTAAAATTTATATTAAAATGAATCTCAATAATATTAATATTAAAAGTGAAAATAAAATATATTTAATGTTAATAATCTAATCAAATTGTCAGTATAACAACTTCAATTTATTTTTCTCTAAGTGGATAGATCGCTCCATTGATTCATCCATATCCACATTCACATTCCCATTCACATTCATATACACATTCACATTCACATATTGAGAGGCAAGTTGACGCGGCATTAAATTGAGCATTAAAGTCGCATTAATGATTTTAATGCGTGTCCGAAGCGAGCTAAACGTGCGTCGGTGTTGCGGCTTATTAACCGCTTTTGTTGCCACAGATACAACAACAGCAACAACAACAACAGTAACTACAACAACAACAACATCTCCAATTCAACTCAATCCACTTTACTTTAACACACTTGATTGACAGTTTTGTTTATGGCTTGTTTCGTTTTTTGATATGAGCTCGATATCGTGTATCTTTGTATCTGTGTATCTTTGTATCTTCAAGTTGCGCCTGCGCCGGAAGATGTTGAGCATTTTTGTGCATTTCCTTTTCAACTCATACTCGTACCTGTTGCCTGTTTGAATGACCAACTTGTTTTTGGGCTAATAACATTTCAATTAGGCCGCCGCCTAATGGCCCAACATTTATTTATCTCTTCTTCTTCTTCTTCTCTTTTTTTTTTTGGAGAAACTGTCAAATCATCTGAGTGACGCGATTAACGTCAATTTGTCCTTAACTACACTTTATGAATAGTCAGCTCATATTGCCAACAAAATTGGAGCAAACCAGGCTCATCGCTTTTGACCACTTTTTGTCTATTATATTTTGTTTGGGCCACGCTCAATTAGCCAACTCAATTCAAGTCTCAACTCATCTTGTCAGTAGCTGGCTTAATTTGAACCTTTTAACATTTCAACTTGACCGTTTTGTGTTGCTCATAGTTCAATTTGTTAACAACCCAATATATTTCCAGCTGCCAACTTTAATTGCCACAGCTAATGGCCATAAACAGAAATTCAAATTCAAATTTAAATTTAAATTCCAAATCGACTTCAAAATCAAAATCATTTCTTAATTGAACTGTCGATCAGACAATTTGCCTGTTTCAGTATCTATCTGTCTCACTTTTTCACTCTATCTATCTCTTTCTCTATTTCTCTGCTTTTAAAGTCTATGAATGAATGCTGAATACATTCAAAAGATCTCAGTCGCTGAAACTTTCACATGTAATAGTGGAACGAATGAAATTTTATTCATCAGTTCATTCATAATTCGTTCAAGCGGAAATGTTTTATTTTATTAATAGAGTTTTCAAAAAGAATTAAGAATTTAAGAACAATTTATGTATTTAACGTCAATGGTCTTAAAGAAATTTAAAATGTTAAATCTAGTTTATATATCTAATTTTAGTTAACAAAGAAATGCATTCAAATTCAAAGAATTATTAAAGAATTCAACTTTCATTATTATCGAATTGAATTAAAAATAATTCAAGAAATATGGAGTACTTAAAAGTAAAAGTAAATGTATTGTATATAAATAGTATTATAGCTTTTAATTTTACTGAACAAAAATTCGAATGAAATTATTTAATTTAAACTAAAAAATATTTCTTGAACATGATGTTACTTTCTACAGATTTTACATAAATTTTTTATAGTTTGCTTAGACTTGACGCAGTTATTTATTTACTAGTTTCGAAATTATATCTTTCTCAACAGTCGTACTTTTAATTGATTTGATAAAATTAAAGACTGGTGATTTTAGTCATTAGTAAAATAAATACATACTCAAACAAAAATTGACCAACTTAACAATACTATATATATATTATTCTCTTACTAGTGACTAAATTATATTTGAGTCATCACTAATATTTTTAATAATTTGAATAAATTAAGTGGTGAGTTAACTGGCACGTGTGAACAGAAAGTTGTACGCATAATTGAAATTGAATGCCGCTGAGTATTCAAACGATTCACAGGCCATATGAGACGTCATTCATTCATTCACCTCGTTGTTCATTTTTGGGCTCAAGCTCACGCAATTAACGCACGCACTCAATGTGTGAATATGAATATGAATCCGTATTCGAGTCCGGGTCTAGGTCTGTGGTCTGAGACTCACATTGAGATTGAGTTTAGCGGCTACTGTGATTGCGTTCCATTGGCAAAAGGCACCTCATGTGGCGCCTTCACGCCTTTTAAATGCTCTTTTCTATTATTTATTATAATTATTATAATAATTATTATTTGTTGTTATTGTGCTACCTCATTTGCCTGCTTTGTTTCTCTCTCGTTCTCTCGTTCTTTTGTTTTTTGTTTTATTTTCTTTGTAAAGTTTTCAAGTTAATTTCATTAACGCCACAGTGGCTCAAAATAAAATGCATGCGGTGCGTGTAAATTTCGATTGATTGCTGAAAACGCAGCTGAGGTTAATTCAGGCCATTTACAGCCCATGTTTATGGTTAATTAGCCAAATATTTGACCCAATTAACAGACTGTAAAATGTGAGAGAACTGATGAAAATCAATATACGTATATAGTAGACAAGAATTAAGTTCAGACCACATACATATGTACATAATTATTGGGCATTTGTGTGAGACATTAATTACATTAGACAATCGCCAGAGTTGAATGATTTGGGCTGGTATTCGATTTATGTAATCGAACTGATTGTTAACTTGGCTTTCAGTTCACTTACACTCAGTACATGCAAATTAATTCCAACTTGGCTACATCAAAAAGCAATTACACAAAAGACTATCAAATAATTACAGATATTCAGCGTATTTTGAGGGCAATTTGAATGGGCAACACTTTTAGCCGCCTTTTCCAAAAGCCAATTTAACACAGAAATTGAATTTGGTTACACAAAAACACAAGTTAGAATGTGAGAGTAGAAATGGTCGACTGTGAGGTGCCCAGCACCAGTACAAATTTAATAAAATCTAAATAAAATTATTATAAATTATGTAAATTTTTGAATTCCATAAAGATAAAGATTCGTAGTAAATATGCCAACAGCGCCTCATATTTTGTGTACTAATTTTCAAGACTGTAGCTTTAATATTGCTCCTATTATTCAATTTCTTCCATTTGCCTGGGCAAAAGGAGGCGTGGCAGATTAAAACAAAATACTTGATAAGCGTAAACAACATAAGAGTATTGTCACCAAATTTGATTGTTCTAGCTCTTATAGATTCAGAGATCTATATGTTTTAACATTAGAACAGACATGTTCACAAATTCAATAAGCTCTTTGAACTTTAGTTACTGGGCTAAACACACACTTATTTACTGCAAAAGTCAGTGCAAACAGTAACCACCCACGTGTCCTCCCCTCGTTTTCATAGTCCCTGTCCTAATTCCCCTTTTCCCGCTTCGTTTCGCCTTCAACTCGGCGACAACTAATGACTTCCTTGCATGTCACGTGATATGTGCAAGCGACAACGGCAGCCACTACGCCCATTAGATACCCCTCTCTCTCTCTCTCTATCCCGCTTCTCCCCTCTCTGCACTCTACTGCCAACTCTTCCTAGTTTACACCCAGGCTTTGCGGCCTTCAGCCATTTGGGGCCTTTCTCAGAATTTTTATTGCCGCACATTGTAAATACGAGGCGACTAATTGAAAGCCGTTTATTAATAGGGCCAACAACACGTGTGGGGGGAGTTAATGGGGATGGGGTTGGGGTTGGGGTTGGAGAGGGGAACAGGGAGCTGCTTAAATAACACATTGTTATTACCGAAGCAAGCTTTTAACCACATGGGCAGCGACAGCTTTATGACTTGGCCAACTGTCTAATTAAAATCTAATCAGTCCTCGAGCAATAATATCCTGACGTTTTGTCCAGAAGTCTAATGTACAGTGTACACTGTGTACATGATTCGATTATGTAAGAGTGACTAATGATCTATGACTATATAAAAGCAATAAGGATTTAAATTTGCGTCTTTTAGTTGATTAATAAATCGGAAATATAAGTCAAACTTTCTTAGCTCGATAAATTTTTTTGATGATCAATCGAGTCGTTTAAATTGATTTTCATGAAGAATCGATTTTGATTTTGGAAAATATGAATTTTACCCATCAACGTCATTGGCGCTGCCTTAAAAACTTCAAACTATCATAACTTTGTCAAATCTTAGCCGATTTCATTGCGGAATGTCTATTTATTCATTATTTGGCCTCTATTCTCTATTCTAATTGTTTCAACCTTTCGATATTTTTTACTCGATTGATCGCCAACTCGATAGTACGTTTTTCGATTTTTACTTAGCGATTTTATAGTTTACATATTTCTAAATATCTATTTTTTCACTCAATGTATTTTAGGTGATGGAGATGCGTCGATGGCCGATGACGATGCCACCGATTTGCGCTGCAACATGTCGCTGACGCAGCTGCGCAACATGGACAGCCACATGGCCAACATGTTGCAGCAACATGCGAAGAACGGACTCAATTACGGACCGCCAACACCGACAGCAGCGACATCGCCGCAGTCACAGCAACAACCACCAGTTCATCATCATGCCACATTGACGGGGCATGCAACATTTGGCTACCACAATGCCTTTGCATTTGGCCAGAGTCACAGTCACAATCACGGTCACAATCACGGTCACGGTCACGGTCACGGTCATGGTCACAATCACGGCTATGGACAGCAGGAGGATGCGGCGGGTAATTATCTCAGTTCCATGCATCAAATGGTCGAGGCCAATCAATTGCAGCCGCCTCAGGGACTGCAGGCAGTGACGGTGGCGCCACCTGGCGCCTATGCCAGCCATCAGCAACATTTGGCGGCGCTGGCTGCGCATGCGCAGGAGCAACACAACAAATATGCCAAGTCATCGCCAACAACAGCAACACCAACGACAACGACAACAACAACAGCAGCAGCAGCAGCAGCAACTGTTGCTGGCAGCTACTTTCAGCCGGATGCAACAGCAGCAGCAACCGGCAACATTGCAGCCACAACAGCAGCAACAACAACAGCAACAGTAAATCGTGACTATGATGAACGTTCAATGTCCTCGACAAGTGAACTGGATGAGGATGAAGATGATGTGGCAAAGTTGCAAACCGATTGCAGCATCAACATTGATGTTACCACACCGCCAACACCGCGTCCAAGTGGCAACAACAGCAACAACAGCAACAAGCGCAAATCCTCCGCCTCCTCCTCCTCCGCCTACTGTGATGATAATGAGCCGAAATTAGCCAATGGTCAGCAACTTGGCAATTATAACATCAGAGCGCGTACTCTCGATGAGGTACAGCAGCAACAACAGCAACAACAGCAGCAGCAGCAGCAACAGCAGCAGCAGCAGCAACAGCAACACTTTCAGCATGACTACCGCAACAACAACAACCAAAACAACCACAACAACAACACTCAACAAACTGAGCATGTGGACAACGACAGTCTGGTCAATGGCAGCTGTGCATCCAGCGAGGATCTCAATCAGACCAACAACAGCGAACAGGGCGAGAAAATCACATCCGGCAGCGATGATGAAGGTATGTTTCCAATACTTGTCCAATTGCCACTGCAACAGCAACTATTGCTCATGTTGCTGGCAGCAACATACATCTAAATAACTTACAAATTACATAATTTAATCTTAACTCTCACTTAAAGACCCTGTAGTCAACACTTTCTACTTGTTGACTACAGGGTCTTCAAGTGAGAGTTAAGATTAAATTATTATACAAAAATCGATATTAAAAATGCATATATTGTAATTTGTACTTTATTAATATTTGTACTTATTAATACTAAATCTGTCATAAGGAATATGTAGTTAAAATTTTTTAGATATTGCTCTCTCAAAACAATAGATCTGTTAATATTCTCAAAAGTTAAATACGTTAAAAATTGTATTTAAATATTAGTTGATCCATATCTAAAGGATTAAATAGTCTATTAAGTTTGTAAAAAGAGAAATGTGCTTAACATTTTAATTTCAATATTTAAAGACACTGTTTCCTAATAAAACAATTTGTAAACTGGTCACTGTACTTAACATTTATTTACATTTTTGTAGAACCTTTGCTCTAAAGGTTACGTTCATTATAATTTTAATATATGTATATTATTAATTTCCGTTTAAATTTGCTTTTATCAGAGAAAAGGTACAGCGTCTCTCAAAGTCGAGTTTGTTTTAGTGTAGCCTTATCCTTTAGTCTTTATACACATGACCTTTTCTCCTGACTGACTGAGCATTGTACAGGGCAAACCATTAGATTTGCGGCCTTGAAATTTCGACACAACGTAGCAAAGACAAATTTTTTGTGAGATAATCCGACGTTTTTTAAAATTCGAATGCGAAATGGTATAACGATCCTTTAGCTTATAACCGGTCTAACTCGGTCGGCCAGTATTAAACTAATTAAATTGAACTCTTAAATCATATTTTCTATCTTTTTTTTAATACTAAAAATTTCAAAATTTATTTATATAATTTGTATTCCATTTATGATCCTTGATTGCAGGTCAGGACGATAACTGTGCGAAGAAGAAGCATCGTCGCAATCGCACCACATTCACCACATATCAACTGCATGAACTGGAGCGTGCCTTTGAGAAGTCCCATTATCCCGATGTCTATTCCCGTGAGGAACTGGCCATGAAGGTGAATCTGCCCGAAGTGCGTGTCCAGGTGAGTTATCAGCCACGAAATCAGCTGCTTGTATTCAGCATATATTTACTACTATTGCTGACTTTTGCTAATTGTGCAATCAAAATGTCGGACATGTCTGACCCACGACCCAGTCCCGGAAATTAAGCAATTTCCCTTTGCTATTTATTTTAACGAAATTAAGTTGTGCCAACTAAAAGTTGCTCTACCCTGTGACTGCTGTGACTGCAAGTTGTTAACTTGTTTTGGCCAGCTTGACAAGGATTTATTCTCGCACTTGCTGGCCAACATAGATAATGGCTTGTAACTCACTTGCTTACATGCATTATTTGCTTGGTTTTATCGCATTTCATCAGTTCTCGTCACTTACGTAATTTACCACATGCTTTCATCGCTTACCGAAGCATGCAACTTACGTTACTTGCTATCGGCTTAAAGTATTTTGAAATAAAATCAAAAGTAATATAATAATTGTTACATATGATTTTCATCAGATACAATCAGTTCTTAACTTATTTATTTCTTTACACTTTAGTCACTAGCACCCATATATAATTGTTTTCGTTACTCCCAAGTTACATCTCTAATAATAAATCAGACTTATCATTTCTGAATTTTTTTAGACCTCAGAATTTCCTTAATTATATTAAATAAGATTTTAGTCACTAGTCACTTTAATACTCCTCGGCTTAAACACCAATCATATTTAATTTTTTGTTACATATACCTCTTTAAATCGATTTAATATCGTTAGCTACTGATTGCACTTAAGCCACTTGCCACATTTTGTGCCCAGTTTAAAGTGGTTGCTTTATACTCCCCAATCCAATTCGATTTGTTTTACAAACTCCACACAAAACTTTCTAAGGAAGAGAGAGACAAAAAGTGCCATAACTTTCTTTCAGTGCATATTAAAATTTATGTCTCAATTGCAAAATGACAATGCAGAGCCAAAAGTTAGTGTTGTATAGAAGAGGGAGAGGATATTTATGTTGAGGAAA
The DNA here is from genome assembly GCA_951394115.2 of Drosophila phalerata. Classification (NCBI taxonomy): domain Eukaryota; kingdom Metazoa; phylum Arthropoda; class Insecta; order Diptera; family Drosophilidae; genus Drosophila; species Drosophila phalerata. The sequence goes on from OY729850.1 coordinate 2,159,221, forward strand.
TAATGCACTTTATGAGAGACTGTGTGTCTTTTTCTTCCGATTCCCCTATGCTCCTATATTCCCTAAAGCGGGTTTACATCTACTATATAGGGTCGATGCATGTCTGGCTGCCATTCGTTTCGGGTGGCAAATTGCGACGTTAACATCGTAAATTCCTTTCAAAGCGGTGTAGCATAAAAGACGCCAGTCAAGCAATCGGAGAACCCTACATAGATACTAAAAAAAATACCAACAAAAAAATTATGGTACAAATATACTAGGATTGAAGGTATTGAAGGCTTTCAAGTGGCAGCAAAAAATTCTAATTGCTGTGGTCCTTATGACTGACTTGGCATAGTTTTACATACTTATATGTGTTATTCTAAGCCATAAACTGCAAAATCAAATAGCTAGTTTAGTTGGTAGGGTGAAAAAGTGCGACAGTCGAAAGTCGTAAGTCGACAGTCGTAAGTCGACAGTCGCTAAAGGACAATATCAAATTTCATGAAATTTCGTTTGCTCAGACGACAAATCATTTTTATTGACTAAACATTATCGTGCCGCAAAACGCAAAACGTTGCAACGTTGGCGACATTGTCTGTCTGTCTGTCTGTAAGTCTGTCTGTCTGTCCGTCTGTCTGTCTGTCTGTCTGCCTCGAGTCGCGGCCTGGCAACACAAATGTATGCACATAAATAAATAAATAAACAAATAGCGAAAATACCTCCAAAATAAAGTAAAGAAATAAATGAAATACAAAAGTAATGAACGAAAATCGCATAAAAATTTCTTGCACCGACGGCGCTGCGATTTATCAGCGTTTTTCTAGATGGTCGTACGGCCCTCATGTGTCACTTTGTCAAATTGACACGAATTCAAATTATGCCACAACCTAGAACCCTCTCTCTCTCTCCCTGTCTCCCTCTCTCTCATTTTCTGCCCCTTCTCAACCCCTTCTCTGTGGCAGCCCTTTTTACAAGCACTCACAGAATTCGTTCCCCAAAGTTTAACTCGTTTTTTCGATTTAGTGGGCACATCTTTTTTTTTTTTTGGGGTGCTTCCCCTTTTTTTCCGCCCCCCTTGCTCACCCCTTCTGTAAGTGTGTGAGTGTGTGTGTGTGTGTGTAATCGTATTTGCGGTTATTTTGCATGAAGTTCTAGTTATCGTTACGGGCTGGGAAATTGCTTGGTGTGCAACTCGTTGAAGGTGGAAATTTGTTTTGATTAAGTTTGCACACACACACAAAAGAGAAGAAGAAGAAGTAAGCGAGCAAAAATTGAAGGATCCTACAATCAAGAAGATCAGATACTCTAAAATCTAAAAGCTAAATATAAGAAATAAATTAGAAAACCTTTAATCAAAAGCATTTATTTAATTTAAATTTTGCCAAAAAACGCATCGAATGCAGAAAATAATAGGGAAAAACATTTTTTTCTTAACTTAAGAAAATATTTTGTGGAATTTTTACAGCTGTTGGTATAATTTTTCTTTAGCATTATTTTGGTAAATTATTGTCTACCTCCATGTTTTTTGGTTTGTCTAAAAACACACACAAGGAAGAAAATTGTTTTGAAAACTAAAAATATTTCACCACGTGTTGGGATTTAATTTAAGAAAATAACACCCCCATGGTTCGAAAACTTATGGGTATAAGTTATGGATAATTGCTAAATTGTGACAAATATTTTACAATATATTTGATATCAATTTAGAAATAATAATTAAAAGATTTTTCCCCTCTTATAATTCCGAATGTCTTTTTTTAGTCGGTAAATTATCAGAAAACCCAATTATACTAGGTTATACTTAATTTATTCTATTAGCTATATATTTCTTGAGAATATTGCAGTACCCAGCAGAGTAGTGTATAAAAAGCAAAACTAACTGAGTTGTTTCTTGGCCAAAACTCAAAGCAAGAACTCAAACCCAGAAATGAAGGAATGAAGGAGTCAAAGACTGAGTCAGAATCAGTCAGTCAATCAGTTGAAAGAGGCAGCTGGCAATACAATTTCTTCGTTTACTTCGTTTACTAGATGAGTTAATTTTGGTTTCTATTTCTGAATTTGGTTTCTGGTTTTTCTTTTTCTTTTTTTCTGTTGGTAACTTTGTATTGTCATTGGCAATGATGTTGGTATCGGTATTGGTATCGGTATTGGTATCGGTATTGGTATTGGTATTGGTATTGGTATCGGTTATGCCACGTGCATTCTAATAGATTTGCTAAATGTTTGTTTAAAAAGTTTGATTGGATTTTGCATTTGATGCATTGTGTTTGTAATTGTTGTTGTTGTTCTCGTTGTTGTTGTTATTATTGTTGTATTGTATGCATTTCTGTGGCTTGTTTGATTGTTGTTTAAATGGCAATATTGCCTGCCACTCGTTCACATTGTAATAGACCTCAACTAACGACAAAATACAAAAAAAAAAAAAAAACGAAGAATAGAAAATTCTAAATGAAATTGAAATTGTGTCATTTTGTGGTTCTTGCTTTTTTGTTCTTTATATTTTTGCAAAGCAATTAATATAAAGTCCGTGAAGAACAGTAGTAAGGATATCTATATCCTCGGCTTATCTCAGATGGTAACCAAAACAGAAAACGCGTTAAGCTCCGTCAAATTAAACAACAGATTAACGAACTAAACAACCACAAAAAATACACACAGACAGACAGACAGACTGGAAGACGGACAGACAGACAGACACATCATTAACACTGCAAAAACACATTGAGTTCATCAGCTGCCAGTTTCCTTTCTCCTCTCTCCTCTCTCTTCTCTCTCCTCTCTTGTTGTTATTTGCTCTATCGCTCTCTGTATTTTCTATATATTCCCTTATGATGTGAGCCAAAACATATGGCCCGAAAAGTGCCTCATAGATGACAATTATTTTATTTGGATTACACGCTGACAGCCAACAATTTACTTCGAGGGTCTATAGTCTTTTTTTTTTTTTTTTTTTTTTGGCTTAGCCTTCGTCTTTCCCCTAAGTTATTAAGGGTTAAATGTGCTCCAATCATACGGCGTATTAAACACAATCGAGTGCGAAAATGCGTCACACTCGACACACTGAAAAAGAGTTTAATTAAAACCTAATTTAGCATGGCAAAGCAAAGCTAATTGCAACCTCTTAACCACAAAAATATTACTTGCCAAAAGGGGTTGATTGATGACATTGAAACATTGATTGTCGACTGAGAAACACTATTATATTTTCTTAACATATATAGCACTCTTACTCCGAACTGTTTGACTGACTGATTGGCAATTATTTGAGAATAAGGATTACATTTTAGAAATTTGCTTAGAAAATATAGTTTTTTTTTTTTCAATATTTGTTTATTTTATTCGTCAAGTTTTAAGCTGAAAATTAGTGTATTGGTTTTATAGAAATTTTTCTAAGATTAATGCCCTTCGATAAAAAATACGAGGTTTAAAACTAAGTTTTTTACCGATTTTTATAAAACTCATTTTCAAAGATTATTGCCTGAAATACTTGCTATTTTTCTAAAATTGAAAATTTATCCGATTGTCATGAAAATCATGTTCAAAGACATTTGGCTAAAAAAAATCGATAAGTGTTTTAGATATTCCTAAAAATTCAAACTCTTGCCTTAAAATATAGTCTGATAAATATTTAATTCCCATACAATCGACTTAAAATTTTAGCACAAATAACTAATCGATTTGTTGCGATGTATTCATGAGAAATCATTGAACTAAAGTCAAGAAGTTCAATATAAAAATTCTATAGACATGCGTTGCGTGTTTTGACTTAAGGTTTTCTTGCCTGTTGGCCAAAAGTAAATCAAATGGCAAATATATATAAAAACAAATGGAAGGAATAACATACGAGCATACAGAGAATAAATGTATATATATATTTATAGTATATATCTCGTTTGAGTAGCTTTTAGTGAAATTGTCGAGCATGGCAATTGTTATTAATATTATTAGCAGCAAAAATAAATAAATGAACGAATGCCTGTCAATTATTTAGCATAGTCAAATGATTAAATATCGTAAAAATGTCAAAGGACAAAGGCAGGGAAAAAAACATTCAAATAATATAGAAGAGACAGAGCTAGAAAGAGAAAGAGTAAGAGAAATAGTTATTTATCTGCATATTGCGCATACGACGTGTGTGACGTGTGTGTGTGTGTATATGTGTGTGTGTGTGTGTGTATGTGCATAAAAAGCAAACAAATAAAAATGTCATTTCACTAACAAATAAAATAGATTTTTATTGCATTCCACTTGCGCCATGGCCTCAAGTTTTTTTTTTGCTGTTTTTATGTTTGTTTTTTTCTTGCTTTCCTTTTTTGGTATTGTTTTTTTATTACGAGTATTATTATAGTTACAGTCTTCATATGGTTCAATGCGATTCGATTCGATTCGATTTGAATCGCTTTCGCTTTCGTTTTCACATGTCATAATAATAATAATGCATATTAGGTTCATTTTGTGCACTTCTATTGAAATCCTATACAAATCTAATAATCAGAAATAATCAAAAAGCAAAAGAATACGAAAGTTGTGTCATAAAAATCAAACAAACCAGGAATATCAAATGAAATACTATATATGTACACAAAAATTGAGCTCGACATTTGCATGAATGGGCTCATTTGCTCTTCCTCCCTCTGTCCCTCTCTTTCTCTAGGGAAGTGAGCTCTCAGTTTATTCAAATTATTGTCAATTGCTCATTGGAGAATTGCTTTCTTTAGATTTCGATTTATCGGGGTACTCTCTGTGAATTGTCCAGCTCCAAAGTGACCTTTTGAACTTGCCTTCTCAATATATATTTATATAATTAATGCAAAATACCAAACGACAGCTGCTTTCAATGTCTCTCTCTCTCTCTCTCTCTCTCTCTCTCTCTCACTCCTTCTCTCTCTGTGCGTGGGAGGAAAGTGTGGCAAGGGGGAGGAGGAACAATTAACACATTATGCCACCTTTGACACACACAAAAGCCACAACAATAAACCCAAACACAAGGGTAAATAATAATAAATAAAAATGAAAGCAGCTAAAGTCAAGTATGAGGGTTGAGTGTGTGAATGTGTGTGTGTCTGGTTGTGTGAGTGTGTGTGTTTGTGTGTGTGTTGCACATCTGCTGCTTAAACTGTCCAATAACACAAAGCAAACTAAACACTTGAAACGAGCTGCCTAATTATTAAAAAAAAAAAACAAGCAAGCGAACAATGCAACTCAATCAACATTTCAGAATTATTTTTTACTTTTTATGCAAAATGGCTGAAAATACCCGTTAGCTACAGTACAGACAGCCTAAGAGGAAAAAGGAAATAATAAATATAAAAATAGTGGACAATATTAAGTAGGAATTTAGTTAAAATATCGGATAAAAAATACCAGTAAATAAAATGGTATAAATAATGCAATTGTCCCGATCGAAAAAAAATAGTTATAATTTTAGGAGACTAGTTTTCTTTAAAGTATCATAAAATATTGAATCATTTAATTTAACTTGATTTGACTTGATTTTATTTTATACGTTTAATTTAACAAATCTTTGACTTGATTTTATTTTTTACATTTAATTTAACAAATCATTGACTTGATTTTATTATATATTTCCCTAATTTCAAGTTGTTATTTCAATTACAATAATTCATTATTGAGCTGTCCTAAAATTGTATTATGATTATTTTCATGGGATTTATTTGGAGTTTGCTCTCTGGAGCATTTGTCTAGCTGAGCTTATTACGCTCTCAGCGTAACCGCTATCAGCTTTCACTTTTGTGGCTGCCACAGAGGAGACCACAGCGAGAATAGGGAGAGGAGAGAGGAGAAAAGAGACCAGGAGACCAGGAGACCAGAGAGCTCTGCCGCTTTCAATTAACCCTCATTAGGGGCTCGTTTCACAAAGTAAAAGGGAATTGAGATGCCGACAAATTGATGGAGCTTTCTTACCTGAGATCGGGAATTCCTAAGCAAATGCGTGTCGCAATTAATTAAGCAGCCACTGCCAAGAGAAAGGGAAGAGAATAGAGTGAGGAGAAAGAGCGAGTGGAGAACTGAGAGATGACGCAGTTGCTTCGAAGGCAGGACGAGAAGTTGCGCAAGGATAACGTCGTTGTCGTTGTCATTGTCGGCATCGTTTGTTCAGTTATTTTGTTTGTTTGTTTGTTGGAGAATTGCCTCGGCCTACTCCTCCCCTGCCTTCTCTTCCGCCTTCTCCTCCCCTCTCTTCTTGCTGCATTGGCATCCAATTTCATTCCTTTATGCGACTTATTGAGTTTACTGTAGTACACTCCTGGTTCATTCCTTTTGGCCAGAAGGGTGTCGTCTACGAGTCGCAGTTCTCCGTTGTTGTCTCTGCCTTTCGGGCAAAACTTTAAAGCACTTTGCCGCATCCTTTTATCTACCTCTCTCTCTCTCTCTCTCTATCTCCCTCTCCCTCTCTCTCTCTCTCTCTCTCTCTCTCTCTCTCTTTCTACGAATTGGCGCTGCCAACGTGTGCGTAATTTAAGCTGCGAAACGTGTCCTGCCAACTTGAGGCAATGATTGCGCTTTTTGCCAGCTAATGAAATCAAACTGAGACGCGTGCAAAGGATTACTAAATACTCAGCTACACTTGGAGAAAAATGCACATACCAAAAATAAATGACATCATATTTGATCATGTCAGATTTAATATTAATAAAGTAAAACTAATTAAATCATAATTAGTACAATCAAATTTTAAAATATTACCAATAACTTTGGCAAAACTGGACCAATATTCAAGCGGAATGTCATTTTGATCATGATTTGGTCCCCAAATTGGTTCTGCATTTAAATTTTTATCATCTAGAAAAATAGATATTTTTCCAATTTTCTTCAAATTTTCCATACATACCCCTTGACATTTTTTCAAAAACTTTGATCCCTCATAACTTTTAAAAAAATTAACCGATTTTCATGCGAAATTTCATTGTGATCATGGCTCGATTAATAAATTCATTCTGCATTTAAAATTATAAAAAGTGATCCCTATCGGGAGCTTTTAAAATTAGGTCATCTTATATTAACTTAGGTTTCAAATAGTAATGAAATTCTGATGTCATAATTAGTATAAAACAGCACTTAAACATTATTCATCCAGGTCTTAGTAGCTGTCACTAGGAAGACAGACACTTTCTAAGGGATAAAACCAAAAACAAATATAAAGTCTAAGCCAGTTGATTATTTGTTTTGGGCATCATATCGAATTTGGCGTAACCTGTCAACACATTTCAATAAAAATGTATAAATCAAAAGGAATGAAATTATAAATCATTTTGCCTCCACCGACGACAGCGTGTTTCCACCCCTGGCACAAAAATATAAGCACACAAAACATAACCTCACTTGACATTAGGGGTTACAAAATAAAAAAAAAAGAGGGCAACAAACATTGCGCTGCATAACTCTCCCCCAACCCCTCTCTCTCACACTCTCTCTCTGTCTCTCACTCTTTCCTCTCACTCTTCTCTCCCTTCTCTCTCTGCCACCCCTCGCTAACAACCCTGGCAACCCTGTCCGAAGGGCGCACTCAAAATATGTTTGGCTTAAACTGAAACAAAATACGATCAAATGTAATCAAGCGAATACAATTACAATTACAATGAAATTATGCCGTTTTTTTATGATAAATTGTAACAGCTAAAATGGCAAGAGAAGGGAAGAAAGTAAGAGAGAGAGAGAGAGAGAACTGTAACTAAATTTTACTGAGAAATCTTTGTGTTTAGCAGCTGCTTAGTTTCATCTCAAACTCAAACTCAAAGTCCACTTCAAACGTCAAGTGCAATATCAAAAAAAAGGGGGTAGATACTCCCTCTTCATCCCCTCCTCACAACCCCCTCTTCATCCCCTTTTGAAATTATGAATATTATTCAATTTAAGTGTGTAAATGCTGTGTAATGAGTTGCACATCTGTTCGTGTTGAACATTTCAAGTACTCGACACAAAAGTCAGAGACTTTTTTTGTATAGTCCAAAATTTTCGTATTATTATTATTGTATTAAGGCACTTGCCGTCATTCTATTATGTGTCAGATGTCAAGTGTACAGTGTAAACGGCATCCCTTTAAAAAATCCATACACAAATCGAATAAGCGAGAAATTGTTTTTCTTTTCATATTTAACGAGCTGAAAATTGACAAATAAACTGATTAGATCAAGCTTAATGATACTTTGTATACATTTATATAAAAGTTATGAAATTTTGTGTAATTGGGTTTGACTTCAAATGCAAGTTTGTTTGGATATGAAAAAAGTGTCTTTTATGCAGAAAATGAAGAAAAAGTTAAAGAAAATTTAAAAAAAGATATATAAAATATATATTTGTAAAATATATATATATTTTATTTCTGATTCTTTTAAGTAAATATATGTGAGCATCGACAGCAAAAAAAAATTTTAATAACTTTATAAAATTTCCTTGCTGTACTTATGAAATATTATAATTATAAAACATCAGCTCAATATAAAATTTTGATAAAGAATTTTATAAATTTTTTAATTAAGGGATATAGCAATTATTTTATATATATTATTTATGTATGCATTTAAAATGTATAACAAATTTAAAATTTACAAACTTTTTTAATAAATAGAAATAAATTAAATAAATAAATATGCTTACTAAAATAAAAATCTAAAAACGTTCATAAAAAAACAATTAAATAATAAATTTTCTTAGAAATTATTTTAACTTTCTCTGAGCTATTTTGCTTCAAGACAACAGAATTTTACATAGGAAATTAGTAGATATATTTAGTAAATGAACTTTGTCAGAAAAACTATTAAGCTTTAGACTTCGAAATTTCTACTAAAAAGAATTAATTGAATACATACTCAAATAAGGGATTGATTATGAAATCATATTATATGTGTGCATGTAGTCTTTATCAATTTTCTCAAAGAGTGCCGCAGCTAAACAAACTCACAGATATTCCCAGAGTATCGGAGAGATACAAATGCATGTCAGTTTAAATGAGCATTGGGATTAAGTTGTCAAATTAGGCCCGAAAAAAGCAGAAAGAACAATTTCAATTTGGGCTCATGTGATTCACTGCGAAGTCAATCAAAAGAAATTTTCATTTTTTTTCAACGAAATGAGGCAGGTATTACATATGTATTTGTTACCTTCCTATACCTCCTTCCACTCCTCTCTTTCTCTTCCTTTTTCTCCCTGAAACGATATGTGAAATGTGACTTAATCAGCTTTATATAAATGCTTGTTTTGACAACGTCTCTCAGTATTTTTTTTGTTGGGTATCAACCCACACACAAACACACACACAAGCTGCTTATTATAATTACATGTATACTTATATACAGTATGTTTAGTAATTGTTTTGACAGCCAGCCATATAGAGTTATTTGTTTATTCATATTTTTTTAAATAATTATAGCTGAACAATTCTTTTTTTTACTTCTAAAAACTAAAAATAAATAAATAACAGACCAAGATATTTTTGCATATTTTCTTTGTCAACACAATTTCTTGACATACTGTTGGGATTTATAAAAAAAATACATTTTTATTGGTCTGACATTTGTGACATGCTTTTTGGGACTTTTGATTTCCGCTTTTAATTAATTTGTGTAACATGCTAATTGGTTTTATGCGTTTTACGCGTATTCAAATCGCTTGTTTATTATTTAATTATTATTTTCAATTTTGTGGTTGTTCTCGTTGCTCTTGTTGTTGTTATTTTTGGTGGTTGCGCGACCTCTATGAATAAATCATAAAACACTTAAATAATTTTCCGAGTGCTTGCCACTTTATTATGTGCTAATTAATCACCTAAACAAATTTTTGTGCGTTTCGGCCTCGCTTTGTTGCGTTTTTGTCCCACTGTGGCAACATTTTTTGGCTCACGCAAAATATAATATAATTAAGTTATCAAACCAACGACAACAACAACAACGAAAACAGCTTGAATAACTTTTAATATATGCAACAAACTTTTAGCCACTGCACACACACACACACACAGACACACACACACACACAGAACACACACACACACACAGGACACACACACACACACAAACTTCGTAGTCAACTAATTTATTTTGTCATAAGGAATTATTCAAATTATGCGAGTAATCAGCCAGCGTGGAAAACGACAGTCAAAATAACCGCCGGCTAATTTGTCGGTTGCTTAGAACTAAATGAAATCCTGCCTGCGAGGGTGGCTACAAAAGTTGTGTGGCAATCTCTATTTAACTCTTTAGTAATAAAAAAGGCTGCAAACCTTGTTAAAGGTTCGGTTCGGCGATTCGAACCATAGAGTAAGACATCGGTTCGGTTCGCGAATTGGCTTATATACTCCCTGAACCCAAGGTTTGGGTTCGAGCCTTGGTTCAATTTCATACAAAAAATATTTTTATTGTTATACATTTTTCTCTACATTTTGATCTTATTCAATTTTTTTTTAAGAAATCAAATTTTGATGATAATTTAAATTTATTTGAAGATTTAAATAGGTTTTTTTTTATCCAAAGTCTCAAATAATTGCGTAATATTAGAAAACCATAAACTGCATTCAAAATTATTTTTTTGTCGAACCAAACCTTTTTATTTTAGAAAGCGGTTCGGTTTAGGTTCGGGTTTGCAATGTAAATAATTTCAATGTAATAATTTCAAAAACCCCGACTAAAATATAAGTTTTAAGTAAATATTAATCGAGAGGGGAAGTACTTTTAGATTAAGGATTACACTTTAAATGGTTATTTTAAAACATGAAAATGTCGTATTTAATTTATGTTACTCAAAAAATATAATTACTGTTTATATTTATTTGTATGTTCAGCTAATTGAATATATTCACACTATTTGATAATATATTTTTTTCCTAATGGAATTGGAATTTTCCCAGTATACCTCTAAATATATATTGAAGTCCTTATAGAACTGCTTTGGTTAGCTGCCTCATTAGCCTTAATAATAGTTTAGGTTGCCAGCAAATCGCAGTAATACAAAGCGAGACACACGACTACCGTTTCCGTTTCCCTTTCCCTCTCCCTCCTCCTTCTCCTTCTCCCCTCTCTCCACTTTCTTCTCTCTCTTTGACCGCTGCCAGCCGCAGACAAACTTATCGCCTCAAATATCGCATGTGAAAAGTCAAAGGGAGCAGGTCCTTTTGGTAAGTCCTTGTTACTTATCTCTCTCTATCTCTCTCTCTCTCTCTCATACTCTCCCTCTCTCTCTTTATGCTTGCCTCATTTAACACCCACTCGATCAACGCGCTCGAATTTCCTTTCAATTTCAATTTGAATTGTGACCTTCTTCTGCTTCTTCTTCGACTTTAGCTGACTTTGACTGTATTAAGAGCGAAAAGAGAGCGGGGAGAGCGGAAAATAATGCGACAGGGCGTGTTTGCTTGCGCCACGTGTCACCCTGTATTTAATTAGCTATTTATTTACTTGCTGACATGCCGAGCAGCGCACGGAGATGTTAGCAGTGGGAAAGTGGGCAGAAAAGAGAATGGAAAGGAAGGGGTGGAGAGGGGAGGGATGGGGTAAGAGGTGGGAGGAGGGAGGAGGGAACAGTCGCACGCACAGTTAATAAGCAGTTAAATCGGCTACAAAGGACGACAAAGGACGACAAATATGCCCAGCAGCTGCTTGGCAAACAGTCAAAGAGAAAGAGTGGGCAAATTTAAGAGAGTGGGAAGTGGGTTGTGGAACATAAGTCGTGGGTCGTGGGTTGTGGGTAGTTGGACTGTCACACGCTTCGCTTGTCTCACATTTTGTTGACACACACTCACACACACACACACACACACACAACGCATTTTTAATTTGCAACTGTGGCAAGGTGAGAAGGGTAACCGGGGTGGGAGAGTGCACTGAAAAAAACAGACCAGCTTCTAAAATCAAAAACATACATCTTAAATATTTGGTTCTTAAAATACGATTATTTTAAGACCAAATTACTAAAACTACGATTTTTAATCTAAAAGATCATTAAATCTTAATATAAGAATAAAAATCGTAAATTGTTAGGAAAGTATAAATAAATATGTACAACTTCATATGAAATAAATGGTAACTCCGTGACACTGCTTTAGTTAAGAAGCAGTAGGCAGAAGTAAATTACAATAACATTTTTAAAAAATTACCAAAACAAAATAAAATATATACACACATATAAAAACAATTATTAATTAAGAATTAAGAATTATATGTTCTCGACTCATTTTTTAGACCAATAATCTTAGTTCTGAGACCAAAATCTTGATTTTAGAAGTTTTTTTTTATCAGTGTGTGGAGTTGTGATATTTTTTATGATTTTTTTGGTGCAGCCGATTCAATTTGATATTACTGCTTTTTGGTTGGTTTCGTTTGGTTTTCATTTTTAATGTGGCAACTTATAAAAAATAATTGATACTAACTTATGCATGTTGTCATCTCTAACTGTCATCATTAATCGTTGACTTTTTGCTAGTTGAACTTTTAAGCTAATTAAAACGCCTAAAAAATATTAGCAATAGTTTAGAACTTGGAAATATATATAAAAAAAATATATACAAAATTAATGCCTATTTTTAAATTAATATAAAATATTTATAAATAAAAATAGGCCACTTTATAAAAAATTTTTCTATGCACATTCAAAAACAGCTGATTTACCTTCTAAAAAGTTGGCAACACTGATTCCAGTCTAGAGAGCTGTCTCTCAATCTCATTAGAGGAATAATTCTGCATAGCTTTCTGTAGTCCTTTTCTTCAAGGAGCTTTCGGAACAAAGGCGGCATCAAGTGTAAATCAATACGCTTGTCGGCTCCTAAACTAATTAAAACATCTTGTGCGCTTTGTGGCAAGGACAAAGCTTTTGTTCGGCTCTAATTTGGAAACGAAAACCGAGTCGAAGACGAAACAGGATGCCAGGATGAGGGATGAGGGATGAGGATTGAGGGAAGGTCCTGCTCCTCAGTTGACGGGGCCGGAACTAAAAGCCAACAAAAGAAAAACATGTCATAAACTAGCGCAAAAGGACTCCACGCTGTGTCCCATTGTTCAGGGCTTGGAAATTATGACAGGACCTTGCAAGGACCTGACTGATGTCTGTCTGCCAGCCATATAATTAGGGTTGCCTTTCAGTAGGGAAGGGTTTCGGGATTCTCGGGGCACTGGCAGTTTTTTAATTGAATTAAAGCTTGCACACGAGCAAAGGGAAAATATAAAAATAAAAAATGAAAAATATAAAAATTATACCCATGCAGATGCATTTGGCAGGACATTAGCTTAGGCGCCGCTATCAATATCCTTGAACGCAACGGGTTGTCTCCCAGCCAGACTCTAATTATAGAGTCCATATTTCCGAACCCAAACCCAACAATTTTTCCATGCAATTAATTTGTTATCGCAACGAGTTGAAAGAGTGCAACTTCAATCAAATTGATTGAATTGCATGACATGCGATTCAAAATGGAAATACATTGATATAATCATACGTTATATTTGAGTTTAGATTTCATAGTTCACGATAAACGGCAATTGGCCGGGCCCAAAGGCCAAAGCTAGTTAGCCAAATGGCACAAAACTTTTTCCAATTTGTTAGCCACAAAAAAACTTTGTTCATAGATGGAGATGGAGACGTTGATGGAGACGGAAGTATTCGAATGAATATGTATGGAAGTAGCTCAACAATGACCATTATAATGACAAGATGTTGTGTCCTCTTTCTCAACATACACTCAAAAAATTATTACTCTGAATACCACCGAAAATAATTTAGAAACAAAATTATTTAAACAAAAAAATCCTAAAAAAAGCCAGATAAATTCGAGTTTTTATAGATAGAAAACATATTTTAAATATTTAAAATCTTTCCCGAAAATAGTCCTTAAAAACTGACCCTAAGACTTTAAATATCAGACTAAAATTAGCGAATTAGATTTCGAAATTTGTTTTTTTTTTTTTTAAAAAGATTTATTTTGTTTCTACTGAAAAACTTTAATCCTAATAATATCCTTGAGAACGTAATTCTTTTAACTAAAGACTTAGAAAATCGGATCAAAATGATCAGCTTAGTTTAAATATAAATAAATAATAAATAGAAAAAAGCTAACGTTAATAATTTCCAAAACTCTTTCTTCAAAATAAGCAAGTATTTATTTATTTAATTAAAAAAAGGTCCAATAAACATTTAGAAAACCCTACATTTAAGAAATATGATTTTAAATATTTAAATATAGCACTCGAAATATTTTAATAATTTGAATAACACTTTACTAGCTATAAGAAAAGTTATCTTAATTCTAGTGTGTCAGTTTATATACTAAAGAGTTATTTTAGAAAAATAAAATAATACATTTTCTGAGTGTATACCACCATCTCTGTCGCACTCGTTCGCTCTCGCTCTTTGCGTAGTTCAAGTTGCAAACAGTTTTATTAAGCTGCTGAGCTCTTGTGTGTTAAAAGTCAATTTTCCAATTTGCAAACTGTCAAAAACATTCGAAAAGCAATTTGTGCCATAGCACACACACACTTACACACACACACACACAGACGTACGCACGACAGAGCGAAAGACAGCGTGCGAGAGAGTGCGAGAGCAAGAGAGAGCGAGTACAAGCCAAATTGCGTATACGCCTTGTATGCTTTTGGGCGACGACACTTTGCGGCAGAAGTTTTCCAATAAAACGGCAAAACTTTGCTGCGAACAAAATTAAAGAAGACGACGGTGACGATGACGATGACGATGAGAATAACGGTTGCCCATGGGGTTGTTCTTCTGCTGCTGCTGCTTCTTCTTCTTCTTGCTAGCCGAGTAGTTCGAGTTAAAACAGACTTATAAGTTTGGGACAATGTTCTCGATCGTTTAATAAAACTGAGAAGATAATTCAGACATACAGAGGGTGTTTTAATTTCAATTTTCCTTCAATTATTTGAAAACAAATTAGTCTTTTAATAATTTATTTCATTTTTGGAAATGTTAAATATTTCTTACAAAAATTTGTTATATTTTTCTTTTTATTTATCAATAATAAAATATAAATAAATAAACAATATCTCAAGAAATATTTAATATATATATTTTTTACAACTTATTTTTGTTCTTTGGGACTCTAATTCATTTTTGGCAAATTTCAATATTTTTTCTAACATTTTTTTATGTGCTTATATTTCTTAAGCAATTTTTAAACTGGATTAAGGCGATTTTAAGTGATTTTGGCAATTCAAAATATTTGTTCAAAAAATTCTGTGTAATTTGTTTGCATTTATTTTTGATTAAATTTTCTTACGTTTAGGATGGTTTCAAATAGTATCTCTTATATTTATTTGACACTTGTTTGGTTTATTTGAATTTAAATTTAATTTTTAAATATACTACATTTATTTTAAAATTTTAATTAATGTTTTGTCGCTAAAAAATATTTATTTTAAAATTTAATTGACACTTATTTTTATTATCTTAATTTGTTTTAAATATATACTTGTGTTGGCAGGACATTAGCTTAGGTGTTTACAGACTACAAATTTATTGCAACTGGGCATTTAATAGTCGAGCAGCTCGTTTGTAGTTTTCTTACGTTTTTATTAATGTTGTTGTTGTTGTTTTTGTTGTTGTTGGGGGATGATGCTCAACGCCATTTAAGTTTATGGACAAAAGGGGGAATGTCAACCATTTTTCGGAACGTAAATTGTTTGCTGCCAATGTGAAGTTTATGAAAAAGATTAAAGTTGAAAAGTGGTTGACTGGGGAATGAGACAAGGGATGTGGTAGGGGGTGGGGGAGGGGATGGGGGATGCTTGTGGACTGGCGCGTGCTCTGGGAAAACTCAAGCGCCACATGAATGCCAAATGCCAGCGGCAATGATGATGATGATAATGATGATGGAGATGATGATGATGATGATGATGGGCGGGCAACACAAAATGTTGCAAAATTGAAAATGGCTGAAATGTGCTACATGTGTGTCTCTGTGTGTGTTTGTTTGTATTTGTGTCTATGGGGGTGGAAAATTGAGTTTGGTGCCAGTTGGGGAAGCTTGTAGAAGGAGGAGGGGGTGTTAAGGGATGGGGGGGGGGAATGTTGCCACAACAGAGCAACAGCCAAAGATGAAAGCAGACAATTTGCCAGCACTTCATCATCACATTGAGCATAATAATGATGATGATGGGCGTTTCAGCCATCAATAAAACTTCCCTCTCTACATCTCCCTCTCTAGCCGTCTCTTTCATGCTGCTGCTGCTGTTGCTGTCACGCTCTCTCCGTTCTTTTTTTTTTTTGGGCTTATGACGCACCATGAATGGAAATTACAAAATTGATTTTGATGATTTAATTAAAATGAAGAAGCACAAACTCAAATTATAACAGTCGGCGAAACGGCAGCAACAACAACAACAACAGCAACAACTACAACAAACTTGGCTTTTTGAGTGGCCTCCCTCTGTCCCCCCTCCCCCTTCTATTCCCTCCTACCTTTTCCCTACGCTTCTCTCCTCTTCCAGCCAAATGTCAATATTCATTTAACATTTGAAACTCTCCCTGTCTTTGTGTGTGTGTATGTCTGTCTGTCTGTGTGTCTGTCTGTATGTGTGTGTGTGTGTGTGTGCAAATGTGGCCTAAAGCTGCTAACTTTAATTTATTTTCTTCGTACAGATTTGAGCGACAGGAAATTAGACTTTGAGTTGAGTTTTTGGCTCCTTGAGCTTTGTTATTACTGTCACTCATCTATGCTAATTGAACTATATAGATTCATTTTCCAGTTAGCCAACTCACTAAACAGTCAAAAGTTACTGTCACAATGTGCACAGCATTTAGAAATATAGTTAAGTTATTTAATGTTAAAGTTGATCATGTATATTATGCATAGATATTTACATTTATGCTTATTCTATTATTTATTATTATTATTTCTTTTTTTTAACATATTTTCTTTTATTATTATAATAGTATTTTTAGTAGGAAATATAGTTATATTCAGGGCTGCCCCAGAAAGCGAAACCAACTGGAAATCTCCCAAAAATGTATGGAGTATTCACAGATTTTCGGTTGAGTTCGCATTCTGGAGTTTCTGTATGGAGTTTTGAGAGATTTTCTGTTGGTTTCGTTTTTTTTATAATATATTAAATTTTTAATTATAAACATACTTTATTTAAATAAATGTAGTATGCATAAATTATTAGTTTTTCGAGGTACTTTCTTATTATAATAATTTTTTTTAGATTTAAATAACTATAACAATCTTTTGAGGAGATTTTTTAGCCTGTTTTTTGAAGCTCATAGACGACAACTATTTAATATTTAAAATATGTTATAGTTTTCACCTTATTAATGTAATTTATTTATTATTCAGATGGTTAGAGTTTTTCAGGAACTGCATTTTATCATTCTGAATACGTAAATTGGAATAATTCATATTTAATATTTTATTTAAATTAAAATTAATTTCTAATTAAATATAATAAACCTCGCCATTTAATGGAACAATTAATGAAACGATGATTAACTTAAACGCAGTTATTTAATAACAATATTGCATGCACTTGGTATTTCAATAAAATGTTAATTAGTCACGTTTAAACGTTCTTTTAACTGTTCATTAACGAACACATACAAATATATACTCAAATATAAGCAATTACCCAGCAGCCTCAACTACTTATTAGCCTTAATTAGTTGCCAAAGTTGATTTGCTCATGGAAAAGCACAACAGAGAACATTTTCACTTTCTGTTTTGCCAATAAACGACACTACACAACAAAAGTGGGATGGCAAGTGCAGGGAAGTTGGGAGGTACTTGGTGTGAGGGAGATAGCTAGAGCTACACAGAGCGAAACAATTCGATTTTTCATATTTAAAACATTGCATTTCAAACTTGATATTATATTAAGATTTAAAATAAAGTCGAGTATTTCGAAGTTAAAAATTAATATGAAATGTAAGTATTTGATTATTTTAAAGCTAATAAAACAAAAAGTTAAAGGTCTTAGCTAATAACTGGTGAAGAAATTTAATTTTTTCTGTTAATTGGAAAATTATTTATTTATTTGTTAATTTATTTCTTTATTTATTTACTTATTTATTTATTTATATATTTATTTGATTGTTTATTTTACCTCGACTAAAACCAGTCGGCAAAAAGCAAAAATTATGCAATAAAAAGTAATTTCAAAAATAAGAATTAAATAAGTAAAATAAGTAATTAAGTTAAATTATCAATGGCACTTTTAGTTAAACTTGATTCAAGATTTTTTGTTCTTATATCAATATTGATCTAAGAAAATGTATGCTCATTTTTAATTATACCTACTTATAAGAAGCATATACTTTTAGTAGCAAGATTACTTAATTCGAGTACATACGTCAATTTTCTCTCAGTGTACAGCTGCACGCTCGGCAAATTTGTAATGCAAATCAGTTTCTGCCTGAGCGACAAATTGACAACGAAAATAATTTAACGCGCCATTATGTTTAATTAAACAGCCGCAGCAAGCAAAGCGAGCAGAGTAGATAACAACAACAACACACAACACACACAACAACAACAACAAGAATATCCACACACAATCACACACAGACTCAAAACAAGCAAAGCAACAACAACAACGGCAACGGCAACAACAACATAATGATAATGAAATTTCCATCAAAAATAATTTCTTATTAATTTGCGCAAATTGCATTTAATTACTTTGAGCGCAGCAGCAGCGACGCCGGCGGCGACGACGACGGCGACGACGGCAAACGGAAATCCAAAATATGCGACCCACACTCCCACAGTTCCACAGTTCCACACTCCTACGTCCCACACTCACCATCCACAAGCAGTCTCTTCAACACGCTCGCTTGCTCGCTCACTCTCATAGTGTTGTGCTCTCTTTGCGTTTGCACTCTCGCTCTCTCGTTTGCGTTTGCGTTTGCCACTAATTAGACAGACGCTTTAACTGCGCGCTGGTTGGCAGAGCTTTACACACACACACAAACACACACACACGCCGAGTCAGACAGTTAGACACACGATAATTCTAATTAGAGCTACGGGCAATTTAATTGAATTTTATTTCCACAGCATTTTTGTGCCACGTCAATCGTTGTTACGCCATTTTGTGTTTGTCCAAATTGTCTGTCTGCTTTTGGGCTGCTTCTTCTTCTTCTGCTGCTGCTGCTGCTGTCGCTGCCTCAGTCGCTGCCTCAGTCGCTGCCTCAGTCGCTGCCTCAGTCGCTGCTTTGTGCGTTCTCTTTAGCTGTGCATCTCGCTCTAGCTTTTGTGTGCGTCTGTTTTCATTAACAATTTGACTGTGGCGGCCATTTTGCTTTTTGTTTAACTTTGTACCTTGTTCTTCTTAAGCCTGTCTCTCTTCCTCTCTTTCGCTCTTGGTCTTGTAATTAAGCTCATTCAGTTTTGCAATTATCTTTGATGACCTTAGCGTTGTTGTTGTTGTTATAATTATTATTGTTATTATTGCTGTTGTTGTTGTTCTTCTTCTTCCTCTTGTCTGCTTGTCTGCTTGCCTGTTTCAATTAGCGCCTATTCCTTGCGTTGCCCAATTTCGCCATTGCTGCGTTTAATTGCTCCTGCTTCTAATTAACTGACACTTGTCTTTATCACTCTTTATCTCTATATCTATCTCTATCTCTGTCTTATGCTCTATCTCCATCTCTTTCCATTCGCAGGTCTGGTTCCAGAATCGACGCGCCAAGTGGCGTCGCCAGGAGAAATCGGAGAGTCTCCGTTTGGGACTGACGCATTTCACACAGCTTCCACATCGCTTGGGATGCGGAGCTTCCGGTCTCCCTGTGGATCCTTGGCTCTCGCCGCCGCTGCTGAGCGCGCTGCCAGGTAAGAGAGTGTGGAATAGATAGGGATGAGCTTTAATTTAACGATATCGATAGTTTATCGATATTTGGAAAAGTTATATTTGAGTAAAAAAGGATTTTCGATACGACATACATTGATTTTTATGGGCCTACGGTCTACGGTTAGTGAAAACATCTTAGAATTGACCGTAGACTGATTTTAGTAAAATAAAAACGATGCACCCTAAAATCCTTTCTTGATTTAAAAAAACAGTTGTATATAATTTTTTGTTTTTAGACAATTAAAATTTTTCTCAGTGTGATACATTTAAATGCCACACCCACTGTAAATTATTTGTTCATTTGCAGGTTTCCTGTCGCATCCGCAGGGCGTTTATCCGAGTTATCTGACGCCGCCGCTGAGTCTGGCACCTGGCAACCTGACCATGAGCAGCCTGGCCGCCATGGGGCATCACCATGGGCCGGTACCGCCGGTACCGCCGTCTTCGCACGGATCACATGGTCCGCACAGTGGGCAACTAGCGCCGCCGACGAGCGGACCACCCCCACCCCCGCCACTGGCAGCGCATCCACACACACACGCACACGCACACACACATGGACACGGACACGGACACGGACATCATCATGCGGTACCGTTGTCGCATCTTTCGCCGCATTTGTCGCGAATGTCGCCGCATGCGAATTCGCTGTCGCCGCATCACATTGTCACGACGCTCGCTTCGCAGTCGCAGTCGCAGTCGCAGTCGCAGTCGACTTTGATGACGACCGCATGCTCGACGGCTTCGTCTTCTTCTTCGTCGCTGGAATGCAGCGGACCCGATGTGTGTATGTCACCGCAGAACCTCAGCATTTCCAATCCCGATTCCAATGGCGATCTACGGGATAACAGCGATGCCGAGGAGCGCAACGAGGAGCGCGAGGAGCGTGAGCGAGAGCTGCTCGATGTCGGCAGAGAGAGTCCCCCGCCCCCGCTCCCGCTTAGCGCTGGTACCGCACCCTCCAACTCCAACACCCCCTCCTCCGTCCCCTCGGTGGACATGCGCAGCAATTCGATTGCAACGCTGCGAATCAAGGCGAAGGAACATCTCGATAATCTCAACAAGGGTCTAGTCCCCATGGTTTAGCTTTACCCTTTTTTACCATCCACATGCAATCCACAAGCTGTTAGCCTTAGTTAACCCGAATCGTCCTGAGCAGCATTTTTTCGAATTTCTTAATGAAAATTTCAGGACTGATAAATTTGAGTTCGCTGAATCCGAAAAACATATTCATTTTGTTTGTCCTTGTCAGGATAATCGACAGGACCATTTTTTCGGCTGTTACCATATGGTAACGCTGGGAAGTACAGGGTACAGGTTTTCTTAATGCTACAAAATACAAATGTTTGAGAAAAAGTCTAATAAACACAACTTAACTCAATAGGGGGGCTCTTCCTTGATATATAGGACCAAATTTGGGTCAAATCGGTGCAGTATATCGTATATATAACTCAACTGTCATAGGAACAATCGGGGTCAAATTCACCTTTAGTATGAAAAACTTTTTTCTATTCTGAGATATCTCAACCAAACTCTTAGAATGTGTGTCTTATATGTTGCTACACATCCTGACCAAATTTGGTTCAAATCGGACCATTATATCATATAGCTGCCATAGGAGCAATCATATTTTGTAAACAAAACAATACCTAAAAGCGAAAAAATGTATGGAAAAAACCTGTACCCTGTACTTCCCAGCGTTACCATATGGTAACACGAAAATAAAAAACGCAAATTAAGCGAAAAAAAGTGGTTTTTATTTAGAATTTTTTTCATAATTAATAAGTGCACTCTTTTACCTTTCTAATGATGTGTGCATTGCATATAGTTCAGTACTAAATTTAGTCAAACGGTTTAAGTTTACTTGCGACGAATTGCCAAATGCCGTTTTTTTGCACTGCAGAATATAATGAGCAACTTAAAGCTCATTTTTCGATCAGCTAACTTCAAGAGATTTGTTCAATCAACTTTTTATTACTTAGAGACAACAATTTACTCTTAGAATATCAAATAAAAGTTAATCTAACTTTAATATGTTGTCTAATAATAAAGTTTTAGTAAATGCCTATTGCTTGTTACCATATGGTAACGCTGGGAAGATTCGGGTTAAGTCCACATAACATACATTCCACAACACACAATCCACAAATCAAAATCCCCTAAGTAATATTATCGTTCCCAATTAATCGTATGTGTTTTTAGTTTAGCGAATTGACCGTTGTAATCTTTAATTTGTATGGCCGAGAAACCAGTGAAACAAGAGTTTTCAAAATAAAATAAAAGGGCGTGTTCCAAGTTCCCTAAACACTGCAATTCTCCAAAAATAACTATAAATTAAGAATGTTGCGTTGCTCAATTGCTTTATTTTAATTTACACAAAACTTTCAACATCTTGGTGAAATAGTAGCGAAAGCGTAATTTGGAATACGCCTGCTAAATAGATTTTAGATTTATTTGTATCTCAATAAAAAAACCTACAACTGAAACTTAACCCAATGCATATTAGCACTAAATAAATAAACAAGTTTTAGCTCACATCGATTTTGAAATTATTCACGTTTATGCATTTTTGGGAGGCTGGGGAAATTAACATTTTGCCAACTGGCGTTAAATGCAAATTGGAATTGTGATGACCACAAAATGGACAGAATGCATTTTCCGTTACCAGAATAACAATCGATTGCAGTCTGTTAATGTAATGCGATTTGTGGAATTGGTTTGCGAATTCCATTAATGGAATGTGTGCAAGCATGTGTGTGTGTGTGTGAGTGTGTGTGTCTTCTTCAGTGATTTGCAGCACACTACAACACTACACTACAAGGCATAGCACTGATTTAGAGGGATACAAATTTAAATGCAGATTGAATTTATATTCCAAACCGGTTTCAGAATGATGTTCCGCATAAAAATCGGTTGATTTTTGATATGGAAAATTGGATGTTTGGAAAACATTTAACATTTTCTAGATGATACAAATTTAAATGCAAAACATGATCAATATGGATATCCGCTTGAAAATCGGTTAATTTTTAAAAAGGTTCTGAGAGTTTGAATTACATTTTTCGTACAGTGGGATAAATAAGCGAAGAGCAGTTTCTGTGAATTGTAAATTTGACCTGAATTGGATGTAAGAGTCTATCAGGTGTGTTCCACAAATCTCTAGAGTTTTTGAAGAGAATTGCTTTTGAAAACAATTGCACGAAATGTCAGAGATTTAGTTTTTTCGAACATATTTTCAAAGTTTCAACAACATTTTTAGGTTGAGAAATTGTTT
Source organism: Drosophila phalerata (assembly GCA_951394115.2). Classification (NCBI taxonomy): domain Eukaryota; kingdom Metazoa; phylum Arthropoda; class Insecta; order Diptera; family Drosophilidae; genus Drosophila; species Drosophila phalerata. The sequence goes on from OY729850.1 coordinate 2,182,279, forward strand.
ATATAATTAACAAAATTATAAAAAATGTATTTCATGTATTTTTATTCAATTTAAAAATTAATTTACTTTAATTCCATAATTATATCATTTTGTAAAATCTCTTAACAATTTTTGTAGAACACCTCTGAATATTATTTTTTGTATTATAATGAGCTTTCAATTGAATGATTGAAGATGTGATTGAATAATGAGCTACACTCGCATTGTTAATCTTCAGTTCGAATCTCATTAATGACTCAATTAATAATCAAGGATTTAATAAGAAAGGACTTAAGAGAGAGCGAGGGAGAGAGAGAAAGAGAGAGAGGGAGAGACAAATTGAAATAAGTGACAAGCAGCAATTAAATGCAATTAAAATAGACTAAATGCACAGCAAACAAAGGCGCATAATGACACATAATTGACAGGTAGAAGAAGAAGAAGGGGGGGTGTAAGAGGGGTGGCATATGGAAGGGGTTGTCTCAGTTAAAGGTAAGAATAAGTGCACGTATTTGTGGCAAGTGCGGTAGTCGAATCTAATAAAATAATGAATAAATTATAATTGATTAACGCCGCAGGCAATTAAAATGTAAGCATGTTGACCACCCCCAACCACCCTGTCCACACACACACACACATTGCAGCTCTGTCGACCTCGGCACAGTGTCGCTTGTATGTATGTGTCTCTCCCATATGCACAATGATAATTGCTGGCAATTATACCCAAAGCTTATCACACGCACAAAATCTTAAAAAATCTCTCTTTCAAATGCACATACAGTGGGTCAAGTAAGTATGGTGACAAATATATAAATAAACGTACGAGCATTTCATTTAAAAAAAAGTTAATTTTAGCCCTATGAATTATATATTTTTTGGTAGGAAAATAAAAAAGTGAAATGGTTTTTAAAATTCATTTCTAATTTATTTACAGTAGGTGCAGTAAATATTTTAACAAATATTTTTTTTACTTTATAGTATTTTTATTTATAAGAAAACATAATACAAATTTAGGAACATTTTTGTTTTGCCAAAAAAAAAATGGGCAAATAATTTTTAAAATGTCAATACACTTACTAAACTTACTGTAAATAGTTTTAACAGTGTATAGTGGAAATTACTCGCGTAAATCGCCAGGGGAAATGAATGGGAATCGGTATAGGACAAGGTATAGTTATAGTTATAGCTATAGTTATAGATATAGGGATAATGGCATGCTAAGGGTGAATTTAGGTTTCATTCGTATTGTGAGGCAATTGCAATCCATTTGAGACACTTAATTAATGCATTGGAAAATTACAGTTTTTAATGGAAGTGCATTACAGCATAAATAATACCTTTAAACTGAGCAGAAAGAATTTCTTAAATCTTACAATTTTTTTTTGTATTTTTCATTTAATTTATTTTTAATATTAAAGCACATATAAAATAAAAATTAAGAATTCATTAAATTTTAAACTAAAATGGAACAGGTCAGTGGCGCCATCTATGACTCGTTTAAGCGTTGAAATTGTTTGGCAAGCAGTTTATACAGTCACTGCTTTAGCATAAAATGCAAGCAGTTCAAATACTATTTTGGCGCGCTCCAAAAATAAACTTCGTTAAAAGGGTTAAAATTAGGTGATAGGGGGCATTAGGGGCATGCCAATTAAAATTTAGAAATTAGACAAAATTAAGGTAAACATTTTAATGAAGATTTAAAATTCCCTCGGGAAGAGAAGTTGGAAAATTTAGTTCTAAAAAAAAATATATATATGAAAAAATCAAGAAAATTCTAAAAATAATTATGCAAAACTTTAAAAAATTCAAGAAAATAAAAAAAATCCAAAAGTGGGTCGAAAAATAAAAACTACCCAGTTTCGGACTGCACTGCTTGCTTGCGCAAGCAGTGCGTTACAGTTTAAATTATATTGTTTTATTTAATTGATTAAATACAAGAGTAAATTTGTTTATCTACATATAAAATTGGACCTTACATTATAAATTAATTAAAATGAATTTAAAGCTGAACTGCTTTTTAATAAATATTGTTCCTATTCAGCGAGCAGTGCAAGTTTGAATTTTAAAAAGCTTTTTGAAATGCAAGCTTTTTTCAACTGTCAACTGTCACTGCATTTGAGCTTTCATTTGATGCAATTTATCAAGTGAAAAGGCAATTTCGAGCATTCAATTTCCCAGCTGTCAAACTGTAAATGAAAATTGAAATTGAAAGGGGAAATGTGCATTTTATTATTAGCTTACAGGCTGATTGAGTGATAAAGAAATTACAGAAATAAAGGGAAAACAAAGTAGGTGCCAAGAAGCATCCATATAAGGCGAAAATAATGCAGTCTTTCTTTAGATCAAACAGAATTAAAAGAACACATGTGTGCAGTGAAAGGGAGAAACATATATATATCACTCTCTCGCTTGCACACTTACTCTTGCACTGTGGACCAAAAATAAGTGCAGTGGAAGCCAAGTGGATGCCAAGTGGAAGCCAAGTGCAAATCAAAGTCCAAGTGAATTGAACTTGAAAGAGCGAATGACGAATTCAAATTCCTGACTCATTTGCAAGCTTTTTTTGCTCGCAGACATAGACTGAAGAGAGAGAGAGAGAGAGAGAGAAAGAGAGAAAAAGAGAGAGAACAGTCTAGTGACAATGCAACAACTCTCTCTTACAACCGCTCTCTTTGTGTGTCTGTCTATAAATAGAAATTGTCAAAAACCACCGAGTCCATTGGATGGCGCTTATTGAAGATTCTTTCAGCGGAAGCGCCGAAAGCAGTAGAATGGGGGGAAGGGGGCAGAAGAGGGGAGATTGAGCAGCTGCCCACAAACATAGAACTTCCGATTCAGCCAGCCAAATGCTCAAACTACATGCCTACACTAAGTCAAGAAAGTGTTTGAACAAAATCAATCAAATTTACACATAACTCATCAAAAAAAATCTATAATAATTTTTCTTGATTTTTCTTATATTTCATATTCTATTTACTCTTTCTTATAGTTCTTAGACCCAATTTATAGCACTTATTTATCGTTCTTAGTTCAAGTTTTAAAAAGAAAAAATATTTTTATTGATTCTTTTATTTTATCTAACTAATTTAACCATTCTTTTAAATAAAAAATGTGCATATATATTTTGTCAAAAAACTTTCTCGACTAAATTGTATGTTTCCATTACACATTTACAATCTACATTGTACACTCAATACAATACAATAATATCCACAATTGGATCCTAAGTATTTAATTTTGCCTACCCACAAGATATATCGCATATTGATGACATACAGCTGATCGCGACCGTTTGGTCGATGATGAAAGCGTTGGCGGTATTTCTTTTCATATTTTCTTTTTCTCATTCTTCGTCTTCTTCTTCACATTTCATTCTCCATCTATTTTGTTGTTGTTCTTCTACAACTACTATGCGCTTGCTTTTTTGTATATATAAAATAACAATGTTAAAAATAAAAATGTTCAGCACGAAATGAAACCAGCGCCAAAATACACAAACACAACAAATTATCGAACAGCATTTTGTGGATATATCCACATCGCCTATATACAAAGCAAATATATCTATCTAACTGAAAAATTCGACTTTTGCCGCGCACCATAAATGTCCGCGTCATTTATTCCGATTGCTTATAGAGAGCATATGCTGATTTTCAGATTTCGGTTGAACCAAAATTATATTTTGAATTTCTGTTAGCTTTCATATTTTTCGATTAAATTTTAAAGAACACATTTATACTTATAATTAACAGCTTGCTAAATACAAATACATTAGTAAATTGCATTGAACTAAATTATATGATCTAAAAATCTTAGACTAAGCATTCAAATATTAAATTATATTATAATTTTATTATAAAATTATTTTAATTACTCAATAAATAATTAAATAAGCAAAGTTAAATAAAGCAATTTTTTAATATTTCTCAGCTATGTTGTGTCAAAATTTCAACCTTCTATGCCTTACCGCTTGACTACATAAAGATCAGTCAATCAGTCAATTTATTTTCATATATTTAGTTTAGTTATATAATTAAATATTATTAGAAATTTGTAAGACTTTAATAATTACGCAAGAAATAAATACTTGCAATTAATAATCGGATATTATTGATACATTTATTCCTTTAAAATATTTAATCAAGTAGTTAATAAATAAATTTAAAAATATTATATTTAATGAAAGTACCTTACATTCCTAAAATATTCTAATCATTACAAAATTTTAGCCAAGTATTAAATACATGATTTAATAATATTAGAAAATGTTAGGCCCACTCTAATCTATATACGTCTGTATACTACTTATTTGCTATAGAAATATTTCAACATATTGCCGTTGCTCTTCTCTAATATTTTCTATGTTTCTTCTCTATCTCAGATCTCTATTTCGTGTTTCGTATTTAGTTTGCTGTTCTTCTGTTCTTGAATATTTTCTGTTCGATCTGGAGACGTACAGTGCGGCATATTGTAGACTATATCCGAATATATTTTTGTCGCAATTTGACATCTAGATAATTATATAGATATAGATATAGCTATATTCATGAATATATATATACACGAATATATGAATGTATTCACTGGCTATGCTTATACATTTTGGATATGACCACTTGTCTGCTTTTGGGTTGAAATTATTGCAGGCAGCACGTGAATCCATTTATGACTAAATATATGTCTTTGAAAAACTCAATTAGTTTGAGTTGAAAAATGTTTGAAAATGGCATTGTTGAGATTTGAAATGCGATATATAAATCTATGTGTATTTGAGTATTTTATTATTATTATTTTAGCAACTAGCTGAGAGTATTTCAAAACACAATGAGATTCTCTTTCCTTTCCTCCAAACTAAAATATTCCATGCCAACTCAAATGTTCTGCTCTGGAATATGTTTATGCAACTTTTCTCTCTTTCTGTCTTTAGCTCTATTTATTCTCCTTGATGTGTGTGTGTGTGTGTGTGTGTGTATCTATAGGTAACCCACTAAAAATAAACCCCATCTCCAGAGGCAGTGCATGCACTCAATTTCTAAATTCTAAATTCTAATTTAGATACGGCATATGATTCTGATTGGGATTCCGCATCAGATTCAGATTCAGATACAAATTCAAATTTAACTGCTGGAACGGGTGTTTATGCGCCTGGTTGACCTGATTTACTTCTTATTCCCCTCCACATGCCACATGCCACAGGCGGTGCCTCAAATTAGCTGCCAAGTGCTGCATTTTATGATAAACAACAGCCAGTTGCAGTTGCAACTACACACAGCGAAAAAATGCATTTGAAATATATAAATCAAAAATAATTACAGTCATATTTAATTTAAACAAGCTGGTATAAAACTAGAAAACGTATTAAAATTTAATATTAAGATTTAACTTTAAACAACATATGTTTCATTTTAATTATATATATTAAAGTCTTTTTTTCTTTGGTCTTTTCATATTAACTTTGATATTTTTAATACGTTTATAAAGTGTATTCAAACGTATTAAAAATGTCAAAGTTAATAATGATATTGTAAAAGACCAAAGAAAAAATTACTTATATATATATGATTAAAATAAAACATATGTTGTTTAAAGTTGAATCGTATTTATTTAGAAAATTCTTATAAGCTTATTAGAATGTATTTTTAAGAATGAAACAGATTTAACTTTGCATTTTTTGTCAAAATATCTCTCAAATAGTTATTAAACCCCTTACAAAATCGTGCCCTAGAATCAAAATGATTTCAATACTCAAATATTCGGTCATAATGTATATGGCCAATATTTTTCATATTTATTTCTGAATTTATAAGAGTTCCTAAGCATACAAGTTACATTAATACATACAATTTAAGATTATACGATTATTATACGATTTAATACTTAAAATTGAATATTTATATATATAAAATTACTTATAAAATATACAAAATAGTACTCGTAGTATAAGATTCAAAAATATATTCAATTTAATCAAATGTTTTGTCTTTTCTTTAGCGAACTTTCTGCTTTGTAACTAAAGGTTATTAACTTAATTAAATTCTGTTGAAATTGTATAATTTATATAAAGTATTTGTTGTTATATTAACTACAGATATATTTATATTAAATTTATAATTAAAGTGCGATTCGATTGTCTAATTGCTTAGTTAATGCTTAATCGTATATATTCAAATTTTAGTGCAATATTTCTCTGAGTGTAGCATGTGGCACGTTGCACGTTGCAGCTGAAAATGCAGCTGCTCTGCTGGACTCTGGTCAGCTGAAGAGCACCGCAAAATGGGCTAAATAAATCATTGACAATCCATTGATGACAATGGCGATTAGCTCAATTAGCCACAAAAGGGGGAATTGTGGCTAAAACCCTTTCGCACTCCACTCCAATTCAATTCAAATCAATTCAATGCATTGTTTGTTTCACACGCGTGTTTACAAATGTGTATATAGAGAAAGAGGGGGAAGAGTATAGAGAAGGGAGACATAAATCCAATAAACTGGCAAACTAATTTACAATTAATTCAGGGGATAGTTTTTGGTCACTTTGATGAACTGACAAAATTGGCAACTTAATAAAAATGCCGCAAATGAAGTTGAAGTTGTTACAGTTGTGAAGGTTGTTAAGGGTTGCTTCACTCCCACACACACACCCTCACACACACACACGCAGTGGCAGCAACAACATCATCATGATTATCATGCCTCATCATGTGGCAGCCACAGTCATGTAACGGCTTGTTGCCTTGGCTTTGGGCGTCTGTGTGCATTTCGCTTGAGCTGTCAAATGCGCAGTGCGTCTCTCCATCCCCTCTCCCTTCTACCTCATCCCTTAACCTCTCCCCCCCCCCACCTCTGCTGCCACCCTCACTCTGTCTGTGTGATGTGGCGACCACTTTGTCACCCAACAGTCGCCAATGTCACCGTTACAGGCTCAATTGCAATTTGTTTTCGTTGATTCCCATTCCCAGGCAAGACAAGTCAATGAGCTACAGTCCAGATGCTCGACTGCTGGATGCCCAGCATTCGCATGTACGCAATGTTAAAAAGTAATATAAAATAAATAAATAAATATAATGAAATTGTAATAACTTTGGTTAAGCTTTGATGAAGTTATGATATTAAATGGCAGATGATCGAAAAAATTTAATTTCTAAACATAAAATTAAATGCAGAATCAATTTAGAGGCCAAATCATGACCAAAATGATATTCCGCTTGAAATTCAGATTATTTTTGATGAAGTTATAAGGGATCAAAGTTTTTGAAAAAATTATATAGAAAATTTAAGAAATATCAAATTGTCTAGATGATGAAAATTTAATTGCAGAATCAATAAAGAGGCCAAAACATGATCAAAATGACATTCCGCTTGAAGATCGGTTCATTTTTGATGAAGTTATGAGTGTTCAAAGTTTTCGAATAAATGTCATGGGGTTGGAATGGAAAATTGGATGATAGATGGCTTAGAATCGATAAAATATGAAATTTTTTAGATGCTAAAAATTTAAATGCAAAGTTAATAAAGTCGCCAAACCATGATCAAAATGACATTCTGCTTGAAAATCGGTTGAGTTTTGACAAAGTTATGAAAGATCAAAGTTTTTGAAAAAATGTCAAGGTATGGAAAATTCTATAAAATTTGGCTTATAGTCGAAAAATATTAAAATTTTTAAGTGTATAAAATTTGAATGCAGAATCAATTTGTGGGTCAAATCATCCACAAAATGATATACCGCTTGAAAATCGATTAAGTTTTGCCAAAGTTATGACAGTTCGAAATTGGTCTAGCCTTGTACGTCTTATTCTGACCTAGCAACTTTTCAAGTCCAAATTTCTGTCCAATTTTCCGATTTTTTACAAGATATTGAAAGGTCTCAGAATCAAATTTCAAGTTTTGTTTTATACTAATGACGATATAAGGAGTTGATTAAAAATGAAAACTTGAGATTTAAAAATTTGATTTTTCAAAATTTCAAAGGGGGGACCCTTATGATCAAAATGACATTCTGGCTGGCTTGGTTGAAAAATTTAAATTTTTCTAATAGAACAAAATTTTAATGCAGAATCAATTTTGGAGCAATATTATGAACAATATGATATTCCAATGGGAAATCGGATGAGTTTTGATAAAGTTATGAGCGTATGGAATCATGGAAATTAAGCGTTTACAGTTTCTGAAATCTAGATGTTCAGACAAACATATACACAATCCCATACGTCTTGTTCAATTTTTGGGTGCTGGGCTAAAATGCCCAGACTTGTTGTTTACTTAGGAACGTGGTGCGGGATTCGGAATTCGCGCTGGGTTCGAATACGGGTTCGGAAACTGGCATTTTGTGGGATTTTGTGGGAGCAGCATTGGCATTGGATAATTCACAAATGAATCCCTTTAGTGTTGGCAATTGGTGCACGTGCACTAAAACAACAGTGCTGCCAGGATACGTGCTCATTATTAAAATTCCTTGGCCAAAATCCGATACGTTCTCTCTTTCTATCTCTCCCTCTCTCTCTCTCTCTCTTTGGCTCTTTGACGGCGTTGACAGCGACGCCCCACTGTACAATTGACTGGGTTTTATTAAATTTTGATTTAACCATTTATACAATCTATGTATTTGCCATTGACATTCTAGCTGAGATTTGTGTTTCGGCCTCAAGGCAATCTCTCCTCTGACCTGTGACCTCGGGACATTGTTTGTCCTTTGGCCTGATGCGATTTAATTGCGATTATGGCGCGAGTTTTGATTGCTCATTTGGAAAAACATTGCTATTTCAATGGTGGGTCGAATTGGGATCATAATATTGCCTTATATTTGGGTTGTTATAAGTAGGTTTAAAAAGGGATATATGAAGTCAACTGGCAACCGGAATAAAAGAAGTTTCCACATTCTTAGTTGAAACTAGAACTGCATAAACGAATTGGGAATTTTAAGCAGTGCAAAAAAATACTGAAACTGAACAGTATATATTAAATTTGACATTCTATTTCTATTAACTTGACATTAAAATTTTTTATACTTATATAACTGAGACCTTATCTAGACATTTAGAAAATAGAAAAATATTTAATTTTAATTTTTGAAAATTGAAAAACTTTTTAATACCAATTTTGTCTACCAAAATTTCTTGTAGCTCAAGTTAATATTAATAAAAATAGTAATATTAGCGATCACTCCTGGAAATAATTAACCCTTTGTGTAATGGACAGTTTTCATAAAATACATTATTATTAAAATAAAGGTAACTAAAAAAAATGAATATTTGAAAATAGACCATATGCTAAGTAGATATTAATAGATGATTTGTAGAAATATAATTTGTTATGTGCCAGTTGGCGATATAATAATTTCAATTGATAGGTAAAAATCGAATCAATATTTAAATGCAGATGGATATTCTTACGGGAACATCTTAACCATAAATAGAAAACTGTTAAGAGAAATTAAAAATTATATTGAACTGCTGGCTAAAATCTTTGAATATTGAGATATAAGCCATTTAAAATAAATATTGCATACAAAACTATTGGAGCGACATAATTATATTTAAATTATATTTTCAATTAAACCAATGTAACAATTAAAAAATATTATAGCCTTAAGCTTAAGACTATATAATGAATATGAAAGAAAATATATAAATGTAATCTAATTCCAATCAGTTTTTTTAAATTATGAAATATGTGCAAATAAAATGAAGAGGGTATATGCAATTCGTTGTGCTTCTTCTATAATCCACTACGTTTTGGGTATCTAAATGGGAAGTGGGGAAAGAAGCAGCAGACTGAGATTCAAATCTGTTACTATCCTAGTTTAAATATAGAAAAGCGACAAGCTAAATATACTTATTAACTGAAAAGATATTTTGGCGAGTTGAAATTGAATTTGAAATTGAAATTGAAATGATAATATGCATAGATTAGTCATTTCTATTGGCTGTCTGGGCCAAAGCCTTTCCAACTAAATTATATGCATATATGCAGTAAAAAACTAGATATCTGTCTAGCTGATTAGTTATATGTAGCTATATAGATCCACAGAAAAAGCATATGGCCTCGCTCTGTCCGATATGCGACATAAATCTTTTCATTTTTAGTTGGAGCAAAATAACATATTTACTAGACATACATATGTATCTATATATCTAGTATATAGTATCTTTATAGTATGCACAGACATTAGTATGTAGATGTATGCTTGTTATATGGTATGTTTGCTTGCATGTTGTTGTAAGTATTATTCTTTTTGGTTCAGAGACTATGCCATAAAACGTAAACATGCCCCACTTAGTTGCTGCTAAAAATAGAGTATATAAACCTAATTTAAATGGATACCCTGGAAAGACAGTGTTACCCCCCCAAGCGAGTTGCTAGAAGAGAAAAAGTGCAAAGGAGTTGCATACAATTCACACAATTGTAAATAAACAAATTTCCATTTAAATTATATGCTCATTACAATGTGCAGTGTGAGAGAGACAAGGGAGGGAGAAAGAGTGAAGAAGACAGGCAAATAAAGTGAGGGCGTGGGCAATTTGTATAATGAGAGAGAGTAATGGGAAATATGACCAAAAATAGAAGTGCGAACAGTGGAATTTCATTGAAGGTGCTAACGTGCGCGCCAAAAAATCAGAAATTGAGAAAATGAGAAAATGAGAACTAAGAACTGAGAGAAATATCGAAAATAGAAAATGAATTTATTACGACATACACGAAAAACACGAAAGTTATGAAAAGAACAAAATTTTAAGTATATATCGCACATTTGCAAGAAGAGTGACATAAGTGGAAAAATGATGCAGAAATGTTGGCAATGTCATAATCCATGTTGTGTCAAAATTTCATTATTCTAGCTTTAATACACACAGCGTGAGAAGAGTTTATGTATGACCGCTTTGCAGGCAAACATACGGCAAGTAAAAACTTTAAATGCGTTTATCTTGAAATGCCATTATTTTGAGATATGTCACTCTTTTAGTAAATGAGAGATATGTATTTGTAGAGTGGAAATGGGAACGAGGCACAACGAAATTAATGTTCGAAATCCCCCCACGACCTAAAAAGCAAAACGACCGTTCGAAAATTCAATCAAGTGAAATACCAACAAAAAGTGTGTGTGTGTGTATTACAATTTACTCTCACGCACACCCGCGCCGACAGCGCAGTCAGCGCAGTCAGCGCAGCAAAGAGAGCGTTCTGTTTAGAGATCAGAGAGAGGCGTTGGCGTCGGCGTTGGCGTGAGCGTGAGCGAGAGCGAGAGAGATCGCTGGAGCAGCAGCCTTGCCTTATACGGCACTTTTGGACTCGCTACGAAAATGTTTTCGTTTCGTTCGTTTCGTTCGTTTGTTCGCACGAGCACGAGCAAGCAAAACCGATTGCCAACACAGCACGCTCGATCAGGCCGAACTGTATACGATCGCTCACTCGCTCGCTCGCTCGCTCTTTCGCTCTCTTTCTCGTTTTAACCTGCAGACAAACGAAGGCAAACGAAGCATTGTCCAAAAGGCGGCCCCCCTATGCTAAGGATCTATTTTTAGGCGCCATACAACGCAGCACGAAGGTGGGCAGATATCCATGTATCTGTAGCTGTAGCTGTATCTGTATCTTTAGCTGTATCTTTAGCTGTAGCTTCTTGTTTTTGCTGTAGCTGCTGCTCGAAAAGGGAAGAAGCAGGCGAAGAGGGGGCAAAAAACAGCAGCGCTGTTCAATTTTCTTGGACGCCAAAAAGAAAATCGGTCGGTTCAGCTCTGGTATAAAATCTGAGTACCAACGCGGTCATACTTTAGTCAGTCAGTTGTGTTCCAAAGCGTACACATTGCCGTAATTCTTAATTTAAATTCACCCGTGGTACCGTAAATTAAAACCAAAAACCCATACAAAATGTGTGACGATGAGGTTGCTGCTTTGGTCGTTGACAATGGTGCGTATACCAACAAAACAAAAAAAAAAACAGAACAGAACAGTACAGTCAAAAAAAAAAATAACAGTTAACATCAAGAGATCAGCCAACGAAATGGATTATTAATTCAAATAGAAATCAAATGCAAAGAGTGGATTATATATTTTGCAAGGATATTCAGTGCAGTGCTCGAAAGTGACTCTAGAAATTTCGAAATAATTTCAATATCAATTTAATTTCTTTGGAAATTTTGATAAACTTTTAAAAAAAAAATCAACAAGCTGCAGGATATTCAACTCATTCCCTTAAAGAATTATGATATTTCCCTAACAATTCCTAATTTCTCACAGAAATCTGCAAAATTTCCATTAGATTTTTCATATTTTGTGTGATTTCTAAGATTTCCACAATTAAAATCCACTTTCTTTTACGTTTTCCCAGTTCTCAAGATTTTTGATCTCTTATAAAATATCTGTCTAGATATTATCACTGCAATTAGCTAATTTTCTATCACTTTTTACATATTTTGTGTGATCTTTCTGTAGATATAACCAATTCAACCAACAAGTTTACAATATATTTTCACATTTTTGTGTGATTTGTGAGATTTTCTTATGAAATTTCCCATTTTTCCTGAAGTTTCGTAGTTTTACAGACAGATTTTGAGTTTTTTGAACTCATTTGTGCCATTTTTCTAGATGTTATCACTGTAGACAGCAAAGTCTCTATTACTTTTCACATTTTTTGTGTGATCTGTGAGATTCTCACAAGAAATTTCCCATTTTCCGTTACGTTTTTGATAGAAAACTTTCGAAAATTCTCGATATTTTTGCTAACGGGTGTATTCTGTTTTTGTTCTCGATCATGCAGGCTCCGGCATGTGCAAGGCCGGTTTCGCCGGTGATGACGCACCCCGTGCCGTCTTCCCATCCATTGTCGGTCGTCCACGCCACCAGGGTGTGATGGTCGGTATGGGACAGAAGGACTCGTATGTCGGTGATGAGGCCCAGTCCAAGAGAGGTATCCTCACCCTGAAGTACCCAATTGAGCACGGTATCATCACCAACTGGGATGATATGGAGAAGATCTGGCATCACACCTTCTACAACGAGCTGCGCGTTGCCCCCGAGGAGCACCCAGTCCTGTTGACCGAGGCCCCATTGAACCCCAAGGCTAACCGTGAGAAGATGACCCAAATCATGTTTGAGACCTTCAACTCGCCCGCCATGTATGTTGCCATCCAGGCCGTGCTCTCCCTGTACGCCTCCGGCCGTACCACCGGTATTGTTTTGGATTCCGGTGATGGTGTCTCCCACACCGTTCCCATCTATGAGGGTTATGCTCTGCCCCATGCCATCCTTCGTCTGGATTTGGCCGGTCGCGATTTGACCGACTACCTGATGAAGATCTTGACCGAGCGCGGTTACTCTTTCACCACCACCGCTGAGCGTGAAATCGTTCGTGACATCAAGGAGAAGCTGTGCTATGTTGCTCTGGACTTTGAGCAGGAGATGGCCACCGCTGCCGCCTCCACCTCCCTGGAGAAGTCCTATGAACTTCCCGACGGACAGGTCATCACCATCGGCAATGAACGTTTCCGTTGCCCCGAGTCTCTGTTCCAGCCCTCGTTCTTGGGTATGGAATCGTGCGGTATCCACGAGACCGTCTACAACTCCATCATGAAGTGCGATGTTGATATCCGTAAGGATCTGTATGCCAACATTGTCATGTCTGGTGGTACCACCATGTATCCCGGTATTGCCGATCGTATGCAGAAGGAAATCACCTCCCTGGCCCCATCCACCATCAAGATCAAGATCATTGCTCCCCCAGAGCGCAAATACTCCGTATGGATCGGTGGCTCCATCTTGGCTTCCCTGTCTACCTTCCAGCAGATGTGGATCTCCAAGGAGGAATACGACGAGTCCGGCCCTGGCATTGTCCACCGCAAGTGCTTCTAAGCATTTACACCCCCTCCAACACCAACAACACCAACAACACCACAACCCTCACCTGCTGCATAATGATGTTGCATCCCTGGTTCTTAACCTTGTTTTGTCTATATTATTATGTTTGCGGGTCAAACACCAACATCTAATAACATCTGAGATGCTTTTATATGTCATTTAACCAAAAATGTGTCATCCCTTTGGTTCCAGATTATTTTTTGTACTGACTGAACACTCTACATATATATATCTTAAATGAAAACGAAACCCCATTTTAATTGTTTTTTTTATTCGAACTATCTGCGTGTTTTCATCCAAATGTTAATTGTCTGATTATTTTATTAAGAAATGTCAACTCTCTTATTTTGTATTTGTATATAACATCTCCAATAGTATTATGGGGTCTATTGTTACGAAATGTAAAATAATCAAATCAAATGTAATTTTAATTAAAAACAAAAAAAATTTATAATTATTTATAAATAAAAACGATTTTTTAGATTTAATTCTTTTCTAACAAAAAGATAACAATCTGGGTACATCAAGTGATTGTTGGGGGCTACAAATCTATCGATCGAGCGATCTATTGATTCTTTCTTCATCAATATCATTTCATATATTTAGTTTCTTGTACATTTCTGTTCTCTACTCTTTTAGTGATTGCCTTGATTTCGATTTTCTATTTTCAGCTCAACCTCAAAAGCTTTTTCCCAATTGCTCCTCCCACTTTTAGCTCCAGCCAGACCCCGTTTCATATTTCCCAAAAGCTTCTGCCTAGCCAAGAATATTTTTGAAATACTATTTTTCAGCGTGTGTATTCGAAAATTTCAAAATCTTTTTGGATATTTTTAGCTGACAGCAAAAACATTCCAAAGCCAAAGCATAGAGCGAAATACTCATAACATTCGTTTATAAAAAGTAACTCGATAGGCGATGACGCAGAACATAGAACATAGAATATAGAATATAGAACATAGAACATAGAACATAGAACATAGAACATAGAAAATAGAACATAGAACATAGAACATAGAACATAGAACATAGAACATAGAACATAGAACATAGAACATAGAACATAGAACATAGAACATAGAACATAGAACATAGAACATAGAACATAGAACATAGAACATAGAACATAGAACATAGAACATAGAACATAGAACATAGAACATAGAACATAGAACATAGAACATAGAACATAGAACATAGAACATAGAACATAGAACATAGAACATAGAACATAGAACATAGAACATAGAACATAGAACATAGAACATAGAACATAGAACATAGAACATAGAACATAGAACATAGAACATAGAACATAGAACATAGAACATAGAACATAGAACATAGAACATAGAACATGGCCAAAAGAAAAGAATTAAAATTAAGTTAGCGATGATCAAAGACATTTTTTGAAGAATATGATTGTCCTATGGTTTATTGACGGGGAAATATACCCTGTAATGTGTTGTGAATGAACTGAAAACTTGCTTAGATTTAACAGGGACTGAAAACAAGACTTTAGAGAAT
This sequence comes from Drosophila phalerata, assembly GCA_951394115.2. Taxonomy (NCBI): domain Eukaryota; kingdom Metazoa; phylum Arthropoda; class Insecta; order Diptera; family Drosophilidae; genus Drosophila; species Drosophila phalerata. Next base: position 2,197,630 of record OY729850.1, read on the forward strand.
TTCTATATTTTTTTAGCAAGTAATGTTTTACAAGAAAATAATTTATTCAATCTGAAATGCCTAAAATATGAATATGAATATGAAACTACAGTTATTTCTCTTCTGGACTGAATAATATACTCTGTAATTTGAACTGAACTAAAATATTTGTAGTATTAAATTTTATGAAATAAATACCCTGTAACTTGTGCTGAAGAATCTTATAATTTTTTTCACTATATATTTAGCCTAGACTGTTAAATACTAAAATTGGTTTTATAATTTAATGCAAGTATATATTAATATTTAAACTCATCTTTAAAATTAAAAAAAAATATTGATATTAAATTATTTAATTAATAGCAGAACAAAAAAATAAATTGTTATTAAATTATTTAATAAATAGCAGAACAGAAAATAAATCAGTTAGAATAAAATAGGTAATAACTCTTAAACAAAACGTCTCTTAGCTATGTATTAAATATACCCTGTAAATTGACAATTGTAGCTCTATAAAGCGATGTTAATAATACACAATAAGTAATAGGATTGTAGAGCACATATCAAATACATATAATTACAACTATTGACTGAATTGTCGATATGCTCAATTAACATCAATTGCAGGGTATATAAACAACTCTGCCAACGTCAATTATGGCCAACAGATTACCCAAAATTAGCGCCAATCTCATGCAACAAATGCAATGCAGACAAATTAGTTGCTGCCTCTTGGTTGGCATTATGATCAATCTTGTACCACGAATGTTCTCTGTATGACAGACAGACAGACGGACAGACAGACGGACAGACAGACGGACAGACAGACGGACAGACAGACGGACAGACAGACAGACAATTAGTCAGCGGTTCGTTGGGGCGTTTAATTAGAGCTCGATCTTCATGAATGAAATGCATTTTTCGCGGTCGCCAAATTCAGATGGGCTCGAAGATCTGTAAACTGGGAACTGGGAAGTGGGAAATGAGAACTGGGAACTGCAGACGATGGGTAATTAATGCGTGCGAATTGTGGCAGAGAGCCAAAGATGTTGGCTAATAAGTTGCATAGACGATAGACAGCTAAAATGGGCGCATGTTGCATGCCACAGATCCTTGCTGCAAATTAATTAGTTTAAAATACTCACAGATTTGTAAATTATTTCTTTTTCTAATTTTTCAATTTAATTAAAATTATATTATTTATATTAATTGTTTATAAAAAATATTTCTTGAATCAATAAATTTGTTTGAATAATTCCAGACTTTAAAACTTTCTTTTCATAACTTACATTACCCGTTACTTAAAGAATAAGCAAAAGGGTATATTGTGTTTGTTGGAAAATATGTAATAGGGAGACAACTTACAGCAACTTAAATTAAATATATACGATATCTTTTAATACAACTTAGTCTAAAGGCTATGTGATGCCTATTAATTACAAAAGATTAATGGTCTATGGACAAGGTCTATTGGGTGAAGACGCTTAAATGTGACCATATTTGGTTCAAATCGGACCAATATATCATATAGCTGCCATAGAGACGCTCAATCGAAAATCAAGCTTTAGTATGAAAAAGTTTTTTGTTTTTGAGATATCTTTACCAAACTGATAGAATATGCATTTAAGTTGTTGTTATTTAAATATCCTAACCAAATTGTTATCAGATCGCTTTTCTATATTATATAGCTGCCATAGGAACAATCGGTCGAAAATCAACTTTTAGTACAGAGTACCTGGGCACAGGGTATCCAACTGTCGAGCGTGCCCGACTGTATTCGCCCACTTGTTTTTTTATTTCAATTTAATGGGGATCTCTAGGCAGAGTTCCTCGAGGAGTCCCTTAAGTTTTTTGTTAGGGAAACGTTGAGCAAAGTAAATATAGGGAACTCACAATGATACATAACTCAATGTTTTTCTTACAAGCGCCTTAATGTTTCCTCAATGACTAGGGAATGTTCCTCATCTTTTCCTTGAGGTCTGGTTCTTCAGGGTAAGCTTCTACGCACTGCACACACACACGTAATTGTTTGCGTGTATTGACTTTATGTATGTTTGGTTCCGTGCTTAAATCGTTCGTTGATTTCCAATCTTCGGTGTTATTAGAAAAACAAAACGTACTCCCAGAGTATTTGATAGGGTTAAGCATTCCTCTTATTAATATTTTAAAAACAAAACAAATTGAAGTACAGTGCAAAAGAATGTTAATAATAATATAATTTGTTCTTCGTTTAAGAAAACAATTGTGCAAAATTAAGTAGTTATAAACTCGTAAACTTAAGAAATTAGAATTAATTAAAAATTTGAAGTTAAAAATATTGTCATTTAAATTGAGAAAAAAAGATTTTATTTGATGATAAAAATAAATTTACGTTAAATTTGATAGTTTTCTTTCGTTCTGTATTGTGAACTTAATATTGATATAATGTTGAAATTGTAAGAAAATTCCATAGTGATAGACGAAGAAAGCCAGAGAGTTCTGAAAATATAACAAACAAAAAAAAAATTAATAATATATCAGTATTAAAGTAAACATATATATTTACCAATCATAGATATTTAAGGTTGGCTTCCATCAATTGCTGGACATTCGGTTAGGGCAGGTTGTTCCCCAAGGACCTCTTTATGGGGCATCGCAAATATCAGCTTCCTCCAGAATTGGGGATCATCCCGCCTCAGATACGTGTTGTAGGTCAAGTACCGCTTCAGCTCGGGTTCCAGATTATCCAAGTTAGCATCTGGATACATGATGACAAGCAGTCGCTTGTTCGGGTCCATCGAAGTGGCCCTAATGGCCGATCGGAACTCAAAGACACCCCAAGGTGAGTTGACAAAGTTGTTGGTCAACAAGATGATGATTCTCCTGGAATCCTGAATTGATTGCAGTATGCAGTCTGGAATGGATGCGCCTATCTGCCAGTCCCGTTGATAGAAGCAGAGTCTGTACTCGCGAGCTCCTTTCTCCAGGTTATCCAAATACTCCTTGATCAGATCAACATCAACATGTGAAAATGCGAGAAATGCATCAATTTGTAGGACAGTGTCTTCTCTGGGTTCCGGCCGGGAAATCCATTTGAAACAAAGATTCCGCTCATAAAGCCACATAAATATTGTTTTCTTGATACACAAAATTATGATAACCACGACAGCCAATCCAAGAAGGGATCCAAGAATATAATATAGTGAGTTAGATTTACAAATATTTCCATTATACGGAATCATCGAATGTATAAACGGGCTTCCATTGCATCTTATTTTATCCCGATCAGTAATATTATTAGACATATTGGTGACAAATTCCAACATATGAATGGCATCGCAATTGCATATCCACGGATTTCCCGATAGCTCCATTTTCAATTTTCCTGCTCGTTCTGAGAGAAATTTGATTACTTTGTGGTCAATAAATTTAAGATTGTTGTTACTTAAATCCAAATAAGTTAAATTGTGTGGCAATTGTTCAACTTTTATATTACTCAGATTGTTATTAGACAGATAAAGGTGTTGTATATTCGAATAACCATATAAAGTTGAGTTAGGCAATTGCGTTAAATTATTGTATTGTAAGTGAAGGGATGGAATCCCAGTTATTGGAATAGGCAGCTCTGGAATCTTCTTCATGACTTTATCACAACCTATTACAAATTCATTATCTGAAAAGTCAAAATAGCAATCGCAACCCTTGGGACATGGTTTTTTATTTTTATCAACATTTAACATGCATCTACTTGTATAAATGCAAATTAATGCTGTCATATTGGTTTTTGGTAGATGTACATCTCCATCTAATTTCAAAAATGTTAAATTATCTTGTATTATTGGGGAACTGAAATAGATCAAAATGAATCATTAAAATGTAATTTAATATTCCTTAATTACTCTTTATGAACTCACTTTAGCCAGTCAAAATCATTAATCGGTCCACTTTCTATCGTTAAATTCCTTAAATTGACCAAATCTTTAAAATGATCCTTGGTGAGTTTTTTTAAGTTGCCGTTAAAAAATCTTATCGTAGTTAAATTCGTCAATCCTTGAAATAATTGTGGCGAAACTTCTACTTCAGCTTTATTATTTGACATGAACAATTCAAATTCTTTCAAATTATCCAATCCTCTCAGAAGTGTTCCATTGATGTATGCAGAAATGTATTTCTTATTTCTTTTAGAATGTCTTAAAAAAATACGCACTTCTTTAATCTGAGTTAGATTAGTAAAATGTAAATCTTCGCATTGAAATAACTCTGAGCAAATATCCAATTTAAGTGTGTTGAGGTATTTAAACTTTTGTAAAAACTGATTAAAAGGCAAACAATAATCACACTGAAACCACTTAATGTGCTTTACGTTATTGAAATTCGTTGATAAAAAATTGAGATGTTCACTGTATTCATAATTATTGGGAAAGTTAAGAATATTAATTGTAGATACGTCTGTCTTTTTGCATTTTTTGAAGATTCGCCTTTCAAAGTTTTCTTTGGTGATGTTGCATTGAACTGTTTGATTGATATCTGGAACTTTTTGTAGATCTGCTAAACACTGAAAAGTTGTCATCTCTTCTTGATCCAACTCCAAATGTCCCTCAATTGCAGGAACAGCACATTCTCGTTCATATTTTAAAATTTCACAATAATTGTCGTCCCCTTCCCCCACGCAAGAGAAGTTCAAAGTATTGCCTTTTAAATGAGATGTACATTTCCGATATTTATTATAAACCGATATTTGACATGCCGATTCAAGAATGGATTCACAAATAATTTGGTAACTTGAATTTAAAGTTAATTTATCTGCATTAGCATTTTCTACTGCAAAACACAAGTAAAGACACAAAATTTTAAGTGTTCTTATCCACATTTCAAATATTGGAGAATTAATTCCGACTTCGTGGTTGCCAAATCAAATTAAAACTGAGAAAAGTATGGATCATCTCACTTCTCCATGGTAGAAAAATATTACTCTTATCAAGAAATGTCCAATATGCGACAATAAATATACCCTATATTATATTTGAAATTCAAGACTCATAATGTTTTTCAAAATATTATCTTTAGATAGTTTACAGCATCAATAGCTGAAGTAAGACTAAGGTATATCCAAAACTATTTTATTTTCGTGATTATTCAATTTAAAGTTTATATTATTCAATTGATACAGTGTGTAAAATATACCTATATACCCAATAAAGGGTATGCTCATATACCACCGATTAAATAATTTGGCATTTGAGAGCCATGTGGCAATTCCCAAAGGAATTTAAATCTGGAACAACGTCTTTACCTTACACAACATAACAATAAATTTGTGCAAATGTCGAGTTTCAATTGTGACTGGTGTATATATATGTACGTGTGTACAAGTGGTTATACATAACATATGTATATATATACATATATGCAAATTCATAGGGGTGCTATATATGTATATGTGCACACAATATCGGAAAGAATCTAGAGCCACGAAATTAATAACATGACATATTCTTCAATTGTTTAAAATTAATCATTTATGCATGATAAACCTGCAGAATATTCGGAATTAAGGCAAAATCAATTTTAAATTTAAATGCTGCAACTGTTAATACTTAAAAATCAAGTCGGAAAGGCTATAGTCGAGATCCCGACCATAGGATACCCGTTACTTATATATATATAAAACATTACTTCATTTTAATCGCCAAAATCCACCAGACCCACAGTTTTTAAAAAAATACGTTCTTAGTGATAATTAACGTCATCTATTTATTATCTATTATTATCTATTTTCCCACTGAACCGTATCTAGATCGGACAAGTAGAATGACAGTTATGGCGAATTAAAGTTTTCAGAGCAAAAAAAATAATTTCTTTATAATTTATATATATTGAAGTAAGTAACGGGTATTCTATAGTCGGGATCTTGACTATAGTCTTTCCCACTTGTTTTTTATTTCAAATAGAAAATGATAGCTTTATTTTAAATAAATGAATAAAATAAGTAAATAATTAAAATTTTTTTTTTTTTAATTTTTCGTTATACTTAAAATTTTATAAATTGTATATTAAGTGTTAATAATAGTTGTTGATTCTATTTTAAGCAAATAAACAATTATATGATTTAAATGCATGTCAGGAATCCCTCCAACAAATGTTTTATGAATTAATTTTTGTAATAATCCCAGACATTTAAAGTTTCTTTTAATGGATTTTAACTTAAATTGAACATTGTATATAAGTTAATTTAAATAATAATCAGAAATAGATTTCGCTAACATTTGTTAAAATAAATAACTTAAATAAATAGTAAAATTAATAAAAATATAAGTAAATAAAATAAATAAATCTCCTAACACAGAAGTTGTCGTTCCGAATTTCTTTTTCTCAAGCAAATCACTTTACAGAGCACTGCACAACAATGCGCAAGTTTAAGTCAAAGCTAAAGCCATGTCCAAATGCAAAGAACCAGCCCACCAAAAAAAAAAAAGAAAAAAGAAAATAAAACAAGAATAAAACCAAGTCCAAGTCGTCTGCAACCCTAAAAGGATCGGCCCACTAATCAATTTGCACAAAAACAAAAATAAACACGCACACAATACAAAAAAAAAAAATAATAAACGAATAAGCACGTCGAAATAATGCAATTTTCAGTTTTTAATTTCCATACAAATTCGATTTGATTTTGATCCATAATAAAGAGTACAAATACGAGTACTCAGATGACGATTTCAAGTACTTATAAATATGTATGTATGCAGAAAGTCCCATATGGTCAATTACGTTATAAATAGTACAATGCAAGTTCCTCAAGAAGCTTTGCGACCGCCTCATAAACACACACACACACACTCATACACACACACACACACACACACACACATACGACACACACACACCATCGCACACACATTGTTTTCACTTCAATTATTATTGATGCCAACGAAAAACCCGAACTTGAATTTATTCAAGCGTATGAAAAGTGCTTCTGAGACTTTCAAAGTTTTTTCGAAAATCAAACAAGCAGCTTTGTGAGAGCTTTCAAGAAGTTGCTTAAAAACATGTCAAATTTAGTGAAACACTCAAGTTAATAACAGAATTAACAAGCGATAAATATTTTTGAAAATCTAGTGAATTTCAAGTCAATCATCATTTTAAATAAAACTTTACATCAATCATAATGAAATCAGTCTGAAAAATTTTATATATAAGGGACATTAAATAATGATTATTTTGTTTTTTATTTTTATATTTAAAATATCATTCACTTCTAGTAACTGTAAGAAACTCGAAATATATCAAAATTGTTCTTTTGATTACCCTATGCCATTTTACCATGATCTTAAGATTTTGGATTTTTATTATTCTACTTAGGAAATAATCAATATTTTTGAGCAAAAAAATAATACACAGGAATAATCATTATTTTTGATATAAAATTAATACTCACAGAATAATGATTATATTATGAGTTTTACTTTATTGAATCAAAAACAAAACTCAAACTTGGCAGGTCAAAATAAAACCTTGAGTTTTATTTTTGATTCAAATAAAAAAAACAACTCATGAATAATCATTATTCTATGAGTTTTATTTTATTGAATCAACAATAATGATTATTTCTGAGTTTTATTTATTATGTTCAAAAGTAATTATAAGAAAAAAATTATAATAAAACTTTTAATGATTACAGTCCCTGGTATATAGCAATATAATATGTACCTCTACAATTCGAAAGTACTTCCATAGTAAAAGAAAAATAATAATATTGATTTCGATTTAAACTTTTAAGAGATTTATATCAGATAAAAATATTATATTAACTCATCAAAGTATTTTTTATTTTCACAGATAGTTTAAAATAAAATACACATATATAGCCTATCAACAAAAGTGTAATATGCTATAAATTAAAAATTGTATATATTTATAATATATAAAAAAAAAATTAGTTTGTTATTCATAGCCATATTTAGATACTCTATCATTGAATAAACATTTCCAAAAACAGAAAATACATAAAAAAAAGATATATTTCAATAAATATCACTCAAATACACCCCACTCCTAAGTAATACTTAAATATATAAATTTAATAATTAGTAATAATTTGCAAAAAAAAGTGTGCAGCTCTTAAATGCAACAATATAAATATATAAAATCTAATATTAAAACTCAACCCTTATTATAAAGAGCAAGTTTGCTGTTCATAATCAATGGCAAAATTTCAACACATCCATTTTATACAAGGACTATACAATTAATAACTCATTCCCAAAGCTAATGCTATAATAATAAACTGCAAAAATTGATGTAAGGATTATAGAATTGAAAACTGAATGAACAGGGCAAAAATGTCAGGATGTGAACTTTGAGAAAAAGTGCAGACAGAATGAAAATTGTTTGAACAAGGCGATTTAATTTGATTGATTTCAATTTTGGTTCCCACTCCAAAAGCGAATATGAGTACGGGTACTCGCTGAATGTATTCGAAAGAATACTCGTAATAAATGCGTCACATTTGATTGCATTTTTTGTGTGAAATTGGGCTGACAATGTTCGCTGACCAAATAAAAAGGCGATAGGCATGAAGAGGAACATGAAATCCATTCAACTGCGAATATTTGAGTCTGTAGTATATAAAAGGGGTGCATTCATCAACGGGGGTGATTGCCATTTAAGTGTATGTGTGTGTGTATGCGTGTGTGTGTGTGTGTGTGGCACAACCTACACACATGCAGTCAGTGCGTTATCCTGTCCATTTTCTCGTCCTGAACTTCATGCTGTGTAAACGTGTTAGGGCTGAACAAAAAATTGCACTTTACGCAATTTATGTGCAAATTTCTTCAATGACTTTAAAGCAATGCCTACAGGGGGGAAAGGGAAAGGAGTTATGAAAAGGGGGAGAGAGGAGCATTATTCAGTCATTGAAAATGCCATTATAATCGCGCGCTAATTGACTCTAATCGACTTGTTCTTCAGCATTTTGGGGTTGTTTAACCTTAAACCCAAACCGAATCGAGCCATGAAATCGGTTTTAACACTCGAATGTTGGTAACATTTAAGAACATGCACTGTTAGAAAAATACATTTAGAAAAGTGTAAAAACATTTATTAAAATATTATTAAATACATTTAGGACAAGCAATCCTAAAATCTATATTTCATAACTCATTTTCAAGTCAAAACATAGATTTATGGGTTATTTAATTTTTATAGTTTATAACACTCGAATGTTGGTAACATTCAAGAACATGCACTGTTAGAAAAATACATATAGAAAAATGTAAAAACATTTATAAAATATTATAATATACATTTACGACAAGCAGTCCTAAAATCTATATTTCATTTCTCATTTTCAAGTCAAAACATAGATTTATGGGTTATTTAATTTTTATAGATTATAACACTCGAATGTTGGTAACTTTTAATTACATGCACTGTTAGAAAAATACATGTAGAAAAGTGTAAAATAAATGGATTATAATATTATAAATTACATTTAGGACAAGCAGTCCTATAATCTATATTTTTTTTTCGCATTTTCAAGTCAAAAAATATGATTTTGGTGTTATTTAAATTTTATAATATATAAGTTTTAATTTTAAATATTTTTTCATATTTTCGCATTATATTTTAAACTAAAACAAAAAAAATTTGTTTTGTTACATTAAAAAATAATAAACAAAAAATTTTACTTAAAAAAATAAATAATTTCTTCGGGAACTAACATTTTTTATAACAGTGTACACACATTCATCTAATTAAACAGTATTTTGCCATTTTTACAATTTTTGTCTTTTGGAATAGTTGTAATAAAATTATTTTTATTACATTGTTAATATAAATCTAAATTATAATTTGAATAAATTATTTTTAAATTGTATTTTAAGCTCAAAATAATTTTTTTCTGTCAACTTAATGTCTAAAATGTTTAAAAATGTGCTTCAAAAAATGCATAGAGTACATACAAATGTATTTTGAAGAGTGTGCATTCGTCTTATGGCCAACTTTTGGTTGGATCAGACTTGAGCTCAATTCTTTGGACACTTGAATGCGAATAGTTCGAATAAATGACACTTAAGAACACTTCAATTTCGAGTATGTGCGAGTTGTGTGTGTGTGTGGGTGTGTGTGTTAAGTCGCTCATTTGTCTTAACTCAAAAATAATAATACAAATGAAAAAAAAAATGGAAAATTGCCCACAAATTAGTGCTCATAATGCGTCTATTTAACAGCTATTTGTCATTTAAATAAGCCGAGAGACGAGACGACGCGACAATTGCAAACCCAAGTTCAAAATCCCACCTTATATCCTTTGGTCATTATCCGTTGTCCTTTCACACAAACACACCTTCACACACACTCACACACACTCACACATGATGCGTGTTAATACCTGACAAAATTGAGAGACATTTTCACAGCAATGAAAATGGGAAAATAATTATGCGCCTGATTTAACTGTAAATGCCTGCTAATTTCTCACAAATGCCAAATACATTTCACACTCTCTCTCTCTCTCTCTCCCCCTCTCAATTCTTTCTGCATGTGTGTTTTTTCAAGTGTTTCGCACTTGAATTTTACGATTGTTTTTCCTTTCTTTTTTTTTGCCATTCTTGTGTCCTTGCAAGGACAATCGCTATGGCAGCATGTTTGACATTTGCATTGACTAAAAAAACCTTTTCATACCTTTAAAAAAAAATGCCGCAGCCAAGCAGAAAATCTGCTCAGAAAATGGCTTCACTCATTGAAATATGAGTTCATGTGTGTTGACAGTCGACAACTCGATAAGGAATTAAATAAGTGATAAGGTGATTGACTAAAATATACCTTAAATGTACTAATTACGACTCAAGAAAGTGATAAAGTGATTCAATAAAATATACCTTATACGTATGTATTAATTAAGTAAATTTTATGTAATGTAGAAAAAAATATAATACATCTTTTTAATTTTAAAATTCTTGTTACTTGAAATACATAATATTTCAGCTTATTGAACTTCCATAAATAAATTTATGCATACACTTTACACTAGTCTCTATATTTAATTAAGCATACACACAAAATAATAACAAATCTTCTACATTCTTTCCTATGTTTTATTCAGGCAAACGAGTTTTTGTTGCTTATTTTCGAAATGTACTATTTTTTCTTAAATACTAAATAATTAATCTATGATTTAATTTAACTATCATATCGTTTTGATAGCGGACATTTGAAAATCTTTTAACTCATTTGTACAAGGAAAATCAAAATTAATTTTGACACTATACATCTAAATAAAATATATATAAAATTAAAAATAAATAATATGATAAATAAGACTATAAAAATATCAACTATTTTCTTTTAAAAATGGTATATTATTAAAATAAATATAAGTTTTTAAGTTCAGATAGCTTAAAATATTGTACATTTCTTTTATCTTTAAATAATATTTTAATTAACACTAAATAAATATTTTAAATATTTTATAATATTAATATTACATAAATATTTTAAATATTTTATATATATTTATCAGAAAATTGTTTTACATAGACTTATTCTAAAAAAAAATAATTTATTATTAATTTAAATAGGCAATACAATTAATTATTATAATTATTATAAGCTTATTCTATAAATTCTATGTAAAATAATTTACTCACCCATCGGTCGAATATACCCCATGCTACCCTCTCCTACTTAAAAGGTAACTAGCCACGCCTTTTTGTACAAAACTTCTCTGAACTTTATATATTGTTAGAAGTGCAAAGAGAAATGCTAAATTGTTCGCCACAGCAAAGGAAATGGACAAGGAAATTCGCATTTATTATAATCGTCGTATAATCATGGGAAATGCGAAAAGTGAAAAGTGAAAATGGAAAAAGTAAAATTGCTGTCAATTTCCAATTGAGCAACAATTGCCAGCAGATCAAGAAAAAAAAAACGTAGAAAAAGAAAATTGAATAAAATAAAATTAAATTGACAAAGATGAGGACATCATCAACAACAACAATAGCAATAAGAAGAATATAAAGAAGAAGACGATGGAGAAGAAGAAGAAGAGACATTCACAGTGCTCAAACTTTGCAATTTGTGGCGCGTTTCCGGTTTCCGCTGTTAGCGTGAATGAGGAGCAACTGAATAAAAAAAGCTGACAGACAAAAATGGGGGAAGAAAATTGGAATTGTCATCAATTTTGTTTGATGTGCCTTTCTCGCGCTCACATAACAATTGCCTGTCTCTAGAGAAAGAAAGAGAGAGAGAGAGAGAAAGCGCGATTAGTTGCCACTTAGCGCAGTTAAGAGTCTCATTCAGTTTATTAAATCAGGCGTAATAATTGGGCCAAAGCAACTAACTGATTTAAAAACCTGACTACGCATCGAATTGAGTTGGCCTTGTTTTCTTAGCCATTTTGTAAATTAACATTCCTCATCATTTTGGCTAAACAAATTTAAACAGTACGTTTCGTGACCAGAAATTAAATTTTGATTTTGGATTTTTCAAGATGCCCTTCACACCTGAGAACGATTGGCCCATGAGTCCCACCATCAATTATATATCCAATGAACTGGGCAAGTATTATCTAAATTTGCATTTAAGCCCAGTCTATATAAAGTAGGGATGAAAATAATATGTGAATTGAATGGTTTACCTCCAAAATAATACATTTTAAATTGATTAAAAAATAATTCAAGCTCTTTTCTTTTAAATTAAATACCCCAAAAAACGATTTAATTAAAATTTAATATAAATTGCAATTTAGAAATTATTATTATTAATTATTATTAGTCATCCTAAAAAACATTTAAGATATCAGTGGAATTTCAAACAATATTAACTCTGTCCTTTTCGTTTTTATTTTGTTTTATATATAATTTTAGTTTAAAATTAAAAGAGTTATTTATAATTTTTGAATTTTATGTCAATTTCTAGTTTTAATTTTTAATTATAAAATTTTAAAATAAAGTTGTGCTAAATTAATTTTATTATTATCTTAAATTACTTTATTTAAAAAACATTACTTATTTTGTTATAAATATTTACAAGTCAATTTTGTTTTTATTGATTCTTTATTTAATCATTATGATTAAATTATTACTAATTTGTATAATAATAATTTCTAGGAAATATATTTAATTTAATTTTGGCTTTATAAATAAGAATTTTGGTATACAAATATTACTAAACTAATTATGAGTATCAAGAAATATTTTCATATTTTTTGTTGTATCATTTATTTTTAAAACAATTTTGCAACCCTGATATAAAGTATCTTTTCGATCACAGAACGCACTCACCTGGCAAGGTCACCGCAGGTGTTGCAGGAATTGAATTCCATAACTGAATCCTGGAATGAAATGGGCCAACCGGAAGGTGTACGTCTAAAGCACCAATATAATGTGGATCTATAGGATCTAAGTGGGCAAAAATATTAAAAATCCAAATCAAAATGAACAGGCAAAAGGCTAAAGCATAAAAGCTAGTGAGTTAAGGTCATCAGCAACACCTGTCGAGCCGTTTTTTTCACCTGGCAAATTAATCATGGAAACTGTTACCAAAATACTCGTTGGAAAGTAAATAGTAATAATAAAAACAAACAAAACTAAAAGCGACAACAACTCACACGCTATGCAAAGGGTTGTTAGAGGGGTTGGCAAAGGGAGTAGGGGTGGGAGAGGGGGTGAGGGAGAGGGTGTAAACACAAATTTGTGACAAAGTTACGGAAATTTAATTAAAATCAAATACTCTCTCATTGCCAACGCGCTTTTGGCCAACACCCCAACAACAGAAACTAGCTGACAAAAAGGGGTAGCAAATTGTCAGTCAGGTGTGACTTGATAGTTTATAACACGCTCTCTACCCCTCTTCCCCTCTCCCTTGTTCTCTTTCTCCTGCCCTTCCCTTTTGCTCTCATGTGTGTATTCTCACTAGTTTTCCGCGTCGTTTAATAAACAAATTGTAAACAAAGTTTAACAGCAATGACACACACACTCACACACTCATACAAACACACACACACACACACTCACATATGTTACCCCCTCTCTTTTCCCTACACTCGAGTCCTTTGTTGTTGTTGCATTTGCCTTTTATTAATATTATTTATGAGCCTGTGGTTGTCTTTTTTTTTCGTTGAATGCCCGCGGCAAGGTGAATACCAAATATCTAACCATGAATACATTTATTCATTCACTCTTCCATCCATACATCCATCCATCCATTGGGACAGACAGCTGCTTAATTTCACAGCGCATACATTTGATTAACTTAATTTAATAGTATTTTTTGCTCTATTTAATACTTTGGCGTGTGTTGATATATTTGTTTGTTTATTGAATTTATTATCATTATAAATAAGCATGGCTCGTTCACATTCAAATCAGGCCCAAAGCCAAGTTTACCATGGCTATTCTACACATGGTAATATTCTAAGGGGTTAAACGATGGTATTTCCATAGTAAAACCTTGTATTGTAATTATAGATCCTTAACAAATGCTCTTGGATTTCTTTATTTTCTAACTTTGTAAAAACTGGACCGATTTTCAAACGAAATGACATTTTGACGATGATTTGACCGATGAATTGATTCTGCATTTTAGTTTTTATCATCTAGTAAATTTGAAATTTTTTCGATACTAAGCCGTCTATTATCCGATTTTCTATATCTACCCCTTGACATTATTTCAAAAACTTTAATCTCTTATAACTTTATCAAAAATTAACCGATTTTCAAGCGGAATATCAATTTGGTTATGATTTGGCCTTTAAATTGATTCTGCATTTAAATTTTTTCATTTAGAAAATTTGAAATTTTTTCGATCCTAAGCCATTTATCATCCAATATTCCAAACCTTCCCATTGACAGTTTTTTAAAAACTTTCATCTCTCATAACTTCATCAAAAATTATTAGCTTTTATGCAGAATGTCACTTTGATCATGATTCGGTCTCTAAATTGATTCTGCATTTAAATATTTATCATACAGAAAGTTTTATATTTTTTCGATCCTAAGATATTTATCATCCAGTTTTCCATACCTACCCCTTGACATTATTTCAAGAACTTTGATCTCTCATGACTTCATCAAAAATTAACCGATTTTCAAGCGGAATGTCATTTTGATCATAGTTTGACCTCTTAATTGATTCTGCATATAAATTGTTATCATCTAGAAAATTTGATTTTTTTTTTATCCTAAGCGTTCCATCATCCAATTTTCCAAACCTACCCATTGACAATTTTTCAAAAACTTTGATCTCTCATAACTTTGTCAAAACTCGACCGATTTTCAAGCGAAATAACATTATGTTCATAACTTGGCTCCTTAATTGATTCTGCATTTTTTCGATCCTAAGCCATCTAACATCGAATTTTCCATACATTTATTGAAATTTTTTACAAAACTCTCATAACTTCATCATAACTGAAACGATTTTCATGCGGAATGTCATTTTAGTTATGATTTGTCCTCTAAATTGATTCGACATTTAAATCTTGTTCGCTTAGAAAAATTTAATTTCTTTTTATCATCAGCCATTTTATCATCCAACTTTATAATACAATTCGCATTCTACATCTAACTTTTATAGTATTATTTTTATATAAGAAGCATACTCGTTTTTTTAAAATATTTTTGCCAGAGTATCAATATCAAAATGAACAAAAATTGCTATCTTAATGTTTATGGGTGATCTTTTAAGGTGATCTTTTCAGACTGCAGATACAAAAGGAAATGAAAAGAAAATAGAAAATAGAAAATGTCGTCAATTAAGTAATACGTCGGAGTAATTCGAGAATGTGTCTAGTGTCTATTGTGAGACAGGGAACCACCAGAGGCGACCATTGGCTAATGAAGACACAATTAACTGCACAATTGCACAGCAGCAGCAGCATGCGGAAAACGTAAGGGAAAAGGTGAGGGAAAGAAGCTGTGGGAGCAGCTGTAGCTACCTGGACATTGGAAGCTGACCAGAAAAGTCGTTAGCAAAACGAATGAAATGAGGCATGAAACCATTTTGGCATAAATCGTAAACAAAAGCAGCGGGGCTACTGCTCATTCTTTAATCACAACAAGGAAGAGGGAGAAGGACTCTGAGCGATCACTTAAGGACAAACTGCAGTCGGGATCAGTCAGCTGCTTTGGATCTGTGAAACGATAAATAAGGCACAGCTTAGCTCATTGAAGTCAGCTACAAAAAGGAAACGAAAACTTCACTTCACCTTATTTCACTTTCTCTCTCGTCGACTAGGGCACAGTGGGGCAAATGGGCTAAGTTAACAAAATTCATATAATTAAAAAAAAAATGTAAATATTAAATACTAATATTGCATAATTTGCCATATTAGATTTTACACTTTGCTTAAAGCTAGCTTTATAAGTTTATAACTGAGTTTAGATTGAATATATTTTTAGCTGAGAAATATTTTTTTAATGGTATATAAAAATTTACAAATGGAGATGTATTAATAGAATATTGGGAATATTGGCAGAGAAAAACCTAAAGATATAAAAATACTGTATTAAGATGATACAATAATTTCTCTGGAAGAACAAAAAACATATTGTACCATTTGAAGCTTTTAAGTCAAATTGATATCTGCCATAGATATAACTATGAAAAGATATATAATAATAAAATTATATATCATTGTTAATATAAATCCTGAAAAATTATTAAATTTAAGTACCTTCGAGTATTTATTAATGTAGGCAATTTATATTATGATTATAATTGTTTGATCAAGAAAAAGCTTTTTTTAAAATTTAATACACATTTATAATGAAAAATCACTACTACAGTCTGAATTAGTCACTCTATAATCGCTTTTTTCATAAAATACCTGAATAAATTAAAGATTTAACCAATTCTAATCTTCAGATAAGTATAATTAAAACAATTAGAAATTAACTTTTAATTAATACTAATAATTAATGAATAAAAAATAATTTTTTGAATTTATTGATAACTTATAGTTATATTTATAACGAATTAATCAATTCCAGATGTTGTAAATGTAAATAAACAATATTTTATTAAATTTAAAGATTTTAAAGTTTGAAATAAAGTCTGCTAACTCGGCCGCTTGGCCCACTGTGCAAGGATAAGTCGAAGTCTCTTTCGGAGTCTCAGTTCAAGTCTGAATCTCTGAGCTCAAAGAATCGTCGGCTTACTTTGAAATGATCGCAGCGATCGACACAAAAAGTATCGCATTTCGTGTTGAGCGACTGTCGCCAGGATGCTTAAGGAGTAGGAGTAGAATTAGGAGTAGTAGAGTAAAAATAGAAGTAGGAGTACGAGTACGAGTCCTTGCATATCCTGTCGGAAATTGTTGCAATTGCATGTTGCGGTGTGTTGACGATCAACGAATTTGTTTGTTGATCATCATCAACATGTCATGCGATACTTGAGACTTTTCCAGCGATAAATGCGGCAAATTGTTTCTCAAGTCGGCACAAATTACCGTAATTAGCGTTTGTCCTTCGTCGTCCTTTGGCGCCAAAATTGCAAAATGGCGCTCATTAGGCGACATCTTGTGAAAGAACCGCGAGACAAGCTGCCATAATTATTTTCTGCTGACAACTTTTTGATGAATTAAATAATTTTTTAAGTGCAACATCATGATGACGTTGACAGAATGATGACGGGACGCAATGACAGATGAAACAGTTGAAATGAAATCTGACTTGAGCATCTGTTGAGCGGATTTAACTTGTTTAATTACCGCTGTATTCAGCTGCAGATACAGATACAGATACAGATACATTTTTGCTGGCGTCGTCAACAGTTGCGCTCGTTATAAAAAAAATGGTATTTATGTATATAAAAATATATAAATGTTGGCAGTCTTTCAAGTGTCCTCCCTTTCCCTCGAAATATCCTCCCCCCCTTTGAGTTGTTTTGGCGTAACTGTAACTGTTGCCATTTTAATGCGCTCGAGATTCAAGTGTCGAGCCCAAAATTGATTTTCATTTCATTGTTCGCAACTTGTGAAGAGGTTCATAAAACTGCAAGCAAAAATGGCAATGTGCTTGATTATATTTGAGATACACACACACACACACACACACACAGATCCATACACTGAAAAAAAGACCAGCTTCTATAATCAAGAACATACATCTTAAATATTTGGTTCTTAAAATCAGATTATTTGAAGACCAAATTACTAAAACTAAGATTTATAATCTAAAAAATCATAAAATCTTTATAAAAGAATTCTTAGGTATGAATATGTAAAATTTCATATGAAATAAATGGTAGCTCCTTAGCGCTCTGGTTAGAGACACTGCTTTGATTAACATATTAGAAGAACTTTTTTAAAATTACCAAAACAAAATAAAATATATAAAAATCTAAAAAAAAATTATTTTTAATGTTTTTATTTTTTGATTTTATTTTTAAGAACATTTAAGATAGGACCAAGTTCTTATTTCAAGAATAAATATTATTTTAAATGCTCTTAAAACCAAGATGTGTTCTCTTAAGAATTTTATGTTCTCGACGCATTTATTGGACCAAAAATCTAAGTTCTGTGAGCAAAATCTTGATTTTAGAACATTTTTTTTATCA
Source organism: Drosophila phalerata (assembly GCA_951394115.2). Classification (NCBI taxonomy): domain Eukaryota; kingdom Metazoa; phylum Arthropoda; class Insecta; order Diptera; family Drosophilidae; genus Drosophila; species Drosophila phalerata. The sequence continues at coordinate 2,216,143 of OY729850.1, forward strand.
GTGTATACACAGTCAGAGTCTGAGATACATTTACAAGGTGAGCTGAATGCAAATACTCTCTCACACAGATACACACACACACACACACACACACACAGTGGCACTCGACACTCAATTTCATAGAGCCACAAAATACGAAACTCAAAAAGCCACTTGATAAATTTCATATATTTATAGCCCGCAGAGTGGCGCTGCATTTGCACACTGAATGAAATTCCTTGCACACACACACACACACACACAAGGACATTCAACAGAGGGAGGGGTGGGGGGACATCCCTCAGTCCAATCCTGCTGCTTCTTCCCCCTCCCCCATTGAGCTTGGCCAAACACTTGCACAAATAAAAGATCTACTTCAACTTATTGAATTTTCGTCAATAGAAACAAGATGAAATCTGTGTGGATAACAACGACAACGGAATACACTTCGATAAGAAATTGTTATCAATTTATATCATTTTTTATGTATAAAGGTTATTCTCAAAAATTATTTATACATTTTTTTGGATAAGTAAAATTATGCCTGCATTACTCTAGAATATCTAGACAATTTTATATAAAACCCAATTTATTTGATTTAATTCTCCGATATTTTTAATGTTTTTATTTTTGCTTATTCTAAATCATGGCCACATATTAAGTAGAGCTTATGTTCCACTAATACTAAACTATTTTGCTTCATTTAATTCGCTACTAGGCATATTAAATATATTACACAGACTAATAAATTTCAAAACAAAAACCTTATAATAATCGTAATTTTATGAATAAGGTATTGAATTTTTGCCCAAACGAATTGCTGTGAAAATGACAAAAATATTAAAATAACTTATGGTAAATTGAAAATGTAACGAATAAAAATACACGCATTCCAGGAATTACTAAATAAAAGTACTAAATTTTAGTAAACTATTTGCAGAATATGGTAAAATTTTTTGTGTACTTATAAAATGATGAAACAATTATAATGACTAATAAATTACTATAAAATTGTCAGAAATACCAGAATACTTGCAAAAAGTGTCGGTTAATATCCGTATTATTAACTGTATTAATACTGAATTAAATAGTCTTTATACCTCATGTGGTAAGAGCATCTATCTAGGCAGATTGGATGTCTTTTGCTGCCCACCCGCGAAAGGATTTTCCATATGAGTTTTATGAAAGCTTCTTTGACAACGCTGACTTTTATGCGAATATCGGAGTGGGAATGTATGTAAGTCTATATATATATGTATATATATATTTTTTGCTGCTACTCGACTGTCAGTGACAAATCCGTTAAGTCGCGCATTTGTACATTATGAACATAATGATGTCGTTGATGTTGATGATGATTATGTTGTTTTCGTATTTGTGCAAGGAATTCAATTTTGATCCACGAACTGTTGGCAAATGTTAAGTGTAATCAAATTGTTACCCAGAAGCTGAGTATATTCTTTATTATTATTATTATTAAATTTAAGGCCGCTGCACACACACATACACAATGCGATGTCCTGCGGTGCAAACAGGAATTATTAAAAAGTAATTATGGCACAAATTACGAGATATCAATACAGCATTTAGCTCTGCATGCGGCCAGGACACAGCAAGGACTACAAAAGGCGGATCCTTGTGATACGATACGGTACTATACGATATGAGACGATAATGTGACGAGCGTTGTATTTTAGGTCCTTTTTGCACCACCGCACAGTGGAATTTATATCTAGAATTGCCGCTTATAATTCAAATTTTCGAATATCAAAATTTCAGTTTTATTTTCTTTAATTTTTCGATATAAAATATTTAAAGCATGTGATCAATATTTTTTAATTAATTTAAGTATAAATATTTAAGCAAAAGTAACCAATATTTAATTTAAAAAACAAAAACAATTTTAGTTATTTTTAAAAATATCAACAACAAAATTCAGAAATTTATAATCCCTTACAGAATTATACACCTTGAAAAAATCCTCTGATTATCAACAAATATATTGATTAAAAAGACTGACTATACCTACAGAAACTGCTAATTACAAAAAAAAATATATATCTACTAATCTAGCATTTTTCTCCACTGTGCACCGTTTCGCTAGGCACTTGAAAATTGTGCAAAATCCTTTGGCTTACATCCTTCAGAGCTGCTGTTTCCGCTGCTGTCTGCGGCACACAATGCGATTTCTTCTTTCCGACTCTTCTTCTTCTTCTTCTTCTTCTCATTCCCCTCCCCTTTTTTATACTTCAACTTCTCCGCACAGTGTGTTGTGCTGCATGTTGTGCAACATTTCCGTTTTTTTTTTATTTCAGCCTTGCAATTTTGACATAATATCAAGATTATTATTCGATTTGAACTTCTCTCTCTCTTATACTTAACGAGAAGGCATTCAGGGGAATTCCCCCTCGGGACCCTTAAAAACACTTCACCTTCACTTTGATGCCGAAGATCATTCCCATTGACTCGTTGTGCATTCATAATGAAAATAAAAGGTCGACAGCTCATATAAACATACAATAACTGAGAAGTTCCCTTAGATTACGACTTACTTTTCATGAATTGTTAATTTCTCGCTTCAATTGTAATTGTTTCTCTACACAAAAGGCACCTTTGAAATATGTTGATCCTTGAAAGAAATTAACTGAATTTTATCTGTTTCTATTACACTGTTCTAACAGTGTTGGTTGGCAGTCTATTAACAGTTACTAAATGTAGATATATCATATATGTGTAGTCACATTAATTTTATAAAATAAGCAATATTAAATTAAATTAAGTAAGTCGATAATTTAAATATTTAAACCTGTTCCGACTATTCTTTTTGTTTTTATATACATTTTCTTTAAATATATTTAAATTCCAGCTAGTTATCAAACTAAATTCACAAAATGTTCAAGAAAATTCGCAGGTAAAAAAAAAAAATTGTAGTAAATATTCTGTTTTTTACTTTTCTTATTGAAAATCGAATGTTACCAATTCCAATAGATATTTGTCAGAAAGAAAGTTTTTTGTTTTGTTCAAACTCGCTTGCAAATCTATTTAAGACTATAGACTCCTTAAGAGTTTCTCAATTTTATCCGTAAAACCTTGTGAAATATGAAAGTCTGAGCATTTCCAAATCAATCGAATATTCAGTACAATTTTTAATTTATTTTACAAGGCTGAAAACAGAAAGTTAACTATTAATTTCGTCAGTAAAGGCCGGAATGGAGTAGATCATAAATTTCTGCCGTCGGAAAGTTTTCTATGAAATAGTTGACAAATTCTTCTTCTTCTCTTCAAGGTACAGTTTTTGTTTTTAGACCCCGTACTTAAAAAAAGTACAGGGGTCTATTGGGTTTGTTTTAACGAAAATGTGCGTAACAGGCAGAAGGAGGCGTGGCAGACCCCATAAAGTATATATATTCTTGATCAGCATCAATAGCCGAGTCGATATAGCAATGTCCGTCTGTCCGTCTGTCCTGACGTCCTGCTGTCCTGACGTCCTGCTGTCCTGACGTCCTGACGTCTGTATGAACACCTAGATCTCAGAGACTATAAGAGCTAAAGACACCAAATTTGGTATGTAGCTTTGTCTATATTGCAAGCAGATCAAGTTTGTTTCAGAATTCGGCCACGCCCCCTTTACCGCCCAAAAATCGATATAGAAAATTTCATATCCATATTAAAAGAGCAGTTTAAATGCTAGAGACACCAAAATTGGTATGTAGGTTCCTCTATATTGCAAGCAGATCAAGTTTGTTTCAGAATTCGGCCACGCCCCCTTTACCGCCCAAAAATCGACATAGAAAATTTCATATCTATATTAAAAGAGCAGTTTAAATGCTAGAGACACCAAAATTGGTATGTAGGTTCCTCTATATTGCAAGCATATCAAGTTTGTTTCAGAATTCGGTCACGCCCCCTTTACCCCCTAAAATTGACATAGAAAATTTCATATCCAAATTATAAGGGCAATTTAAAAGCTAGAGATTCAAGATTTTGCACAGACGAAGAGAAAATTGTCATCGATTTTTGAAGAAAATTTCATTCCGATCGGACAGTAAATAACCAAGATATTCAAATAATAAATTTTGATGTTTCGATGATGGAGCGTTGACAGTAATTAAAATTTGAATAACTTGAAAACATGAAAATTGAATAAACATATTATATAACAAATTGGCCTCCTATATATAATAGGCTTCAGTGGCGTAGTGTGCCGAGTCGCAGCGCTCGTGAGTTGGTTAGTCATTCGATCGTGAGTTCAAACCCTGGCAGGGACATATGTTTTTTAATTCATTCATTTTGTATTAAAATTCAATTTGTATTTATTAATGTTATGATAACATATACTAACATTTAATGTTAACATACGTTTTTAAAATTATGAAATAGAGTCCTGTAAAACCAATATAGAAATTTGGCGACTTGCACTCAATGCGATGTGTGGCTCAATGGGTTGAGCCACCGATGTTTTAAACTTTCTTTTAAACTAGGTCGTGGGTTCGATTCCCGGCTCTCCCGGATCCAACAACATTTTTTTTTTTGCGGCTCCCGGCTGGGACAATTTTTTTAAGGTGATTTTTTGGCTATTTTTAATTTTTTTGTAGTATTTAATTTTAAAATTATTATCTAATAATGTCTATTAAGCATCGAATACCTGTTAAATCATTTTATTTAAATAATGTTATATTGGCAGTTATATAAATTTTGTGCCAGAATTCTATGTAAATTTAATGTTATTTACATTTACTAAGTAAATTCATGTTTTTAATAAAATTATCTTTTAATTTTTTGAGCTTCAATTATGTTACTATATGAATTAATTGTTGGTTAATTTATTATTACAACATTTTGCATGTTAAACGTGTAGTTTTAGTTTTATCTCTGTTAATTTTATACATATGCTTCACAAGACCAAATAATAATGTTAAGCTAGAAACTTCTTTTGTTTTGTCGCATGCTTAAATATGTATGCATGTGTGCACTTAACAGATCTTAGAATTTTGTATATAGCTGTCTCGCTCTCCCTAATGCTTTACGCATATATATGTCTATTTGACTTTACATTGGCTCTTCTTCAATTCTTTTTTGCGCGTTGTCTTAGAGTGATTTTGAAATTGACTTTGCGATTAAACGAGTGTAACTGAATTAGATAGATAGATAGCGACTAGTGTTCATAAATAATGTTTAACAGAAGACCCTAGGAAGGCATATAAACTATAAGTTATTTTAACCCGAATCGTCCTGAGCAACATTTTTTCGAATTTCTTAATGAAAATTTCAGGACTGATAAATTTGAGTTCGCTGAATCCGAAAAACACATTCATTTTGTTCGGCCTTGTCAGGATAATCGACAGGACAATTTTTTCGGCTGTTACCATATGGTAACGCTGGGAAGTACAGGGTACAGGTTTTCATAATGCTACAAAATACAAATGTTTGAGAAAAAGTCTAATAAACACAACTTAATCCAACAGGGGGGCTCTTCCTTGATATATAGGACAAAATTTGGGTCAAATCGGTGCAGTATAACGTATATATAACACAACTGTCATAGGACCAATCGGGGTCAAATTCACCTTTAGTATGAAAAACTTTTTTCTATTCTGAGATATCTCAACCAAACTCTTAGAATATGTGACTTATATGTTGCTACACATCCTGACCAAATTTGGTTCAAATCGGACCACTATATCATATAGCTGCCATAGGAGCAATCATATTTTATGAACAAAACAGTGCGAAACGCGAATAAAATGTATGGAAAAAACCTGTACCCTGTACTTCCCAGCGTTACCATATGGTAACACGAAAATTAAAAGCGTAAATTAACTTTAAAAAAGTGTTTTTTTATTTAAAATTTGTTTCATAATTAAAAAGAGCACTCTTTCACCTTTGTAATGATGGGTGCATTTCATATAGTTCAGTACTAAAATTAGTTAAACGATTTAAATTTATTTGCGACGAATTGCCAAATGCCGTTTTTTTGCACTGCAGAATATAATGAGCAACTTAAATCGCATTTTTCGATCAGCTAACTTCAAGAGATTGTTTCAATCAACTTTTTATCAGTTAGAGATAACAATTTACTCGTAGAATATCTTATGAAAGTTAATCTAACGTTAATATGTTGTCTAAAAATGAAGTTTTAGTAAATGCCTATTGCTTGTTACCATATGGTAACGCTGGGAAGATTCGGGTTAAGTTTATTTTAAATATTATTTAATTTTTAGCAGTGGCTGCTTTTGGATAGTAAGTACGGGGTCTCCGACAGTCGAGTATGCTCGACTGTAGCACCGTCCGACTAGTTTATATTATATTTTGTTTTATATTTAGACCTTAAAGCGAAAATTTGTTAAAATTATGAAAAATCTATTAAATGCCAGTTCTTTTTCAGAATCCATCACAAGATCTATTAAATTAATTCTTTAGTACCTGAGTTTCAATAAAAATTGAAATTGATGTCCACCAATTGCTCTAAATATTTTGATTTCGGGAAAATTAAAATTTAATTAATTTTTGGTTTCAGTTTTGGTCATTAATTTTTTTATTCACCTATTTCAAAGCAAAATTTTGTCGAAAATTAAAATGGAAACTTAAGATGGAATATTCTGTATATTTTTTCCTCTGCTCCCAAGTGACATTAAAAAAACGTTGCATTTTCTTTGTCTTCATTTATTTCTTAGCTTAGGTCATAGTTGATTTACAGATTAATTACAATTATGCTTAATTATTAGATAATTATTAAATATATATATATCATATATTTTGCAATGTGTATGAATATACTTGCAATACTAACTGTACTTGGTTACATATATTTAAATGTTGCTTTAATATATTGTATATACACAATCTGTTTTCTTGTTCATTGTATCACCATATTGTTGTCCACTCTCAAGTTGGACAATCTCGGGGATGCTTCAGTCTTCGCCCTTGGTGACCACAGAGACGGGCGTGGAGGCGTTGCTGCTGCCGCCGTTGGCGCTGCGCGGCGACTGCGCTGCCGTCGAGGTGAGCGTCAGATCGCCAGAGATCAAACCCACTCCATGTGGCGTCGAGTGCAGCGTCGAATGATGAGAAGCAGCAGGAGCAGCCAGAGAATTGGGACTCTCGCGAGGACTGCTGTTGCTGCAGGGCGGACTGACCTGAGCGGACAAGGGATGCAGCGACAGATTCTGCGGATAACCAGCCGAGGCAGCGGCCGCTGCTGCTGCGGCGCCGGCGCCAAAGATGCCATTCAGATTGCTCAGACCCATGTACTGTGAGAGCAGCGTATGAAAGTTGGGCAACTTGTAGTGCGGTGGCATCAACTGCTGTGGCAACAATCCCGGATTGAAGTGTTGATGCAACGCGAAATGCGGCGGCCAAAACTCCGCGGGCAATGCCGCCGGATGTCCCGGAAGTGCGTGAGGAGGCAGGGGAATGCCGAGCGGAAATTCGGGCAGACCTACAGGGAATAGAAAGAGAATAATTAATAATTATTGATTAAACCAACTCAATTCGATGTCACACGCTGCACAGTGGAACAAATTGCAAAACTAACTTGGTAAAATAAAAAATTTCTAAATTCGAAAATTGTTATTTCTTGTAATCTTCAATGATAAAAATGAGCTGTTTTTAAAAAATCAAGAATTATTGTAAGTATTAACTAAAATTTTTTCAGTTTTATTCACATTTTATATTCAAATATATTTATATTCAAATTTTAGACACTGAAGTTTGGTTAATTCTTTGAAATCAATATTGATATATTTTTAAATTTTCAAGTACACAGACTTTTATTTTATTATTTAGTCACTATGTTGAGAAATTTTGTCTCGCTTTTTTCAACAAAATGTTTCAAATCATTGTTTTTTTCTCAAAAATAAGAATTTCTGCCTTCAAGCACGTCAAGAACCTCATTTCTGTCTATCAGTATAGAAATTAAAACACTTTTTTGTGTTTTATAAGATTTGGAAATTTTTAAATTATATTTTAAAAATGTTTAAAATATTTTACTCATTTTAAGATGTACAAAATATTTTAATTCCAATTTTGTTGAATTTTTATTAAATCTTTAAAATATAATTTTAAATATAAATAATAAGAAAACTAATATAACTCACATTTTAGTTACTCGACCAACTATATCTTTATTATATTTAAATTGAATAATAATAATTTTTATAAGCTAGTTTTGGCTGTTTTTGCCCACTGTAATGCACCGTGTCATACACGAATTCAATTATGTGGCACACGTAATTTGCTAATTTGGACAACTTGGACTTGAACTCACCTTGATCGGGCAGCAGATAACCCGTTTTGTCCTGATTCATAAACTTCTCACGTTTACGCCATTTGGCGCGTCGATTCTGGAACCAGACCTGTAATACAAGCAAGAGAAAGAAGAAGAGAAAGAAAAGTTAGAGAATGAGTTAGAGTTTTGAGTTGAGTTGAGAGTTTGAGTTGCGTATGCAAATGGAGTCAGTTCTAAGGACCTTACTAATTGCCCCACCCTACTCTCAGGTCGTCAATCTATCAACTTGAAGTCGGAGTTGGAGTCGGAGTTGGAGTTGGAGTCGTAGAGAATACAATGGCATCCAATCGGAAGTGTGCAACTCTGATTTGCCACAGAGTGAGGCAGAGTTGAATTGAATTGTTGCTGTCTTATGCATTTTTCGACACTTGTTCCCCCCCCCTTAAAATGGGGGTTGTTGCAACTCTGGACAATTGTGGCAACTCTGGGCAAGTGGGCGTGGACCAAAGCACTTCCGTACTGAAGACTCGGCCGGAAAATTGTCGAGCCCAAGTGCTCTATGTGTGTGTGTGTGAGTGTCTCTTCTTCATATATTAAGAAAATTAATTGTTTGTAAATTGAAATCACTTGACAACTGTGCAGCCGAAAGAAGAGTTCTGCAATTATAGACACCCTGTATTATGCCCCTCAATTCCACTTTTTTTTTTTCTTTTCTTTACATTGCAACAACAATGCGTGCAACGGAGCGAGTCGTAAATTAGCAACGATTTCCTTGCTATAATTGCTGCCAATTATTGTCCTATGTCTGTGTGCCACGCCCCCCCCCCCCCCCCCATCATCCTTCTCATTACTCCCCATGCTGACTATTGCAACCCTTGTGATTTTGTGAGCATTTTAATTGTTAGTAGCGCAATTATAATGCGGCTTTGGCCAACAACTTAAACCATTCTCCTCCTCCTCCTCCTCCTCCTCCTCCTCCATCTTTCTCCATCAATTCATGGCCGGAACGTAAAAGTTGAATTTACGGATATCCGCACAACATTTTATCACACATGTGCGATCAAATCGTATGACACAAAGGCCTTGCCACAAACTGTCGCAACATCCAGCTCAAATTTCAAATCATTCGAATTCGAGTCGCAAAATAACCAAAAATTTTATAAAACTTTCTTTTTGACTGTTGGAAAATGTGCTTAGGAAAATACTTGTAGTAAATTGAAATTTAAAAATTTGGTTTTTTGGCGAATTTTTTCAATTGTTATAAATATTTTTGCATATTTAAAAAATAAACATTGTATTTAATATCATTTAAACTAAACATTTAAATTAGCCTTGACAAAACTCTAATTTTTTTATCTAATAAAAACTATTCATATTCTTTTAACTATATAAAGATTTGATATTATTGATAAATTATTTAGAAAATATGTTTAAGAAATCTCAAGAGATTTTGCTGACAGTTTAAAAACAAAATAAACAAATAATCGAATTGTCGCTTTTTGTGAAATATGTAAGAATTCATTTTTCGGTCATATTTTCAGAGTGACAAAAATTGTGTGTGTCAGATACATTTTTAATTACAAGTGTATTTTATGCAAAAAATATATACACTTAAAATGAGTTTAATTAATTGAATCTAATTCAAAAAATTAAAAATATTTCAAAGTCTATTAACAAATATTTTGACATTTAAAATCAATCAATTTTTGCCTTGAGACTTCTGATTCTTAGAGATTTCTAGAAAATGCGTGTATATCATAAACTTTATTCAATTTTAATATATTATATTTGTATACTTTTTTGATGGGATACTCTTTCTCCAGAATTACGTCAAATTCGCTAAGCAGCTCGCGAAAAAAGAGCTTAAAAGCGTTATTAAACTGATTTGTTATGCGAAATGAGCTTAAAAAATAAACGATTCAATAGCCAAAAAAATGTTTTCAAGTGAAATTCGTTTATATTTTTTTTTTTTTTTTTGGGGATCTGCTCAACTTTTGACTCGATGTGTTTGTTTGTTTTTGCTGCATGCAAATCCAAAAATAATTGCACGTTCAACCCCTTTGGCGAGACGGATACTAAATGTATCTGATAGATACTCCAAAAAAAAAAAGCAACGCTCTAAATCTGTTACTATTGAAGTAGTCTGAGTGTATGGCACATAACGTATGTGAATCAATGACCAATTACGCTTAATCTGCCAACGGATACGGAGAACCGTGAAACGGGCAATTGGGAATGAAGAGCAGGGAAGACAGGGTATCAAAAAGGGAGGATACAGGACACAGGATGAGTCGTAATCCCTCAGTGAGTGCAAGAGCGCTTAGGTCAAGTTGTTTTACATTTTTGTTGTCATTGTATTTGTATCTGTATCTGTCAACAATCAGCAACAACAACAACAACAAAAATGAATCTCAAGTGCTTGAAAGCATTTCAACTGAAATCGAATTGTGCAAGAATCGCAGGACGAAAGGACTCCCAATTACATGTGTAGTCGTGTGTTAAGCATTTGTCCACCACCCAAAAGCCACTTTAATTGTTTACCCAGAAAAGTAGAGAGTTAATAAAAAATACCAACACCAATACCAAAATGTTAAGCGTGTATTTTATGAAGTTCCCCTCCTGACAGCGGACAATTTAATCATTTGGAAAATCACAATATCTAATGTCCTTTTGCCACCCTTAATGCCCAACAACAACCCCCACTAAATAGTTGTCCCTTCTTTTGGTATACAAACAGGGCTCTAAGTGTTTAAAAGACTATTTACAAATTAAGTACTTTGATTGTTAGAGCAATTTTTGCATTTGCTGTTAAATTTCTATATGACAATTATCATTTTTTGATATCTATATATATAAAATTGTTTTTCCTGACTGACTGACTAGCCAACTGATCAAACTGTCTGGCTGAGGAGCATGACATTTTAACACAACATAGCATTTTTATATCTACATACATAAAACTGTTTTTCCTGACTGACTGACTAGCTAACTTACCAAACTGTCTGACTGAGGAGCATGAAATTTTGGCACAACATAGCTAAGAAAATTTCATAGTGCAATAAGACGGCTTTTTGTGTAATTCGCACTGGAAGTGGGTAAAGCGAGTATATCTATATACATAAAACTGTTTGTCCTGACTGACTGACTAGCTAACTGATCAAACTGTCTGGCTGAGCAGCATGAAATTTTGGCACAACATAGCTAAGAAAATCGAATAGTGCAATAAGACGGCTAAAGCGAGTGAATCGAGCAGGGGGCCGAGAGCCCCCTAGTAGCTTATATATTGCCGTATTTTAAGCCGCTTAACTTTGCACGCTCACCTGCCGCCTTAAGTCCCAAATAATTGCATAATCAACGGCCCAATACAATTTAATTGCTGGCTGATTACAAATGTATCTGTGTATCTTTTTACTGGTTGTATCTTTGTATCTTTGGGAAATTACCTGCACGCGTGCTTCACTCAAATCCAAACGCATTGCCAGATCCTCCCTTGTGAAAACATCCGGATATTGTGTCTTTTCAAATGCTCGCTCCAATTGATGCAATTGAAATGTTGTAAAAGTTGTGCGCGATCTGTCAGATACAATTGAGAGAGGGTAAGATTTTATTGTAGTTGTTGTTTATTAATGTGTTCTAACAATGCGATTAATACGATTTTATCTGTTAAGCGGATTGTACAACAATTCAACTTACCTACGAACTTTACGAGGTCTCTCCATATCACCCAGATCATGTCCATTATTCAGACTTGAGGAGAGTTCATCATCATTGTCGACATCCAGACCGCTTTCTGTATTCGTGGGTGAATCTTCACGTTTGGCAATCATTTGTTGTTGTTGTTGTTGTTGCAGTTGTTGCTGGTGTTGTTGTTGCTGATGCTGCTGGTGTTGCTGTTGTTGCTGTTGTTGCTGGTGCTGCTGATGTTGCAGCAAACTGTTGTTGCCGCCGTGCAGGTGATGAATGTGATGCGAATGCGTAATAAGCACCTCATTGGGAGTATCTATAAAATAAAGTCAAGTTAAATAAATGAGCTACAGATTAACATTTGTTTTTTTAAAGTAAGAATTTTTATTGAGACAATTTTAAATTTACTAAATTCTATTTAATTTATTTTTAAAATGAATTAGAATTTGTAAACTAATCATCAATTAATCATCAATAATTAATAATATTGTTGAGATTTGAAACTTAATTTATGGCAGCCTAGTTTTGTGACTTCGAATGCATTCAGTAAAAATTGTAAAATACATTTTTTGAGCTACACATTTTATTAGAACTTTCCTTAAACTATTGAGAGAACTGTAGACTACAACTGCATACAAAATATTTTTTCCAAAATGAAAAAATGTTTAAATTTTAAAAATACATTTTTGTAACTTTCATATGAACTATATTAAATACTTTAAATTTATGTTATTCTTTATATGTATTTTTTTTAATAAAATTTATAAACGCTATAAAATAGATATTAAAAAATTTCAGATTTTAACTTAAAAAAAAATATTAATGCAAAGGAACTATTTTTATATCAGATTATGAATTTTTAAATATTTTAAAAACTCTTTTTTTAAAATCCTCGGATGCAAGTTTTTCGTTTTAGTAAAATAAACTATTATTATTTTTTTTTGTAAAACAATTGCTTGACTAGCTGTATATTGTTCATACAGTGCAAAAAAAAAATATTATTAATGCAGGATTATTTGCTACAAATCAAAAAAGTAAGTAACTAGTCTAATACCAAAGCCCAAATGTCATTCAATATATTTAAAATGCTTTACAGTTTTGAAAAAGGAGCGTACAAAAATTGCAAACAAAAATTGAATGAAATAAAATTAAAAATAAAAAAATTGCAAAGCAAAAATGGAAAATCGAAGGATTTGAAATCAAAAATAAAGTAGCGCTAAAAGTGAAAAGTGTTTTCGGCAGCTGCGAAAAATCAAATCCATTCAATTGTAACTGAAGTGGTAATATCCTGATTGAATGCCATCTAACCCCCATTTTTAAACGTTTTAAAGCTTTCAAGTGCACTTTCAATATGTGTGTGTGCGAGAGTGTGTGTGTGTAAGTGCCACGCAATTTGATTTGGCAATCAATAACAAATAAATTATAAGCAGCAGAAATTTGTAACTTTAAATTGCAGTCGGTTTTTCAGAAAGCTACAGTCTCGATAATAATTATTTGAACAACCCTTTGTTGTGGAATTGAAAAGGATTTCAGCTTTACGTTTTTTTCACACACCCTTTGTCTAAGTGTGTGTGTGTGTGTGTGTGTGTGTGTGAGTGAGCAACTTTTTCTGGCTAAACATGTAATCAAATTTTAATGAACCTCAAATTAATAATATTCACAATGTGCAGCTCACAGCGTGATATTTCGTCAGGACCAAGGACAAGGATCCAGCCTGGTTGTTATCCTTATGCTTATCGTTTTGTGTGTAGTTTCGTAACATTTGCAGCATTCGCTTGTTGTGGCGAAAAAGGTAATTTCCAAAAGCATCAAATTACGCAGGATACGATTGAGCATGAAATTGCTGCTTACGTTATACGTTTCACGTATTACGTATCCTTCAGCTGAAATGTCCTGCGGTGCGCACGTTGTCACAATTTTGAAACACACACAGCCAACAGTTACATATTTATGGGTGCCTAACGATTTACCCCATGAATGTCAATCTCAATCTAATTACGGGTCTAATGATGCCAAGCGTCTCATTATCCTGCTGTCATCAGGATATCGTCAGGATATCGTATCGCGTATCCAGTTATGTTTTGATTTGCTGCAGTTACTTGGCTGATATATAAATATATACAATATATATTTCTTTTATTTATTTCTATTTTTCTTCATTTCTTTAGTGTCCTTTTTTTAGCTCTGGGTGGGCATTAAGGACGCGTTCACGCAGCGGGACATTGGCCACGCCCACAACATGATGCCCAACACAATGCAACGCCCACTTTGGGCAGCTGATGTCGCAACTGATGAAAAGTGAAGTGAAAAGGAAGTGCGGAATGGAGTACGGCGTGTGGCAGGGACATTTTCTGTAGATACTCCAAAAACTATGGACATGTTTTCATTCTCATTTGCATATGACGAAGATACTTCCACTTGCCACTTTTCTCTTGCCACATCGCTGTTGAAGCTACGCCTTTGATGTGGTTTTTGGCATTGCATCAAGTCTACCTCAATTCAAGTGTTTGAACTTTATTGAACTTGATTTTCGATTTCTAAATATTTTCTATTAGTAGCAGTACTATTTGAATACTGCAGAAAGCACTACTGAAAGTTCTGTAGAGTTTACTGCACCCAAAATATGGTATATTATTATATTAAAGGTCTAATAATATTTTCTACTGTGTAGCAACATAAATTAAATACTGCAGCACATTCTGTAGAAAATTCTGTAAAGTTTTCTGCACTCGAATTTAAATATAGTTTTCTATAAATTACTTAAAGTAGAACCTAAATTTTAATAATCAGGGACAGGAAATAATGATTATTTTGTTTTTTCAATTGAAAAAAGCATTCACTTCTAGTAGCTGTAATATTTTTCTTTATGGGTAATCTATGCAATTTTACCATGATCTTAAGATTTAGGATTTTTATTATTTTACTCAGAAAATAATCATTATTTTTGAGCAAAAAAAAAAATAAAACTCAGGAATAATCATTATTTTTGATTCAATAAAATAAAACTGATAGAATAATGATTATTTCAAGTAAAATAATAAAACTCATAGAATAATGATTATTCTTGAGTTTTATAATAAAACTTATAATGATTACAGTCCCTGTTAGTGATATGACTGAAAAATATTTTGACTTCAAATTTATAGTTTTAATATCAAATTTACAGATAACAATCAAGTTTAATATGGCCCTTTTATTAAATTAAGGTCTATGGTATACAGAATTTTAAGTAGTTAATTAAGAAATTCTTGGGACTATGATCTCCTAACTATGATCTCCGTTAACTACATATATGAAACATATTTTGTAGTACAATTAAAAAAATATTACTAACTTTATTTTGTGTTCACCTTTACAATTCTTAAGGTAATTTTTCTCTCATAAAAATACCCTGAACATTGCTGTCATTATTTGGCATTGAGAGAACCAGGTATTTTCATTTAAAAAAAAATAATTAAATATATATTTTTCCTAAAATTTATTTAGTAAACTAATTTGGTGAAATTCTAGCTATCATTTCTATTTCTATGATCCCTTTCTGAAATATATTTTTAATTTATTATTAGGCTTACAAATGTTCTAAGGTTTTACGAATTTTTGAGACTCTAAAGTACATTTATATTATACTAGTGGGCTCCGCGCACTGCTCGCTTTGCTCGCCAACCTCCGGTTTACTGCTCTCGAGATTGAACTCAACTAACATTTAGTTTCGAATTTTAAAAATACTGTTTAACTAAGCTTATTATAACAGTTATTTATTAATCATTTAAATAAAATTCATTAAAATTTTTTTGTAAAAGAGCCGTCGGCAATTTGTAACTGATCAAACGATCAAGCATATATATAGTAAATTTGGACTTACCGCTGCGTTTTGATTGATGCTGATTGCCGAGAATCTGATCGATGCTGTAGACGGCACGGGGTCTTGAGACGGGACTTTCTTGAACTGGAACTGGACGCATGGCTGGTGGCATTATTGTTGCATGTGGTGTTGTTGTCGTTGTGCTCATCATCATTTAAGCAAGAACAACAAGTTGACTTTTATATATAGCTTGACTATAATTCAAAGTTAACAATGTGCATGATCCGTTATAGCACTATCAATCAATAATTATGTGTGGACAGCTAGCGAATAATAGGGTGTAATTTATTTGAAATATTTGGTGTAAAGCTGCGCTTTTGAATTGATTGTAAACACTCTGAAAAACTGCAACGCGCACGCACAAAATTGTTGACAATTTATTTTTGGCTACGGTTTTTAGATTTTACGGCCATAAATTGCAACTCGGAAATTGACACGTACGCTCGTTTGCGATCAACAACCACCGACTGACTGAGCTCGGTAACTGCTCGACATTCGCATTAAATACGTCGGAGAGGCGTTTTACTTTTTTTTTCCCCAGGTTTTGAGGCAAGTGAAATGGGCGAGGCGAGAGGCAAATAATGTTGTTGTTGTTGCTGTTGTTGTTGCTGTTGCCTCTTATCCTTGCCGCATATCCTGTCTCTCTATTTGCTGTCTCTTTTACACAAGGGTAGTTTTCTTCAGTCATTTGTTTGGCTTCTGTTGTGTGTATGTGTGCAGGTAGTCTCTCTCTCTCTCTCTATCTCTCTCTCTGGCGCTCTCTTTCGCACACTTTTGCGCTCTCTACTCACTGCTCTCTCTCTCCTTTCCTTTTTAGTCCACTTCTCTGTCTACTTATTTCTACAACTATGTTTACTGATTAATTTTATTTATTTCATAAATTTTACTCATTAAAATAAAGCTAAATTTACCTCTCTCTCTCTCTCTCTTTTGCACTCTGCCTCCGTCTCTTTTTAACACCCTCCCTCTCTCTCTCTCTCTCTTTGCGCTTCAACAAATCATAAGACAGTTTTATTTTCTACCTGATTCCTTGTCGGCCATTTATAACGCATTTATGATTTCCGCTTTTTTATCGCCGTCTTCTACCACAAATTTTATGATCTACTTGGTTCAAGAATTGAGCCCAGAATTCCAGTTTTCATTGAACAATCCAAATGCTCAATGAGCAATCCCCTTTACTTAGCCAACTACATGGATTCATTGATTAAACGGATCTGCCGCGGATTGAAACTGAAGATATATCCCGATACTTAAGCCAAGGGATTGTTAAGCCGAGATGAACAAGTATTTCTACCTAAATAATTAAAATAAATGAGCTGTTTATCAAACAAATATATTAAAATTACAATACCAGATATGCAAATAAAATTGAGTTAAAATTTTAAAGTTTCTTAAATGATGTGAACATATTTTAATTATTACTCAAAAAATAAATTAATTAAAAAAAACAATAATTATATGAATGTGTAGTTAAATAAAGTATTAAACTATTGAACAATTTATTGTTTATATTAAATAAAATCTTAAAATGAAATTTGCTTTTGTACTGAATTATATATTTTAATATTAAAATTAACTAAACTAACTATTATATTTTTGAATTACAAATTTAAATTCAAATTAAATATTTACTTTAAGATATTTGCAGAAAACACTCATACAAACTATTAAAACAGAAATATTGTTTTGTTAAAAACTAATTAATTAATTTAGTATAAATATTTAAATTAATAAATTTCATAAATTCCAGTATATAATTTATTTCCCTTTTATCTCTTCAGTTTTAATTGAATATTTAAAATTTTATTTTATTTTCTAGTTTAAATGCATTTTTTCTATTTTAAATTCTCAGCAATTTTAGGAGTACTGCATTTATTTGACATTTAAAATTTTATTCTAATTTCTAGTTTCTCAAATTTTATTTCATAATTATATAGTTATTTTGGGTGCACTGTTTATATTTAACATCTTAATAAATTTAGTTTTATTTTTCCTTTTTTGCTTTGCATTAAAACAAATAAAATGTAATACGAAAAATGTAAATGTTAGATTTATTAATAAATATATATTTAATCTTAGTTACTCGCCAAAGTATCTTAATCTTAGGCATTAGATTAAGCAACCTCTCAGCCCCTCAGCCTCTCCGTTCGCCTGGGAGTCTACAGGGATTGCTGTGAGCCTGGCTTAGAACAAGTCTGGTCCTGACAAGCTTTGGCCTTATGCAATGTTAACAATAATAAAAGATACAACAACAGGTTGCATAATAACAAAGAACAACAGCCGAAAAGTGGCATATTTACAGATTTGAGTGATTCCAGAAAACGCACAATGGATATTTTCGAAATATATCTCTGGCAGTTTTGTTATAAATTCAATGCCGAAACGCCGGCTACAATTCGCGATCTTTAATTTGGTTGCAACTTGCACAATTCCTTTGTGAGCTGCACCCAAAACAAAGGTGAAAGAAAGCCAAAGCCAAAAGCAGGACAATGCGGCACCTCGCAGGACACCTAACACACAGGACATATATATATATATATATTTGTCTACTCATAAAGCGGACTTTCCCGGTAAACTGTGAACAAGTAGCGTTGACCAAACTCATTAAGTTGCCAGATGTGTGACGCCACACTTCACACACTGTGCAAGGACACTGTGCAGGACGAACTTAAGCCGTGTGCGTGATTAGCATAAACCGAGGCGCTTAATCATATTTTCATAGGACGCGATTTCATTCAGAAATCCGATTGCACATTCGTTTAATTTAGAGCTGTAGAATTGAGAGAGAGCGATAGATAGAGAGAGAGAGAGAGAGAGCGAGAACTGGCAGATTTGATGTGAGCCTTTAGGGACTTAGTTGTTGGCCCCGTGAGCGCCTACCTGCACCCGTTTCGACCTGGTCTAATCTGTGATCTAGACGTAATGCTGCTACGGTCAGAAATCTATTTTTATGCCACATCATGCAACGCACTTAAAGCCAACAATCCATTATCCTATATCCTTATCCTTTATCAAAAAACGATAACAAGACCTTGATCGATTTGTCTGCTAATTGAGCTAAAGTCTTCTATCTCAATTTTAATCTTAACATCTTAACATTTAATTTAAATTTGCTGATTTATAACTCAATTTCATTTTATTTTTGTGTATATTAAAGAAATTTAAATGTCTATTATTTTTAGGACTGTTTTTAGTTTACATTAAATTATAGTTAACTTATATTAATTTAAAAGGCTGAATTTTCAATGACTATTTAAGTAGTTTGATAACTAAATCATTTATTTATTGACCAAAACTTGAAAATATATTTTTGATAAACTTTAAGGAGCTAATAAAAAGCGGCTTTTAGTCAAATTAAAATTTGTAATATTTATTTTCAAATGCTTTATTTTAATTTTAATTTGAATTTTTATCTTTGATTTATTAAAATACTATATTTTGTTTACGAAATTAAAATTTAATTTTGGTCTATTGTGAGCACAAAAACTATTATTTATTATAAGACTACATATTAATTTTAAAATAATTATAATTCGTAATTTATTTAAGTTTTGTAATTTAATGATTTATAGTATTCTTGTATTATATTTAATTTATATTTTTAACACTAATTTAATAATTTCACGAAATTATTTATTTTAACTATATTTAAATGTAATGTGTTTACTTTTCATAACTATAAATAAATTAATAAATAAACAAATTAAGTTATTATGTAAGTTACATGGAAAAATCTGCAAACTTGGCTAGAAGCACTTCAGTTGCCACTTTTGTGGCATGGCAACCCAAAAGCCATTTATCGCAAGTGTGAAATGACAAATTGAATCAAAGTCAAACTCAAACTCATTGAAGGCTGCACTTCAATGTAATTTCTAAATTAGCACATCAATGTGCAGCACTTCCTCTCCCCCCTCTAACCTCATTTTACCCCTCTCTCTCTCTCTCTCTCTCTCTCTGAGGGCTGCGTGGGGGGCTGTAACTCAACCCCAACTCTGCTCTCTTTCAGAGCGAAAGTTCGTTTGCTCTTTGGACATGCGCTCTTCAGTTGAGCTGTCATTGGTTGTTGGAAGTTGTTGTGCACACACACACACACACTCGGAGCAACGAGGTCATTATCGTGTTGGCTTGCTACCCCAACCCCCAACCCCCTACCAACAACCCCTTTCTCCAAGCCGCTGAGCTGCGTGTAAACACATTGTGGCAATTCTCTCTGGTGCCATGACTGTGTTCACCTTTTAATAAGGTTAACTGCGACGACGACCCACAACACCCACTACAACAATAGCTAAGGGTGTCTTTAGCGCAGGGTGGGGGTGACTTCTAAGTCTCTATGTGTGTGTGTGTGTGGGTGTGTGTGTGTGTGAGATGCTGCTGCTGCTGGCAACATTTTTCTTAACCATTAAATCTAATATATCAAAGTAATAAAACGAATTTCACTCACAGTGTGTGCGAGTGTGTGTGTGTGTGTGTGTGTGTGTGTACACTTCAACCCCTCCCCCCCTGCACTCCCTCTACCCCTAAAATATAATCCAACTAAAAACTTTTCGTCTACTTAATGTCTGCCTTCTATTGTCTGCCGGATGTTGAGTTGAAATCCCAGAGCTTCTTTCTTGGTGTTGCAATTGTTGTTGTAGTTGTTTGTTGCTGCTGTTGTTGTTGTTGTTGTTGTTGTTGTTGTTGTTGTTGTTACTGGAGTTGTTACTGGAGTTTAGAGGGTTCATTACAGGGCGCATGGGGTTTTCAATTTTCATTTTTTGCCTTTGACTTTTGCAGGGGTTAAAAGTGAAGCTGTCGCTGACATTGTTATGACTCTTGCAATTGACTTCTTAATTACAAAGTTAAACAATAAATGACTAAGAAATAGCTACCACAATTAAGACAATCAAATATAGTAAAGAATTATAAATAGATCTAATAAGATATAACTTGAATCAATGCAATTATATCTATATATCTCTGTTTTTACATAAAACTCTTTGTCCTGACTGACTGACTGATCTTTGTGCAGCCCGTAAACCGTAAGACCCAGAAGACTGAAATTTTCACACAACATAGCTAAGACGAGTTTATTCCTGAACACAACTCACAGAATGTATAATTGTAATATATATAAAATTATTTTATTATTACATTAGTTTAACCATAAGAGAAATAATTCTTTGAAAAAATATAATATTTAAAATGAAATATTTTACTACTATACTTATTACTTTTTAACATCCTTACCAAATTTGGTCAAACTACTATAAAGGTATAAGTGTCGAAAACTGTCTTTACAAAATTAAAATATAAAATTGGAATCTTTCAATACTCTATACTCAAGTCTGCTTAAATCTCTTTAAACATATTGCAAATGCATATTAATCAAATTCAGGAACACACTGTATTTATGTATGTTTAGGTATAGAGTTTGGGGCAACTTCAAATGCTAATCAGAAATAGTTTTGGCCAAGCAGCTGCCATTTATAGGCAGGAGAATTTAATATGTACCAGTAAATGAGCAGTTCTTGGCCTGGCCAGCAACCTAAAGAGAGTGTGAGAGTGAGAGAGAGAGAGAGAGAGAGATAGCGATGTGTAGAGAGAGTGGTAGATGAAATTATTCAATATCCTTTTGCACTGCTTGTGGCCGTAATCAAACATAAGAGACAGGACTTGGCTAGAAACTGTGAGTTGAGTGAAACCAAGCGCTTGTTTGACATTTAGTTTCATAATTTAATATTCAGTCAAGGCACAGCTGGAATGGACAGACAGACAGACTAAAAAAAGGGGAAGAGATGTAGGATTGTGGAAAGGGGGCTAACACACACTAAATGAAAGCTTCCGTTGGCCAAAACGGAATTCACAGTCTTGCCACAGACCGCATATAAATATCCTAGTCAAGTTCGGTTTGACAATATTGAAACGTTTATTATGCCCAAAGGCGGGTCAAAAGTGTAGAGTATATAGAGCGGATATGGTACAACCAGACCTGGCTAAAACAGACCAGACAATGAGACGCGCTTGACACACTTCCAAGATCAAAATACAATCAGAAGGAAGTGAGATTTAGGCACACATCTTATTTCTGAGTAAACAACTCTCATATGTTGAAAATTAATACCTATTTATGGGTAAATTGAAAAACACATATGCAGCTCTGCAAAAAGCATTTAAAATAAATTTAAAAATTCGTTTTTCTTTGAAATAAGTTTTTAAATCACAGATGGAATTTGCAAAAAAATTAAAAGGTGTTTCTGAAATATATAATCAGTTTAATAAAATTCTATAATAATGAAGTTTTCTATTTGTATAAATATTGTATATAAGTTGAAAACAAATATTTAATATAGAATATTTTTTAAATAAAAACAAATGTAAAAATGACATTACAAATTTTTAAAATATGTCAAAAAACTAAATTAATTAATTAATCAATAGATCTTGAGCTGAAAGGAATTTTTTAATAGAAGCGTTAATAATAAAAAGGTTCTTTTTGATACTAAAGTCTATAAAATATGCCAAACACTAAACTAAATAATGAAACTTTAAATTTTAAGTATTTATAAAAATAAAATAAGATTTTATTTAAATAAGTTAGTAGAAAGATCGTTGGGCCAAGGAAATTCAATTATTATTTAATTCGATTATGAAAAATTCGTTATTTTATAAAAAAAATAGAAAACCAGAATGTATTTTCTGATATTATTTAAAGATCGAATAAAATCCCATCTAATTTAACAATTTGTTAAAATATTTATATCAAAAGTTTCACTATAGTAAATTAAATGGTCATTAAAATTAAAATTAATTAAAGCAAAATATTTTAGAAGAATTAATTCAAATAAAAGTAATAAATATTATTATTAATATATTATTAAAAAATTAAATTATTAACAATATATTATTTCAAACATAAATTATAGAAAATAAAATATATAATAATTTAATTGAATTCAAATAAAAATTTAAATATATAATCTTTCAAATATTAAATTGTAGAATATAATAAATAATGATATAATTTAAATGACTTTTTTTTAATATTTAACATTATATTATTATATTATTTACCTTTTCAATTTATAGGAAATATTTGCAAACAAAAGGATAGTGTATTATAGAGAGCGGATGTTGTACAGTTTGTCACACTTGCAAGATCAAGATACAATTAAGTTGAAAATATTCAGATTTAGCTACTGCTCATTTCGTAGTAAACTCAATTCCCATATGCTGCAAATTGACACCTCTTGATGGTTAAATTAAAACACATATGAATGCCCAGTTCGATGGATTTTGGTCAAGATAAGCGCTAAATAGGCCATATGAGCTGGACTCGTTGTTGTAGTTGTTATAGTTGTTAAGTTGTTGTTGTTGTTGTTGTTGGTCAGTTGAAAGCCTTGCCGACAACGAGTTCTTGGTAATTATGGCCAGATTGGTCAGCTTTGTGGTCCAAGGCAGGAGTCAGGCACACATAAACACACAGGACCAAAGTGTCCTGTCGGCACATGTGAGACAGAGCCTGAGTATGTGAAAGGAATTCAAGGGAATTACCTGTGCCATTGTTGTGCACTTGAATTACATAAAAATTGTGCACCCGAACAATGCTGAAAATGCTCAAATGGCCAAATGGCCAAATGGCTACCGGTTTTATTTTTGTTTTTTTTGGTAGTAACAAAAGGACTTGAGAAATATGCAAAAGTGTAGCCAAACAAACAAACAGGACAATAAGGCGCTTGAGACTCGCCCTTTTGCCCTTTGATGGCGTTCTTTCTACATATGAGTGCCTCTTGCTTTCTCTCTGTGCATGTGTGTGTGTGTGTGTATGTGTGTGTGTGTGGGCGTGGCGCGCCTCCTTGCGAACAAACAACAATTGTAATCACACACCTTTTGTGGAACGCGTGTGAAGCGTGCCTCAGGAAAAAAAAGAATCTTTCTTTCTTTCTTTCTCTCACACACTATCTTACTTGAGCTGAAGAAATTTTCTGTGAAAATTATATAGTAGTTGAGTTGCAGTATTGCCAGATTGCCAGATTGTCAGATTGGCAACTGGACAATTGAGAAATCAATTCACACACACTAGTCAAAAGTGGCAAATGAATTTCTGTTGATGAACACTCATCAGGACTCATCATAAACGTTTTGTTTTCAGCTCATATTGCAAACCAGACACACACCTACACAGAAAAAAAATAATCCATTCTTAAAAAAAAAATTCATTCTAAGAAAAAAATCCATTCTAAAGTTAAAAAAACTTGAGTTTAGCTTGAATTTTTAGGTATGTATTCAGAAAATAATTCCTAAATTTAGATAATACGTAGATAAAATGGCAACGATATTAAAAAATCGACATTAAAAATTCAAATAAACTCAATTATTTGTTCTAAGTGAAAACAAATTTTACAGAATCCCAAAAATGCAAATATTGTTGAGATAAATCGAGCTTGATTTAAGTATTTTATAGTTGACTTATGAAAATTCAGGATTACCGTACTTCTACCGGATTTTTTGTTTTCTGTGTATTACACACACACTCACATGTGAATTTTTGCATTCGGAAAACTTGTTCAAAAATTTCATTAAAAACGGTTTTCATTGTTATTGTTGCTGTGCAGCATAATGTGCGCATAATAAAATAAAAAGTGCACCACAGACACCCAGCAAGTGTGTATAGCCACAACCACCCCCATCCTCCCCCCCCCCCTCTGTTTACCCCTACCACTAGCAGGAAATGTAACACACAATTGGCACCCAAAGACAAAAAAAAAAAAAAAATAAAAAATGAGCTGAAGCAAAGAAAAAACTTGGCAAAAGCAAAAAATTTTTAATATACCATGCAAAATTGCATTCAATTGCGTCTGTCTGTGCATATGTGTGTGTGTGTGTGTGTGTGTGTGTGTGTGTGTGTGTGTGTGTGTGTTTGCACAAGTGCTGTAAATTTCCTTATTTGCGCCGTCAAAAAAAAAAAAACAAAAAAAATATATATAAAAAATAAAAAGCCAAAAAGATGATAAACTTGCACACAATTTAACTCAAACAAAAACGTTGCAGAAAATGAAATTTGTTACTTTTTTGTTGTGTTTATTTATAACAATTGCGTTTAAAACCGCTTAAATTTTCAGCATGTGCAAATAAGTCGGCATTTTTATTCATTTATGCAATGCCCCTTTCCCACAATCCCCTCAACTCTCTCTCCATTTTTTATTCTCCCACTCAAACCCACAGCAAGTGCAATTTCTCGTTTAGCTGTTTTTCAGTTTTTTGGGTCTGTTTGAGTTTTAGGTCCCTCTCTCTCTCTCTCTCTCTCTCCTGCCACGAAAATGAAAACTAAATGCAATAAACGTTTGCGCCTAAAAGCTGCAACAAAAAATCAACGTCAGAGATTAGCACATATGCAAGACAGCATCCACACATGCGATCCATACACTTAGAGAAATATACGCACTGTATTTTCAACGACAAATTAATTAATTAAATTATTTTTAAAATAAATTGAACTCTTATACTCTTAATAAATTTAAGAAATTTCTTTACTAAATCAAATCGGAGGCATAGATTTTCTGAAACACAGCATTTTTTCTAAAATGTAAACCCAGCATTTCTAATATTACAACCTTTTACTAACTTTTGCTACTTTAATACACTAAATTACGCATTTTTTTAAGTCTGAAAAATATATACGGGTGTGTTCTACAAATCTACAACAGCGTTAAAGCAACCCAAAAGCAATTGTTGGTGTTCCCGAAAACCAAAAACTATTGCTTTCAAATGTATAAAAAATTCTGGAGAGATTTGACAAAACTAAAAGTTTAAAATAAAATTCAAATATCTTTAAACTAAATAAAAATTTAAAAAAATAATCTATAAAGTTTTGGGAACACCAATATTTCGAGTGGTTGTTTAAAAAACATTTTATTTCAGAATCTCTAGAGATTTATGAAACACAACTGAAAGCTTTTTTTATATTTTTCTAAATGTACATTCTCAAAAACAATTTTTTGCTTGGAAATTGTTTCTAGACTAAAAAAAAAATATTTGACATAATTAGAAATCGTCGTGTATTTTTAAAAAACATTTTCTTTCTTCTTATTTTAAAAATGTTTTTTCTAAAAAAAAGTTTTAAAATATATCCAAAATAGTTTTTTTAAAGGTCACAAATTACATTTCTTAAAAAAAAATTGAATACTTTGTTTTTTCTAAAACTAAAAAAATATATTTAAAAATTAGACATTTTTATATTAGAATAATAATTTTTGTTGAGTGTATTTATGTGCGTGTGTGTGTCTGTCTGTTCTCTCTGCAAACGTTTTCTTTTTTTATTTTCTTGGCAGTTTAGCGTTCATTTAATCTTTGTCTGCTGCAGTTGTCGCTCTTCTTTTTTTTTTTTTGAGTTTTTTGTTGTTCTCTACGCTTTTTTATTTGAGTGTCGCTTTTGCTTTGTTCTGCATTTAGCAGCTCCGCAATTTTGCGTTGCATACTTTTGTGCGTCGCTTTTTATTCCTCACTCACTCACTCTTCACACTGCTGCGCAATTGTAATGAAACATTTTTTTTCGGGTTTCTTTTTTGTGTCCAAAAAATAGTCATAAAAATGTGACAAGCGAAATGGCAAAAAAATCGAACAGCGGAACGTTTTTCAAAATTTCATTTCAACGCAATTTGCCTGTAATTGTTTGGAAAACTGTGGTTGGTTTGTTGTGCCATTGGCAACCTACACACACCCACACACACACACACACACACACACACACACACATATGCATATCAATGTGTGTAGCTCTTATCTTTAGGGTGGCAAGCGTTATTTGTTTTGATTTTATTACCAATCGCTTTGGAGTCGTAATTAAGGTTTTCGATGTAAAATGAATACGTGCATTTATTTTTATTTACTTACTACTTTCGTCACCAGCGTGAATTGCAGTGTTTCATTCACCTCATAGCAACAATAATTAATCTTAAAAGTCATAATTAATCTCAAGAGTGAGTAATGTGAATTCTACATGTAGCATATTTACATAGCATACTTTTTAGTGCAGGAATTAATAGTCCTAAGTCGTAATACAAATAGGCATTCATCTGGGTTGCTTTCAAGTGGCTAAAAATATCAATACATGTATCAACTTTATTTATAAAAATATTTAATATAAATTCAATTTATTTTTGTAATTAAAAACACGAATTTTTAGTTATAACTTGCCAAATATTCAACAACTTTTGTTTCTAATGTCAACTTGTTAAATAAATAAAAAAAAATAATCAAATTTTTTATTAAAAAAGTACCCCTTTTTATTTATATATTAAAACTCAAGTGCAGACTAGAGGCATATCTAATAACAAATTGATGTATCAAATTATAGAAAAGTTTTCCCAATTCTCGTAATATTTCCCCCTTACTGACGGGTTAAGTAAGTGTCCTTTTCAAAGGCGTTGCTCAAAGTGTGTGTGGGCAGTCAAAGTCAGAATACAATCCAGAGTATGAGTCGAAATCCTTCCCGGTTGACATATCCATCCACAAACCAAAACGTTGAAATCACAAAAAATAACATGACCGCAGGCAACGCGTTCACTGAGGGCTGTGGATGCCAAAGCTTCGTTGGATATTTTCCTCCTCTGTTTCTGCTCCTTTTTTATACCCTGGAATAAAGGGTACAATGTTTTTGTCGGAATGTATGTAACAGGCAGAAGGGGGCGTGGTTGTTAGTATATATATATTCTTGATCAGGATCAACAGCCGAGTCGATTGAGCCATGTCCGTCTGTCTGTCCGTCTGTCTGCCTGTCCGTCTGTCTGTTCGTCTGTCTGTCTGTTCGTCCGTCTGTCAATCCGTTCGTCTGTCTGTGCGTCTGTCTGTTTGTCTGTCTGTCTGTCTGTCTGTCTGTCTGTCTGTTTGTCTGTCTGTCTGTCCGTCCGTCTGTCTGTCTGTCTGTTTGTCTGTCTGTATGCTGTGGATCTCAGAAACCATAAGAGCTAGAGACTTCAAACTTGGTAAGTAGATCAAGTTTGTTTTTTTTTTTTTTTGGATCGGACCTCTATATCATATAGCTGCCATAGGAACAATCGGTCGAAAATCAACGTTCAGTACAGAGTACCTGGGCACTGGGTATCCCACTGTCGTGTGTGCTTGTTTCTCCTTTTTTCTTGCTCCTTTTTATTCCTGGCTTATATCTGTGCTGGCTGCAGTTGGGCTTAGAGTCACCCTCTTGGCTGCTTGGCTGCTTGGTTGCTCAATGGATGTCATCGTCTGGCATCCGCCTCTCGGTCTGTCGTCTATATTGACACAACATGCCAATTTTGGCTTGGCAGGTGGCGGCCTTGTGGCTGCGGCTTTTGCGGGTGCCACAAATATAAAAATAAAAAATAAAAAAAATAAGTTAACAGCATAAAAAGAAATGTGAAATGTGGGGGCAGCGTTGCCATATCAACTGACAAAATAATTAATTTTATTCGAGTTCCATTTAGAGAGTAGGAAAGCAGTAGCTGATGATAAATGCTCCGACGTGGGAGGGAAAGCTGAGCAAAAAGGAGCTACACTAAAAAAAAAAATGGGTTTCTAACATTAAATGACAGTGTACTCGAATTTTCGAAACACTGAAAAATATAATACCATATTGTCGAAACGCTTTCATTTAAAATTTTGATAACCTTTCCAAATAAATTTAACTATATTAAATATTTAAGATTTATTCCGCTATTTTAATGCATAATCAATACTAATTAATTTTCATATAATCGCATGCTTAAAAAAAAATTTTAATTAAAACAAAATGTTTTCTTTATTTTAAAAATAATAATTTAATATTTTGGTTGCAAATTTAAACAATTAATTAATCCTATTTCATTCGCGTATAGTTTTAAATTGACAAATGGCTAAGGCATACATTTTAGAATAAGTTAATTTAATTTAGACTAATCAAATAATAATTTACTTGGCAATTAAAAAAAAAAATAATTATCAATGAAATGTTTTTATTAGGAAAACAATATATAGTAATTTAAAAAAATTAATTATTTTTTGCTGTGTAAGATCTGTGTGGGAGTTTCCGCATTTGCCTTGAAAAGGACACGCATTGCATACGCAATTAATTGCGCCTAACGCAGTGTGTAAAAAAAAAGGAAAAAAAAAAACAAAAAAGATGTGGCAACAGAATAAAAGTGGCAACACTTTGGATAAATGGGGCGTATACGCAACACGCCCACTTGGAAGTCGCAATTTCAGGCAGAGTTGTAATTAGTTTGCGCCTCAAGTTTTCTATTATTTTTTCTTTAACTGCTTCTTCGCTGTCTTCTTCTATTTTTCCACCCACTCTCTACACGCAACTTTGGCAAGAGTTTGCGCTCTTCTTCTTCTTGCCTTAACGTATTTTATTGAATTTTCTTTTCATTTGTTTGTTGATTTTTGGGATTTGCCGCATTTCGTATGCACAGCGGATAAGCTGAAGGGCCAGACGAATCTCTCTCTTTCTCTCCCACTCTCTCTCTCTCTCTCTCTTTCTCTCTTTTCCTCTCTCCATCTGTGTCTTTGCTTGGTCGCCTGTTTTTCCAATAAATTACTTTGTAATCAAGTGAATTCGAGTGCAAAGCAGGCAACGTGAAGTGAGAGGAAAGAGATACGGAAATGTTGCAATGACTTTTCAAATGATGACTATAATTTGCAGCAGCTAGTCAGAAGAAGATAGCTAAATAAAGTGAGAGAGACAGATACTTACAACCGAAGATGGTAATAAATGCGAATTTAAATTTTGTTAAGGATATCACGATTATATTCATTTCCCTAGTGCTATGCAAAATCGGAAGTCAAATCAATGCAAGGATATCAGAACTTAACCTATAGACAATGATGTGAAAACAAGTTGGGAATTATAGCAATCATCTAAAATTATTAGTGAAATTATTGAAAAAATTTGAAATAATATCATTATTATCTTAAAATATTTTAAGTATTAAATTAAGTTATTATTATTATTAAATTTTCAATTTTTAAAATATCAAAAAGTGTTTGTATGGAAAATTGTATAATGAACAGGCTGATACTCGAACAATATGAAATTTAAAAAAAAAACTAAATTTAAATGCAGAATTAATTTAGATGCCAAATCATGATCAAAATGACATTTCGCTTGAAAATCGGTTAATTTTTTATGAAGTTATGAGAGATGAAAGTTTTTGAAAAATTGTCAAGAATAGGTTTGGAAAATTGGATGATAGATGGCTTAGGATCGAAAAAATATACAATTTTCTAGATGGTAAATATATTAATGCAGAATCAATTTGGAGGCCAAATCATGATCAAAATGACATTCCGCTTGAAATTCGGTTAATTTTTGACAAAGTTATGACAGCTTAAAAATTTTTGAAAAAATGTCAAGGGAAAATATAGGAAAATATATTAGATGGCTTAGGATCGAAACATATACAATTTTCGAGATGCATTTAGAGGCCAAATCATGATCAAAATAATATTCCGCTTGAAAATCGGTTAAGTTTATGTCAAATTATAAAATCAATGCCATTATCTGGAGGGGATTATTTTATTTAACTAATGATTATCATATTTTAACATTATTTGAAGTACTTTCAATCGGGTAAATATCAAATAATACTATTAATAATTGTATTTTTTAGTAGTATTAAAACTCTACTTTGACTTAACCACTCCCATATTTATCGATTATCAATCTCTATACCAAATTTAAACCCCTTAACTTAAAATTTTCATTCTTTGGCTAATACGCTTAACAAAGCCAAGAAACTTGCAGCAACAACAACAACAGTAGCAATAAATTCGACAACAACAATAGTTTACATTATGTATTAGTTGAGGACGATGGCATATTTACGATATTTGGCTTAGAAGCATCTAAGGATTCAAGTTATCGAATAAACTTGGCCATTGAGCTGGCTGCCAGGCATGCAAGGACATGCAAGGACTTGAGAGAACTTGCACATTTATATAGAGTTAGTTTTGTAATGGCTTTGACAAAGGAAAAAATCAATACATTTAATTTTGTCATTTTAAAATATACTTATACCGATCAAATTATAAATTAAATCTAATAATTATTTTTTACTTATTCTAAGAATGAAAATAGACTGTATTAAAAAAAAATGGGAAAATAAAGAAAACCATTTCTTTTTTGTATTAAGATGTGTTTTTTTAATATTGTAAAAATATGTATAAATTTGGTTTTTATTTTTATAAAATTAGAAAGCTAAGGAAAAATTAAGTAATATATTTTTAGGAAAATGAAATATGTGATTTTGTGTCAATTTTTGACAAAATAAAAAAATATCCAGTATTTAGAAATAGTAAAAATAAATGGATTTCATATTTGATTAGAATCAAATAACTCTTTGACAAAATAAAAAAATCTACAGTTTTTAGAAATATTAAAAATAAATTAATTTCATATTTGATTAGAATCATAAGCTGTAAAAAAATACAACATGAGTAATAATAAAAGGAATTATATTATTCTTCTTTACCACAAAATATGTGAGCTTGTAATATAAGCTAAACAATTACTTGAGTAACTGTATGGGAAGAGTAGCTGACTGGAACATGAATCATAATGTAAAATGAATAAAAATAAATATTAAACAAAGACAAAACTCAACTAAATGTCAGTGACAGATGCGGGCGCAATGATAGAATTAAAATTGGACTGCAAGGATTGTAATTATGCTCAAATCATGATGTAGAATAAAAAGGCACAAGGATATGCGCCCGCAGCGAGCGAAAGAGATGGCAGAAATGGAAGAAAGAGAGAGCAAGTTGAATTTTAGCTCATTTTAATGAAATAAAATAAATGCTGCGAACAGAAGCAGCTTGAGGTGGATAAAGGGCAGGAGGAAGGGATGAGAACAGTGGGCAGTGGGAGGAGAGGTGGCTAAGGGTGGTAGGGGGAGGGGTGGAGAAGGGGGTGAGGAGGAGTAAGTAAGGAAGCAGCAGGTCGCCGGCATCAGCCACAAGGACAAAAGCCAGTTGACATTATGGCTATGTTTATGGCATTGTTTGTGTGCCAACTATGTGTGTGTGTGCATGTGTGTGTGTGTGTGTGTGTATGTATGTGTGTGTTTATGCTGTTGATATTATATTACATTTTATAAATTACATTTTATGCGCAGAGCTAATGCAAAAATGTGAAAAAGGCCAACGTTGATTTTTGCCATATTATACCCGTTACTAAAAAAAATGAATAAAAGGGTATATTGTGTTCGTTGGAATGTATGTAACAGGTAGAAGTAGGCAACTCCGACCCCATAAAGTATATATATATTCTTAATCAGCATCAACAGCCGAGTCGATATAACCATGGCCGTCTGTCCGTCTGTCTGTCTGTCCGTCTGGGTGAGCGCCTAGAACTAAGTTTTAAAGATAATACGTTTTTAATGGTTATTAAAGTTATTTGTTAATATTATCTAATATCTCACTTAACCGCAGCAAGATCGGACAATTAGAACGGCCGTAATAGCTAACCAAAGTTATTTAAAATTAAGGCATACAAGCACCCAAAAGTATGCAGTAGTTTTTGTTGGGTACTAATTTCTATCAGCGATGTTTCAAAACTACAAAGCAACCGAAAACCAATCAAAATCCCATACGATTTTGGTTGGTTTTTTGATTGTTTTACATTGCTGGATGATCATCAGATGAGTTCCAGAAATCTCTAGAGAATTTAAAATGAAATGTTTTTGAAAACAACCGTTAGAAATGTTTGTGTTCCTGAAATGTAAGAAATTTTATATTTTTAAACACATTTTTTCCATTTTTATTCATTTTAAAAATATTTCAATTTGATTTTAAAAATATATTATTTTGTCAAATCTCTCCAGAATATTGAAAGCAATGTTTTTTTTTGTAGAACACACCTGAATATATTGAAATAAGTAGCGGGTATTCTTTAGTCGGTCCCTGGACTTGTTGTTGTTTTTTTTCTGTTTTTTTGTTGTTGTTGTTGCTGCCCAGCTCGAGTTGCCTTTTTAGTTGCATGCCACATGCAGCACAAAGTCTGACATTTATTGTGGCAACTTGTTGTTGTTGTCGTTGTTGTTGTTGTTGTTGTTGTACATTAGCCGTCGCCTGCAGTGAATCCTTGGCTCGAGTTTGACTTCAATTGCGCTGCGGAAATGCATTAAGAAATTCAACTTTGTACCCCTGAACCTTTCCCTTCCCCACTTGCGCCAATCTCAGCAGTTGGTGCAACAAAATGCTGAGAATGCTTTTAATAGGCACTTGCATAATGCCAATACTCTAACCTTCCCTTTCCCCTTTCCCCTTACCCCTACACTCTTCCCCTTCATATTTCATATTGTGGGTTTATTTTAAGTGATTTGTAAAACTGGACAATAAATGGTTGGAAGGGAATTGGGAACACGGTATTTTATTGTCGTTGCTTTGACATTAGAGCCCACAACTATTTTGCATTGGAACGTGGCCTAATGCAATGTCTAGCCAGGGAATTTATTCATACACATAATCCATTCATATGCAAATTATACAAAAAGAACTATAAACATATCACATTGCAATATTATTACACAGATCAACAGGTTATCTGTTCCGCGTTTTGTTTTCGTTACTATATTACAACAAAAACTTATATATTTAAGCTTGACCATTTTTATAGGAATTTAATAATTTTTCACAAAGTATTTAAAACTGTGTTAAAAAACCAAAATAAACAAACGAATCCATATATATTAATTCAAAAACTTAAGTGATTGTTTTTTCTGAAAGCTTGTAAGTAGACAAGATTAAAAATACTTGCTTCAATTATCTGAAAAAAATTAAAAAAAAAACAATGCATATCGAGGATAAGTTGAGGAACATTGAGCCGTTTTTTATGAAAACAATTGAGGAATTTAACATTGCAATTTCCTAGGAGGAAGGAATGAAGAAGCTTCCCTAGACATTTCCCAACGTTTCCCTAACAAGAAACGGAGAACTCTGCCAAAAAATTCCCAGGAACTAAACTAAAAATAAAATGATTTCAAATGTATTGTTTTTCATTTTAAATTTTTTTTTGTTAATTTTTATTTGTTTTTTATTATTTTTTTTATTATTTATTTAAAAATCAGCGGCCAGTTGACGCTGGCAAAATTATTACAACACTAACAATAAAAGATAGGGAATTTTAGTTCTGCAGGGTCTCTTTTCTTTCTATTGATCGTTAACTGACCAACGACAATATCAACGATTTTGCTTTTGCTTTTCGCTCTCATTCTCAAAGACTTTGTTGTTGCTTTAGTGACGCGGCTCTTATCCGAATGTTTTTTGTTGTTGCCTTTTCGACGAGCTTGCACTGAAAGAAATCTGGTTTTGTTTTAGTTTTACTTATGTGAAGCCCATTGAAAATGTAAATTAACTTTTTTTCGAATTTTATACCTAAAAATGAGGAATTTCCAAATATTTACAATTGTTGAATTTTTTTAAATTTATAAGCTAACTTCTTTCCCCAAGTTGCGACGAACTTCAAAATTCATTAAAGTCAGAACCTTTATTTTATCTAATTTTAAATTTTAATTTTATTTTTTTAAATCCTTAATTATTTCTAAATTTGATTCATATTTAAATAGTGTAAATATTAAAAGTATGCCGAATCAGCAAAAGATTTAACAAAATGAATTAAAAACAGTTGCAGCATTTAAATTAAGAATTGATTTTGCCTTAATTCCAAATATTCTGCAGGTTTATCATGCATAATTGATTAATTTTAAACAATTGAAGAATATGTCATGTTATTAATTTTGTGGCTCTAGATTCTTTCCGATATTGTGTGAACATATACATATATAGCACCCCTATGAATTTGCATATATGTACATATAAACATATGCTATGTATATCTACTTGTACACACGTACATATATATACACCAATCACAATTAGAAACTCGACATTTGCACAAATTTATTGTTATGTTGTTTAAGGTAAAGACGTTGTTCCAGATTTAAATTCCTTTGGGAATTGCCACATGGCTCTCAAATGCCAAATTATTTAATCGGTGGTATATGAGCATACCCTTTATTGGGTATATAGGTATATTTTACACACTGTATCAATTGAATAATATAAACTTTAAATTGAATAATCACGAAAATAAAATAGTTTTGGATATACCTTAGTCTTACTTCAGCTATTGATGCTGTAAACTTTCTAAAGATAATATTTTGAAAAACATTAAGAGTCTTGAATTTTAGATATAATTTAGGGTATTTTGACTGTCGCATATTGGACATTTCTTGATTAGAGGTATATTTTTCTACCATGAAGAAGTGAGCGGATCCATACTTTTCTCAGTTTTAATTTGATTTGGCAACCACAAAGTCGGAATTAATGCTCCAATATTTAAAATGTGGATAAAAACACTTAAAATTTTGTGCCTTTACTTGTGTTTTGCAATTGAAAATAATTATGCAGATGAATTAGCCTTTGAATCAAGTTACCGAATTATTTGTGAATCCATTCTTGAATCGGCATGTCAAATATCGGTTTATAATAAATATCGGAAATGTACATCTCATTTAAAAGGCAATACTTTGAACTTCTCTTGCGTGGGGAAATGGAGAGACAATTATTGTGAAATGTTAAAATATCACCGAGAATGTGTTGTTCCTGCAATTGAGGGACATTTGGAGTTGGATCAAGAAGAGATGACAACTTTTCAGTGTTTAGCAGATCTACAAAAAGTTCCAGATAACAATCAAACAGTTCAATGCAACATCACCAAAGAAAACTTTGAAAGGCGAATCTTCAAAAAATGCAAAAAGACAGACGTATCTACAATTAATATTTTTAACTTTCCCAATAATTATGAATACAGTGAACATCTCAATTTTTTATCAACGAATTTCATTAACGTAAAGCACATTAAGTGGTTTCAGTGTGATTATTGTTTGCCTTTTAATCAGTTTTTACAAAAGTTTAAATACCTCAACGCACTTCAATTGAATATTTGCTCAAAGTTATTCCAATGCGAAGATTTACATTTTACTAATCTAACTCAGATTAAAGAAGTGCGTATTTTTTTAAGTCAATCTAAAAGAAATAAAAAATACATTTCTGCATACATCAATGAAACACTTCTGAGAGGATTGGATAATTTGAAGGAATTTGAATTGTTTATGTCAAATAATGAAGCTGAAGTAGAAGTTTCGCCACAATTATTTCAAGGATTGACGAATTTAACTACGATAAGATTTTTTAACGGCAACTTAAAAAAACTCACCAAGGATCATTTTAAAGATTTGGTCAATTTAAGGAATTTAACGATAGAAAGTGGACCGATTAATGATTTTGACTGGCTAAAGTGAGTTCATAAATAGTAACTAAGGAATATTAGATTACATTTTAATGATTCATTTCGATCTATTTCAGTTCGCCAATAATACAAGATTACTTAACATTTTTAAAATTAGATGAAGATGTACATCTTCCAGAAAACAATATGACAGCATTAATTTGCAATTATACAGATGCATGCATGTTAAATGTTGATAAACATAAAAAACCATGTCCCAAGGGTTGCGATTGCTATTTTGACTTTTCAGATAATGAATTTGTAATAAATTGTAAAAATGTTATGAAGAAGATTCCAGAGCTGCCTATTCCAATAACTGGGATTCCATCCCTTTACTTTCAATACAATAATTTAAATCAATTGCCAAACTCAACATTATATGGTTATTCGAATATACAACGTCTTTATCTGTCTAATAACAATCTGAAAAGTATAAAAGTTGAACAATTGCCACATAATATAACTTACTTGGATTTAAGTAACAACAATCTTCAATTTCTTGACCACAAAGTAATCAAATTTCTCTCAGAACGAGCAGGAAAATTGAAAATGAAGCTATCGGGAAATCCATGGATATGTAATTGCGATTCCATTCATATACTTGATTTCATCACCAATAATTTAATTAATATCTTGGATCATGAAAATTTAAAATGCAATGGAAAACCGTTTATACAAACGATGATTTCGCATAAAGCAGACATTTGTAAATCAAACTCACTATACTATATTCTTGGATCTCTTTTTGGATTGGCTGTCGTGGTTAACATATTCCTATGTATCAAGAAAACAATATTTATGTGGCTTTATGAGCGGAATCTTTGTTTCAAATGGATTTCCCGGCCGGAACCCAGAGAAGACACTGTCCTACAAATTGATGCATTTCTCGCATTTTCACATGTTGATGTTGATCTGATCAAGGAGTATTTGGATAACCTGGAGAAAGGAGCTCGCGAGTACAGACTCTGCTTCTATCAACGGGACTGGCAGATAGGCGCATCCATTCCAGACTGCATACTGCAATCAATTCAGGATTCCAGGAGAATCATCATCTTGTTGACCAACAACTTTGTCAACTCACCTTGGGGTGTCTTTGAGTTCCGATCGGCCATTAGGGCCACTTCGATGGACCCGAACAAGCGACTGCTTGTCATCATGTATCCAGATGCTAACTTGGATAATCTGGAACCCGAGCTGAAGCGGTACTTGACCTACAACACGTATCTGAGGCGGGATGATCCCCAATTCTGGAGGAAGCTGATATTTGCGATGCCCCATAAAGAGGTCCTTGGGGAACAACCTGCCCTAACCGAATGTCCAGCAATTGACGGAATCCAACCTTAAATATCTATGATTGGTAAATATATATGTTTACTTTAATACTGATATATTATTTATTTTATTTTGTTTGTTATATTTTCAGAACTCTCTGGCACTCGGCTTATATCAAAATGGGACTTTCTTATAAATGCAACATTATATCAATATCAAGGTCACAATACAGAACGAAAGAAAACTATCAAATCTAACGTAAATTTATATTTATAAACAAAAATAATCTTTTTTCTCAATTTAAATGACAATATTTTGAAGTTCACATTTTTAATTAAACTTAAGTCTTTAAGGTTACGAGTTTATAACTACTTAATTTTTCACAATTGTTTTCTTTAACGAAGAACAAATTATATTATTATTAAAATTCTTTTACACTGTACTTCAATTTGTTTTGTTTTTAAAATATTGATAACAGGAATGCTTAACCCTATCAAATACTCTGGGAGTACGTTTTGTTTTTATCAACGAACGATTCAAGCACGGAACCAAACATACATAAAGTCAATACACGCAAACAATTACGTGTGTGGAAGCTTACCCAGCAGAACCAGACCTCAAGGAAAAGATGAGGAGCATTCTCTAGTCATTGAGGAAACATTGAGGCGCTTGTAAGAAAAACATTGAGCTATGTATCATTGTGAGTTCCCTATATTTACTTTGCTCAACGTTTCCCTAACAAAAAACTTAAGGGACTCCTCGAGGAACTCTGCCTAGAGATCCCCATTTAATTGAAATAAAAAAACAAGTGGGCGAATACAGTCGGGCACGCTCGACAGTTGGATACCCTGTGCCCAGGTACTCTGTACTAAAAGTTGATTTTCGACCGATTGTTTCTATGTCAGCTATATGATATAGGAAACCGATCTGTACCAAATTGGTCATGATAAAGATATATCAATAAACAAAAAACTTTTTCATACATTACTTGATTTTCGACTGAGCGTCTCTATGGCAGCTATATGATATAGTGGTCCGATTTGGAAAAAAATTGGTAAGAATGTAAAATAGCAGGCCAGATGTTTATAATGTCAGATTGGTCGAGACATAAAAAAAAACCAAAAAGTTTTTCATACTACTCAGCGTGTAAATAACCAATAAATCAAACTCTAATATATCATGTCAAAAAGTTAATTTCGAGAGTTTTTTTTTATTTTTTAATTCATTATGTATTAAGTTTTAGTTCTCTTGTCATAATTTTAAAAATAGTTAATTATGAGAAATTTTTTATTCATAATTTAATTTATTTTTATTAAATATGGTGTGCTTTAGTTGTCTTGTTTAATTTAAAAGAGAGGTACAAATAGTTCATTTGAAAGATTTCCGTAGTTATAATTGTATTATTATTTTTTTTTTTTAATGTATTCTGCCTAAGTTGTCTTGTCTTTCTCTTATACATATATTATACAAGTCTAAAATTTTAATAGTATACAGTTTTATTTTTTCACATTTTTTTCTGAACTTTTAAAGCATAATTTTTGAACAAAATATATAAAATAAATGTGGCTTTTTTCTCGATGTCTATAGTAAAGATTTTTCAGTTTTTAATCTTAACTACACATTTTGCTCATTTAAGAAATGTATCTCCAACGTTTTAAGAAATAGTTCTTTTTAATAAATACCTATATTTTCTTAATTTAAAAATTTAATTCAAATAATTTTTGATATAATTAGATTTTATTTAAAGCGAAAACAGAACCGAAAATTAATAAAATAATGTATAAAATTAGGAAATCTACCAGTTCTGCTTGGAACTCAGTCGAAAACGAAATTGAAAACACTTGTTTAAATAATCTCAATAATTTAAAAAAAGAATGCCAATATAATTGTCACATAATGAAGCACATTACTCAATTCATATGGAAGTTTAACTAGCTAATGATATCAGAGCATTAATTCCATCACATACGCAATTCGAATTCGAAATTCCCAGTTCCACATTCGCCTCATTCCCCCCCCCCCCCCCTCCAAAAAAAAAATGGTTAGTATACAATAAATTTGTGCTGTTTCACATTTTTATGACAACAAATAATCCGCTTTCACAGCAATTGATGTCAGGATGAAATCGGCAGAGAATGAAAGTTAATACCCAACAACGAGTCAATTGATTGAGGCCCAAATGTTGATAAGCCCAATGAATATTGTGATAGCTCAACATCAATTCAATTTCTATTTATTTTTTTCTCTACTCTTTTATTAAATATTTTATTTGATGTTGCTGTTGATAAGACTGATCATTAGCAATTCCCTGTTCCCAGTTCCCCATATCATCATTATGATTGTATTACACATATTTGACTTTAATAAAAAAAAAAATACTCGCAGTGTATTATTGGGTTGTCTTATCTGTTATCTATTGGCTTGTATCTATTATCTGTTTGACTGTTTGATTTCTTGTCGTGTATTCAATTAGTGTCATAAACTATAAACAACAACAACTGCTGTTGCTTTCCATAATTCTCACGGCTTTATCGGCTTTATCAAATTGTTTACAATGTGTTATTAACAATTTATTAAACAATTTTATGGTTTTTATGCATATGTCGCCATTTCTATCGTTCTTTTTCTCCTGCCATATTATGCCTCATTTACACTGGTAATTTCTGCATTTCCGTCCATCATCCGTTTTCTCCCCCTTTTCTCACCCTTTTCCCCTTTTTTTATCCCCTCAATCCATTGCCAAATTGTGCGTAATTTCATTTATTTGATGCAGTTTGTCAGCATGTACGCCAGTTAATTTCCGTTTGCAGCTTCTCAGTGTCCATTGTTGAGTTAATTCCGCCTCATTTCGAGCTGTTCTCATTTTCAATTTCGACCACACTTCGCAAATAATACAATTTATAGAGATGTTCTTGGATATTTTATTTAAAACAACCAAACAAATTTCGAGCTTAATTTTTCTGAAGTATTTTTAAAGTTACTAATTTTATAAATCATTCTTTAAGTGCTCAGAAGACGAGTAAAATAAATAAATATCCTTAAACTTTATATAAATAAATATTTGTAACTTTAGTTTCCTAAAATTGGTTAAAATAATTTATATAATTTTCAAATTTTACCAAAATTATTATATATCGATATGTGTTCCAGACATCTCTAGAGATTTTGAATAGAAATGTTTATGAAAACAACCGTTCGAAATGTTGGTGTTTCTTAATTTGAGATTTGATATTTTCGAATATATTTTTTTGTATTTTTAATCAATTTTAAAGATATTTTAATAAAATTTAATAAATATTTAATTTTGGTAAATCTCTTCAAATCCTTTTTGACATATGAATTTGATTCTTTTTTCGGGAGTACCAACAATTGCTTTTGATTTGTAAAACACACCTGATCTTTTATATTTTAAATACATGCATTTTAAATATAAAATTAATTTAATTCAATTCAATCAGGCGTCTTTTACAAGCCCCTAGAGGCTTAGAGAACAATTTATACTGAAAATATTTAAAATGTTAGAGAACTAATTTCTTGAAATATATTTGAAAGCATAAGAATCGATGAAAATAAATTTTATTAACATTCTAACGTAATTTAATAGAAACATATATTTTTTAACATCAATAAATTTATTTATTAAAAATGTAGCAACATAAAAATATATTTAATATTAAATTTAATAAATTATAAACTTTATTATATCTTTTATTAATTTTACCATTTGAAAGCAACCAAAGCACAGAGATTAAAACAGCTGAGCTACCTGAGCTTATAAAAAAAAAAAATATAAACTTATATTTAAGATGATCATTTTTTGAAATAACAACCTTAGACAATTGTTTTAGAAAATAAACGTTCCAAATATCGGTGCTCCTCAAATGTAAAAGATTTAGTTGTTTCGAACATATTTTCGAAGTCAAAAAACATTTTTAGGTTGAGAAGTATTTAACACAACTTACAAAATTATAAAAAAAAAAATGTTTAACAGTTTAAAAACTAATTTAGTTTATTTCAATAATTATTTCATTTTGTGAAACCTCTCAACAATGTTTTTTGACATTTGAAACCCCAACAATTGCTTTTGGGTTGCTTTAACGCTGTTAGAGATTGCTAGAACACCTCTGATAGCTATTAATTTAACATTTTATCTTTAAACAATTTCAATAATTTTTGCTGATTAAAATGCTGGCGAAATTTTAAACGGCAAGCGAAATTCGGAATGCGTTTGAATCAGCTGCAAATTGTGTGCAATTTATTGTAGCCTACTTATCGGCGCTGTCAATCTTTTGTTGTCCTCGTCGCTCGCTCGCAATGTGCTGATGACAGTCAGATAGGGAGAGACAGCGAGAGAGAGAGAGAGAGGAAGAGAGAGAGAGAAAGAGAGAGAAGTAGAGAGAGAGCGTCTGTTAGTTGGCTGTAAAATTGGCTTCAATTATGCGCAGCATTATGAAATTATGAAAGTAGCTGCTTTTGCTTTCGCTTTGGCGAAATGTAATTGCCGCAATTTGCAGTTGGCAGTTGGCAGTTGGCAGTCGCTAATAACGTTTATTAAAACCACAACAACATGTAGCTACCTTCCCCAGTTTTCCCCACTTTATCCCTTTTCGACTCAAGTGCCATTAACAATAAGCCTGCCATGAATATCCTACAGATGTGTAACGTTGGCAAATTATGCAAATCCTTGTGAAGCACATTAATGACAATTAATCGCAGCAAATTAAAATGATGACAATGCACTAGATATGCAACTAGCATTTATTCTACCCTCCCCTTTTTTTGTTTTTGGAAATTGTAGAAACTAAGCTGGAAAGTTAATAAAATGTTCCCCATTCAGACGTCCCACATCCCGTTCCTGCTGCTCCAGACGACGCTGCTCGTGTTGCCCATCGAGTCCGATTCCCAGACGCTCTATGAATTTCGCAGAACGAAAGCCATTTTTCTGAAAAATTTTCGAAAATAAATAACTAATTACAATTTTATAAAACTTTTGAAACACATCTGTATATATTTTTACTTTAGAATATGTATTAGTCAGGTGTGTTTCAGAAATATCTATAGAGATTTTAAAGGGAAATGTTTTAAAAAAAAACGGTTCGAAATTTTGGTGTTCCTCAAATGTCAGAGATTTAATATTTTCAAACATATATCTTGACATTTTTATTACATTTTAAGATATTTTAATTTAATTTAATACGGGTGTGTTTCAGAAATCTCTAGAGATTTTGAATATAAATGTTTTTGAAAACAACCACACGAAATGTTGGTGTTCCATAAATGTTAGTGATTTAAACTTTTCAAACAATTTTTGTTGTTTCTAAAATCATTTTTAAAGATATTTTAGTTCAAATTAATAAATATTGAATTTTGTCAAATCTCTTAAAACTTTTTTAGACATTTGAAAGCAACGATTTCTATTTTTCAGGAACAACAACAATTGTTTATGTGTTTAATATATTTTATATTTATATTTTAATGCCACAACTTTTCAAGCTCACCTCGTAGTAAATCGCACGCGCTCTCTTTGCCGCCTCCGGATCAAAGTCCCAATTTGTACGCTCATGAGTTACAGGTTCTCCAGCCACATTATTTTGCAATGTTTCAGTAATTAGACGAATTATAAATCCATCGGTTATTTGGCTGCCCAACAGCAGAAAAGTGCACTACAATAGAAATTAATTAATTTCAATTAGTTCAATATATTTATTAACAAATTCTACTTTCAAATCAATAATTGTAGCATACTTTTAGCTGCTTTCTTTTATTTAATGCACACAATTTCATTGCATCCTAAAAGTATGCAACATAATTGTTAAGTGAATTTAATTGAAAATAATTGTACCAATTTTTTTTTTTAAGTGTCAAGGGAAAATATGGAAAAAATTGAAAGTTGATGAAAAATAAAATAAATTGTCCAATTTTGGTGTAGAATCAAAATATATGCCAAATAATTAACATAATATGGCTAATTTTATTTAATTTTATTTCTTGTTACATTTTATTGTTATGAAATGTTTTAATTAGCATATATATTATTATATATATAATACCATTATTTTATTTATGTTATTTAATTAATACTGATTTTGCAGTTTTTATTTTCATTAGTTGCTGTTCATTTGTATTAATTTTAATCAATATTGTTAAAACATTTTAAGTTATATTATTTTTAGTATTTTAATATTATTTAT
Source organism: Drosophila phalerata (assembly GCA_951394115.2). Taxonomy (NCBI): domain Eukaryota; kingdom Metazoa; phylum Arthropoda; class Insecta; order Diptera; family Drosophilidae; genus Drosophila; species Drosophila phalerata. The sequence continues at coordinate 2,259,633 of OY729850.1, forward strand.
ATGACATGTTTTATTTAATTTTTAAAATATCTGCTGTATTTTTTAACCACTTTAAAACTTATTTTTAACTCTTTGGCTGACTTGGTGATTTTCATTGACTCATGGGTTAAATATTCATTGTAGTAATACACTTAAAAAAAACATTCATTTTAGATACTTATTTTTCCGATGTTTTTGCAAATTACTTGAACTTTCACACTTACAATAAACAAAAACACGAATCTCATTTGCAACATTTTCTACACTTCTTGTTGTGTTTAATGTTGTTGTTGTTGTTGTTTTTTCTATATTTTTTTAGAGCCCGCAACCCGCACAAGTCACTGGACCATTGATCACTAAACTCAAATCGCGACGTTGCATAAAAAGCAGCCAAGCGACAACAAAAAAAAAAGAAAAAAAGAAATATTTAAAAAAAAAATCAAGAAATACATATATGAAAGAAACATAAAAGAAATACTCGTACTTCTTGTTTAGCAAACAAAACAAACACTGAGAAGTTACAAAACTATGCGAATAACAAACACGCAGAGTAGAGAGATAGATAGAGAGAGAGAGAGACAGAGAGAGAGAAAGAGAGAAAAATGAGAGATAAAGAGAGCTAAAGTTGCAGTTGAGGAAATATTGAATATCAGCATACAATAAAAGACCTTTAAAGATTAATAGATTATCAGATTGAAAGTGTTGCAAGCATTTTTATAATTTGGCCCAAATTTGATTAAAGCCATTTAAATTAATTTCAGCCGCATTGAACTCGAGGTTTAAGCTTTCGACCTTGAGATCTTCTTCAGTCTTCAAGTGCACACATACATGTACATATATACACTGTGCATCACTTGCTTATTACACTAGATTACAGTCACATTGTTAAATTTTTAACACCCATTTTTTTATACCCTGTGTTTATTAAAAAATTATTTTAAAAAGAGCATTGCTGCTGTTCTCATTTATATGTTGTTTTTTTTTTTAATAAAACAATAGTTAATTATAGATATTATGTATTTAATAAGCATGCCTAATTTTTATTTTTTTTTGGAATTTTAAACTCTGAAAATTGTAAAAAAAAAAAAAAGTAGATTGTATACTTCAGAAATATATGTATATTTCAAAAAACTGTGTATTAAGGATTTATAAAAATTCCGGTTTTTACTTTTCGAAAAAATTGTTGGATTTTAATATTTTTGTTTCAATACTTTTAATTTTTGTTTAGACAATTTAATTTAATTTTATTTTGCTAAGTTGAAGACGATAATTTGTAGATACTGTAAATTAACATTATGTTAAATGCTATCTTTTATAAAGTAGAAAAAGGATCAAGATTGTTTATTTAAAAAAGTTTAAATATTTTCAAGATCAGTCTTGAGTTAAGACAAAAATGGCCGGCTTATCTGCAGAAACATTTTTAAATTATTTTTTATTCAAAATCTTAGAAAAATATACAAATTTAAGTTATTTTTTATAAAACCTCTTAGAAACAAAATTCAGTTGTTTTTATAAACAAATTTTGGACAAATTTAAAAATATTTTAAGTTTTTTTTATAAAAGGTTTTAGAAAATAAAAAAATGTTTTCAGTTTATTTCACATCTTATCAGAAAAGTGTATTTGATAAAGGTAAATAAAAAAAAGTAATTTTGTTACCCAGTGTAATATGCGTATACGTATTATTTTAATGTCATATTTTTATGACAATGCCAAAATTGTGTTAATCACAGACGGAACTAAGTGCACATTAGTTACCAAAAGGTTGCTGCCACCTGTGACTACAAAAAAAAAAAAACGATTTATGAGTATTTAAGAAAGTGTGCAAGACGATCCATTGAAAATGGCACAAGCTAAAGAGAAGAGAAATGAAAGAGAGGGCAACAGCACGAAGAAAAGAAAAAGCAAGAAAACTGGTTGGGCGTATTATTATTGTTGCAGAAGTTACATAATCTATTTGATCATCATCAACATCCACAACATCATCATTAAGCACTTGAGGCGAAACCAGAAAACCAAAGACATCCACAACAACAACAACAGCAACAATAACAGCTACCATCCACTTTAGTAATTTGGCCTCAATTCCGTATTATTTTAGCGCTTTAACAGCTGCTCTTAAACTCCCACTCTGCCGCTCTCTCTCTCCCACGCTCTCTTCAGAGCTTTAAGCTACGTGCTTTGACTCACGTCAGTTTGCAATCAAGTTGCAAAAGCCACAACAACAAAATTCCACAACAGCAACATTTTAAATTTCCGGCATTCAAAACAGACCGGCTGTTGAGCCAGGAAGCGCTGTTAAGTAAATGTTAATGTTGCCTGTCTGTTAAACAACAGCTGAGCTGCCTTGCTGTTGCTTAACAGACAGGACTTTCACTTTCCTTTTCAGCGCGCTGTTAAGCGTCACATAACAGCTGTTAATTATGCTGCAAGTCAAGCTCAGCTTTAAGCGACAGCGCTCTCTGAGCGACGAAAAAGCTTTCACATGCAGCTTTTGCGCTCTTTGGCAGCTGCTTAACTTAGCTTGGAATTCAGTGACCAAACAAAACGCGTGCGGTTAACAACAAAGCAGCTGCGTGAAGTGCGTATATATATACATATTTATTGTATATATATTTACCGTTAGCAAATTTCAATTATTTGAATTTGAAAAACAAACGTTACTTTGTTGTTGTGAAGAAGCCATGGCAAATTGGAATACGCTGCTGTTGCACGTAAGTTGGAAAATAATTGAAAACTGTGCATTTCACTTGACGGTTTTTTTTATTTTTATTTTTTTTTTTGTTGACCCGCTCAATTAACATGGCCAAAGCAAAAGTCGCACGCTGACACAATTTCAAAGTGTGGCGCGAAAGTCGCACCAAAAAGAAAAGTGTCCAACGGCGTGACTGGAATTATCAATGACGGGGAATTCTCTTTAAATTCTCCATTCTCTCTCTCTCTTTCTGTCTAACTGTCTCTCTCTCTCTGTCTGTTCGACTTATCGACACATTTAAAAATGATGTCGTGCCAAATTTGTAAACTCTTTTTGTTTGGTTTGTTTTCCTTTTGTTTGCTCTCTTTGAGAGACCTTGAAATTGTGCTCATTGCCCAATTTTGCATTGATCTTTGATCACTGCAGCTTTTCCGCTTCACGCGCTCTCTTTCGCTCTCTCTCTCGCTCGCTCACTCTCTTTGCTGTTGGTTGAGCAATTTAAGAGTCAAACAAATGTGTCATAATCTTTGAGCAAAGCACTTGTTGTGGTAATTGTTGTTGCTGTTGTTGTTGCTGTTTCTGTTGTTGTTGCTCTTGCATAACGATGGCAATAACCGTTGCTGTTGTTGTTGTTGCTGTTGTAATTGTTGCTGTTGCTTTTACTTGGCTTAAACTTTTGCAAGACTTCAAGTTGTGCATTTATTTCAATTTATTTATTTGAATTTTGACACACTGAACTAATTGAGCCGACTTTATTTTGGATTTTCCATGCATAAAATACATTTTTTTTTTTAATTTAAAACAACATGTAACAATATTTTTAACTATATTTGTATTTTTTTGTGCATAAGAAAAATATTTTTAAATTATTTAAAAGCTAATTTACATCCTTACTTTTTTAACAATAAGTTTTCATAATTTTCTTAACTTTATATATTATTATTTGACAAGCATAAATAATAATTCAACTTTAAAAATACCAAATTACAACCTTAATTTATAAATTTTTTTTTAAACTATATATAAAAGTAATTTTCATTCTTACATTGCTTAAACTTATTTTTTAACTATAAAATATCTACATTTTTTGTTTCTTCTATATAATAAAATTAATTAAATTAATATACATTCTTATTTTATATATTTATTTATTTACATTAATTAGCTTACTTGCTATTTATTAATATATTCTTAACATTAACCATTAATAATTCTTATTTTAAATTTATTTGTTACATTTTTCACTTTATTTATAATTTAATCCGAATTTTTTACTTATGCAAACAATTAAAATTTTTATACATGTTCTAACATAAGTTTACATCATGAACAATTTAATTTTTAATTGAACTTTTAATTTTTTCAGCTCATTTTGCTAATTGTTGCATTTGTCGCACACACATCAAGTACAGTTCAGCCAAAAGCGCCCAATTTCCAGTATTTTGAGAGGTAAGTTTTTTTTATTTTTAAATAAATATCTCCTCTCATCTTATTATTATAATACAATATTCTTTCTCAAACAGACCAAAATATCGTTATCCATACTATGATGAAAATGGCAAGGGAAAACTGCTTTATGGCTATGGCGGACCTGAATTATATCAATACAAAACCTACACTCCGCTGGAAGGCATACATTAATTAATTATCATTAGCATACATATTAATTTAATTATGTTTTTTGTATTTATATATTTTATGTTGACCTGGGTGAAATGAAAAAAGTGGCCAGTGTTATTTTTAAGTTGAATTAATAGTTTAGTGGAACACTAGGGAGGGGTCCTTCCTACAGGTTTCCGCGAAAAGTCCGCTTTGATGGACAATAAACGCATTCCACGTCCACGAATTTTTCAAATTTTTCCAGAATTTTTGTTGCAATTTTTTAGATGTTTTCATAATTTTTTTTTTCAGAACTTCAAACCTTTATTAAAATTCTTACCTTAATTTTATGGAATTTCGAATTTAAAATTGTTAATTAATTACAAAGATATGGCAATTGGAAAATTACTTCACCTACTTTTAAAATTTTAATTCAACTGAATTACAATTAAAACAGGCTTTGCCTATCGTTATCAAAGCAACCATGCGCTTGCAAAAACAAAACAAATTTAAAGTTGCTCCCGTCAGAATAAAACAATTAGTAAATTACACATATTTTCTAGCTGACTGCATTTTTCAAATAAAATAAAAGCGCGCCAAGCGGCACGTTTAATACTACTAAATGTCGCCAGATGGCGCTGCAGTTGCCATGTTGTATTTCTGTGTGAATGTTTGTGTTTATTGTGAATGGCAGTTGACAAAGTTATAGAAGAAGAAGAACCAGAGCAGACAGAAGCAAAGCATTTTTTGTGTAGTATTTACAATTTTAACTGGAAATTAAATATAATTAATTTATATTTATATACAAAATGTCACGCAAGGAGGCGCTGTCACAGTTTATCAATCAAATACACGGCCGACCAGTTGCCGTAAAACTAAACAACGGCGTGGATTATCGAGGTAAGCAAAACAGTGAGTCAAGTAATTTATGGGACAAAGCAATAAGTGCATATATTTTATTTTTCTTATTAAGCTATTTATGTTAATAGTAATGATATTCATTTAATTTAATTATAATTTAAAATATAACACAAATATGTGAACTTGTTTCTTTGTCAACAAAACTACTTGGCATACTGTAAGTTAGCCGGCAATGCAACAAATACAATTTTAACACTGTTGCCAACTCAGCTTTTTTTTCGTCAAATCTGGCCTTTTGTTCAATCGGAATTTAGAGTTATTTCCCGTCATAAACAGCTATTTTTTCTTGAAAACAGTTGGCATCACTGAGTTTAAATGACATTTTTACTGTATTTTAACAGGTGTTTTGGCCTGTTTGGATGGTTATATGAATATAGCGCTGGATCAGACGGAGGAATATGTTAATGGACAGCTGAAAAACAAATATGGCGATGCATTTATACGCGGCAACAATGTGCTCTACATATCCACCCAAAAGCGCCGAGTTTAGTACTTAAGTTTATTCCATAAATACACAAACTCAACTTTCTTATAAATGTAATCTTGTTAAATATTGAGTGTGACCAACTTTTTAGCTATCAAATAGCTAAGTTGGCAGCAGTGATAATTATTTAGCTAGGTTTGTAATATCGATGATATCGAATTTGTGGTACCACAACCTCTCGAATGGCGGCGCCACCAGAGCCAAGTGCCGCAATTAAACGCTCGCCACGCCGTCCAAATTTTCGTTCATATGTTGGCCGCCAGGCGCGTCCAAAATGTGGATCGAAGGGAATTTCGCTGGGTTGCTGGAAAGGAGAGTTGCCAAAGAACAAACGCTCTAGGTAATCCAAAACGGCTTTCTTTTTCTGAAAGTGTTCCAGTAATGGATTCGCTTGAGCTGCGGTGCGTGGATCCTGAGATGCCAGATTCTTAAAATATTCAAAATTCACCAAGTCAACGTTGGAAAAGTCGAAGGCCTCGTAAAGCGTCGCTTGCAACGCCGGCAGCTGCAGACACTGCAAATAGGGGGAATGTGAATGTGGAACTTGATTGGATTGTATGTTGTGGATTGTGGGTTGTAAAAGTTGAATTGTAGAAGTTGGGAATGTAAAAAGCGGTTATGTGAATAGTGCAAGGGCGTTTGTGGATGGTGGACTAGATGTGGATTGTATGTGGAATAATGCAAATTGGGTTATGGATGCTAAATCACTGCCAACAATTTGTGGGCTGTAAAGCTACGTTGTGGATTGTGGATCACTTTTAACTAATTGTGGATTGTAAAGAGTTGACTGTGGAAGGTGGGTTGTGGAAGGTGAATCACTGCTAACAATTTGTGGATTGTAAGCTGAGTTGTGGTTTGTGGATCACATGTAACTAATTGTGGATTGTAATAAGTGGACTGTGGAAGTTGGTTCGTTTCAGAACGGTTGAGCTGATGAATCACTGTTAACTTATTGTGGATTGTAAGCGGTGGATTGTGAGCACTGGATCACTGTTATCTAATTGTGGGTTGTAAAAGGTGGATGGTGAATCACCGATAACTAATTGCGGATTGAAAAGATGCAATGTGGATGATAGATCACTGTTAATTAATTGTGGATTGTAAGCAGTAGGTTGTGGAAGGAAAGTGGATAGTGCACGGTGGCTTGTAGATGGCGAATCACTGATAACTAATTGTGGATTTTAAAGCTGCGTTGTGGATGGTGGATCACAGTTGACTAATTTCGAATTTTAAATAATGGAGTGTGGATGGTAGTTTGTGGATGGTGGATGGTAAATGGTGCGTTAATTGCACACTTACCACTAAAGTGACTGCAATTAAGACGTATTTGCCCATTGCAACTGCTGTGATTTAAGTTAATTGGTGTCCACTGCGATTTTCGACTTTACACTGGCTTAAAAAAAGCACCTCACGCTTCCTCACACGAAATTCAACTGATTTGAATAAATTCGGCCAAACAGAATGATGACAAAGTCAACAAACAAATAAAATTACAAAAAAATAAATGGACACTGTCCAACGGATTTGCAATCTGTTTTCGGTTTTCTGTTTTCCACTCTTGTATTTTGTTGTAATCATTGCTTAAATTACTCAATCTTCCCGACAAGCAACCAAATGTAACACGCACACAATACACCCGACTAATTAATTGTTATGCATGTCGCATCGGGTGCCCGAAACTCAATCAAAAGTCCCACTGTGCGACGCGACGCTTCGCTGCGGTGACAACTTCCGTCCCCACCCCCGACCCCTACCTCTTTCCCCAACACAGTGGAGACTCGCTTTGTGTCGATGATAATCTCATTTGTATACCCTCTATACAGCGAGTATTTCCATTTTGTCAACTAGTTTGCAACGATCATAATTTTAAGAGTAAAATCTATCAAATTAAAATTATTTGTTAATGTTTTCTTGCATAAAATTATTAAACAGTTCTCTAACAGCTCATTAAAAAAATTATTAACTTATCGTTCAAAATTTATAGTTATTTAAAAATCAAAAGTCTAATTCCGTTTTTAAATTTTTTATATAAAAACTCAATGCACTTACAAAAATATTAACAATATTTTCATATATTATATATTTTTTGATATTTTGGGAATTGCATTAAATCATTTCAATATTTTATTGTAAAAATTTAAAAACAAATTTGTATCAATTTCATGCTATGATTTTTAAATAAATAGTTTAAAATAGAAATTATTAATTTTGAAACTCTAATTTTGATTTGGTTTTTCCAAATATCTCAAGATTTGTTTCTGTAAGAGTATCAAAACTTCAACAAATCAAATCTAAACTTTCTGGCTTATCCTAATGATTTTACTTTGTTTCATTTATAATTAAGTTTTAATTTAAAAATCATAGTTTAAAAATTTTATGGACATTTTTAATATCTAAAATATCTCCAGATGTTTTTCTGTAAGAGCATCTAAACTTGGACTAATATTTCTGACTTTTTCTAATAAATCTTCTTTGTTTCCGTCTGCAACAAAAAAGTGTCTGCGTATTTCCATGTATTTAATTTATTTAAAATAAACTTTTTCGTTGCGTTTTCAAATTCTCAACTAAATTTCAAACAAAGCGCGTAACATAATTTAAAAAAATAGAATGTTTAGAATGTTGCTTTGTGTACTGTGTTTTTTGGGAGTGTGTGACGTTGTGTGTGGCCTGACTATTTTATTATTATTTATATAATCACATTGCTATTATTTATATGATAATTTGCAAAATTGAATTTATGCCAACTTGAATTTGCACTTAATTAATATACCGAATATTCAATTGCAACAAAAGAAACTGTTGGATTAAAACTTGCAAAACAACAAATGAGGGGGAGATTTCAAAAGGCCTTTCTTTTAATTGGCCCACTGCAGCAATTGCTTGACATCTGGATCATCTGAAAAGAGAGATCATAAATTACATAAGTCTTAAAAGAAATGATAGTGTATAAATTGTAGAGTATTCACCATCGTCTGCCATGGCAGCTGTCGTTGCAGGTGGCGCCTTCTTCTTTTCCTTGGCCTTTTCGGGCAAATCTTCGGAAGGTGCTTCTGGCAACGTTGGCGTTGGCTCCGGAATACCAATAATTTCCTTATCAAAGTTCTCCTGTTCCAGTTCATCGAGTTCCCGCTCCAGATCCTCATCATCAAGATCGGCGCCAAAGGCAACCGGATTCGAAATGGCATCGGAAATTTCCTTGGCCACATCTTGTTGCTCGGCAATGTCATCCATCATGTCATGCACCTTGTCCACATCCCTATAAAATGATTGATAAGTATATATCAGATATCTGGTCAGTTAGTTGTGCCTTTACATCATTAAAAAATGAATGTTTATGAAATCATATTTCACTAGCATTGAAAAATCTACTGCCAATGAAATTTACTATAATGGCAAACAAATATTTTAATTTTATGTCATTATTTCAATGTTATTAAAATGTTCTTTCTATTTTCAATGCTACAGAAATTTAATTCTCATTAGCATTATTATTTTCAATGCTACAGAAATTTAATTTTTACTGGCACTACTATTTTCAATGCTACTGAAATTAATTTTTCATTAGCACTACTACTTTCAATGATACTGAAGTTTAATTTCATTAGCACTAGTATTTTCAATGCTACTGAAATATCATTTTTATTAACCCTACTATTTTTAATTATATTTTTCAATTCTAATGAAATACCCAATGCATTACAAAATTAGTTAATTAATTACAGGCCTGGTAGCTGTTAACTCACATGTGTTGATGAGCATGTTTCAATGCATCGGCTGCATTCTTCATTGTGGTCAAGACGGCAGTATTCGTATTGGCGCTCTCCAATGCCTCACGTTGCATCTCAATTGTGGAGAGTGTGCCATCGATTTGTTGTAGCTGCTTCTCCAGACGCTTCTTCTTCTTTAACGCTTGCAAAGCCACTGAAAAAAGAAGCCACAAGATCAGCAAATTTCAGTCAAGATTAAATTAAAGTAAACAAAACGATTTGAAAATGTGATGACCAATTTTGTTATCTCACCCAATTCAACAATGATTGTTTAGTTATTCTAAAAAAAATTTAATAAATCATAAATTTCGATTTTAAATTAGAAAATTGTCAGTTTAAGTTTCATTTGTAAATCTACAAATTAAATAATAATTTGAAAATAGATTACACTTTCATTTTACAAGATTGATGAATTTTGTTTTACAGTCTAAATCCAAAAAGTTTATTTATTTATTAGAGTAAAAATAGAATACAAATTTAATTTTTAAATCATTAGTTTCAATTTCAAACTACCTATTAAAAATTGGTAGAAAATATTAAAGTTTTATTAAAACTAAATAATAAGTCATTAATTATTAAGTCATTAATTTAAATAATTTTGATTAAAAATTATAGTTTAATTGATTTATTTAAATTTTGTCATTTCGTCAATTATAATACGATAGTTAATTTATTATTGAAAATTCTAAAATAAATTAAATAGATCATAAATTGGAATTTAAAAAGTTTTAGAATTAAAGGTATAAAATGTATATTTAAATTTGTAAATTAAATAATAAATTTACAAATAGATAATAGGTATGATTTTTTTGAAATATTTATTGAGAATTCAATAATGATTAATCATTTAGTTATTAATAAGATTGAGAAGTAATGTAAAAATTCTACAAAATTAAGTAAATCATAAATTGTAGTTTAACAAAGATTAAGAATTGATAGTAAACATTTCATGTCGATAAGTATAAATAAATTATAAGTTGAAACTAAAGATTGTGCTATGATATTTTTGCAAGATTTGAAGATTGTAATGAATTGTTTATATTACGTTCTTATTATACGATTATGTTGTAGCGTGTTCCGGAAGATCCGTGATGGTAAGGCGTAAGAAAGGCGAAGAAATATACATATACATATCATATATTTACTGGATGTTCTTTATCTCTAGCATGGGGTTTCTTTTTTATGTATTCTATCTATTTATTTTATGACAACAAAAACAATAACAAAGCAACAGAAAAGAAATGAGTCATAATTTTTCAATCAACCCTCTGGACTTGATAGTGGAGTTCGTGGACAGACAGACTGACTGACGGACAGACAGACTCACCACATACCTCTTTTGTTTTTGGATGCATTCTTTCGTGCTGTATTTAACTCCTCCTCAATTTTGGACTCGAGAAATTCCTGTTTCTTTATCAGCATATTTTCCGTCTCTCTCAGCTTTTGTATCGCCTCTCCCGTCGTCGGCGCCACCTCCTTCTTGCCACCAAACATTTTGCCAAAGAAACTCATTTTGTTAACTTGCTATTACGCTTCACTTTCTCTCTCTCTCTTTACGCGAATTATAATTAATTTAAGTTTTACTAATTGCGCTTTTTTTTCTTTCACAGCGAAATCTGGTGTTTTGTCTGGCGAGAGTGCGTCATCGTGTTATCGAAAATATATCGTTTGCAACCAATCAACAATCGGGTAGAGCAACCAGTGCTGCCAACTTATTAGAGGAAATAATAGCTGTTTCTGGCTTAAAAATAGCTGAAAACCAAAATGGCAGCCCAACGTCTTTAGCTTAAACAACAGTACAATAAATTTGTGCAAATTACGAGTTTCTATCTTTAATTGGCGTTTATATATATTTTTTTTGGTAATTCAAGACTACCGCCCCGTTTATGTGTTCAGAGCTGCCACTTTAGTTTATAGCTATTTTTCGCAAGCTTGTCAGCTAGAAAAAGCTATTAATTCCTCGCAAAAGTTGGCAGCACTGATTGTCAGCCCCGCACGGCTATAGAGATGCAGCCCTGTCGCCAGCCCTGCAAACACAGAGTTGTTGTTCCTCGACCAAATGCCGAATTGAAAACAAAACATAAAAAATGGCAAATCGCACAGTGAAAGAGGCGAAAAACGTGCATGGAACGAATCCGCAATATCTGATCGAGAAGATCATTCGCTCGCGCATCTACGACTCCAAATACTGGAAGGAACAATGCTTCGCTCTCACCGCCGAGCTGCTCGTGGACAAGGCGATGGAACTGCGCTTTGTCGGCGGCGTTTACGGCGGAAATATTCGACCGACACAATTTCTGTGTCTCACACTGAAGATGCTGCAGATTCAGCCGGAGAAGGACATTGTGGTGGAGTTCATCAAGAACGAGGAGTTCAAATATGTGCGTGCCTTGGGAGCATTCTATTTGAGACTCACGGGAGCTGCCATCGATTGCTATAAGTATCTGGAACCGCTTTATATCGACAATCGCAAGTTACGGCGACAGAATCGAGCCGGACAGTTCGAGATCGTGTATATGGACGAGTATATCGATGAATTGTTGCGCAATGATCGGGTGTGCGATATCATTTTGCCGCGCATTCAAAAGCGCGCCATTCTGGAGGAGAATAACGAGCTGGAGCCGAAGGTGTCGGTGCTGGACGAGGATCTGGACGATGAGCTGCCCAGCGAGGACGAGGCCAAGGAGGCGGAGGATCAGGACTCCGGTCGCCAGAAGAACAACAACAACAACAGCTCAACGGGGTCAGTGAGAAGACCACGACGCGGTCGCTCCAAGTCCAAGTCGCGTAGTCGTGAGCGGGAGCGAGACAGAGATAGACGCACTGCAGCCGGTGAAAATGCCCGCTCCCGGGATTACTATGATGAGCTGGAGGAGTACGACAGACAGCGGAATCGGGTGCGCAACAGGGACAGCAATAACTATAACGATGATCACGATCGACGGCAATCTGGACGGAATGAGAACAGACGTGATCGGGAACGGGATCGTGAAAGGGAACGGGAACGGGAACGTGAACGACATGGTGACCGAGAGCGTGAACGGGACAAAGAGCGGGAAAGGGAACGGGAACGGGAACGAGATCGTGGCAGTCGCTATGAGAATCGGGAGCGAGACTCACGCACTGAAAGAGAACGTCGACGTTACTAAAAACTCGACTTTCAGTTTAATTTTTGTAAACATAAAGTTACAACTTTTAAAATGTAATAAAAGAAAACGTAGACACAACAATTTATTATCTGTCGAAATCAAATTTGTTCAATTTTTGTGTCGACAAAGAAAAAGCACCGTTAGAACGCGGCTTCATGGGGCTGCCACCCTACAGAATTCCCCGATCTGGCAACTTTCTAATTTAGGTTAAAATTAAATTTAGGTGCAGCTACAAAAATTCAACTAAATTGAAATTTTTTTTTTTTTTGAGCTAGAATTTTTTAAATTTTTGCATAATTTTTGTTGGAATTTTCTAGATTTTTTCATATTTTTTTCTTTTTTTTTCAGTTTATGTTTTGTAACTTCTCTTCCCGAAAGCGGACGAACTTCAAACCATTTTTAAAATTCTTACCATAATTTTATTGAATTTCGAATTTTAAATTCACTTTCAATTGTTAATTAATTAACTTTTTAAGGCAATTTGAAAATTCTTCAACTAATTTTTAAATTCACTGTTAAATTTAACAGTTTTTACCACTGTTAAATTGCAATTGATGCCTGTTACTTAACAGGGCGAACAGCTGTTCTCATAATTAACATTAACAGGCATTTAATTAACATACATGTAAACCAGTGGTCGGCACCAACACATTCATATGTTTGATGACGCTAGTGTGCGAATTAACAGAACGTTAACAGACATCAAGCATCTGACGTTTGCTGCCGATTCATAATAGCCCTATAACAGCGACACGACAGCGACTTAACAGCAAAATGTCGTAGCAGCGACGCCACACGAACGTTTACGCTGTACGTGTGCAGGCAGCGCTGCGGCAGAGCAAAGCCCTATGCGCGGCGCATAGGCCGTGCCGACCACTGATGTAAACTAACACAGTGTTAACGTCTGTTCTGCATTGCAGTGGCTGCTCTGCTCAAAATGGCATGGTAAACAAAAACAGCTGTTGCTTCAGTGCAAATATTTGTATTTAATTTAAGTAGGAGCTTGGCAAACATTAATGATAATAATAATTTTAAAAATAAAATTTATGTTATAACAACTGTAGATAGAGCGGAAAGATCAAGCGATAAATAAAGTAAACAGTGGCGCTCAATTTACTGATTAACATAAATGTTAATTACCATTATGTTAACACGACAGTGAGAGAGAGCTATGTTGTACTCAAAATGGCATGGTAAACAAAAACAGCTGTTGCTGCGACTCAAAGCTTTTTTGCTGTTTAGAAAGTTTAATAAAAAAAGCGCTAAAAAGTTAATGTGCACTCGTGAGCCAATTGTTATTAACTAACCAGTAGTGAGAGGAGTACAAACACAGAATACAGTGCACAAGTATTATTAAGCTAAATTGCAGCAACACACACGCAAGCACACACTCTCACACACACACACACACATACAGTGCATAGAAAAAGTAAACGCGTCAGCGTTAAAAATTCTATAAAGAGAGCGTGAAATTGTTGTTTTTAGTGACTGTGTTGAGCTCTACGCGCACAGACTATGCGATAAAAAGAATTAGAAGCGTTTTGTCGATTTATTGAGTTTATATACAACGCATAATGAGTTGCTAGTTTCTTTGTCCAAACTGTTCTAATATTTAAAAAACGATAACGATAATAAAAAATGACATTGCTGCGGCGATCGGATCAAGAGCGTTTAGTGAGCGACAGACGGGAGGAGGAGGAGGAGGAGGCTGGGCCACGCCTGCGCGATGCCGCCCACACGAGCTCGGATATCGAGGCTCCTTCGGAAGATAACGACGAATCGGGTTTAGGCGCTGCAAAGTGGTTTATACTGGAGCCTGCAGTTTTCCTAATATTCATGGCCCGCAGTTTAATCGGTAAGTATGATTAATGATTAATACCAATTAATTATTAAATCATTTAATCATTACATTATTTTTATTCAACTTTTTTTAGGGGCGGTATTACAGAATCAAATACTGTATCAGACCTGCGTCACTATCATGCACTACAATGAGACAGACTGTGAACCGTTGCTGGGCAACGATCGTGGTTCGGAAGCTACAAAAGTGAGTGTATAATTATACAGTTATATACTATATAGTCATCGTTAAGTTCAGTGTGCATGTTTTAGTATTATTTATATAATGTTTAAACACTGCGAAGGGCGTTTAAAATGTGAAATTCATTCATATCAAATTCGAATTCAAAACTAAATTCAAGCTTATCTTACTATTTCTCCAGCTACAGTGTGTCAAGTAATTATTTTGACACTAAAAATTTATCACATAGAATTGTGCAAGTATAATTTTCGACAAAGTACAGCTATTTATTTTGAATGCTGAACTTTAATAAAACTTATTTTTCTATTTATTAATTTACTTGTTTATTCTTAGCATACAGTGTGTCAAGTAATTCTGTTGACAAAGTTTTAAAATCATATGTTTTATTCTTGGTGAATTTAGTATTTCTTTCTCTATATTTTTTGTCTGATTTTATTATATGTAGTTCCACAAGGTCGTTAGAACAAGTTTAAATTTGAGTTTAATTATTTTTAAATTTAAAATCAAATATGCGAAATTTTTTTGCTTAAATAAATAATCTATTACTTTATTTAGTTTGTGTTTTCTGTGCTCTTGATTTTTATTTTCTTTTTTTTTTAGAGTTATGTGATCCAAAAGTTGGATAAAGTAGGATATAAAATACATGCTCGACGCACTTGTGATAGAAATAGGATTTTTATAGTCTACTTTAGACACCACTCTTTTAGAACAAGTTAAAAAAGGAAACTAGAGTCGTTTTTTTTAATTTTAAAAGATTTCTTAGTCAAAAAACTAACTTGACTTTCTTGATGAAAGTCTGTAAATTTTTTCCTTAATATTTGAATATGTAATTAAATTTTTGTAAGCGATTAAATTGAAGTAGTACTGCTAATCAAAGCAACAAAACTACGTATTTAATTAAGCATTGTCTAAGTTGGTAGATAAGAAGAACAATCAGACATTATGGGGCTATATGTAGTATAATTTAAAAGTAGCACACTTCCATTGTACGCGCTTTTCTTATCAGTCCAAAAAGTAATGCAAATATTTTTATGACTAATGAACTTACCATAAATATCGATCAAGGGAATTTCAAGTTTACAAATACTTAATGAACACTGATGAATCATTGTGGGTGCATGCCTAAAACAATAATAACAAAACCAAAACAGTTGTTCCACTCTTTGATAACATTATTAATTAACAATAACAATGCGATTTACAGAAACTAGAAGTCAAAGTACAGGCATATTCCGCCAATATAACAATGGCTATATCTCTACTGGAGAGTATAATTCCCGCATTCGTAAGCCTCTTTATTGGACCATGGTCGGATAAGTTTGGCCGACGACCGATCCTGCTAACGGTTTTTACA
Source organism: Drosophila phalerata (assembly GCA_951394115.2). NCBI lineage: Eukaryota > Metazoa > Arthropoda > Insecta > Diptera > Drosophilidae > Drosophila > Drosophila phalerata. Next base: position 2,275,620 of record OY729850.1, read on the forward strand.
GGTAAGCTAAAGGCTTTAACTTTAAACTAATTTGTATTTTAGATTTCCTATGCGAATTTAGAGTGTATTAAGGGAAATAAATTAGGAACACAAGTCTTAAAAAAAAACTTAAAAAGGAAATAAAAATTTAAGAATAAAAATGATTATGATAAAATTTGGCAAACTCTTGAAGTACATTAACAATCGGATCAGCTTAAAAAAAAAAAACAGCTTGTAGTTTATCGGGAGTAAATAAATTAAGTTTATTAAAATGGATATATATAAGATTTTCGGAATTTAAAATTATCGGGACCGTAAAAACTATAGTTTCATATATAAAAATTGTAAAATAAACATTATTTATTAATTTTTTTTTATCAGATTATTAAAAAAATGTAAATATATTAATTTTTATAAAGAAAAAAGTAAAAAATAATGCGTCAACTTAACTTATTATATAAAAATCATGGAATCACTCTTTTTTTAACAGTCAAAAGTTAAAATAAAAAATAATAAATGATAAAATTAAATGAAAGAAATCGAAAATCAAAATATTTAATCCTTATATTAATGAAACAATCTTTGTTTTCTATTCAGGGTATGTGGCAAGTTCAACGGTACTGATTGCCATCGCTGAGATAACGACGTTCAAGAACATCAGTCCCTGGTGGTATCTGCTGCCGTCGGTGCCGTCCATCTTAAGCGGTGGCACCTGTGCCTTAATCACCGGCATCTATTGCTACATCTCGGATGTGGCCAAGGAACGCAAACGTGCTCTGCGGTTAGTTGTTGCAATTGAAAATAGAATCGAATTGAATTCTAATGAAACATTTGTGTATTTTATAGCATGGTGCTTAACGAGGCTTCACTGTGCACCGGCATGATGGTGGGCAATGTGGCAAGTGGTTATATTTATGCGGCAACTGGTTCCGTGACGCTCTTTGGCATCGCTGGCGGATTGATGATGATGGCGCTGTTCTACGTTTATTTCCTGGTGCCGGAGAGTTTGGCCCCCGAGAATATTCATCGGGGTTCCCGAGTGCGCGAATTCTTTCGCTTTAGCCTCGTCAAGGATCTGGTGCGCACCTGTTTCCTGCCACGTGCCAACTTTGATCGAGCGATTATCTGGCTGACAATGATCGCATTAACCATTACGATCTTCAACATGGAGGGAGAGAACACGGTGAATGTGCTCTTCATGCGGGAACAGTTCGATTGGACCATCAAGGACATCAGTCAGTTTAATGCCGCACGCATTGTCATCCAAATTGTGGGCAGTGTTGCCGGCATGATTGTGTTGCGTCGCCTCCTCAAGGTCTCCATCATCAGCATGGCTCTGCTCGCCCTTGCCGCCTGTGTCCTGGAGAGTACGGTGCGTGCCACCGCAAGGCATTGGTGGGAAATGTATCTGGGCATGTCCCTGGGCATGATGCGTGGCGTCCTGGGACCCATGTGTCGAGCTATACTCTCTCATGTGGCACCTGCCACAGATGTCGGTGAGTTGCAACAAGAAATATCAGTTGGTGGCACTCTTTTTATCCCTGGCAGAAAATATTTTAAGAATTCAACAGATTCCTTTAGGTAGATTACTCCGAAGAATACTGATTGCATTTCTTTTAATCAACCTCTGAGGATTTGTGAGCATTAAATAATTATTTTATTCAGTTAGTTAAATATTTAAGCAATCATTGAGGACCGTTTTCAAAATCCATTTAAATTTTATCAAAAGGATATTTTAGCTTTAACTTCTAAGCATTTCCCGCATAAATATCCTTAAATCTTGTTTAAATTTGTGTTTATTATTCCAAATTAATTATTATAACTAATTCACTACCACAATACATTTATTTTATTATATTAAACAACCTTTAAAGCTCTTTAAGATATAAATTTCGGAATGCCAAGTATAACTTTGCCAAAGATAACTTTATTTTTTCGTAAATTAATATTTATATGATTTGTTTCTGTGTTGTTAAATTTACTTTCTTCTCTAATTTATTTTACCATAAATAGGTTTCTTCTTAAAACTTATTTAAATTGGAGTTTATTATTCCAAATTTATTAACTAATTCACTCCCACAATACATTTATCGTATTTTATTATGTGAAACAACTTTTAAAAATCTTTAACACATAAACTTCGGTATACCAAAGATAACTTTTTTTTTTGTAAATCAACATTTATATAATTTTGTATATGGATATATGGTATATGGATAAATTGACTATCTTGTCCAATTTCATTTATAAATTTACTTTCGTGTCTAATTTCTTTTTAAATTAACTTTCTTGTCTGATTTCATTTATTGTAAATAGGTAAAATCTTTGCACTGACCACATCTATGGAAATGGTGTCTCCACTAGGAGCTGCTCCACTTTATACGGCTGTTTATAAAGCGACTGTCGCCACATATCCGGGCGCATTTAATTTTATAAGTGTCGGAGCGGCATTTATCTGTTACATTATGATGGCGTGAGTATTGCAATGATAATGATTCTCTGTAACTAAATGAATATTAAATAAATTGTATTTAAATTACAGCATCATCTTTGGCATACAGAAGTCAATGGGCAACACCAGCGTCTATAGCAAGATTGGAAGCTAACCTTATAGTGAATCTTGGGTTTACATAGTTCAATTCTATTTAACTTAAAGACAATTAATGAACTCCACTTGTTGATGTGATGATTTTGACACTGTTTTGAATGAAGTTATTCATATTTTATATCATAATATAAGTGTGTAAAAGTATATTACCATGGTATTTGTTAAAGACAACCTTGTTTTGTAATTATTTGTGTAATTATACTCGTAATTGTGATTGTATCAAAAGTGTAACTGCCGTTGGTAACTGACAATATTAGAACAATTAATGCTGAGACCAATAAATTGTGTATGTCAATTATTTTTAATTAAAATAAACTATAATTAAATAGAAATGATGATTCCCCAAATAAAAGGTTGATAAATTTGAATACTTGTAAAGTTTATTGCTTATTACAGAATTATCGCGTTGAACGCATCACATTTACATAAAATTAGTCATAAATAATAATTAAATTTAAACTAATAGAACTACAAAGGACTCATTACAAAATCGATGAATCAAACTTATTTTAACACCTTGGCATAGTATTGTTTATGCATAAATTTAATGCGAAGCACACAGCTAAAAAGAATGTTTCAACAATTAACAGAGATTTATAAATTGACAGTATATAAAACTTACCCGATAAACACAAATGATAAAATATAGAGAGCTGAGCTGACAAAATTGAACAGACCCGGATAGTAGGACAGTGTACGCTTGTATATAAACGTGTAAAGCGGAGCTGCGACTAAATAAGAAAATTAACAACAATTTATGATAATTAACAGAGAGTTAATGAAAATTAAGAGTGAGAACTTACCGAATGGAGCAAACGACTGAAGTACATTTTTAATTGAGAATATTTTTCCTAGAAGGTGAAATTTCGTAATTATAATCGAGCTTATTATTGATATTATAAAAAATATTCTTTTTCCATTTTCATAATTTATTCTACTTTAAAATTGTACTATTTTTGCTTGTAAAATTCTCTTTTTAAAATTTGATTGAAAAGATATTTAAGTTGTGAAAAAATTACTTTTTTTAATGACAAAAAATCGTGATTTTTACTGATTTAAAAAATATATTAAAAAAACGGAAAAATTATATATATTTTTTGGTATTGTAAAAATCTTCTTTTTCCAACTAACAATTTTTTATAAATTTATTATTTATTTCTTATGAAAATTACCCAAATCCGAAGCAGGCACTATATTTGAGACTATGGTGCGACACATGGGACCCGCAATGGAACGGAAGAATCCTAACATAACGGCTAGATACATGTGCCAAGGCTGGGAGGCAAATCCTCTGGCCAGATGATTAATTATCTCCGAGAAGAAGGCCAACAGCGCCAAGGTAACCACAGAGAGGCGGAAGATCTGCAAGAAAGCAGGAGTTAAAAATAGTTTAAGTAAGCAGATTCTGGATCTGCTCACCTTGCGTAGTATAAGGAAACCAATGAGAGCACCTATCATGGGCACCAGATGAGCTACAGTTTCGTAGAAAGTATAATCCCGCACGGACCAATGGAACTTCTCACGCACAAACAGATACATGACAGTCATGACACCATCTACAGAGAGCAAGAAAGAGAGGGAGAGATAGAGGAATTTAAGGATTATAATTTCTTACATTTAAATTTTAAGCTGAGAGATCTCAGAGATTATAAGAGCTAGAGACTTTAAACTTGGTATGAAGCTTACAAGTTACCATATTTAGATCATGTTTGTTTTTATTTTTAAATCGAACCACTATATCAAATGGTTGTCATAGGAACGATCAGTCGAAAATTAAGTTTTAGTACAATAATCTTTCTGTTTTTGAGTTATCGCAACCAATTTAACAGAATATGTATATAAGTTGATCTTATATATTCTGACCAAATTTGGTTTCAATCGATCCAGTATATCCTATAGCTGCCATAGGAACGATCGGTTGAAAAATCAGTTTTTGTACAATAATAATCCTTCTGTTTTTGAGTTTTCGTAAACAATTTTGCAGAATATGTATATAAGTTGATCTTAATTCGGGACACTTTATCCTATAGCTGCCATAGGTACGATCGGTCGAAAATTCAGTTTTTGTACGGTGTGGATTTTCCTTGTTTAAACTCATAATTCTTAGCTAAAAAACTCACCGAAAACAAAGATGGACAGACACATGGCACAAGTGACCAGCCAAATAATTGCACGTGCATGATTCTCCCGTCTTTTAGTGCAGGTGCTAACCATATCGCGTATGTGCACAAAACTGAATAATCCGGCTGGCTTTTCATCCGTCTTGGCTTTACACGCCTCCTGCTCTTGGGCCTTGGCTTGGGCCAATACTTTTGGCGGCAATCTTTCGACATATTTGGCCAACAGATCCTCATCGATGGTCATGGCAGGTGTGGCTGGAGTGGGCAGTTGACATGGTGGCTTCTTTTCCATTACGTCGACATCATCATTATTCATCAGATGTGGCGGACAATCGATTGCAACGCATTCCAATTGCAAATCAGCAGCTGTGATGGGTATTTCCTTTTCTCCCTTTTCCCCCTTGGCATCCTTTAAATCCTTGGCATCCCTTGCTTCCTGTTCCTGCCGTATGTGCAGACTCTCCGGCACACAGAAGATGACAAACAGGGTGCCCATTGTGGTTATACAACCGGAAATGCCAATGGTAATTGCTGCATTTGTCGCGGCATAAACAAAACTGGACAACAAGGAGCCACTAGTTAAGCCAATAAAGAACAGGGATTCCATAAAGATCATTCTGAAAATAATAAGTAATTCTTAGTAAATTTTATTAATTTATAGAATTCTTCTACTCACCGATAAGGACGTGTCTTGGTGTCTGTGATATCCGATATAAAGCATAAGGCGGCCACGGAGAACACACAATTCCCACCGAGCAGCGAATGAGGCACTGCAGCCACAATATACCACCAGGGATTGATCACATAATAAGTGGACAACTCACAAATGGTGGCCGTGACCAGAAATGAGGCAGCAAAGCCTATAGTCGAATTAATTATATTAATAAAAATATATTAAATATAAATTTAAATATTAATAAAATGAATTAAATAAATTGTTTTCATAAATAAATCAATTAAGTCATATAAATTAATTTTAATAAAATAGACTCCACATAGATTATATTAAAAATTATAACTCAACCTTATTATTAAAATATAAAAACATTTTAAGTGCAATATAATAAAAATAATTATAGAAAATTGTTTAACATTCATAAATAAATTAAGTCATATAAATTAAAACTAGACACCACATAGATTATATTAAAAATTAAAACTAAGCCTTAATATTCAAAATAATAACATTAGAATAAAATAAAGGCAATAGTTAAAATTATAATATTACAAACAAATAAAATAAGTAAATATTTTAACAAGAGATTTAAATATGTAATATGTATAAGTTAAGTAGACTATTTATATTGCAAATAAAATTAGAAATAAAATAAATGCAAAAGTTAATAAATCTTATACATTAAGATATAAATTAATACTTAATCAAACTATTGGGAAGTAAATACCTTTAAACTGTTATAATTTAATTCCAAAGCCTACATTTAACATAAAAATTTATATTTTTTAAATGCTATAAAATCAAAGGTAATAAATTAAAACAGCTATATAAATATATGTATATTAATATATTTATAAATACTACAGCATCAGTTAATTAGATAATAAATCAATAGAAAAATAATAAGTTACATTTATTCGAAAGTGTTCCATTAAGCGGCAAATGTGTTTTAACAACCTCAAATTTCAGTCTATAATTCACAATACAGCCATAAAAAATTTAGTAAACGACCAAGAATTAGTAAGAAATGCTAGTATCAGAAGAACCCGACTGACTGTCACCCTGTACTTTGTTTATTTAATTAATTACTTGCAAGCCTATTATTCGAGCCAAATTAAATATTAAAAATTATTTTTAGATCGTATTAAAGTCCATTGGATATAAAATATGTGTATCGGAAATTTTAAAGGAGTTCCTTACCTATCATGGATACAACCAGCAATGGCTTTCGTCCATAATGATCCGACCAAGATCCAATAAACAAGCCACAAAAGGCAGGAATAATGCTCTCAAGTAGAGTGCGGGATAGAAATAGATTTGCCACATAGGGCTGAAGTTCCGTTTCAATGGCCTGAAAATATCAAACAAAAATTAACAACACTTTAAATGTTATAATCTATATAAACTGAAATACCTTTATTTCAACGCTGGCATTTTTATCATCCAACAATTTGCAATCGCTGACATTGTAATGAAAAATCACAGTGCATGTTTGATAAATCACTTGATTTCTCATAATTGTATCTGTAAGATAGTTAAAGATTGGAACCGATTTCGATTTGGACCAAAATTTGGTATGAGTGACACTCACTGGACAAGGTTAGCGAGAAGAGCAGCATAAACACAACCGGTTCGATGTAGAACATGTGGAAAATTCGATTCCATTGCAAAGTTTTCAGACGCTGCAGACTGAAGGTGTGTGCGACCTTCTCAACCATTTTGACTGTTTTATTTTTTGGTCAACAAATCAGCTGACAATTGGAAATTATTTAATTTATAAACGTAGTATTTTTATATGATTTTATTTAATATTATTTATGTTTATATTTTATTTGATTTCTTGTCAAGGTGCAGGTTCAATGATTTCAAACTTATTTCGGCAGTTTAATTATTACTGATCACTATTCAAATCAGGTAGTTACATTATATGTTTATCAGCCTTAAACAATGCCAATTATTTTAGTGATTATAAACACATGCTGCACTTCACGGTTCAAAGCACATTACGTATACGTAATATTTTGATATAAGCAATTGTTTATCTTGCTATGTGTTTTGTATAATATTATTTAGATTTTAGATATTTTACATTAACTTCACAGAAACACACGCTTTACAATTATTCACAATTAAAGTAAGATTCGCGAAGTCTGTTGGCAACAACAACAACAACGACAATAATAATGTGCACAACACTTGTTCATCAAAAGTCCATTGCATATATGTACTAAATATATATTATATACTTGGTATTAGTACTATATCAGATGATACTCTGTGAATTCCATTCCCGTTTATTTCGAGTCGAGTTTTATGACGGAAATGGCAACGGCAACGTTTTCAATTCGTTTGAATCAGTTTTCGTTGCGTTGCGGGCTTAAATAAGTTTCAGTCAACCCTCTCCCTCTCCCCACCTGTCGCCACTTCCCCTTTGCTCACCCTCTTACCATACAGCCGGTATACAAAGTCTTCTCAAGCCTCAGTTTCTGTTTGTTGTTTTATCGCTCATGTTATTGTTATTGTATCGCTAATGTTCTCAATGCAGCATTTAGAGAGTGTGTGAATAAGGGGGAGATAGACAGAGAAAGAGGTGTAGAGAGACAGGAGGAGAAAGGGAGTGTGAGTCTTCTCTCAATTTAAAGCGAGTAATATGATCTTTTGGTAGTAATAATTTCTATATTTAACGATATGAATAACTTAGGAAATAATCATGTTTTTTTATTAGAAAATATTGAATTTATTAAATAAATAAATTTTTATTATTTAATCAAAAAAGACTCATATTGTATATAGAATACTTACTTAACAAATAGATAATGGTATTCCCGCAGTATTCTATTTCATTTATGAATGCTTTTATTTATTTTTATACTAAAACTTTAATACAATATTATTTCCCAAAAACAAATAATTACATGGATTAATTCAATTTTTTTATGAAAGCTGATGAAAATTATTTGGAATCACAATAGGCGCATCAAAAATCAATTTAATGTTTTAGAAATGGTTTTTATTATTATTATATTTATTTTATAATATTATTCTTAGATTTATTATTTGAAAAACTTATTTATTTTGATAAAAACATTTTTTTTAATCACAATAATCGCATTAAAAGTAAATTAAATGAATTAGGTCTCGAATTTTTTATTATTAAATTTTAAAAAATTCACTTATGTTGATACATTTTTTCTATATCATTTTTAATCACATTAATTGTTACAAAAAAGAAATTATTTTCTATAAGTATATTTATTTTTTAATTTTGGCAAACAAATTCCTTAAATTTTTCAGCTTTAGGTACTTGCCTGTCACCCAAAAGTTTATTATTTAAAGTCAATAAATCAATATGGCATCTTAAAAAAACTTCAAATTAGCAAGCGAAATTAGCGTTAAATTTAGCATGAATTTAACACCAATCATATGCTTGAATTTTATTTTTTTTTCTTTTATTTTAATATATTTATTTGATATTGATAATATGGCCACGTGACCGCGCACACGCCATTGTTCAGAAATTAGCAACAATCTTCACATATATAGCTATGTTAACCCATATAAACAAATAAAACAATTTAATCGAATTCCAAATATAATCAAATGAGTATAAAAAGTCTGTCAAGTCTGTAAAGCAACACATAAACAATTATTTGTTAAGTCGTTTCATTGTTTATGGCTCTCGGGAATTGTCAACAAAATCCCCTGTAGCAATTAGATGGATATCTAAAGTTAACACATTGCTTTTTATTTTATGTAAATAGGCACAATCTCTGCTGTTCAGGTAAATTTTGTATAATCAATGTGCGAATTTACGAATGACTGGCACAATTTAGTGTTCTTTTTTTTTGGTTTGGTTTGTAACAATACTTATATGTTATTTTTCAATTGCAATATGTTAAATTATCTCACTTAAAAACCGGATCGTAGTGCTCAGGATATTCACATTTTTTCTTTCCAACAATTCTAAAAAAAAAGCAGAAAAAATTAATGAACATTAATAAATAAATAATAATCAAATAGTTTACGTACAGCAATAGAAAAAGTGCAATTCCATAAACATCGGCGCTGATCATATTAAAAAAACTGGGACTATTGTTGATGGTTAATGTATAGATGAGAGCATACAATGCGGTGGAGCCAAAGGGCAACAGAGTCTGCAACACACTGATCATGGCAAAGACCTTACCTAAAATAACATACAAAACATGTTAACAAACAACTTTAATGGATTTCTAATGCCAAAACAAACCACGCTCATCGGAAGGCAACAGATTGGTAATCATGGTGCGACACATGGGATTCACCAGAGATTTGAATATACCGAGTCCGATTGCCACATAGATCTGCCAATCGACAGTGGCAAATGCCTTCATCAAACTGCTCGATAAATGACTCACTAGCGAGATTAAAGCCAGCCAAATCATCGATGAATTCGTACACTTGAAATGTAAATTAGAAATTGAATTAATGCATTATTTGTACACACTTTATTATAATTCCGAAAATATTAACTATTTCATAAATAACAAAATTAATAAATATCAATCTTCCATATCTCATTATATGTAAAAATTTCAAATAATATTTTAGTTGATATTTATGATATTTACAAAATTATAAATTTGATTAAATTTTTAATAACAAAATTAAGAAATATCAATTTTCCGTATCTCATTATCTGTAAGAATTTAAAATAATATTTTAAAATTTTATGATATGTATAAAATTTTTATTTATTTAGTATATTATACATACACTGAATTTTTTTTACATGATGTATAATTTTATCATTTTATTATGATTATATGATTATATTATATGATAAAGTAAACCGATTTTAAAATTTTGTCAGGATGTACAAAACCAAAGTACTTATATGCATATTCTGTGAGTTTGGTTGAGATATCTCAGAAAACAATAAAGTTTTCCATACTAAAGGTGAATTTGACCCCGATTGTTCCTATGACAGCTATATGATATAGTGCGCCGATTTTAACCAAATTTTGTCAGCTATACCAAGGAGGAGTCCCCCTGTTGGATAAAGCATTGTTCATTCGACTTTTTCTCAAATATTTGAATTTTGTAGTATTAAGGAAACCGGTACCCTGTTGGAACCCATATGGTAACAGCCGAAAATGTGGTCCTGTCTATTATCCAGACAAGGACCAACAAAATTAATGTGTTTTTCAGATTCAGCCACCTCAAATTTATCAGTTCTAAAAGTTTCATGAAGAAACTCGAAAAAAAAAACGTTGCTCAGGGCTATTCGGGTTAATGACAGAAAAGAAATTATTAAAAAGTAGAAAAATAATTTTAGTTGGGAGCGGGTAATTTTCTTTTCTTTTGTTTTTTGCGTATTTCTGATCTTTATATAAAAATTTATGTATACGTTTACCTGTCGCAGTGACCAGAGAAAGAACATGCCTCCAGAGCCTGCCACAGCTGGTACCAAAATGCTGACCGTCTCATAGCTGGTGAAATCAAGTACTGTCCAATTGAACTTGGTTCGCATAAACCAGTAGAAAACGTAACTGCTGCCATCTGGAATAACAGCAATTAGTCAGGGCTTAAGTAAAGTATTCCATTGATTTACAAACCCGACGCAAAAGCCGTCAACAACAGTACACACATCAGCATTATGAGTATGGAGCGATCGGTGAATTCACGTCTCTTGGTGCAAGTTCGCCACAAATCCTTGATCATAAATTCTTGATGCACTGCCGCATTCGTTGGTCGGATGCGTAGACTCTCGGGAAGGAAAATAAATATGATGAAGAGGGCAAAAAATATGGATCCGGCAGAGATGATAAAGATAATGTAAGCATTAGTGGCCTCATAAACATAACCGGAGGCAAAGCTGCCCAGCATTAATCCCACATATATGCACAATTCATAGGCAATCATTCTGAATGTTACAAAAAATGATTACTCATTATATATCATTTATTATATATGTTAGGATTGATTACTCACCTGTAGGATCTAAGTTTGCCAGTGGAGACATCGCCAATATAGCATAAAGCAGCCACGGAATATGTTACGTTACTTCCAAACAACGAGAGTGGAATTATAGTCAGTATATAAAACCAAGGACTCACCATTCCACCGGTCTGCATTGTTATATAAGCAATAAGAGCCGAAAGCAGATACTGCAGTCCATAGCCTGTAGGGAAATTATCAATCACGTACTCAAATAATCGGAAAAAAATTGAACTGAGTTTGGATCTTATTTAAAATTTAAAATTTTCTAATTTACTTCGAAATCAGTATCTAAGGGAAAAAAATTTTCAACAAATTAAATAAAATTTAAATGCAAAATGCATTTAGACGCCAAATCATGGTTATAATGACATTCCGCTTGAGAATCGGTTGAGTTTTGACGAAGTTACGAGAGATCAAAGTTTTTGAAAAAATGTCAAGGGGTAGGTATGGAAAATCGGATGATAGATGGCTTAGAGTCGAAAAAATTTCAAGTTTTCTATACGATACAAATTTAAATGCAGAATCAATTAAGAAGCCAAATCATGATCAAAATGACATTCCACTTGAAAATCGGTAGAGTTTTGACAAAGTTATGACAGTTGAAAGTTGGTCAGTCTTTGGATCTAAGAATACTACAAGTCGATATATTTACGTCCCAGAGTTTCGACAAAGTTCTGAGTGTTTTCAAATGTATACAGCAATCTACAAGCGGAGCTTTAAGCTTACCCAAAAAGGAGACCATCAAAAGCGGCTTTCTTCCATATCGATCTGCCCAGGCGCCGATGAACAAACCGGTAAATGCTGGAATGATGCATTCCACGAGTCTGATGACCAGTGTAACCTGAGCTGCATAGGGTTGCACCTCTTTATCAATTCTCTTGGTTTCATTTGAGGGATTCTTGGTGCCCAGAAGTTTGCAGACCTCATCCGGATAACCAAATCCGACCGTGCAGCTTTGGTAAGTTATTTGAAATTTTAATATGGTAGCTGGAATGCATAAATAAATATATATAGTATATATAGATTTCATACATGAACTTGAGTTTCTTATCTTACATGAGAAATTGTATGCAAAGAGCAGTATCAATATCATGGGTTCCAGCAGAAAGCTTTCCGCTGGAGCACTTGAATTCTCAGTGGTTTCCACTGAGCCTGGAATTTCTTGATTGTTCAGTACTGGAATTTGTGAGCCAGTTTCAGTCAGGTTGCCAGATTGTCTCCATGATCTGTTGCCTGGACTATCTTCTTTACTCAGCACTGAAATTTGTGAGGCACTTCCAGTCGGCTTGCCTTCACTTCCACTGGAACTGTTTCCAGATGGTCGCCTCGGCTTCGCGACCAACCTCTCGTGTGCATGCGGTTCCTCGTCCATCTTTGAACTGCGACTGCGACTGAAACTCAAACTGAAACTGAAACTGAAACATTTTGTCGACCGCTTTCCATTCCGATCCAGAGCCCAAAGAAACGAAACTTTGAGATAAAGTACCGACTGAGGGGGTTTCCATTATGACTACACATCCGAGTGTTTACTTACAGTCAGACCAACAATTATGTGTACACTGTTTAAGCAACTAACTATTGTAGGTCAGTTTTCCTAGTATATGTGGTTAAATACACAAGAATCATAGCATGGAAAAAACTATGCGTATACTTAATATACGTTATACTTAAATTTAACCTTCTCTAACCATTTTATTTAATTTTTCTCTTTTTTACTATATTTTATTTTTCTTTTAATAATTACTAAAATATTTAAAAATTTACCAAATAACTTTGCGCATATTTAATTTCCAACTTTTCCAACGCTCTTATTTACAATTTTTCTTTTTTACTACACTTTTATTTTGAAATATTAACTTTTATATGTGGTTTCTATTTATTTTGGTTATTTTTTAATTTTTTTTGAAGGCTGCAAAAATTCGGCTACTTGGCATCTTAATTTAGTAACATTAATACTTAAATTTTTTTTATTTTCATTTTTTTTTTTCCTTTTTTTATAAACTACTCCTTGTGTTTATACGAGGGAACACATACATAAGTATATTTTAACGATATGGTGTAAGTTCTTAAAATTTTTATCGGGGGTCTAAATTTAAATATAGCTTTGCTGGAAGGGCACAAAAGATTGTGCCCTTATCTGAGCTCCGGACTGGAATGAATTGCATTTTGAATTATTCACTCTGAATTATTCACTCGATCAGGCTGATTCAAACTGCTTAAGCAGCCCAAGTTGCAGTTTGTGGTTGCAGAAAAAAATAAAATTAAAGCAAACACAAAATTTTCAAATTACAATCTTTGAAGTTTCTTTTATTATAATTTGTTTAACAAATATTACTTAACCATAAGAAAAATATTTGTTTATATTATATATTTTTTAAGATAAATAATATCAAATTACAAGTGTATGATTAACTCTTGTGCTGACTGTATATATGTATGCATGTAGGCAAACACACGATAGTATCTTTGTTTGATCCAATTTATGAGTCAGCATCAGTCAGTTTTGCACTTCTCAAGTCACAGCTACACATATATATATGTATTTTATATGTAAAACGTGTCTTATCGACAACTTAATTTATTGCATTTAAATTATTCATGTTAAGCGTATTTCATTTCATTTATGTTAATTAACATTTTGAATAATGTTACTCAGACGGCGTTTCGCTTATAGATTTAGTTAATACGCTCCTAAATAAGAAATCTCAACCGGAAATAAGCTAGAAATAAAAAATATGCAAGGTCATAAACTATAATATTAAATGAAAAATACAATTACTTAATAATATTTTTCGATCGGTAATAACATTTCTTGCATTTAATGTAAGTAATTTATGTATGTTAATCAAATTTAATTTTATTTATGTTAATTAACATTTTCAACAATGTTAGTCAACCGGCGCTTATAGAAAAGTTAAGTCATATAATATATAATTAAATTGTTTTTGTATAAATATTTTAGCAGAAATCTCAACCGGAAATAACATAAACACTGAAATAAATAGCCACTGATATTTAATAGAAATAAAATTGTAAATAATAAAATGTGAATGAAATTAAAAATTATTAAAGTAAGCAATTAATATTTAACTAGAATATGTATTCATTATATAAATAATTTGTGTAGTAATTAAATTTTAATTAATAATAATACTTATTCGGTTTGCTTTCAATTGCATTTCGTTGAGAATAGCGAAATCAATTAGTTGGGCGTAATTGGTATTGCTGTGGTTTAAGCTGATTTAGTTGGCAGGAGCAGCAATTATGGGAATTTGTTGTTAGCTGAGCCATGACAAATGTAGTGCCAAGGATGTCAATATCAAGTATACGCCCCATTGCCGCACATTTGTCAAGCTTAACTTTAACCTTTCGACAGTGCACAACAAATGGAATGAAAGGGAAGCATATTTCACACACTGCGTGTCTTTTACCGTGTGTGTGTGTATGTGTATTTATGGTATAACTGTCAGTGCTTCGTGTTGCAGCAACTGCAGTTTATATTCATGGTTGAAGATAAAGCATCTGCCATACGCAAAAATAATTTGCATATTCGCAACCCCTAAAACGCACCCCATTTTTCTACCCCTACAACTAATTAATATGCAGGCCGTTTAGTCACAGTTGCAATCGCAATCGCAATCGCAATCAGAGCCACTTCAGTGGAGCATCAGCTGCAGTTGCCTGTTAATTAATGTCCTTGCATCTTAACATTCCAACTGAGCACTGCGAACTGCGAACTGCGAACTGAGCAATTGCAATTTAATTTCAATGCGGCAATCAATTCAATTCAACAAGTTGGTCCCTGACTTGACTTTGGCTTTGGCTTTGGCCGGACAGCTGCGAAGGTAGCTTGACATTGAGACCTTGCCACCACTGTCTGCCTCTTTGTCTTCCTCTCCGTCTGTCTTTCTGTCTGTCTCTCTGTCTATCTGTCTGTTGTTTATTGTGGCCAGCTGAACCTTAACCCAGTTTGATGACATTCTTTTTTTTAGCATACATATGACAAATATTTAACCTTGGGGGAGTGCCTTAAAGCACACAACACTCAGCACATACAGTGTGTCAAGTAATTCTATGGACATACCAATTAATTAATTCTCATATATGTAAGTGTCTATTAAAATGCTCATTTTGTGTTACAAAATCATTAGAAACTATTTTAAAATAAATCTTTAAAAGAAAAATATTAAAATAGTTTTTTTAATAATGTTCGCTTTTTAACTAATAGATATAATATGTATATTCCCGCAAAAAGAAAAATGTCAAAAAAAAACATTATTATTTTTTTCTGTGCTAATTTTTTATGAAAAGTAAAAGTTTTTACAAATAATATTCTAAATAAAGAAAACATAAAAAAAATATACAAAATTTTTTTTAGGGAAAATAGTAATTATAATACTTTATAAAGTGCTTCAGTAATATAAACTGTGCCATATTTGCATTTGTTTTTAATTTTTATGGTAAAAAACCCCTTTTTATTAATTTTTATTATATACATAACATTTTGTTTTCATTTAAAAGTTTTTTACAAGTTTTTTTACAAATATTATTTTCATACCAAAATTTCCTAATGTTTTATTAATTTTTAAATTACTTTTAATTGGCATTTAAAAAATGTTAAATAATATTTTAACTAAATACATTTAAGATTAAATAATAAATTTAATTATTCGGATTATGATTTATTGTCACAACTATTACGTGACAGACTGTATACACTCGTATGTGGGAGTGTGTGTTAAAGTATGATAATGAGCTTTTCAATGAGCAGCAAAGGTTTCGTTCTGCGTTATCACACACACACACACACGCACACAGGCTCATAAAAGCAGTCAGGCATTACACATACGCACGGGAAAGTTTCATGACTTTGTTCAGGGTGAAAGGAGCGGTAAAAGAGGGAGTGAATTGAAAGGGAAAAGTCAGATCGCGCTTCCTCATTTATATTTGCTTTGGCATTTTAGACATGCGTGCACGCACACACAAGCAAATTTGCCTTTTTACACGGCACAGCACAAAAGCGTATACACACACACACACACACATACACTCACACACACACAGACAATAGCATAAGCCTTGACAAAAGTCAATCAACATATTTGCTCGATTGGAGGGAGCATGCCAAGCGTATAATCGATTCGCAATGTGTTTGAATAACAAATTACTCAAATTGTGAATGCAAAAGCCATTGTAACTCAGCACTCACACGCACACACACACACACATACATAGACAGTCGCAATTGTGAAGTTCTCATTTATATTGCATGCTTTTAGGCGCGTCGTTGAAATTAAATTTATGCACAGCTTGCAGCTGCCACCAAACAGATTTCGTTGCCACCATTTTTGTGGCACGTACACTTGAAACAAGAAACAGACTATCCGTCTGTCTGTCCGTCCGTCTGTCTGTCTGTCCGTCTGTCCGTTCGTGACTGGCAGAGTGTAAGTAACCACTTGTTGGCATTGACTTCTGGCTTTGGTTACTGAACTTTGGTAGTGAACTATTGAACTCTGGTACAATGAACATATGAGCGTTTTGGCTTAACAATCTCTGTCTTTGTGTGTCGACCAAAATATGAAGATGAGAAAGCAATAATGGTCACACACACACATAAATATAATCACACACGTAGCACACACCAATTGAATTGACCATAAACACAAAACATTAGCACTAAAAATAATGCTCTAGGAATAGATAAACTTGAACTCAGAGGTAATTGTAGTAAACGTAAAAGTAGCATAGAATTTTAGTGAAAATATTAAATCATTTAATATTAAAATTGTTTGTTGAATTTTGTAATTAAAAATATTTTTAAAAGTGGAAAAATTACTCAATTGTTGTTATATTTGATCTAAATAAATAAAATATGAAAGAAACCATAATAAGGATTATATTTAATTTTATTTTCTCATCAGTAATGCTTTAAAATAATTGATTTTTTTTTAAACTAACAATATTACTTTTATTTCTAATTTGCATTCTTGATTATAACTCATTCCAAAAAACAATGTTAATAATAAAATTAATATATAAAATCAAATTCAAATATCTCTTACAACTTATTGAAAAAAATACATTAAATATATATTTTAAAAATAATTTATAAAAAGTGTTTATAATAATTTAAATAATAATTTTTGTTATAATAATTTTAATGTTTGATAAAATTATTTATCATAAACTAAGACAGTTGATCAAAAGTCGAATATGAGAAAGTTGTATATAATAAAACAATTAACACAATTAAATTTAAAACAGATGTATAACAAAAATAGAATACGATGATTTTTAAATGAAAGTTAAGAAAAATTGATTAGCAAATACATTGGTATAAAATTTATAACAAAGAAGTAAGAATCATACATTTATATTTGTCTAGAGAACCCCTTAAACTTTCTATTTAGATCAGCAATGTTCTTAATCAACAAGCTTATTATTTGCGATTTGGATTTCTTTAAACTCATAACCCTTTTGGATATCTCTGATAAATATTAATATATCTCAAAGAATTTTTAAATTAAACTTAATCAAGTTCAAAATCAACGGCTGTCTGGGACAACATCTAGACATGTCTGTCGACAAACATTAATCAATTGCCGGCAAACTTCTCTATCTGTTGTGTACTTTATTTTGGCATTTCCAATTGATTTTCGTAATTTGTCAAAGTGTCGCCGCTAGGCGGGTTAATAAACCAGCCGCAAGTGATACAAAAAAAAAAAAAAAAAAACACATTTAAACAGCAATTTAATTAATTTATGTTGTCATTTGTGATCCCCCAAAATGCCTAGCAACAGACTGTACAAAAGTGTGGCAACACTGGCAGCAAGCGACAGCATCCCAAAAACAAAACAAAATACATATAAAGACAAAGCAACAGGTTGAAAGCTCTGTCAGTAAAAGAAAAGCTCAAGTCATGAATGAAAAAAGCACGCATAAAATAAATTTCTCTCCCAAGCGTCTCGTTATCGGCTCTGCTCGGCTGCTGACGTCGCTGTCGTTGTCGTTGTCGCTGTCGCTGCTGCTGACGTCGCACAGTGGGAAAATCTCTGATTTTGTTATACAAAAATCATATCTGTTGCGTCAATAAAAAGGCGCAAATCGGCGCAAAACTAGGAAATTAAGTTAGAGAAGTTAGGGGGACTTTTGAATAACTTCCATCAAAGTTGAAAAAACCTCATTTTAGTGTTATTTTAAATGATTAAAAAATAAACAAGTTAAGAAACTAACTTTTCCGGTATTTTATTTTCATATGAAACCAAATCTGTTTTAATGTTTGCATATTTAGTAAAATTTGTACTGAAAAATAAGTCAACTTTGAGTGGCTGTCACGCCCACAATTTTTTTTTGATTTCATAAGCCTTTTGGATTTGTAATCTTTGAAGATTTCTTTATCGAATACATATCGCTTGTTAAATAGAAGAGTGATATATCTCTGCAAAGCGGTCATACATAAACTCTTCTCCCGGTGTGTGTATTAAAGCTAGGATAATGCAATTTTGACACAACGTAGATAATAACATAACGAACATTTCTGCATCAATCACGCAAAATTCGTGTTTTTTTTTTACTTATGTTATATTTTTATTTATTGAGCGATATATTACTTTTACAATAGAATTTACCTTCCCGCCCTAATGTCCCACTGTGCGTCGCTGTCGCTGCTGCTGCCGCTGCTGCAGCTGGCGTCGCTGCTTGCGATTTGCATTTGCCTTGTGCGTTGTGCCTTGTGCTTTGTGTCTTGTGGGTTCTGTGTGCTGTGTTCTCCCTTTTGGCGCTCATTGCGCCGCTAGCAACGCAAGCGAACGTATCACGGCGCGCTTTCAAATCTCTCTCTCACTCACGCTATCACGCGTTCTCTCTCACTCACACACTCACACTTATACGTTCGAGTTATCCTTACGCCATTTTGGTTTTATATGGCGCGCGTTTTGTGTTAAAACAGCAACATTTGAATTTTTCTACAATAAAAGTGCAAAAATCAACGACGTTTTTTAATGCGTGAGTGTACGTGTGTGTGTCTGTGTGTGTGTGTGTGTGTGTATGTGTGTGTGTGTATAACTTCCGCTGCCACTGTGTGTATAAAATAAAAATAAAAAAATATGCGCCGCATACAGTTTAATATTCAAATTTCATTTGAAATTACTGCACGCATTTAAATAATTGTAAAGCGCGCACAAGTGTAAAAACGTGAAAATCTACTGAATAAAAAAATATAAAAAATATATATAATACAAAGAAAATATGTAAATAAAAGAAAAAGATAAATAAAAAGAAAGAAACAGGCACATCTAATAGGATTACGACGCCGTCTGACAGTTGCCGGATTAACAACAACGCACAACTCAAATAGGAAACGGCAAAGGTAAATCTGCCGCATCCTGTGGCATGTGGCAAGTCGTTGTCTCTGTCTCTGTCTCTGTCTTTCGCTGTCTTTGTCTGTAGGCTGCAACAGGCTACAATGAAATTCATTCAAGTGTCCTTTAACAAAGAGTCAGCGAGGCGTAAAGAGCGTGATTTGAATGACATTCTCAGTAACAATTCAGCCATATGCAGCAGACACTCGTAATTGTTAACTATATACATATATCGAATAATATATATTATAATATCTAATATCTAACTTGGTACCATATTAATTGGCATTCGCTATCTTTGCGAGCGAATAAACTCCATAAATATCACATTTTATTAAACCAAAACCCCAAATCCATTTGCGTTATTGCGTTTACGTGCACGAATGTTAATTGAAGTCAGTACACCTTACCCTACAGTAGGGGTAATGTGTTTCAGGTGGGGTTGTTTTGGGGCAAGTACTCATACTTATACAATATATATAAAATACAGATTAGATAAGTCTCCAGAGTGGTTTCTATGTCGATTGAAGCAGCTCATGAAATTATTAGCGCGAATAATGAATATTCATATTCATATTCATATTTATGCACGCAGAAAAAAAAACTGAGTAAAAATAAGTGCAGACAAAATTGATTTTATTATAATTATTACTATTTAATATATGTAAATCAGTTAAAATTAACTTTGCAAGCAAATTGTATGCTAACAACTAAATTTACAATTAAATTCATTATCAAAAGCTTAATATTTATTTAATATGTTTCAGCATTTTATCTTTTATGTATGAAATGTATTTAAATTTTAATCGTACAGCTATAAAGATTATGAAATAATTTATTAAATATTCCCAGACCTTTACATTTATCAATATTTAATTTCATTTGTTTGATCTTTTCAGTTTCAATTTTATATGTCTCAAACTTTTATTTTAATTTTTTATTTAAAGATTTTATTTGTCTTTTATTATTTTAAGTTTTAAATTACAGTAGGTCTGCTTTAAATAAATAAATGTAAAAAATAACTATTATATTTGAAAATTCATAGTTTTGATATAAAAATATAGATGCTTAGACTATTTGCTTATAAAATGCTCTGTTAACCAATATTTTTAAAACAAATAAAATAAATTTAAATAGAACTTGTTGATTGTATTTTTTGTATTCTTTTGGAAATTGTCTTATTAAAAAGCACAGACAATTTTTTTGATTTTATTCCTATTTATGTTATAATTAACATGGACTAGTTTTAATAACTGTCGTCAATCGTAGATTACAATATTTAATAGTATAATTATAAATAAAATTACAAATTATTTTTTTAAGGTGTAACAATAAGAAACATAGGGATGCTGAAATATAAAGGAGGAGTCATAAGTACACGAATTTTGATGTGTGCTCGAAAGCATGAAAGCAAATTACGCACAAAATAATTGACATTAGCATATTTTATGCTTCATTCCTTCACATTCAGTTTCAGTTTCCGCTGTCTCCTGCTCCATGTCCTTTATCTCTGCTACTCCTTGTCGCTAAATTGCTGCTTCTTCTTAAAAGCGTTCTTTTTTTCGTTGTTTTGATTGAGAATTTCATGTGGCACACACATGGCGTATACGTGATATGGCATTGCGCGTCAGCAAGTGCCTTTTAAGCGGCCCAGTCACTTTGTCAGCCATATTTGTGCCATAATAATAATAATAATAATAATAATATTATGTGTATAATAATACTTAATTTTTGATTTGAGCAAATCAATTGAATTCGAATTCTATTTACGTTTACTTTCTATTTATTTATTTAAGTCTGCAATTGAAAAAGACAAAATTGTGCAACAGTGAGAAAAATAAAGAGAGGAAGAGAGAGAGAAATATGAATTGTTTTTTTTTTTATATCGTTCAGTTTATCTACTCTCGTAATCCTGCACAAGTGAGATGTGTGTAAACGATTCCTTTGGGCCATAAACACCACAAGCTCGACTCGCAACGCCACTTAATCATTACAAATGAGACGCACACATTTACACCACACACACACACACACCCACACAACCTAACACACACATATACTCATACACACACACAGACACACAGCATTTATAGCTCGTTAGCAATTCCAAGTTGAGTCAAACGATTTGGCCAGAGTAGAATAGAAGAGCAGAGAACTGAAATGAACTGAAGCTCAATTTGTATCCTTACAATATTTGAAAGTCCTTTAGTCTTGTGGTTGTTGTTGCTTTTCCCAGCCGTTAATTGCCACAATTTGATACGATTTTGGGCCCAGCAGCGTCTTTCTAGTCACTTTGATTAGTGTTTGTTTGTAGATGGCCATAAAGAATATCTGTACAAATATGTAGAAAGATGAAATTTGTTTGTCTTAAACTGTGTGTGATATGAGTACTTAATGGCTTCAGGCTACTTTGCCAAACTTGTCCTTTAAAACTTGGTCAAGTGTTTGTTGCTTGCAATGTGGCACATTTTATCAAAGTCAAGTTTACTGCTGTTATCTGCACGAAAATGTTTGCAGCTGAAGTTGATAAATGGATTTACTTTGATTTTATAGCTAAAAATCGATGCCATCGATGTCTTTACAGTGCACAGTGGTGAACAGAGTTAAAATTCCTGTTTTTAATTAATATTTAGTTTTTTAGTTTGACAAAATGTTGCCTTTTTCCTGTTACTTTTATGTAAATTAGTTAGTTACTTAAATTGATTTTTCTTTAAAGACCAACAACTCAATTCTAATATGATTTTGCTTTATTTTTGTAAAATTAAAATGCGATAAATTATTTCTTGCATCTTTATCCATTTTTTCCATACTTTTTTCCCTTAGCATTATTTTAAAAACTTTAAACAGTCATAAGATTGTCAAATTTTAACTGATTTCCTTTCGGAATGTCATTTTTATTATGATTTGATCCCTATTTCGATTCTGCATTTTCTGCCATCACTATGAATTTTTCTATACTTTTCCCTGAATACTTTAAAAACAAAAATGTGGTATAAATCAAAGAATTTCTTTACACATATATTTTTTAAGTTAATTTATGTAATTGTAAAAAGTTAAAACATTTGTGGCTTTCGAAAGCTCATAGCTATAAGAATATAAATATGCCTGAAGTATTGCTTATCGAAAGGATTAGAAAAATAATGATTACCGACATTTGAAATTTAAAATATAAATTTTAGAGGTTCCTTCCACAGTGCCTAGTCCTTGCCTCCCATTTGAATGTCAGAGTGCCCTGCCACGCCTACTCACGCCCACGCCTACACACACACACACACAATAAACCTGCTCTCTGTCTTTCTGTCTCATTGCATTCTTTTTTTCTTTTTTTATTTTCCCATTCCATCTTTCGATTTTATTTATTTCTTTTTGATGCGGTCAAAGACTTTGGCCACTGACTCATCAGAACTGCAGAAATACTAGAAGAAATTCTAATGCTGCGGCAAAACGAGCATTATCTATTGTATTTTCTCATTTGATTTTTATTTTTTTTTGGGGTAAACCAAAATTGCACTTTAAATTGAATGCTACTTACATTGGAGCAGAAACTTGTAAGACAAGTGGAAAGTGGAAAATATAATCTATGACATAAAATCACGCGACAGTAAAATGCCAGACAAAAGCAAAAGTTAAAAAAAAAGTAGAAACACAAAGGATAAATTGGCCAACTTGCAGCTCCTGTTTTTTTTTTGATTTTTTTCCCAATTTTAAGCTGCCTTTCCAACTGGAAATTACATAAAGAAAATTCGCATAGCACTTAATTTTTGTGCACGTTTTGATTCTGATTATCTGCAATTCACAATTTGCATTTTTGTCTCAATTTGTTGGGGTTTTTTTTTTTTTTTTTTTTTTGGTGACTCACATTTGCAGCTGGACATTTTCTTGAACTTTTCTCTTTCTGCTCCCTCTTTGCTATCCTGCTTATCCTGGCGAACTTATGTTTGTCTGCATTTATATCTATTTTATTATATATTTTTTTTTTTTTGCTTTGCTGGCAGCTTGTATTTATCATTTGCGCCTCATTAGTTTGTGTCTATGCTGCTTGTGGCATATTTAAGAGCATTACTTATACACGGATAGTCTTTGGGGGGGTCATGAACTTTTCTCTACTTTAATTTAACATGTGTACAAAATTTTGTTTAAATTTCTTATGAATTAATAAACATATTTTTGGGTGCTCTAAACAAACATGAAGTGACCTAGAAATGTTTGCAGTGTTGCAAATTATTATTTGAATTTTAAAGTGAATTTTAAGTCAACATTTTAAAACTGTCTGTTATGATTTATTTAATAATTTATGAAACGTCAAATAAAGACAGGCATCAACAGAGATTAAAATCAAGGCACAAAAATGTTTTAAATAATAAATAACAAAAACTATTTTGGTTTGAAAAATATGCAAGAAATTAATCAAAATATTTTTAATAATCCTATTTTGAATTTAAAAATAATTTATAATGCAGTCTGAATTTAAAATAAATGTATATTAGAAAGTGTAAAAGACAAAATAATTATGTTTGATTTAAGACTTAAGACATTGAGAATTTAAATTTATTGTATATTATTTGATTTATTTTTTTTAAATTATAGAAAATATATATATTTATGATTTAATAAGTTGTGAAAGTCGCCAGACAATATATTTACTATATAAATTATTAAATTTAACAAGGAATATAAACTTATAGATTTGAGTAGTTAAACTTAAATTATAAAACTTATTTAATTCAGTTTGAAGCTGCTGCAGTTTTAAAAACTTAAAAACAGCTGCGTTTGAGTTCGATATTTTTTATTAATTTTTTTGAAATTTATTGCTGATAAAAGAGTTCGAAAATCGCAGTATCAACGAATCACAGCGAATCACAGCAGAAAGCTATAAAAGTAAGCTTGTGTTCTATGCTGATTTTATGGCCATTGCGATGCTGCCATTCAAGTTGCTGCCAAGGATACAAGGACACAAAAACACGCTGTGCAATTTGTGTTGCATACCTTCAGGCGCTCAGTTCAGTTTCAGTTTCAGTTGAGTTTAGTTTAGTTCAGTTTGTACAGCTCATGAGCCGTTTTAATTGCTTAATTACGCCTGTAGTGCCTGCCACGCCCACCCACCTCTCAAGTGGGCAATACTCAACAGTTTTATGGAGAACTAACAACTGGCGTTTATGACTGCTCCACAATCCGTTCCATTTGAAGCCGTAATTGCCCTCAAGTGACTCGTGGTTTAACTTTAAGTTGAGACTTTAATGCGAAACCTTTTTGCCCTTTTTTTTTGCTCTCTTGCAGCTTCTTCTTGTGGCAGGATTAATTGCATCATGTGCCCAGCGTAGCAGGCTGTGGATGCCCCGCAATGTGGACCTATATGATGGCTGCCGCCCGCGGAGATCGGGTCAACACAATGATGTCCAACAGACGCCGCCCCGAAACCGAATCCCCCAAATACGGTTACAAGTACGTTTCAAATCAATTGTCTTCTACTCATTTTTTTTGTAAAATCAAACAGAACAAACAGTTTAGTTCCATATTCAGAGATTATAGTTTTCACATCTACAAAAATATTATTTATATTATTTGGAAAGTTGAGTCGAGTCATCATTTTAAAACAAAATTATTATTTAATTTATTTAAGAATTGTTTAATCGGATTTGTTCATTTAATTAAATATTTTCTTCAGGGTGCAAAAATTTTAATGACAGGTGTTTTGGAAAATTACCGAACAAAAGGACGGTTTTCTAAGATGTTAGTTATTTTATTATTCGGAAATTAGCACTCTCATAATTTCACTAATTTATTAAAATAAACTAAAAATTAATTTATACTTTTTCATTCAATTATATAAATATAAATTCAATTTTTTTTATTAATTATTATATATTAATATATGTTAAATTCATTTCTTTACAAATCTCTGTAGAGAAGTATTTAAATTTTTTAAATCATTTTAATTAATATTTCAATAATAAATAAATACCACATTTTGTTTAAATTAAAATGTTGTATGCCTTTTCAATGAATTAAAATAAAATAAATCCTTCCACACAAAGATTTGTCTGAAAACTGCATTTGAAAATATTAAACATTTTATTTCTCATCTGTCATGATATTGTTTTTCTTCTAATTTCAATAATTAACAAAAAAATAAACAAATTTATTTGATATATTTGACAGTTAAAAAATTTATTTAGTTTAATTTAACAAATTTAAAATGTTATCAAAGCTTTTATATTTATTTTGAGTTTTGAATTCTTACTGTCCGAACTTTCTTGGATTTTTTATTAATTTTTGATTGATTATTTGATGCAAAAATCTAATTAATATATTTTATTTAGCCTCTCCCGTCCCATGTACCGCACCACTCGCTTTGCTGGCCCCGCTGCCTCGACCCCGTTGCCCTTTGGGGGCAGCAGCTCCAGTTCCAGTTGCAACACAGCGGCTCAACAGTTGCCAATGCCACACGAGGAGCTGGAGATCAGCGGCGGCTTATATGCCCCCTTTCAGCCAACGACATCCATGAGTTCCACGGAGGGAGTTTGTCTTCCCCGCAAGCATTTAATTGCCAACCAGACGACGATGTTATCCGATCCGGAGGAGCATCAATTGCATTATCCACACAGCTGGCAGCGTAGAAATCATCGCATTGAACTAGACGATGATGATGAGGACTTTGATGAAGATGATGATGATGTTGTTGGTCAGCAGGCGGCAGCAAATGATCATGATGATGATGATGAATGTAAAAATTATCAGGAAGAGGCAATTGCTCCAGCTGAGAAACAACAACATCAACAACAACAGCAGCAACAACAACAACGTGCCAGCGATGTTAACTATCTGGAGAATGGCAGAAAACTGATACAAGTAGGTATCGATACCTATTTTTTTTGCTTATCACTCAACGTACATAAATCACACGGCGTATGCGTAATTTAATACAAGACTGCACAAAGATAAATAGCTAAAGATATGAGCATATAAAATGCAGACACTTTTTGCCAATTTGTTGCATTAATTTCATGAAATTAAATAATTCGTTTTGGCCTGAACCATAATGCGAGGCCATTCAATTATGTGGGCTGTAATTAAGTAATTGCGCTAATTGATTGACGCCATCGACAATATAAAATGACAGCAATAACAACAATGAAACAATAGCACAGTTTATGCTGCGGGCTTATATATACATTTATTATATATATATATATCTGCCACACATTTCGCACTCCTTGGTGCCACATTTCTTTCTTTGCCACAATGTGGATGCAAATGAACTTCGGACCTTCATAAACTTGACCTTGCCGTAAATCGCGTTTTAATTACTTCCTCTATTGTCACGTAGCCGACGCGTTGTCCGACGCTTCCATGCTCCAAGTTTCATGCTCCCGGCTCCATTCTTCCCCTCTTCCTCTCCTCCATTCTTCCTCTTCCTGCCTTTTCTGCTGACTGCCATTTTTGTGCCCGCAGCAATTTTTATTAGCACGTGTCAAATTACTTCCAAAAAAATAAATAAGCTAAGCGAAACAAAAAGTCGAAGATTTTATACTCTGAGAGAATTTAAAAATTATACATATTTCTTTTAGATTATTTTGCAAATCTGAAAAGTTTTTCAAAAGATTTTAGAAAATGATTTATTTTATTAATGGAAATCTAGTATTTATTATAATTTAAAAAATTAAGGTATTTATAATACATAAAAGCAAAACTTGTCTAAAAAAAAAAAAACTTGCAATGAATTCTGAAATCATTTCCTGAACTTCAAGTCTTCATGAAAGTTTATCCAAAAGAATAGATTTATTGCGAAGAGAATTTTTGAGTTCTCAAATCAACTTCTTAACTTAAAGTCTTTATAAAAGTTTTCCAAAAAAAAACCTTAATTTACAATTCAATTTCAATTCTCAATAATATCAAAAATATCTTAATTGCCTCACAAAGCGGATTAATTGAAGAAATCACGCTAATTAAAAGACCTCCTACTTAATATGTTAAATAAAAAATATCTCTTTGGCTTACAAAAATTAAACATTATTTATTTTTGACATTCAAAACATTAAACTTCAACTAAAGTTAACCTTAAGATAAAGTTCCATAATTTTAAATAAAATAAATTAGCTAAAATAAAAATTACTTACTTTTGTAACCCTTACTTTAAGTCTCAACCAAAAAGTTTAAAACAATTATATTTTTGAAGCTTATCAAATCTTTTTAATAATAACTCCACTCACTGGTTAAGAAATTTCAAGTTTTCACTAAATATCCTTCACTTTATAATGTGTGCACTTAAATAATATATGATACTTCCGGATAGAAGTTTGATACGTTTTTAAAGGAACTTTCCGTGAAGGTGCTCATATCTGTTGCAACCTTCTAATAATTACATTATTTTGGGCCTTTTCTTCTTGATAATAATAAAATGAAAAAAAAAGTAAAAAGTAAAGTCTGTTTAGAACTTAATTTGACCCTCGAGCTATAAATAAGTAAGTGAAGGAAGGACACTCGCCAGCAGCTGTTGGTCATGTAGGGGGGAATTTCGAGGGTGCGAGGGGCGACTTGTAAGTAACTTGGCCGACAACCAATTTGATAGATAAGAGCATTGAGCCAAAGAGTCGAGTCCAAAGACCAATGTGAAGTGAAAGTGAAGGAGAAGCAAACCACAGAAACAGCAACAGAAACAACAACAGAAACAGACACAGAAAGAGAAAAAGAAACAGCAACTGAAACATTTTCAATGCCATTTCATAAATGTCAGAAGAAGAGACGAAAACGCAATGAAATAAATACAAATGGAAAACGCTCAGTTCCCAGTTCCCCTCACCTATCTCCTCAGCCACTCCACCGACCCTCTTTTCCCCCCTATTTTATTCCCTTCCCCAATTTTGTTGGCCCGCATAACGACGTCCAAATATTGGCTTGGTTGTTGTAATGCTTTTGAGGTGTGTTGTCTGTTTGTTGGCCATCAAAACCGCAACAGAGCCAAACCACAGGCAACAATAGAGCCTCCCCATCACTTATACATATAAACATAGCTACACTGGAAAAAAATAAATGGATTCAAGTGATAAATAGCTGTGAATTAATTTTTAGAATTCTATTATTCATTTCATAATCAACTTTAAAACACTTGAATTTTTAATTTAAATAAATATTCAAAAAAAGATATAAATATAATATTTAATTTGAATTCTATTTATATATTAAAATTATTTATTAAAATTGTTATTGCAATTGTCTTTAATTAATTATTACATTTTACATAATTTTTAATTTTTTTTTTTAATATTCATGTTAATATAATTTTTTTTCTTTAACTCAAAGATTAAAGATTAAAGATATGTATGGTAATTTTAATATTTGTTGAAAATATTTAAATTAACATTTAAACATTTTAATAAAACTAAATATGTTTCAAATAAATTTTAAATGTATTTATTCAACTTTAAATTAATAATTTTTATATTAAACAAATATAGAAGTCAAATATTTTTTCATACTTAATTTAGATATTTAAATTAATGCGTAAATTGTGATATTTGAATTTATATATTAAATTTTTCTTTGTGTTTAACTATCTTACTTATTTATAGTTTATGTATTAAAGTGCTTGTAGATAAGTAACTTAAAGTTTTACCAGACTTCGATATAGATAAAAGGAGGAAAAAGAGAGTGAAAAAATTGATAGAGTATGAGGCAGTTGAACAATCGTCAAGTTGGTCAAGTTCTGTTGGCCATTAAACCGATTAATGAGCCCTATTTGCCTGCCATACCTTTAGCCTTAAGCTATTTGTTGGCCTTTCGATATTGGCATTCGGCTGTCTGTTTTGCTTATTGTTTCTGTGCAATTTGAGCTGCCAGCAGGACACTCGAGCAAACAAACAAATAAAGGACTCATCGACGGGACTCTTCGGCGTTTTGTTTTTTTTTTCGTAGTCAATTTTCTACAAATTTCAGTTGTGCAAAAAACGCGTTCGCAAACGGCAGCAAAAAAGAAATAAGCTCAAAAAAAAGAAGGAGTTTGTTAAAAAAAAGAAACTTTTAAAGCAACTCGCCGTGTTTAACTCAATCAAAATTCGTCTGTAAACAATGCTAACTGGGCCTAAAGATTAAGCCAAAACCAGAGATAACAAAACGAGAACAACAAGGCAAAGAATGTCAGGAACTGGATTTCAAGTTGATGAGGGTTCAATTTTGGAATTATACATATATAGGACACTAGTTTGGTTTAGTTTTGGGGTTTGTTTTTTAGGGTTGAAATTAGACAGGGTATTAAAATAAGCAATGTCTGTTGTTGTTTATCTGTCTGTTGTCGTTTTCGATAAGCGTTTTGTTGTTTTATGGTCATCGTCATCCAATCTACGCCACATTTGCATAATTTCCCACATCGCGACTTTCAATGGTTTTAGCCAAACAAAATCTCATCACAAATAACAACGAATTGTTGCTGATAAAAGCAAAAAAACACTGTGATATCAATAACAAATAAATAACATTTAGCTTGAATTACAAACCAAAGTGCAAGTGCTACAAATGGCCAAAAAAAAAAAGAAAGAAAAATGGCTAAAAGTGCTTATCAGAATCACACAACAACAGCTGTGAATTATATCAAAATGGGGTTAGTACTCGGAGTGGTTTTCAAGTGCTAATTAGACCAACAAACCAGCATTCTAATGACTGTGGTTTGGACCACGGGGAAACAAACTTGCCAACAGCACTGTGTCGAAGCTTTAAATTAAAGCTCTTTAACTGCGCTGTTGTTTTCCATTTAAGTTCTTTGAGTAATAATGCTGACTGACAACTTGTCGGAGCGAGTAAACAGTTGTTTAAATATTAATTTTCAACCAAATTTTACTACAATTTAAGCTTTAAGGTGCTATTGTGTGCTAAATAGACTTTAATTTAATAAAGCTTATTTAATATTTAAATATATAAAGCCTTTTCCGTTCAACCTTAGTTCAATTTTAAAGCTTTAAGGTGCTTTCGAAGCTGTTTTTTTAAGCAGACCATGTTTAAAAGAATACTTAGGAAATGTTAATATTTGAAGTCTAATCCGATAAGCTTCAATTCTAGTTCAATGCTTGAATGTGCTTTCGAAACTGAAGAAGATTAATGTGCTTTCGAAGCTTTTGTAATTGTTGTAAAACATGCTTTAAATAGCTTAAAAAAATATAATATTTTTAAACTACTGTACTAACTTTCGGAGCTCTTAATTCATTAAATAAAAAAATCTAAAGCTTCCTTTCTATAAGCTTTTAAGCCTTTTCACTTATTTTAAAAGCTTTCATGAGCTTTCAGTAACAATTAAATAAATTATGGCTTAAATTTCAAGATGTAATGTAATGAACCAAAGTAAAACTTCTTTTCATTATCTTTTAAGCTTTAATGTGCTTTAAATAAGTCAATAAAATCAGACACCTTAAATGACTTATTTTGAACAACTTTGCTTGCATTTTAACTTCTTTAAAGCTTTCAAATATTTATATATAATTCTATTTATTAAACTAATTTACTTTCAATTGATCAAATGAAATCTTAAACTAAAGCTGCCTTATCTTAGGAATTTAGGGAATCTAGGGTCAGCGGAAATAAGGAAATTATATGACAACACAAGTCAATTCAAGTATGTGTTTAATGCTGAATACAACAATCATTACAAAAGGGAAATGTACCTCTATTAGGCAGTGTACTTTAACACACAAGAAATAGTAAATCTATCGGTCTAACACTTGACTTTCAATCTTTTGGGTTCGTTCATGTCAAAAACGGAAATAACAGATACAGTTACAGATACATTTCAGTTTCTATTATGTTTGGTCATTTGACTAAAGTCAATTTCCATTCAACGTTTAAGACTTCAATCAGTGCCACGTGCCTTGTTGGCCTTCTCATACTTTTTGGGCTCACAGCTTGCTAGGCATTTCAATTTCTGACCTATTGGTCATTTCTGAAAAGACCTTAGATAGGGTGGGGTGTGTAGAGGGAGAGAGAGAGAGACTTTAGAGTCGCTTAAAGTAATTTTATTTGAGCATAAAACACACGCATGCCATTAATGCTGCCCCCTCTCTACCACACCCCTCTCTGATCAACCTCCCCTCTCTTCTATCCACCAATTGCCACCTGTGTCAACACCTAACGGACGCCGGGCAATTATGGAAATTTATTGTGCACCTCACGCCGCAACGCACTGAATGCCAATCAGGCAAACTGGCCGAGTGTCAGTGGCAGTGATAATACTAGAGAGAGACAGAGACAGACAGAGACAGAAAGAGAAAGAGAGAGCGACAGAGTGGGGATAGGGAGTGTGTTGAGAGGGCGGAAAGCGGTTGCCAGGGAAGTTTTCGATTTCATTTTCAATCAGTTTAATATACCCGTTACATTTAGTGAAATAGGGTATACTGTATTCTTTGAATTTGTTAGTTGTTGATAAGTTGATACCATAAATGATAGACAGTTGGTCATCAGATTGTTTTTGCAATTATAAATATTAGATTATCCGTTTACATTTAAATTAAAATTATTTTCTGATTAAAGAAGTCAAAATAAAATTCTTAAATAACAATTAAAATTAACGTAAAATATTTAAAATTAAATATAAATATTTAGAAAAGTTCCTTATAGTTCTTTAAACAATTTAAGGCAGCGGTGGGCACAGAATTTGCAGTCGCGAGCACTACAACAACATTTACAACAAACACAACTTCTAAAGTCATAAATTAAAGCAAAATGAACACTTTTATGACTCTGTGCGCCGCGACGAAAGATCTGTGTGGTTGTTGTTGGTTTTGATGAGCCAAAACAATTATACACTAAAAGAAGTTTTTATTAATCTTATTTTGTAAGTCGAACTCTTATTATGTGCTAAAGATCAAAATGCATCAAACGCATCAAAACTTTTCACACAGTGTACAAAACGCTACAGAAGTCATAAATCTTAGCAAAATGAACACTTTTATGACGGTCAGCGTCGCAGCCGAAACTCGAGCATTTGCTGTGTGTTTGTTGTTTTGTTTTATTGGGGGTAATAAAAAGTGGTTGTTGTATTGTCAAAAATCGCGAGCAAGCCAATTTACCGTTGCGAGCAACGCGGTACTCGCGAGCAAGGGCTTGCCCACCGCTGATTTAAGGTAAAAAAAAAAAAATTAAAATCCATTGTGTTGAACTATTTTAACAATTATTTTATAATTAATATTTAACAAAATAATAATATCAGTTAATATATAAAAGATAGAGCAACTTATTTTAATACAAGAGCATCTATAAAAAGCCATGAGAAACAAATCTCTGTTCCAAAAATTACATATAAAATATATATAAAAGCTTGACGATCTAAAATTTGTATATTTCATACAAACAAATTTCAGTGAGATTACAAAAATTTTCACTTTCCATTAAATAACGAAAAACTCCAACTCCTCCAAAGATTTAAAGATAGCATATTCCCTGCTGTCATAAACATTTTCTTTTATTATTATCTATCTAGTCACCTTAATCGGATTAGGATCGTACAAAACTAATGCTAGTTATGGCTGTTTAAAGTTGTAATCAATCTAAATATATGCAGTTATTATTATTATTAAGTTAAAAAGTACACATCAAAAATACGTTATTTGAATGCCGGGTATTTCTTAGTCGGTGTAGCGACTTAGGCATTTTTACAAGCTTTTTTTTTGGCTGCAACCTTGCAAAATAATAAACCGTTGCTGCCGTGCAATTGCCAACGATGAGCTCATCATCATCATCAAAAAACTTCATCATCAGCATGATCATTTAAACAACATGTTTATTAACATTGCTGGTTATCCATCAACAACAACAACAATTGCAACTGGTTGCAAGTTGCCTGTCAATGCAATTAATTAATATGCAACATATCGCACGCACAAGTGTTTAGTTATCGATAACAGCGAACTATCGTTCCGATGTCTCTCTGGAGACAGCTTTCAGCTTAATTAATTAAACGTTGGCCGAAAGAACAATTAAAAAGCGTTTACAGAACTCGCAGCCGAGTTCAATGGAAAGTGTCATCAATCTTGTCAAATTGCCATCAATGACCAAAGAATCCACTCCACACCCACAACAACAACAACAACAGCAACAACAACAGCAACAACAACAGCAACAACAACAGCAATAACAACAACTATACGCCTTTTGTCCTCTGGTTGCTGACAATGAAGGACCAAAGTCACTTGAGACTTTGCAGGTTAATTAATTAAACGACGACGACAACAACATGCAAATTAAGAAAATTGCAAAATACGGCAACAACAATGGCCATAAAACAACATTTTCAATTGACAACAGCAGCAGCAATAACAACAACAACAACAGCAGCAGCAACATTTTGCAACATTTGGTCATTGTGTATACGCACAGTGTTGCCAGAAATTCAAGGGCTAAAATAGCTAATTTTCAATAAAAGTAGCTAGAAATAGGATTAAAAAAATTTTGAATGTGCTTACAAAATTTTAAATATATTTTTAAATTAATGTTAGTTATTTAAATAAAATATCTTAGTTTATCTTAAAACATTTTTAATTTATTTTTATTAATATTCTACCTGTATCTGAGGTCTAATTTCTTAAATAACTACTTTTAGTCCTAATATTAATTCACTATAACTTACAGATAAATAAACTTAAAATTAATGGAACTTAAATTGAAGTTACAAAAATGTCTTAAAGAAAATTTGAGTTCAGATAGAATTTATATTCAAATTCCGAAATTGTTCCCAGACAAGATATAACTTCACTCAGATTATAATATTCACTTGCTATCTAGAAGAGTTTTAAATTTCGAGTTACTATTATTAATCTTTAATCTCAGCCCGAATTCTGCGGGGTTCCAAAATTTTTTTAAATTAAATTAAATGAGTTTTGCCAAATCAAAATATTATCTGCAAAATATTTTCAGCTATAGGAACATTTCTATATTTGATTTATTATTTATAAACTATATAGAATTTTCTAGGCACATATTCTATATTTAACTACTATTATTTATAAACAATATAGAATTTTCTAGGCACATTAATGTTATTGGGAAATCTTATAAAGTAGTCAAATTAATTTTTTTAAATAGTATTCTATTTTTTTTTTAAATTTTGTTAGCTTTTGATAATTATAAAAAAAATTCAGTGTAGCTAAAAATAGGCTAAAATGGCAACACTACTGCCGCGGGCAGTTCGTGACTTCGACGTCGATGCTGCTGGCGCTGCTGGCGTCGCTGCTTGCGTCGCTGCTTGCGTCGCTGCCAACGACGCCTTCAATGGCAATTACAAAAATGCGCGCAACGCATTTTCAGTGTTAACGGGCAACTCGACGTCGACGCGCATGCGCAGCTGCAAAAAGCTAACGGTTAACGGGCATTGTTGTCATCATCATCATCATCATTATCATTATATTGTAGGTGCAATTAAAGTAGAGGGAGATAGAGAGAGAGAGAAACACAAAACATTACGTTGTGCTCTTTTGCATGCGACATTTCAAAGTCAAAGCCATGGTGCAATCTTTGGATATAGCAGCCATAACGGGACAACAACAACAACAACAACAAAATGATACGGTAAAGCACATAAATAAATAACAAATAAAATGACAAGTGTGTGTGTGTGTGTGTGTGAGTGTGTGTGTGTGTGTAACCTTCATCAAACTTGACTTTGGGCGCAGCAGGAAAATATTGCATTGCATTAACATTAGCATTATTCCCAAAAGGGCCACAACAATGCGTCATATTGAGTCAAGTTCATAACAACTGTCACACACATAGATACACACTCACACACATAGATGGCTTAATGGATTAACCGCTGGCAGCGAGTGATACGCGTTTATTGGACTGTCAAGCACACACGCCTTTAATCTCAGGATGTGCACACTGAGACCTCGGAAAAAGCATCATCTCTCTGTGTATGTGCGTGTGTGTGTGTGTGTGTATGCGTGTGTTAACCATAAACTTACTACAGATACATATATATTTATATATCCACAGATACATGTGTTTGTGTATCTATGTTGTGTAGTGCATTGAATCAACGGGAACAAACGCTGAAACTAACTTGCCACAAAATTAAATGTGCGCTCCTTTTAACCCCACAGTGCACAGTGTGAAGCAAGCACAGATTTTTGCAGATATTAAAGAAATTTGAATTAGAATTAATGTGGAAAAATTTCAAATTTAAATTAAAGTATAAGTATTTAAGAACTTAAAATCAGGGAATAATACCGGAAACGGAAAATTCGAAATTTAAAATCTCTTGATTTTACTTTTAATCAGCTCCGTATATCGTAATTAGCACAAAGCAAACACTTTAAACTGGATTCCTAGACCTTTAATATTTTTGTAAAATAAAATCATGTGAAATTGGAGAAATATTTTGATTTGTAAAGTGACTAGATCCAAGGTCTGACCAACTTCAAACGGTCATAACTTCATCAAAAATTTACCGATTTTCAAGCGGAATGTCATTTTGATCATTATTTAGTTTCTGAATTGATTCTGCATTTAAATTTGTATCATCTAGAAAATTTGATATTTTTTCGATCCTAAGCCATCTATCATTCAATTTTTCTTACCAACCCCTTGACATTTTTTTGAAAACTTTGATCTCTCATAACTTTATCAAAAATTATTCGATTTTCAAGCGGAATGTCATTATGATCATAATTTGGCCTCAAAATTAATTTTGCATTTAAATATTTATCATCTAGAAAATTTGATATTTTTCCATTCTAAGCCATCTATCATCCAATTTTCCATACCCCTTAACATTTTCTTAAAAACTTGGACCTCTCATAACTTCATCAAAAATTAGCCGATTTTCAAGCGGAATACCAATTTAATTACGAATCTGCTTTTGAATTTTAATTAATTTCGCTAAGCAATTTATTATCTTCTGAACAAATACATTGTAACCCACTGTGCCTCAAAAGTGGCTGCGTCATGTGCACCTCCGATAGTTCCCCTTACAACTCGACACCCTCCGAGTTGCCACAATGCAACTCTGCAGACTTACACACAGACTCGAAACAAAGTTAATCGGAAAACTCGCAGAATGCTGACCAAGTTTTAATGCGGTTACGCTCTGAGCATAGACAGTGTTCACTGTACAGTATACGGTGGCAGGAGGACCATTAAAACGATTCAATTAGAGCGCGTGCCACATTTGTGTGGCACATTTCAAATGAAGTTGCTTC
Organism: Drosophila phalerata; assembly: GCA_951394115.2. Taxonomy (NCBI): domain Eukaryota; kingdom Metazoa; phylum Arthropoda; class Insecta; order Diptera; family Drosophilidae; genus Drosophila; species Drosophila phalerata. The sequence goes on from OY729850.1 coordinate 2,312,519, forward strand.
AACTAGATTCAGGACTTCTTGTAACATTTGTCTTCTCTTTGTATTTATCCTTGCAGGAGCCAAGTAAACGGAGCAAACCTTCGGCATTAAGTAGAACTCTTCAGGCCCTGCGACAACGTCTGACGAAACGGAACCGGGCCAAGCCACCCGATTGGTTCCTCGAGAAGTTCTCCAACACGACCAACACGGATAAGATTGGCAAATCTCCGGGCATGGATGATGCGGCATTATCCAGTGAAATACGTGGCACAAGCGTCCTTTGCAACCGTCTCTCCGTCGACCCAACACTGCAATCCCATTACAGGGTAGGTACACTCAAAAAAACAGAATTATATTTATTAGTGAAATGCAGAAATAAGACTGTTAACTTTAAATGTTTTCAAAGTCCCTCCATAATAATATAAAGACTTTTTTGATTTTTTCCGAAGTCATTTTTCAAATACTTATCTTTGGCTAATTTTTTTTTTAATATCCATAACATTTCAAGGCTGCAAACCTCCAAAATTTTGGTACAGGTTCGGTTTTTTTTATTGAAATCAAATTTTGATGATAATTTAAATTTATATGAAGATTTAAATATGACTTATTTTAATCCAAAGTCACAAATAATTAATATATTAGAAAACCATAAGATTTATGTAATTAATTTGTTTTTTCGAACCGAATTTTTTATTTTAGAAAGCAGTTCGGTTTATAATCGGGTTCGCAAAGTAAATAATTGCAAGGGTTCGGTTAATGATCCGGTTCAGGCTGCTTAAGAACCCGAACCGAACCGGATCTACGAGGTTTGGTTCAGTACCGATTTGCAGCCTTGTAATATTTCATATGTTTAAGCAGTCTATCTACATCTACATTTTATTGAAAAAAAAAAACAAAGTCTTATTTCTCAAGTGAACTTAATTTTTTTTCTAAGTATATGGATTATTGCCTTGGCTAATATTTATTAATTTCACCACAGTGGCTCGCTGTGGTTTCTTTGGCGGTGCTCTACAACATCATCTTCGTGGTGGGTCGCTCTGTTTTCTGGGAGATTAACAAGAATGCACCCGCTGTTTGGTATACCCTGGATTATCTATGCGATTTCATTTATCTGCTGGATACGCTGGTGCACATGCATGAGGGTAAGTTGCAACAAACTGCGAACTGTGAGAGAAAGAAAGAGAGAGAGAGAGAGGTAGAAAGAGAGAGCGTAACTTATGCAAATGAGATTCAAGACTTTTGGCCTAACTAAGCTGCCACAGACAATGGCAAAGCTATTTGGTCTATATAATAAGCATGCCCCAGTGCCACATATGTGTGTGTATGTGTGTGTGTGAGTGTGTGTGAGGGAGTGTGTGTGCGAATGTGTGTGCCAAATGCTGGAATAAGCCAGCCTTGACATTTGAGATGGAATGCACAAACACTTTGATCTACTCTTGATTACAGCATATCCGCTTGCTAATGAAGTTGGCTGATACAGCAGGGGCCAAGAAAATAGAGAAATTTAATATATGATTTTAATTCATAAAGCGCAAAGTATTCAAATGAATATTTAAACTTAATTAATATCTTAAAAAGACATAATTTATGAAAATAAAAATCATTGTTCTAAATCAAAGAAATCGAATCATAATAATAAACAAAAAAATATATATTAGCTTAAATACAAATATTTAATTAAATAAATAATAACAGAAAACAGTTTACGTTATTTCAATATATTAAACATATTTATTTATCTTTTTCCCTCAAACTCGTTTGGTTGGCAATAAAATCGGACAGCAGGGGACAAGCAAATAGAGCTTACTTGTGCAATAATAAAAACAGATTTAATTTAAAATTTGTATATTAAGTTTATTTTTAAAAATAAAATTCTTTAAGATAGCTGTATGAACAAGTTTCTTTCATTTTTTTTTGTTAAGTGACTTTATAAAATATTCATTGAATTCTAGTAAAAGTTCTTATCAAGAATTGATCCCAGAAGTAACACAACGCGTATCTCAGCGATTTCCTTAAATTATCCAAGGCGTTAAATGAAAGTAATTAATTTATTAATAATTTATTGCACTCAGCTGGCTCTAAATATAGCTGGAATATCGCTGGAAATCTATAATAATTTCAGTTTCTTCAAAGGAAGATTAAACTGATTTTCAAAGAATTTCACTCACTGCATAAAAAACAAATAATAAATAATTCTTAAAACGTAACAAAATTCTGAAGATAATGAAACTTATTAACTATTTACGACTTGGCAGCTGCAGTTGAAACAATTTCCTACACAAATCCTACGCAGTTCTGTAAACTCAGCTTAGGGGATTACACAGTTCGGTGGGGGGAAAAGGAAAAAGGGAAGAGGGAAGGGTATCAAAGTTTTAGTTGGGCATTGTGATGCCTTTTTAATACAGCAAAGTAAAACAACAACAGATGCGTCGCGAACTGTGAAATGTCTTGCTGCATGTGGCATGTGGCATGTGGAACTCGTATGTGGCATGCACCAAGCATAACAATTACTAAAGGAACAACGAAAAGTGCACTGAAAAAAAATACATGTCTGATATATAATACATACTTAATAATAATATAATTATTATATTATACTATTAAAATCAACGATTAAACACTTTGATCTAACTTAAAACATAATTAATTGTCGAATTTAATATGCAAAAAATTAAAGGAAAATTAAACACTTCAAAATAAATTATGCCCTAATTTAAAGTTTAAATAATTTTGTTTATTTTTTGGCAATCTTTTGAATTAAAAAGATTGTATTTTAAATTGTTGAAGTAATTTGATAGTAAAATAAAACACTTTTTCATTTACTTTTTTACTGTCAAGTTAATTTAACTGATTCAAAGAAATTACAATTGAATACAAAGAAATGCAAATAATTTAAAATAAAATTTTATTTGATTTATAATTAGTTTAAATAGTTTACTAATTAAATGTCAACTTAAATAAATTAATTAATAATTAATATATAAAATGTAATACAATGAAATATAATTTTGTTTAAGAAAGTAAAAATAGTTTGATAGTAAAGTTAAACAAATTTTTATTTACTTTTATATTGTCAACTTCAATCAACTGATTAAAAGAAACTATAAAGTTAAATATAATAAAATGCAATTAAATTTAAAAAGATGAAAAGAAAATTGCACTAAGTATAGTAAAGATAGATTGATAGTAAAATAAAAAATAATTTACTTTACTTATTTCGTTTACATCTTTAATGTCAACTAAAGTTATAAATGTCAAAATGAATTTTAAGATTTAATATAAAGTTAGCATATTTAATTTGGATAAACAATAAAAATATATTCCAACTGGTTATATGTATATATAAAAATTTAAAACTAACATATGAAGATAAATATTATATCCGACAAAAAAAAACCTCTACACGAGGTAAAAGTCTAGTGACGAAAGCAATTTCTAGTCCCAAAATTTCTGATATCCAATTTTGTGACAAAATTACGTTATATATGAAAACTTTAAATGAAAATATAAATTAAAAACAATTTTTTTCTGATTTTTTTCTCTGTGTAATGCTATGCTTTGTTTCTATAATTCTTTGTAGGTTTCTTGGACCAGGGTCTGTTGGTGCGAGATGCATTTCGGTTGCGTCGTCATTATTTTCACACCAAGGGCTGGTATCTGGACGTGCTGTCGATGCTGCCCACGGATCTGGCCTATATCTGGTGGCCACCGGAAACCTGCTCCAGTTTATATCTGCCGTGTCCGGTGATTGTCCGTCTGAATCGCCTGCTGCGTCTGCCACGTCTGTGGGAATGGTTCGATCGGACAGAGACTGCAACTGGTTATCCGAATGCCTTTCGTATCTGCAAAGTGGTACTCGCAATTCTGGTGCTGATCCATTGGAATGCCTGCATGTATTTTGCCATCAGCTATGAGATTGGTTTCAGCTCCGATTCGTGGGTCTACAATTTAAATGGAACTCGCAACAATACGTTGCAACGTCAATATATCTATAGCTTCTATTGGTCCACGCTGACGTTGACGACAATTGGCGAGACACCGACGCCAGAGAATGATGTGGAATATCTATTTGTGGTTGCCGACTTTCTCGCTGGAGTTCTCATCTTTGCCACCATTGTGGGTGAGTCTCCAGTACCCCCTATACCAATTTGTCCCTTTCCTTTTGACTCCCTTTTCTCATCCCTTGCTCCTCTTTTTGGGTCTCATTTGTTTGCTTTTTGGGGTCCGCATTGTTTACGCAAATATTTCGTCTGATCGTTTAATTGGTTGCAGAGTGACATCTGTGACATCAATGGGTATTAATTTACAGCCCCCACGCAACGTTCACGTACTGTCTACCCCCTGCCCCTGCCCCTTTCCTCTCTCAGTCTTTCTTCTCCCATCTATGTCTATTTTTCCGAGCCGAGTCCATCTATATATACATTGTACATGTTCTCCATGTCGACCCACATTATTCATTACTTTCTACTTTCTACTTTGTTTTGTTTTCTTATTTCTTTTTTTTTGTATACCCTGCAAATGGCACACAAAAGGGTATTAACAAATTGTGCAACTGTATGTTATAGATAAATGCTGGAACCGCAATTTTATAACTTTTTTTTCAATAATAATTGGAATTAAATGAAGATTTTAAACATTACTTTTATTTTTAAATTTTAAACTTATTCCTATTTCAGAGTTTGTTAAAGTTAGTCTGCAAATTTGGAATCTACAAAGCTGAATTCCAAAATTAAATTTGTTTTAAAATTGTTATAAGTCTCTTTTCATTGCAAACTTAAAGGAAAAACCGTAGTTCCTGTCTACTTTACTCTTTAACCCTTAATTTTCTAAATATTTTGAAAATTTGGAGAGTTTTAAATCGTTATTTTTCATAACAAATTTTATTGCATATAAAAGTTATCAGTTATCAACATAACTGAATCCCTGTTTGCTTTAGTCTTTAAACTAGAAAAATTCAATTTTCGTAAAAATATTTTATGAAATTCAATTTATTGTAAAATATTTGTGCAATTTCTTTATAAATTGAAATTTAATATTTAAACAGGCATCAATTTTAATGATTTATAGTCTTGAGATTTAGTAGACAAATCTGATAACTGCATCACTCTTTATACTAAAAATGTATAATTTAATTTTTAAATTGAAGTTTTCTATCATTATTTAATTTCTAATTTAAATATTTATTTGTTTTAAATAAAATAGTTTCCACGCACAATGCTTAATATAATTTTAAAATAGTTATACTGTTTTAATTCACTTTAAACATTTCTTCTATGCACATATGTTTTAGGTATCTCAAAGTCGAGCACACTCGATTACTTGTGTGCTTCAGTGTTGTTTTGTTGCCATTGTAGTTGTTTTGTTTGTGGGGTTGATTTGTTGCCGTCGACGCCTTCACACTCACATTCGCTTCGCTTTTTGGCAAACGTGCCTTTTTATCATTTTTGTCGTCCTTCTTATCGCCGCCATTACCGTGTGGCACAGAAAGGAGGAGCAGTGGAGGTGGAGGGGAGGAAGCTGCTCTGACATCTGGGCAAACAAATTTACTTACAATGATGAATGCAAAGTTCGTCAGTCTGTCAGTCAGTCTGTCTGTCTTTCTATCTGTCTTTCTGTCCCTCTCTCTCTCTCTGTCCGTGTCTGTGCACCGGAAGTGCCGCCATTAGTCGCCTTTTGTGACATACGTTACGTATACGCCGCATGGGCCCTTGAAGAATTTACGACTCACGAGTCGCAGCAGCTTCAGCTCCATCTCCAGCTACAGGAAATGGCTGTCGAAATTAAAACGAGTCGCCAACAAAGTTGGCCTATTCCTCACCCTACCCCTTTCGTTTATTTCCATGACCCGCAATGATAAGAGTATTTTATATAAAAAGTAGAAAATACTTTTGTCAGTAAATAAATAAGTCAGGTTTTTTTTTTGACAAAAAAAAATATTTGATATTATTATTAAATTGCTGCTTTTATTTTGAAATAAATCACCTATAAACTAGTTGTCTAAATTTGTATATGTAAAATAGTTTGAGTTAAAAAAATCATTGTAGGAGGTGTATTTTCAAAGTGTATTTACAAAATGTTTTCAAAAGTTATTTCTATATAACTTTTACATTAATTTTTGAATATTTTTCAAAATGAAAAAAGTTGTTTTTATTAAAGACAATCAAAAACAAAGCGGGCTCGGCCCCCTGCTCGCTTCGCTCGCGGTGAGTTGCGGCTACAGTCGAGCACGCTAGACAGTAGGATACCCTGAGCCCAGGTACTTTGTACTAAAAGTGGATTTTCGACCAATTGTTTCTATGGCAGCTATATGATATATATGGAACCGATTTGAAGCAAATCTGGTCAGAATTTATAAAACCAACATAATTGCATATTTTATCAGTTTGATAAGGATATCTTAAAAAGCAATACAAATTTTTTAAACTAAAAGTTGATTTTCTACCGATCGGCCCTATGACAGCTATATAATAGATATATATATATAAGATATCTCATATAAGATATCTCTATATAAGATATATCAGAAGAACAAAAAATATATAATAAATATATGAAAAAAGTTAGCTTACATTTTCAGTAGATAATACTCAAACAAAACCAGATTTCTTTCAGTGCATGCTCGTCGAAAAGGCAACAATAAAAAACATTCGGATAAGAATCGCGTCAATAAGCAACAAAAAAGTCTTTGAGAATGAGAGCGAAAAGCAAAAACAAAATCATTGATATTGTCGTTGGTCAGTTAACGATCAATAGAAAGAAAAGAGACCCTGCAGAACTAAAATTCCCTATCTGTGAATTTTCCTAACATCTCCTTGAAGCTGTGTCACTTGATAACGTTTTATTGTTAGTGTTGTAATAATTCTGCCAGCGTCAACTGGCCGCAATATAAAATTGGAACCAATTGGTACATTATTGTTAAAAAATAATGGTTAGAGTTGCAGACAAACAGAGCTTATCAGTACAGAGAGTACAATATAAAAATTAAAAAAAAAAAAATAGTTAAAAAAATAAATAAAAACAAAATTAATAAAAACAAAAAACAATTAAAAAAGAAAAACAATACATTTAAAATTTTTCTTTTTTTTCAATTTAATGCTTGGGAATATTGGCAGAGTTCCAGGAGGAATCCCTAACATATTTTGTTAGGTAAACGTATAGGGAATGTATAGGGAACTCACACTGTTAAATTCCTCAATGCTTTTCATACAAGCGCCTCAATGATTCCTCAATGACTAGGGAATGTTCCTCAACATTTCCTTGAGGTCTGGTTCTGCTGGGTAAGCGTCCACACACGTAATTGTTTGCGTGTATTGACTTTATGTATGTTTGGTTCCGTGCTTAAATCGTTCGTTGATTTCCAATCTTCGGTGTTATAATAAAAACAAAACGTACTCCCAGAGTATTTGATAGGGTTAAGCATTCCTCTTATCAATATTTTAAAAACAAAACAAATTGAAGTGCAGTGCTAAAGAATGTTAATAATAATATAATTTGTTCTTCGTTAAAGAAAACAATTGTGAGAAATTAAGTATTTATAAACTCGTAAACTTAAGGAATTAGAATTAATAAAAAAATTGAACTTAAAAATATTGTCATTTAAATAGAGGAAAAAGATTATTTTTGATTATAAAAATAAATGTACGTAAAATTTGATAGTTTTCTTTCGTTCTGTATTGTGACTTTAATATTGATATAATGTTGCAATTATAAGAAAGTCCCATTGCAATAGACGCAGAGTGCAAGAGTGTTCTGAAAATATAATAAGTTCAAATAATTAATAATAATTCAGTAAAAGTAAACATATATACTTACCAATCATAGATATTTAAGGGTGGCTTCCGTCAATTGCTGGACATTCGGTTAGGGCAGGTTGTTCCCCAAGGACCTCTTTATGGGGCATCGCAAATATCAGCTTCCTCCAGAATTGGGGATCATCCCGCCTCAGATACGTGTTGTAGGTCAAGTACCGCTTCAGCTCGGGTTCCAGATTATCCAAGTTAGCATCTGGATACATGATGACAAGCAGTCGCTTGTTCGGGTCCATCGAAGTGGCCCTAATGGCCGATCGGAACTCAAAGACACCCCAAGGTGAGTTGACAAAGTTGTTGGTCAACAAGATGATGATTCTCCTGGAATCCTGAATTGATTGCAGTATGCAGTCTGGAATGGATGCGCCTATCTGCCAGTCCCGTTGATAGAAGCAGAGTCTGTACTCGCGAGCTCCTTTCTCCAGGTTATCCAAATACTCCTTGATCAGATCAACATCAACATGTGAAAATGCGAGAAATGCATCAATTTGTAGGACAGTGTCTTCTCTGGGTTCCGGCCGGGAAATCCATTTGAAACAAAGATTCCGCTCATAAAGCCACATAAATATTGTTTTCTTGATACACAAAATTATGATAACCACGACAGCCAATCCAAGAAGGGATCCAAGAATATAATATAGTGAGTTAGATTTACAAATATTTCCATTATACGGAATCATCGAATGTATAAACGGGTTTCCATTGCATCTTATATTATCCCGATCAGTAATATTATTAGACATATTGGTGACAAATTCCAACATATGAATGGAATCGCAATTGCATATCCATGGATTTCCCGATAGCTCCATTTTCAATTTTCCTGCTCGTTCTGAGAGAAATTTGATTACTTTGTGGTCAAGAAATTGAAGATTGTTGTCACTTAAATCCAAGTAAGTTATATTATATGGCAACTGTTCAACTTTTATATTACTCAGATTGTTATTAGACAGATAAAGATGTTGTATATTCGAATAACCATATAAAGTCGAGTTGGGCAATTGCGTTAAATTATTGTATTGAAAGTAAAGGGATGGAATCCCAGTTATTGGAATAGGTAACTCTGGAATCTTCTTCATACGTTTATTACAATCAATTACAAATTCATTAATTGAAATACGAAGACAGCAATCGCAACCCTTGGGACATGGTTTTTTATGTTTATCAACATTTAACATGCATGCATCTGTATAATTGCAAATTAATGCTGTCATATTGTTTTCTGGAAGCTGTACATCTTCATCTAATTTCAAAAATGTTAAGTTATCTTGTATTATTGGGGAACTGAAATAGATTGAAATGAATCAATAAAATATTATCTAATATTCCTTAGTTACTATTTTAAACTTACTTTAACCATTCAAAATCATTAATCGGTCCTCCTTTTATCGTCAAATTCCTTAAGTTGACCAAATCTTGAAAATGATCCTTAGTAAGTTTTTTTATGTTCCCGTTAAGAAATCTTATCGTAGTTAAATTCGTCGATCCTTGAAACAATTGTGGCGAAACTTCTACTTCAGCTTTATTATTTGACATAATCAATTCAAATTCCTTTAAATTATCCAATCCTCTCAGAAGTGTTTCATTGATGTATGTAGAAATGTAATTCTCATCGTTTCTTTCTTTCAGATCTAAGAAAATACGCACTTCTTTAATCTGAGTTAGATTAGTAAAATGTAAATCGTCGCATTCCAATAACTTTGAGCAAATATTCAATTCAAGTGTGTTGAGGTATTTAAACTTTTGTAAAAACTGATTAAAAGGCAAACAATAATCACACTGAAACCACAAAATGTACTTTACGTTAGTTAAATTCGATGATAGAAAATTGAGATGTTCACTGTATTCATAATTATTGGAAAAGTCGTCAATATAAATTGTAGATACGTCTGTCTTTTTGCATTTTTTGAAGATTCGCCTTTCAAAGTCTTCCTCGGTGATATTGCATTGAACTGTTTGATTGTTATCTGTAACTTTTTGTAGATCTGCAAAACACTGGAAAGTTGTCATCTCTTCTTGATCCAACTCCAAATGTCCCTCAATTGCAGGAATAACACAATCTCGGTCATATTTTAATATTTCACAATAAATATCACTCCATCTCCCCACGCAAGAGAAGTTCAAAGTATTGCCTTTTAAATGTGATGTACATTTTATATAATTTTTATATTCCGATATTTGACATGCCGATTCAAGAATGGATTCACAAATAATTTGGTAACTTGATTCTAAGGTTAATTCATCTGCATTAGCATTTTCAATTGCAAAATACAAGTAAAGGCACAAAATTTTAAGTGTTTTTATCCACATTTCAAATATTGGAGAATTAATTCCGACTTCGTGGTTGCCAAATCAAATTAAAACTGAGAAAAGTATGGATCAGCTCACTTCTCCATGTTAGAAAATTATTACTCTAATCAAGAAAGGTCCAATATGCGACAAACAAAATACCCTAAGTTATATCTAAAATACATGACTCTTAATATTTTTCTAAAATTGTTATCTTCAGATAGTTAACAGCATCTATAGCTGAAGTAAGACTAAGGTATATCCAAAACTATTTTATTTTCGTGATTATTCAATTTAAAGTTTAAATTATTCAATTGATACAGTGTGTAGAATATACCTATATACCCAATAAAGGGTATTCTCACATACCACCGATTAAATAATTTGGCATTTGAGAGCCATGTGGCAATTCCCCCAAAGGGATTTGAATCTGGAACAACGTCTTTACCTTAAACAACTTAACAATAAATTTGTGCAAATGTCGAGTTTCTAATTGTGATTGGTGTATATATATGTACGTGTGTTTGTGTGGATATACATAACATATGTGTATAAATATTGGAAATTCATAGGGGTGCTATATATGTAATTGTGAACCAATATCGGGAAGAAAGCCACGAAATGTATAACATGACATATTGTTTTAATGTTTATAATAAAGCCAATATACATGATAAACCTGCAGAATATTTGGAATTAAAGCAGATTCAATTGTAAATTTAAATGCTGCTACTGTTTTTAAAACAATTTGTAAATTCATTTGCTAATTCGGGTTTGTTTTATTATTCACACAATTTAAATGTGATCTGAATATAGCAATAAATAAAGATTTTTGAAGAAAATGTAAAATTAATGTTGGTTTGAAGTTCGTCACAACTCGGGAAAAGAAATTATATAAGTTGACTCTATAATAATTTGACTCGAGCACGCTCGACAGTAGGATACCCTGAGCCCAGGTACTCTTTTATAAAAGTGGATTTTTGACCAATTGTTCCTATGGCAGCTATATGATATATATAGGGAACCGATTTGAAGCAAATCTGGTCAGAATGTACAACACAAACATAGTTGCATATTCTATCAGTTTGGATAGGATGTCTTAAAAAGCAAAAAACTTTTTTAAACTAAAAGTTGATTTTCTACCGTTTGGTCCTATGACAGCCATATAATATATTGGAACGATTTAAACTAAATTTGAGCAGGATATATAATACCAGCCCAGATGCATATTCTATCAGTTTGGTTCTGATATCTCAACAAAAAAAAAACTTTTTCATCCTAAGACTTTATTTTCGATGTATCGTTCCTATGGCAGCTATGTGATATAGTGGTCCGATCCAAAAAAAAAAACAAACTTGATCTGCGTACGTTATCCAGGAACCTACAAACCAAGTTTGAAGTCTCTAGCTCTTATGGTTTCTGACGAGCATTCAAACAGACGGACAGACGGACAGACAGACGGACATGGCTCAATCGACTCGTCTATTGATCCTGATCAAGAATATAAATACTTTGGGTCTGCCATGTTCCCTTCTGACTGCGCCATACATTCTGCCAAACACATTATACCCTATTTTTGACCATTTTCAGGGTATATTAAAAAATATATAAGCATTAAATGTCAACTTTTTTATCAAGTACAACTCTTAATTATACTTGTATATTTTTTATTATTATAAAATTGCAATTTCCTAAATGCAAATACTTTTATAATAAGAAATTAAATTATATTTAATTATTATCTTATAACTTTTATAAAAAAATAAAAATGTACCTTGTTATATTATATTCTGCAGACCATTCCTATGGGATTTATTTTATTTATATTTATAAATTGCGTCTATTTTGAATCGCCTCTGTTTAGGTAACATTGGCTCGATGATTTCGAACATGAATGTGGCCCGCGTGGAGTTCCAGAATCGCATGGACGGAGTCAAGCAGTACATGGCCTTCCGGCGAGTGGGTCATGAGTTGGAGGCCCGGGTGATACGCTGGTTCGCCTACACCTGGTCCCAGAGTGGAGCCCTGGATGAGGAGCGTGTGCTGGCCGCCTTGCCGGATAAGCTGAAGGCGGAGATTGCCATTCAGGTGCATATGGATACGTTGAAGCAGGTGCGCATCTTTCATGACACGGAACCGGGTCTGCTGGAGGCCCTGGTATTAAAACTGAAGCTGCAAGTGTTCAGCCCTGGTGATTACATTTGCCGCAAGGGCGACGTCGGCAAGGAGATGTACATTGTGAAGCGGGGCAAGTTGTCTGTCGTCGGGGATGATGGCATCACCGTTTTGGCCACCCTCGGAGCTGGCTCGGTTTTCGGGGAGGTTTCAGTGTTGGAAATTGCCGGTAATCGGACGGGAAATCGTCGCACGGCCAATGTGCGTTCCCTCGGCTACTCGGATCTCTTCTGTCTGGCCAAGCGGGATCTGTGGGAGACCCTCTCCGATTATCCCGAGGCGCGTTCCACGCTCACACAACGCGGTTGCCAGCTGCTCCGCAAGGACGGACTGCTCGATGAGCAGATATTTGCGGGTAAGTTCAATACCTACACAGAGCGAAATAGTCGAGCATTTTCTAACTAAAATTCTACACAATTGATTTTCCACCAAGTTATAAGTATGAAAATTAACTCATATTTGCAAACTTAAAAATAAATAAAGTAAACTGATAAAAAGAACCAGTTTCTAATATAAAGAATATTAATTTGTGAAACCTAGTTCCGGACTTTTAGTGTATAAAAACTTTTAGAAAAGAAGTCCAAAAATATAAATAAATATTATCTTTAAGTTTTATTTTTAAACTTAGTACCTAGTTAAAAAAGTAAACTGAAAAAAAACCAGTTTCTAATATATAGAATATTAATTTTAAAAACCTATAGTACTTCAAAAAGAACACTGAAATAAACTAGTTTTTAGTGTATAAAAACTTTTAGTAAATATGTCAAAATAACTAAATAAAAAAATTAATATTTATTTTAGTTTACCAATTTATCAGTAAAGAAAAAAGGCGAAAGGAAACCCTTTTTCTTATCAGTGTAAATCTTACTTATATATTAGATTCATTTTCTTATATGATTTATTTTATTTCTGAATAGTTATATTTTGACTGGTTCAAAAAACTTTCATGTTCCCTTTCAGCAATTCGTACACTGAAAAAAAAGACCAGCTTCTAAAATCAAGAAAAGAATCGCTTTAAATATTTTGTTCTTAAAATCAGTGGCCCCATGGAGCTCTGGTTAAAGAAACCGCTTCAGAACCACACTGATAACCATTTAAAATAACACTTATAAAATTACCAAGACAAAATAAAATTTTTAATTTTTAATGTTTTGATTTTAATTTTAAAAACATTTATTCTTAAAATATAAACTTGTTCTTATTTTCAATATTCTTGATTTTAGAACACTTTTTTTTTATCAGTGTACTTGTGTATACAAAGTAAGAGATTTAATAATCGCAAAAACTTAATTTGAGGTCATTCGCACTTAAGTTAAGTTGAGTACCACACTTTTCCTCCTGTGTGCATCAATCTCAATTCAGGCCACTTCCGGCAGCACTAACGACACTTCCGCATCAATTTCTTCTACTTTCTACTTTCTATTTTCTACTTTTATGCCCTCTACACATTTTGCAGATTCGCAGCGCGTGCATGATAGCATTGAGGGTGGCATTGAGAAACTGGAGGTGTCCGTGGAGAACCTCAACATGAGACTCGCTCGCCTTTTGGCCGAGTACACGGCCAGCCAGGCCAAAATCAAGCAGCGTCTGGCCAAGCTGGAGCTCAAGTGAGTGTGTCTCTATATTTATTCTTTAATTATAATTATATTCTTGTAGAGGATATTTTTAATATTGTCTCATGAAATGTGTAACACATAGAAGTACTGAATAAAATTCGATTTTTATGCAATAATTTTACACAGTCATATTTTCCTGTATAATATGATAAAAACAAATTTTTAAAAATAAAATAAATAATAATACTAAAAAAAATAATTTTAGTTTTTTTTATTAAATACAGTCCATTCAAATTAAAATGTATAAATTATATCAAATATGTTAGCAAGCTTAGAAAGTTCTACTAAACATTGATATTGATTAAATTAATTAAAATAAATAAATATTAATAAAATAATTAATTTAAAAGATTTTATTTCAATATAAATTATCACGGATTGCAAGTAATAATTAATTTTTATATAATAAATATAGAGATATTTATTTTCTAATTAAAATTATTTTCTTGTAGAGGGTGTTATGATTTTCGTCATGATATGTATGTGTACTATGTAACACATAAAAGTGCTGATTAAATCTTACAGCAATAATATTTAAAAAAAAAATTAAATATATATTATAAATAATAATAATTTTTTTATAAAATACAGTCCAATAAATTAAAAGTCTATAATTGAAATTATAATTTAATTAATATTTGATTTGAATATAATTTATCAGGGATTGCAAATAATATTTACTTAAATTCAATAAAATTATGAAATAAAATGTAAATTTTTATTAAAAATCATAACATAACTCTTTAAAATAACAATCAAAATAAACAAAAATTGTTTTAATCAAAATTAAAAATAACTTTTATTAAAAATCATAGCATAACTCTTTAAAATAACAAAAAAAATTATTTTAATCAAAATTAAAAATAAATTTAAAAAAAAAATAGTATGTAAAAGTATTTTGAGCCAAAATCCAATACCAAAATCTAAAAACATTCACGATGATGGCTCAACACATTTCATATGCCACATCTAGGAAACTTATAACCATAATGAAATTGAACATTATCTTTTCTTTTTGATTAAAAAAAAAATTTTAAAATTAAAGTGCTATGATTTCATTTTAAATAAAAAATTGATAAGCAATAAGTATTTGTATTTTAAATTATAACTAATTTTATAGAATAGAAATATTTTTTTTATTGTAATAAAAATTATAAGCTCTGTAAAAAACAGTTTAGTAAAATCAAAAACAATAATTTAAAATAAATTTAATTTTTAGAGATATATATCAACCAAAGTTACAGGACTCTACAAGGATATTGAATCTTCGGCGTTCCGAATTTAAACTACCGTCTAATTTAATTCGCACTACAGCTAACGAATACTACTAACGAACTTTTTTAATTTCAGTGGAGGCGGTCAAGGTGGCGCGGGGGGCAGAGAGAGAGGAGAGGATGAGCCACAGATGCGTGCACGCAGCGGTCGCCTCTACTCGCTGCAGACCAAAAGGCGCCCACGTGCGCGTCTCGAAGCGGCGGCCAAAAGCGGCGATTCCGCCAAACAGCATACGCTTTAAGGGGTGGGGGGGGAGGGGAAGGGAGGGAAGGAGAAGGCGGCCAAGCAGCGACAGAGACAGCACATGGCGACATTCCAAACAGAAACAAAACTAGTGATAAATGCAAACAACTTGAGGGTGTTTTTTTTAAAAAAAAACCAAAAAAAAAAAAAATACAAAATTCCAGGGTATGCAGCGGGGGGTTAAATGGCTTGGTTGGGCGCCAGTTAGACGCGCATGTAAATCAATTTTTAATTTTTTACAATTAGTTTTAGAAAGCAAGCAAAATGTTTGTGTCAGTTTCCATTTTATTTTCAACTTTATTAATTTATAAAACGATTCAAAACTGAATGTGCCTAAAAGTGTGTAAAAGTAGATTAAAAATTCGAGGGAGAAGTAACGGGTCTGGGGGGGGGGGGGGGGAACTGGCAAAATTTCAGCCCGTAAATATGAAAAGTTGTAAATAAGCTGAGTGTAAAACATTGTAAATGGGAAAAAAACTCGGTCATAGTCCAATTTTATAAGCTAAAAAAAAACATTTTATTTTTCTAAAATACAAAAGAAAATAAACTATAAACGTTTGAAGAACTTACAGCACAGCTAAGGTCCAACTACAACTTAATTATATAAGTAAAGCACCTAGAAAAACTAAAAACAACTAAAGCAGCCACCAAGAAACATTTGCTGAAATCGAAAAGGAAAAAACTATATGTAATAAAAAAAGGAAAAAAAAGTAAATTTCCTATTTGTCATACATGAATGCAACTCGTTTGATTTTTTTGCTGCAATTGCAGGAAATAACAGAAAAGTGGATTCCTTGCTAATCTTAGTTTTATTGCTAACCATAAATATATATATATATATATACTATATATACTTTTTTGTGTATATGTGTGCATAGGGGGAGAGTGTAATAAAAAATCATGTTAACATTTTTTCAAGTCAGCGAATTGTAATTGTAATTTCAGTGTTAAGAGCAAAATGCTTCCAAAGCCAAAAATTGAAGAAGAACAAATTGTAAACAAACACACACACACACAAGTTGAAAACTGTATTTTTATATTAGCCTAATAAATGTACGAGAATTGTATATGTAAGCAAAACTATAAATAAATTGTAAAAAAAAAGAAATTTTTAAAAATTGTACCTATTTAATTGGACAGCAGTGTGAAGTCGATAATGACAACACAGACAATGGCAGCAATTACGTGAAGTAAGTCAAGAAATGCAGACGCCTTGGCTTTTTTAACCATTTTCTCAAATTTTTTTTTTTTTAGCGTACCACATTGCGTATGAGTAACGTTGGCAATAACAAACATAGCGAATCGTGCCAAAGTCAAAGTAAAAAGTGAAAGCCACGCAAACCCAAAACTGACACAACCTCATTCTGTCGCAAATGCAGTAAAAAATCAATTTTGACAAAGCAAAATAAAACAAGATGTAGAAATGTAGAAATATATGTATGTACACTGATCAAAAATATATTCTAAAATCAAGATTTTGGTCTCAGAACTAAGATTTTGGGTCTAAGACAATGCGTCGAGAACATAAAATTCTTGAATTAAGAAAACACATCTGGGTTTTAAGAACATTTAAAATAAGACCAAGTTTTTATTTAATAATACATTTTCTTTAAATTAAAATCCAAAAATATTTAAAAAAAAGTTATTTTTAAAAACGTTTTTTTTTTAATTTGTTTTTTTCTTTAATTGTATATATTTATAGCTTTCAAACAATTTAAGATTTTTTTTTTTTTCTTAAGATTTTATGATTTTTTAGATTAAAAATCTTAGTTTTGGTAATTAGGTCTTAAGATAATCGAATTTTGAGAACCAAATATTTAAGATGCATGTTCTTGATTTTAGAAGCTTGTCTTTTTTTTTCAGTGCATAAAGAACATGTTCTCTCAACTTGAGTAACTTGGCATTTCCGTTTCCTTTCCGCTTAACCTGTTACCAATCCCCTGTTCAATATGCATGGAACATATGTGGATTGCGGGACAGGCTTTATTTGTTGCCAGGACACGTGAATGAAGCTGCTCGGGGACATGACAGACAATAAAATTTAGATGCCTCCCATCGCATTATGAATACACACACAAGCTCATACTATATATATATATATACATACATTTATGAGAGTGAGAGCATCTTTTTACCATATTCAAATAAAAATTCAAATACATGCAGGTCTTTGTATGAATCGCTTCCGTCTGCGCTTAAAGGAAACATTTCTATTAAATAAATCAACAAATTAGAGACAAGAGACACATTAAATATTTATCGAGTCTCAAGTCTTTAAGTGTAAGATAAGTAAGATACGCCAGAGAGTGCATCCCTGGTCTGTTGTAATTGCTGCCCTCCGACGTCCAGCTTTCTCAGCATACTTTGACAAGAAATTATTAATATTATCAATACTTATGTTCAAGATAGTTTTGTATATTTTGTGTACTTATATAATATGATTATTTGTAATTAAATATCGGAATTTCTTAGTTTTTTTCAGTAAATGGTTATATTTCCTGAATGCAAGATTTTTAAGATACTTGAATAGTATCTATCGACTGTAGATTTTATATTTGTCATATAACAAATTACTAATATAAGGATTAATTAATAAGAATTAATCAAACATACAGTTTTTCATAAATGTATTTCACAAAATTTCAAGCAATTTTCATATACCACATAATTAAGCTTTAATTTCTTTTCTAAATTAAAAAAATTTTGGGTTACTTTAGTGATGTACCGGATCATAAGCACCAGCAAGCCACTTTCTAAAATAAAAGGTTCGGTTTGAAAAAAAAGGTGATTACAAAATTTTTATGGTTTTTTAATATTACGCAGATATTCGCGACTTCGGATAAAAATAAGTTACATTTTAATTTTCAAAAAAAGTTAAATTATTACCGAAGTTTTTTTAAATTTAATTTGCTTAAAATGTCGAAAAAAAAAATATAATAGTAATAATATTTTTTTTTTTATAAATAGTCGCCAGGCTCGGGTATATTAAGTATTAGATAATATCCACCCTCGGTAACTGACAACACGAGCATATACGTTTTGAAAGCCTTGACAATTTTGAAAAGCAAGGGAAGCGCCCACACCAATCAATTGATTATCAAAGACCAATGGACTGCCGGGTTTAATGCAACTGGGGGGACTGGGGGGACTGGGTGTGCTTATCGCACACATCTTGGGTAGAATGTTAAGACCCGGTAAGCAAACATTAACTGATACAATGGTATTAGTCCAAAACGTTAAAGCATTCTCATTGAAGTCAACTGAAATAGCCAGCTCATCCTCATATGTAGGATCTTCATCATCCGTGGGAAAGATAATCTCATCGATATACGAATATAAAGTAAAGTCCACAGGGGGTGTATTAATCACAGCCACACTCATTCCAAGAGGGGTAGTCAGGGAAAGAGGTCGCTTGAAGTCTTTGGATTTCACGGTCTGAACCAACTCACCGACGCCGTGCTCAGTGGACCCATAGTAAATTTTTACCTCTTTCGCACTGTAAAATTAATAAAGTTATACGACAAACAAAAAAAAAAATAATGAGAAGATTGCTTGCTTACCCAAAGGTACAATAACCATTTGTCAACACGGCTTTTTTGGAAATGATAGAGCCCATGCAAGACCAGGATGTGATATCCAAAATGCTGGTGAAGATTAGTTCCACCACAAATGGAAATTGTCCTGGACTAGCAATGCCATCGGTGATGCGACCTTCAATTGATGGCATTCTTGCCACGTCACGAGGATACAATGGATCACCCTGTGGCACGACGCCAGCGAAGACGGAACCGAAGAAGACGCAGGCAAAAGCCAGAGTCAAAATTACAAAGACTTGCATCTTGTTTGCTTTTCGTATAACGAATGATTTTTCACTTATTAACACTTCGTTTTATATACTGTCCAAAAAAAAGATCTTATCATTTTCCAAAAACAACAATAGATTAAATATTATTATATCAGTGGCAATTATTAGATGTTTATAACTGTGTTGCTATAAACATTTTTTAACTCTTTGGTTCCAAACAGAAAACAAAGGGAAACAAAGAGATCAATATGACTTTTTGACCCGATTTCATATCTTTCATTGTTTCAGTGATAAGCCAAAAATTAAATGCATCTATTAACAAAATTACAATCTTGATTGCTGTCAGCTGTTATTCATAATCAATTAGATGTAGATTAAAACTAAGTCAGACTTTATGTTGTTTGCATCAATCAAATATTTTACAAAAAATACATAATTTACAATGCTATAAAAATATTCTTTGTAGTTATTTAATGCCGAAAAGAAAACATTCATAACATATCATTTTATACCTGTTACTTAAGAAATATGTAAAAGGGTATATTGTGTTCGTTGGAATGCACGTAACAGGGAGAAGGAGGCATATCCGACCCTATAAAGTATATATATTCTTAATCAGCAACAACAGCCGAGTTGACACAGTCCTGTCCGTCTGTCTGTCTGTCTGTCTGTCCGTCTGTGTGAGCGCCTAGATGTCAGAGACTATAAGAGACAGAAATTTAAATACTTATAAGAAAATTTCTTTCAAGTGATTCGAGTATTTTCTGTCAATTTTACTGAACTCTATTACTTTTAGGCTCCTTAAACACAAGGCACTACAACAATATTAATAATACAAACCATAAATTGAGCGTTTATTTTTAAAAGAGAGTAATTGAGATATATATATATTTCAAGATACTGCTATTTAATTATGTCCAAGCAAACGAATGATGTGCAGTATCTGCGATGTTTAAAGTGTCTCAAGACCATCAAGTGTTCACGTTATGATACTGGATGTTTGGTGCGTCATGTGCAGAATCATCATCCGGAGATCATTGAGAATGCCAGTGATAAAGTGAGAAATCTGCATAAACTGGCGGCGGAGCATGGAATTAGTGAGGAGCGTCTCTCGGAGATTAGCAAGATGACGGGCATGTCGGAGGCGGAAATGGCAGATGAAGCAGAGCGTTGTGAGTTCTATAAATCCCATTTTGAAAATGGTTAAAAAAAGGGTATTATGTGCTTGGCAAAACTCGAACGATTCTTATTCGGAATATCATTTTGATCATTATTTGGCCTTCAAATTAATTCTGCACTTAAATTTTATTCACCCAAAAAATTTAGTAATTTTCAACTCTAAGCCGTTTATCATCCAAAGGGGGCAGACCCCTCAAAGTACATATATTCTTGATCAGGATCAACAGTCGAGTCGATTGAGCCATTTCCGTTTGTCTGTCCGTCTGTCTGTCCGTCCGTCTGTCTGTCCGTCTCTCTGTCCGTCTCTCTGTCCGTCTGTCTGTCCGTCCGTCTGTCTGTTTGAAGGTGTTAATTTCAGAGAACATAAGATCTAGAGACTTCAAACTTGGTAAGTAGGTTCCTGGATACCGTACGGAGATCAAGTTTTTATTTTTTTTGTGGATCGAACGTCTATATCATATAGCTGACATAGGAACGATAGATCGAAAATGATGTTTTTGTATGAAAAACATCTTTAATTGTTGAGATATCTCGACCAATCTGACACAATATATATCTGAGCTGGTATTATACAATCTGTCCAAATTTTGTTCAAATCGGACCACTATACTATATAGCTGCCATAGAGACGCTCAGTCGAAAATCAAGTTTTAGTATGAAAAAGATTTATGTTTTTTTGAGATAACTTAATCAAACTGATAAAATTATCATATTTAAGTTGGTGTTATTTATCCTGACCAAATTTGGTATAGATCGGTGTCCTATATCATATAGCTGCCATAGGAACAATCGGTTGAAAGTCAACTTATAGTGTAGAGTACCTGAGCACAGGGTATTCCACTGTCGAGCTTGTTTAGAAATGCTCCTCATAAATTCTCCCATTTTTTTAGATCTCGCCAAACGTAAAAATCCAAGCGGCAGTCAACCTTCTAAAAGTGCGAGTCCCAGAGTTCAAGAGAATTGGCAGGAGCCGAAGATAAACGATTCCAAGGACATCAATAAGCGTCAATATTATCGCAGTTCCATTGAACGTTGGATGCCCACCGATGGCTGCATTTATTGTCCCAGTTGTGGCTGCAATCGTCGTCCTTTATTGAAGAGCAGCTCCGAGTTCTATTCGAGTACCGGTTGCTCGGCTGCCTGTGTCGCAAATTGTTGGCCATTTTGTTTTTTGCCGTGTTTAAACTCGGCCGACAATCGTGAATATCTACACTGTGCAAATTGCAAGAGTTTCTTAGGGATCTACGATCGTGAAAACAATTGCATTCGACCCAATCGTGAATTTGTGCCACATTAAGGTGGGAAAATTGAACAGCTGCTTGTCAAATTAATAATATAAATATATGTAGAATTTACACTTAAAAAAAATTACCTTTTTAATTTGCAGTGTGAGAAATTTGCCTTTGCTTTGCTTAAACCAATTTGCTATTCTCATTCGATCACAAATATTTTCAGGAACAAGCAGTTTGAAAAATATATAATGTGTTTTAATTTTTATTACAATATTTTTTACATAATAAAACTTTTTCTTTTTAATCTAGAATTTACAATGTCACTATTCTTACAAAACTTTTTCAAATTTTGGCAAGAACAAGCACCTACAAAAAAATATTGTGTTCTTTCTTTTTTTATTACAATAATTTTTGATATAAAAAATTATTTTTTTATCCAGAAATTATGTTACTCATCTTACGAAAGCCGTTTTAGTTTTTGCTTTTATATTTTTTCTAATTATTAGAAAATCTTTTCTACAAGTAGCAATAGTAGCAAAAAATGGAAAAAAAAACAAGTTTTAATTGTGCTTTAAAATTTAAAACACGAACCTATTAAAAAAATAATATTTCTGTTTATTTCCATGTTATTAAAATGTTATTTTAAAAAAATTTTTAGATTTTTTTATATAAAGATTAAAAAAATAGCAATTTTTAAACAGGGGGACATTTAAAAATTCGTATATTAAATTTTTCCCAGTGTACATATATTTGAACTGTGAACTGATAAAAGCTCTCGCTAAAAAAGCTTTCTTAGCAAATGCAGCAACCACTTTTCATGTGCTTCCCCTTTTCATTGTTGCTTGGTTTCCACTGTCAGCACCACAGTCTCACTTTGCTGTGCTCGTTTTCTCTCCTCTTTCTCTCTCTTCTCTGCTCGGTTGGCCAGAATGCGTTCTCTGGATTTCTGTGCACGCACAGCGCAATCTTTGGGCTTCTTCTTTAGAGTCATTTCATCCACAGCTGCCTGTTTACGAGCTGATTTGGACAGACAACGTTCATAGCAATTAATGGGAACATGTCGTCCAATGAAGCAACCACAATGTCCACAATAATGATTAATGTCCACACGTCCCTGCCACTTCTTGCTGCAATTTCAGTTAAGGATTAAAGGAGTCCAAATTAAACAGTAATTGCAAATTTACCACAATTTTGTGAGACTGAGAAATCGTTGTAGACAGGTGACAGCTTCCAATTGCACCACACTCCACTCAAAGTGCTCACAGGCGGGACAATTGACCATGGTGGACTGTGGTTGCAGGTAACCCACCTGTGGTCTACTACTCGAGATGCTTATCGCAATCACTTGCGGCTCATCGATCGCCATGTTGTGCACTCTCTGACAAATGGCGAGTAACTGAAACTGAAAACTAAAACACGCCCAAACAGCTAGAAACAAGTCAGAGAGCAGAAAGAGAGATAGACTGAGTGTGATCACAAGAGCAGAAAGAGAGAGTAGAGATCAGCTAGCAATAATAATAACGGGCATATTGAGAGAAAGAGAAGACGCTGAGAGAGAGAAGACAAAGATCGGATCGAAAATATATACAAAGAGTGACTGATTTCTGAATGATCACAAGAGCAGATAGAAAGAGTAGAGATCAGCTAGCAATATAAAATAACGGGCATATTGAGTGAGATGGGAATACGCAGTGTTAGCATAGACCGCTAAGAGAGAGAAGAGAAAGATCGGATCGAAAATATATACAAAGAGTGACTGATTTCTGAATGATCACAAGAGCAGAAAGAGAGTGTAGAGATCAGCTAGCAATAATAATAACGGGCATATTGAGAGAGATGGAGAGAAGCAGTGAGAGCATAGACCGCTAAGATAGAGAAGAGAAAGAGCGGATCGAAAATATATACATAGAGTGACTGATTTCTGAGTGCGAATTTTTTGGCAACATACAGAACTGTTCCTCCTCTCTCAATACTCTCTAACAATAGCTATCTCTTTTCTCTCCGACATGTCTATTAACTTTGTATATGTACTAAATATTTTATATATATAGATACATTTTTATATCTTAATAAATGTTTTTACATTTTAAAGCAAAAAAATGGTTTAAAATTAATATATATACATAAATCATAAATTTATTTATTCATTTCTCATAAGAAAAAACATTTTTTTTTTATTTTGAACTTGCCAAATCAAATTTAACAATGCACTTAATTATTTATCTCATAAAATTCGCTCAAAAATTCATTAATTTATCGCTTTTATACTTTTTTAATGTCTCAATATGTATACAAAATTGTAGTTTTCTAATATATATTTAAAATGCGATAGCGATGGTAAAAATACATAATTGTAAGAAGACACAATTAAGTAATATAAAAAAGGAAAATGAAAATAAAAATTCGATGAAGCTACAAAAAATTTACAAATAAAAAAAAAAAAAGCAAATGACCCAAACTATTGAAAATCAGCATCTGTAATTTCTCCGCTCAATCCTCGTCCCTACACAGGTCCTTCCCTCTCTCTCGTTTCAATGTCTTTCCAACTCTTCCTCTGAATTAGAACACACACAACGATTTTTCACAATTCTCAAAAATCTTTAGCATTTCTATTTATTATATCATTTTTTATATATAATTTATTAATTTCTAGACATGTTGCAATGTTGTCCTCATAGCTGGGGGCGTCTGTAGACACCGAGATACTCGCCACAGGCGCCGCAATGATGCCGCTTCGTGCAACAACGCAGCCAGGAGCGAACAACTCGCGTCTTGGCCAACACCTTGCAGTAGGGACAGGTGATCTCACGGGCCTGGGGACCGACGGCAAAGTAGAGCGCTGCAGGAGAGTGTTCCTCAGCCATGTTGACCAGTGTATATCTAACAAAATGAGAGACAGACAGACGCAGAGTCGTCTGCTTTCCAACGCGTGCCAATAAAGACTAAACAAGCTACGAAACTGGAGAGCGAGAGATTGATGCCAAAAAAACAAAAATACAATAAAGTGAGAACACTTCTATTTTTATGCTCTTCTAAAGAGTATTTCAAATTCAACGTGAAATGTGTAACGCTTTAACAACAGCAATTTCAGCTTTTTTAATTGCAGCGAGCAATGTTAAAAATGATCTGTGTTCAGCGTTTCAACTCGAAGCACAAAAGTTGCTGTTTGCTACGATTATAAACTATCTTTTATGCCACTTGGGAATATGTCAATAATAATAAAATATTTACTAACATATATTTTTTTATGTTTCAAAACTATTGTAATAAACATGAAAATAATTTTTTATGCAACTTATTAAACCTGAAAATATTTTAATACTAATAAAATATTTGTTACCATTTTTATTTATTTAAAATAACTTTTGTAATAAACATGGAAAAAAAGTAAATAATAAAATTACATTTCAATATTATATCATAATAATTTTTAGGTTATAATAACTTGTTATATCAACTTGGAAAATAATTAAATAATAAAAGTAAAAATATCAATATTATATCATAATAATTTTTATTAATGTAAAAGAAAAAGATATTTTAAAAATTTTGTATCAATTTTAATAATTGATCAAAATAATTTTTTTCTTATTTAAATGAAAAATATCTTTTTTATTGTTTTATTAATATTATTTCTTTTATTTTTTAAAAATTGACACTTGCCTGAAAGAGTATTAAATCTTCTTGTTGCCAAAGAAAACATTTTCAGCTTGTTTTTTGCATTCAATTTGTTTATTTTCAGCGTGTGAAATATTCGATAAATGTTGTGAGATAGAGAGAGAGAACATTGTACATTTATAATGATGGGATCCATTTACTTGATCTTGAGAGGTGCACGTCGCTTCATGGCGCGTCCAAAGTAACAGCCGCAGTTGCCACAATAGTGACTGCGATCAGTTTGCTTACAGGGTATAATATAGTCGAAGCAGCAGCAGCAGCAAAATGAGCTGTAATGGAATTAAAAGTGTGTTTGAATTGTGTGTGTCAGTTGCACCAACTGTGATGTTTCACCTACACAAAGAGACAGCCGACAATGCGATTGATTTCCGTTGCCCACCATTTGAGATCATTCTGTACGACACTCTCTGCCTTGTTGCCACAGGAGGGGCATTTCAATACCACTGCCTCATGTGGCAGATTGAGAAAGGTGCCAGCTAAGGGTGTCGCAAAATTTTGATAAATATTTTGCTCCTTTTTCGCCTCCTTCAATTTGTCAATTGACGTTTGCTGATCCTCTCCAGGCGTCGTCATCGTCGTGATCGTTTGAATTGTTGGGACCAAACTGACAGCAGAATTTTATTTAGAGACAAGTGGCAGCCGGTTTGTATATCACAAAAGAGAGACAATCCAAGAGAGATAGAGAGAGAGAGAGAGAGAGAGAAAGAGAGTGAGTGGGAGAGAGAGTAAGTGATCGAGAGATCGAGAGAGACTTGTGTTGAATTGGCGTGCGTCTTTAATTGAGTTAGATGCGTAATAGAATTAAATATCTCAAGTATTTTTGGCATTTATAGCACTAATAATTAATTGACCTAATCGGTCTTGCTTCGGATTCCCACTTTGCCAGCAGAGTGGCTACAATAAACTCCCTTGGAGTTTCACAAATAAAAATTTTATTTATTTTTTGACGATCGTTTAATTGAGTAAAATGCATAATGAATTTTAAAGATATATAAAACAAGTGAATTTTTGACACTTATAATTAATTGACCTAATCGGACTTGTTTTGGATGCCAACTTTGCCACCACAGTGACTACAGTAAACTCCCTTGGAGGTCCACTCGCGGTTGCAGCCACACCAAGTGCAAATGCAACAGATCCAGAAGACGGGAAAAATGCTGCAAAGGCGAGAAAAATAATATACAGAAAATTATTAATTTTATAAAAATAAATAAATTTAATATAATATAATATAATTGTGTGTAGTATACGAATTATATTATTTGAATAAAAATTGTATGTTATTATTGATTAAGCATTCTGACTATTCAGAAGTGTTGAAGGAAAATAAAAAAAAATTAATTAATAACTGGCTTTCAATAATCAAGAATATTGCCTTACAAATTGTTTGAAACAAATGCAAAAACTACAATCTTTTAATCAAGATATTTTCTTCTAATTTAAACTAAACTTCTTTTAGCATATTTAAGATTTTTTTAGAAGTAAGAATTTTCTGTGAGCTTATAAATTGCTTTTCTGAAGTAAAGAATAAATAATCAGGCGAATTACGGTTATAGCTTTCGGCAAAATTTATAGAAAGTATAAATATCTAAACTGTTTTAATTTTACTTCGAATATATATTCCATATTCAAATGTAAGTCTGATAAAGTAGAAATAAGATAATTTTTAAATATGCTATTTAAAAAAAAATTAAGGAAATCCTATAAAAGTGGAATTGAAAATCGGAGCACGTCAATATATTTATTATTTTGTTATTCAAAAAATTAATTTACTTAATAAATAAATATTTAAATATTTAGTAAGTAGTCAAAGAGTGTTTTTGAGTGATCCTCACCAGGAGAGCAGACTGAGACAACAGCTGGCATCCTTGCAACCTGCGGCACGCATTACAGCCGCCTCGCTTCTCTCGCGGCACAGCGGACAGAGCAGCTTGTAGGTGGAGGGACCAGGTGTATAGTATCTCAAACGTGGCGCCGATGGAGGAGCAGCTGCATCCGTTTGACTGAGCAGTGTAACCTTCTCGATGGGTTCATGATCATCGATATAGGGCACCAACGAGGCATGATTTCCCTCCACAATCACATTGGCTATAATATTCCGAGCACGCTCCTCTGCCGTCTGTGCCGGCACCAATTTGATCTGCAGCGTCTGCGTTTCCATTGTAACTGAACAGCATCAAAGCCACAAGACAGAGCAACTGAGTTGAGTGAGAACAGAGAACAGAGTAAGGAGCACAGAGCACAAAGAGCGAACACACTGGGCGTATGCGCAATATTTTCTCTATTCTATACGCATAGCATTCTATGATGTCATCATCAGCATCAACATCATCTAAAACAACTGGAGCTATATTTTTTTTATGTATGTGACCTGCCAAGCAGAACCAGAAACAGAACCCGAATTTGTATCTGTATCTGTATCTGAATACGAATACGAATTTCGAATCAACAGCAGAGCAACAAACAAATTGCTTATTGTTTATTTACTTAACAAATGTGAAACATCAAAACGTCACAGATGTCGAAATAGCAGCGAGAATACCACAACCACTTGGACTGTCTGAAAAATTTTTAAATTTCAGGAATTTGCGATTTATTCATACAAGAATTTACAGTTTTCTATTGAGAAATATTTCATATTATTTATTAATTTCAAGTACCACTTTTAATGTATTTTGATCTGCTTGTAGCGAATTTTCCATGCAGTACATTTTTCTGTGCTAATAATACATTTTAGCAGCTAAAAGTAAGGTGTCATATAATAAAGAAGATTCTACGGTATTATGGTTAACACCTTATTAATAAATAATATTTAGGAACGGCTAAACATCAGATTAACTACGAAAATATAATTGAAAGAAATTATTGAAGGTTAATAATTTTGAAATTTACCAAAGTTAATATATATATATTTTTTTTTAAATGATACAACGATTTGTTTTTATTAGAAAATAAATATAAATTATTGATATAAAAAAATTTATATTATTTATTTTTTATAAATTAACAAACAGCTATGTTTGTAGAAAATTAAATACATTTTCGTATAATAAACTCTCTATATAATCAAATGGTTTTTCTTCCACAGTAGTTTATTTTTAAATTATTTGCTCATTCGCTTCCTCAGTCGCACATTTAGACCTCCTTCGGGGAATAGAACAGGAGCAGGATCAAAGCGAAATTTAAGTTCCTTGCGCGGTGCCTCGATCAAATCAAAATTGGCCAATATTTTGGCCACAGCCACCTTGGAGTTAACTTTACCCATGCGCATGGCTTAAAATAAACAAATAATTTATATTATTATATTATTTATCTAGATATAATCCATTTACCTATGCAGTGTCTGGGACCTTCGCCAAAGGGCATTAAGGCCGCCTGATCGTAGTTCATGTTATCGACATCATATCGATGTGGATCGTAATCCTCGGGATTGGGAAAGTAGTTCGGATCACGGTGAATGCCAAAGAGGGAGATCAAAATGGGAGTACCCTTCTTAATTGTGTAGCTTTTGTCGGGCAATAAGAAATCCTGAGTGCACTCACGATTCAGGAAAGGCAAACTCGGATACTTGCGTATAGTTTCTGTGAGAAGATGTTGCTAGAGAATAGATCTGTTAGTTCTTAAGATATTTACCCAAAATACATTGATCCAAGAACTTCAGATCCTGCACTGCCTCATAGGTGAATTTGTCGCCTCGTTTTAGCCGATGTCTTTCCATAACTGCATCCAACTCATCTCGTACCTCCTGCAACAATTCCGGATACATAGCGAGCTCATAGAGAGTGAAGGCTGCAGCGGCAGCTGTTGTTTCCGATCCGGCAATATAAAAAACAAACGCCTGAGCGGCAATCTTATCAATGGACATGGCCTTGAGATCCTCCTGCACCGATTCAATGTCCCAATTCTCATCGTCATCATCGCCAATCTTTCCCGTATTACGCAAACGTATGAGCAACTGCAACAGATCCTTTCGTACAACATTATGCTTCTCCCGAAACTCGATCGTGTGCTGCAGAATTTCCCGAAGCTTGAGCAATACTTGTTGCTCAAAGCCAAGACGATTCATTAGCTTGGCGAGTCTGTTGAAAAGATCATTGAAGATTGATCAGAAACACATTTTATCATCATTTTAGAAAAAAAAGTTCCAATTATAAAAATAAAATGTGGTATATATATAAAAAATATATAAAAATATTTTATAATTTATTTTAAGGAATCTAATATCTGAAATACGAAAAAAGAATTTTTTTTTTGCATAGAAGTATATATCAAGAATCTAATATCTAAAATATGAAAACTTAAACATTTATTTTGTAATTACAAAAAAAATAGGGTGATACAGCTCCGGTATATTCTAAATATTAAGACTAAATAACACTTCCTAGTTTATATAATAAAAAAAAAAATTTTAATTTTTAGTTTAATTGTTTATTTTTAAAAAAGAAAATAAGATTTTTTCTATAAGTGCACAATATTTCTTCTTCACTTCCCAGAGCTCTATCCGTCTTGTTTTGCCGATCTCAAGTGAGTTTTTGATAACAAAATACAGACAGTGCCGGCGCCAACTAGACGCACAAGCAAATTTCGAGCTCTATAAATTAATGCTACTTACGGTGGGAATGTTATCGACGACAGGTTGTGAAGTTTCTGCAGAAATCCTCCCTGAGTTTGCAACAAATCGCTGATCGCACGAAATTCATTGTTGGGATTGGAAAAGCTATCGATATCCAGACCAAAGATCACCGAACCGATAATATCAATAGCATAAGTGGTAAGTTTCTCCTTGATATCGATTTGATCGTTCGGAGACTTTTCAATTACTCCCAACAAATGTTGAACTAGTTTTTCACCCACATCATCGATGGTGCCAAACATACCCTTGATTTTCCCCGACGAAAATGAGGGTGTTAGTTTATTGCGTAGATTTCGCCAAGAGGCGCCTTGAAGATTGAATAAATGTGCCGACAATGGATCGTATTTCTCATCCACATAAACACCACGATCGTGAAAACTGTTGAAATCACCGGTCATCAGCTGTCGGGCCAATTGGGCATCTCTTACCAATAAAGTTGGCTTATTCATCATATAGATGCCCACAATATTGGTATCGTGTTTCTCATACACATCGCTTAAGGCCAGGCCAAAACCCTGCTTCCTCTTCACAACTGTATCCAACACTCCGAACGGAAACTTGGCTGTTTCCACGGCCACGCCCTCACGCTCCCAATAACTGTAATGCCGCCTTATAAACTGCACTAGCAGCATTAACGATATTGTCACTAAAACTATTATAAACATTTTGTAAAATTTTGTTTATGATTTCAACTGGAATTCTTTTATTATTACCGCCTCGTACAAAATTCTTACGCAAACTGAACAAAAGCTTTCATCAGCTAGAAACCGAAACGTCTGTTCAATTAATCTATAAAGTGTACTCTCAACAAACTTTTATATTCAACAAGTGTTTCAGATAACACTTACAGTATGTCAAGTAATTGTATTAACATGGAAAAATTTTCTGAAATTTATTTTTTATTATTTTAATTAGATAAAGCTCTAAGTTTTATTATGTCAAATTATATTTATGTATTTTATTTTTTTAATATTATATTATTTATTTTTTGAATAATAATTTTAAGAAAGCAAGAAACTTTGAGAAACTAAAAATCTTCATTTTCTTTTGTTTGTCTAAATAATTATTTGACATACAGTAGTCAGCTGGGACACCCGGTTTTTATTTGTTTACTATCAAAATATTTTTTATTATCACGTTTTTTGTTCAAGTGACTTCATAACAGCGCAATTAACGACAATGAGCGAGCTTTGACGCTCTCTAGCTGAAAAGCTTTGTCGTATATTGAAGCTTTAGTTAATTTATAACTATTGAAGTGAGCTTTGACAATCTTTACTTGCTTAGCTTTTTATTAAAATGTTGTCGTAGATCAATTTTAAATAGTTATGTGGGAGCTTTAATGCATATTTTATGGTCAAACTTTTAACGCAATTAAAAGCTTTTAATGACTAAATTAATATTAATTCAAATAAATATATCTTGAAAATTGGACTAATCTACATACCTGATTGCTGTATTATTAAAAATAATTCTCTAAATTAAAAGTTACAATATTTTAAGCAAGCTTTAAAGCACGAAAAGTAACGGTTATTGTACAAGTAGATTTGAGTTTTTTATTCAAAGAATTTATTAGATCATATGTGTCTCATATGCTTTAAATTCAGACACAAAAAAAAAACAAACACTGCATTATGTCATTTTTAAATAGATGCTTTTATTATGATTAAATTAAGAACAATTTATGATAAAAATTCACAACAATTTATGGTATAATGGTTTAATTGCAGTTAATTTTGTTCGATGGCTGAACGTTGTTTGCCGAGTTTCTTCTCGTCCAGCTGCTCCTTCTCCACTTTCCGGAATCGTTGCCAGCGTCCATTGTCCTCCACCTCGGAGCGTTGCATGCGGAACAAGGCACGTTTATACCAGCTCAACGAGATGTGGCGTCCAATGAAGCAGCCACAGGAGCTGCAATAGTGATTGATATCATGCCTGCCACTCCAGCGAATGGGATTGCTGAGGAGAATTCGAAAATGTATAGATATTTAATTAATTAACTTACAAATAATTACGTGGATGAATCTATGAATCTTGGACCGATTAAGTCGCACTTCTCTAACTCGAATCACCATTATCCAAAGAAAATGTTCGACTTATGGAGATTTGCGAGATATGGAAGCAGAATTGTTTGCTCAGTAAATGCTATTACCACTCAATTTTGATCGAGTTAGAGAACATTGGAGTTATAGAAGTTCGAGTTGCGGAAGTTCGACTGTATATCCGAAAATTTAATTTGATGTGTTATTTTTTATCTCAATTACGAATGTTTTAAAATAATAATAATTAAATTTCAATTCATAGAATACATATTTTGTTTTTAATAAGTTTTTATTTTCAATTGTAATTTAAAAAATTTAAATAACTTTGATTTTTACATAAATTATCATACTAAAATTCAAATTTCCATTTTTATTACATAAATTATTATGGAAAATAAGTTTTTTATTTTCAATATTTATAAAAGCAATTGGATGCACAAAATATACAAAAACCTAATATTATAAATAGAAATGAAAGGTTTAATTTTTAGAATTAAATGATTTAATATATTTTTGAATGCCATTTAAATACAGTATAGTAGACAGTTAATAATGATTATTTTGTTTTTTTTGTTTCAATTAAAAAAAAAATAAATTAATCATTTTTTTTGAGAAAAAAAATCATAAGTAAATAAAAATAAAAATAATAAATTAAAATAAAAATAAAACTTGTAATGATTGCAGTCCCTGTTAAATACACATATACAAAATATAACAAGCGGTTATTATTAATTTTTATAATAATAATAGAAAG
Source organism: Drosophila phalerata (assembly GCA_951394115.2). NCBI lineage: Eukaryota > Metazoa > Arthropoda > Insecta > Diptera > Drosophilidae > Drosophila > Drosophila phalerata. The sequence goes on from OY729850.1 coordinate 2,345,224, forward strand.
TTCTATGATTTTTAAAATGGAAATTGAAATTTTATTATTTTATGATTTTTTTTATTTAAATCAAAAAATTAGAATTATTGTTGAAGTTATGATAAAAATCAGCAAATGACTTTTTGTTCTAATTTATATTAAAAGAATTATACAATTTGTATTTTTATTAAAATCAAGGAACTCTTCACTTACCAACAGAGCAGCCAATTCAGGGAGCAGACAATCTTCTGTAGATTCGTGACCGCCTCGAGTTCCACGTTGCTCGTTTGCAACGTGTGGCAGGCGGGGCAGACGAACTCGAGTGGCACGGTGGGCAGATGACCCACCTGTGGCACCTCCGAGATGATGCCGTCATCATCACAGGCGCTGCCGTCCAGACTCTCAACGCTGGCCATTTGATGAGATGACAACGACAGACGCCACAAAACTAAATAAAAAGTAACACAAAGAGAAGACAAGGCAAATGCCAAAAAATCAAGTAATTAACTGTATCTGTATTAGTATCTGCATATGTATCTTTATCTGTATCTGCATCGGTATCTGTATCTGTATCTGAGAGCAGAGAGTGCGAGAACACGAGTCGTCAATAGATATTCAAGATATTTCAAGTGCTTATGAAAATTGGCAACAGCTGCGAATTGCGATTTATTTATAAATAGCATTAACAAATTATGTGAAACATGGAATTAGAATAATATAATTAAATGGGACGCCAATGGAAACCCAAGTGGCCACCACAGCTGCTACAAAAGACGCGTTTGCTCTTGAGACGACTCTGCAGGCAGGAATAGACACAGGTCAGTGCAAAGATGGGGAAACAGCTGAAAAGGAGACAGAAATAAAATGAGAAAGAGTGTAGATTAGTTGGTTTAATACTTAAAAAAATTTCAAATATAGTAAAATTTGTGTATTTTTATATGAACAAAAAAATGTATTTAGTTTTAATTTCAAAATGGTATACTATAAAATATATAAACTTATATTTTTTAAGTTTTTATTATTTATTTAAATAAAATTTAAATTATTGTCATTGAAATAAATTAATAATGAAAGTATAATGAATATATAAATAAAATAAAAAATATATAATCTTAATTTGTTTTAATTTTAATTATTTATATAATTAAATTATTATCATTGAAATAAATTTAAATGAGCAAAAATAAATTAATAATGAGAATATAATGAATGAATGAATAAAATAAAAAATTCATAAAATAATATAAATAAAATTTAAATTATTATCATTGAAATAAATTTATTTAAACAAAAATAAATAAATATTGAAAGTATATTGCATTTATTCTTAAATAAAAGTATTTAAAATTGTAAATTTTAGTTGTAATAATTTTGAAAAATTACAACTAAAATTCCACTTACCAGGACAGGGCGGACAACAGACAGCTGAGTTGGCCCAAAGCACCGGCCATTTGCACCGTCTCCGTTCTGGCCATCTGCCGGCAAAGTGGACACTGGACACGATAGGTGCTCGGTCCCACACTATAGAATCGGACTTGAGGTTTAAGTGGCGACTTCTCCTCCAGCTCGGCATCAAGTTCGAGGGTCGCTGTGGCCGCCGAGCCATTGTCTAGCTCCACATCATCCAACATTGCGACTGGGCCGCATTTGAGACAGACGAAATTAAAAAACCACTTAAAAGAGAGCAAGACAAACACACACACAGAGAGAGAGAGAGAGAGATAGGTGCAGATCGAGAGAGAGAGAGAGAGAGTGCCAGAGTGCAAGTGACGCTGCTCTCTCTCGTTTTTTCTCGCTATACGCATCTTCAATTCAAATAAAAATACAAATAAAATAAACAATCGTTTTTTTTTTTGGTTTGCAATACAAGGTCAATTGATGCTTAAAACAAAACAAAACAAAAAAACAAATAAAACAAAAAAATTTAAAAATATGTTAAAATTATGACTTAAAAGTCGACACTTCATTGACGTTTCCAGGCGCCCAGCAAATAACCGCACTTGCCACAAATCACCTTGCAATCGTCTTTGGAGCGTCGCATGCAACACGGATAAATGGGCAACAAGGCAAAGCAGCTGAAACAAGTGTTAAAAAACAGTTCAAAAACTTAAAAAATATATATTACAAAAAATAACAGTATTTAAAAAACAATAGTTCTTAACTTTTAAGGTTTAAAAAATAGTTATTAAGCTAAAATTTTATATCAAAATTTTACTTTTAATATCAGTTTTCAGAAAGAAAAAAAATGTAATGGACTTACAAAAAATACCAAAATACCAATTAAATTTCCAACAATATTTAAGTTTACTTATTATATTCGTGTATATGTATATATTTTTTATATTGATTTACAAATTTAAAATAAAAGCTAATCGTGTTTTTATAAATATTTTAATTATTTTTGATGATACCTAATAAATGCTTAACGTTTTTTTTTTTCAGGAATACCCATTTATAAATACTATATCCAAGATCTTTCACTCATACAGATAATTCTTTTAAGGTTAGATTTCAAAACTTAACTTATAATTTGGAAAAATTTTGCATAATTGTATTTCTTTTATTTAAAAAATAAATAAAATATTTCAACTTTTCGAAATAAAACATGTAATTTTTTTGGTAAAGTTCTCTTTTAAGCCAAAAACTTTAGAAAAACCACAAATAGGAGGAAGATTTATCATTAATATAGCATACAAAATTAGTTTGGGGACTCAAATATTTTTTTAATCTTTCAAATTAGCATACAAAATGACTTTTTTGGTTGTTGCTTCGTGCAACTAGTCAATTTACAGCCCGTTTACCAACACTGACTGTTGACAGCTTTGCAAACATCTCTAAAAATTAAAGGAGTTGAGGGAACATTAATTTAATTAACATTTAATGATAAATAAATGACAAATCGCTCTCTATTTGTATCTTTTTTTTGTGAAGGATTCAGAGTTAAAGAGAACTTTAGCGTTTTTTCACTGTCAAAAGCGGGAATCCCCATACTCACCAGAGTTGCAACAGACGCTCTAGACGCACTCCCTGCTCGTGGAGACGCTCGTGGCACTCGGGGCAGTACATTTGCCGCAGGCAACTGATGTTTGTGGCAGATGGCGGCGGTGGCGACACCTTCTCCGCCAGCTGACCCGTTGAATTAGATTTCTTGCAGAAATAAAACTCTGTATCTGTATCTGTATCTGTGGCCTTATCCGCATCCGCATATCCGTACGGATAACCGCGATGCATGGGCAGGGTTGCCGCTGTTTGCGATTGCAACAATTCATCCAACGCCTGTGCCGATTGTTGCCTCATTTGGTTGCAGCCTCCATTTAGATTGATCTCCACCAGATCGGATTGATAATCATCATTATCTGGCGGCGGCGCTTGAATGCTGAACCTCAATTGCCGGCTCATGTTTAACAACTAATGGCAACTCTTTTTCTTATTTTAGTTTTATACAATTTTAATATAGGTTATTATTGTACAATTGAAAGCAAAACATTATCCAAATGTTTGTCAAGCAGCTGCCTTCGTGTGTGTATTTTGAAAACCAGTTGTCGTTATTTTTTCTGTTGCCGTTGTTATTGTTGTCATTCATTGTTTCATTCGGATAATCCGTATGCATATTTGCTTAACATTGTTTTCATGGCTGAGCTGTTAACTCCATTTGCGTGTTAATTCTCCACTACTCAGTGTGCTGTTAACTCATCACTGCACTGTAAACTCTCCGCTACGTTGGGAGCTTTTATTGCTGTCAATGCTGTTAAGCTCTTCACTGCAACATTGAAGGCGCTGTTAACTCTTTAGTTTGCTTGCACTAACAAAAGCTGTGCTTAAGTTCATTGACCCCTGTATGTTCTCCACTGTTAAACCTTAATTTCATTCACTGTTTGCTGTTATTAGTTAACTCTGTTAACGTTGCACTGTTAGCTCCTCACTGTTGTTGCTGTTAGCTACCCACTCAATACGCTGTTAGCTCCTCACTGCTAAAAATTCCAACTGTAAGTAACAGGCATCAATTGCAATTTAACAGTGGTAAAAACTGTTAAATTTAACAGTGAATTTAAAAATTAGTTGAAGAATTTTCAAATTGCCTTAAAAAGTTAATTAATTAACAATTGAAAGAGAATTTAAAATTCGAAATTCAATAAAATTATGGTAAGAATTTTAAAAATGGTTTGAAGTTCGTCCGCCTTCGGGAAGAGAAGTTACAAAACATAAACTGAAAAAAAAAAAAAAAATATGAAAAAATCTAGAAAATTCCAACAAAAATTATGCAAAAATTTAAAAAATTCTAGCTCAAAAAAAAAAAAAAATTTCAATTTAGTTGAATTTTCGTAGTTGCACCTAAATTTAATTTTAACCTAAATTAGAAAGTTGCCAGATCGGGGAATTCAGTAGGGTGGCAGCCCCATGATGGGACGTCGCGTCCTAACGGTGCTTTTTCTTTGTCGACACAAGAATGAATGAACAAGTTTGATTTCGACAGATAATAAATAATTGTTGTGTCTACGTTTTCTTTTATTAAATTTTAAATGTTGTAACTTTGTGTTTACAAAAATTAAACTAAAAGTAGAGTTTTTAGTAACATATATATAACATGAAAAGCTCACTTTCTTTACATTAAAAATAAATAAAAAAAACCAAAACCTTTTTGCGCGGGTAATTGAAAAACTGTGTTATTAGTAGCAACAATTATCAGAGAGCTTTTAATGGAGCGTGCTTAAAGGTATACAAGTAATTGAATAGATAATTATACCCTACAATTATGGCCTATCGAGGGGTTTGATAAATAAACAAATAATAGAAAGGATTTTATTTTATCAAAATATTTAAAATATTATTTTATATTCTTATCATTGAAATGTTTATCTTTGAAATGTGATATTTTTTTAAATTATAGATATGTTTAAAAATATTTAAATATCTTTGGATTCATTGCTAAAATTTAAATAATAAAGTCATTTTCAAAGAGACTTTTTAAAATTTTAATACATATTTTGTACATATTCTTAAAAATTTCATAATAATGGCAAAGCAAACACAGAAGGTATGCGATAAGCAATTGTTGACAGTGTAGAGCAGAGGGCAGCGGAAGGGCTGTCATATACAGCTGTACTATATTTGCATAGACTCAAATAAATAGATATATTTTTACGTACTTTGGACTACCGTGTAGTAGTTTATCTCAACAACAAGTAGTCCAATGGATAAATTGTTATTAAAAAAAATCCCAAAGGGTTAAGCTTTGTAATATAATACATTTTTAGTTGTATTCAGCTATTTTAGTAATATATTATGATGAAATAACTAGAGCTCCGCCTAACAATCGACTTCAAGTGAGTATAAACAACGCCTTAACAATTGAATCAACAGACGTCATAGACTAGTGAATCATGTTTTAGTTTAAAAAGAAACCGCACTGATCGCTAATTAAATAAGCGCTATATGTTTAGTGTATATATAATATATATCAAACTTTATGACGAACGGAAACGAGTTAGCAAGCTGCCAAAAAACTAAGCTCCGAATAGTCCGTATATTGTTGAAAATTGTTTGCCAAATAATCGTTTTGCCGTAAGCCCGTTGATAAGACACATGAGTGCGAGCAAGAGAGCAAGGCACACTCGGAAAAAAAAAATTATGTTTTAGGCCTTATTTTCAAAAACTGAACATTGAGCTCATACAAATTGAAAAGTTTTGACCAAAAGACAGAAACTTTTTTCTTAAGCGCAGAAACATAATTTCTAATATTATTAAATTTATATTAATTTTAAATTCAAAATTTTTTTGGCAAGAGAGAAATATGTTTGAAAATATTATAAATATTTTAACCATTATATGGCAATTATATACACAAATTTTTAAATAATTTTTAACCTCTGAATGGTAAAAATGATTTAAGTATATCAAACACTTTTCAAAATATCGGAAGAAAAGTATACATTTTTCTTCATTATTAAGAAACTGACTTTTTAAAAAAATATTTTATTAACTTGTTTCATATATAAATAAGTATTTAATTTTGCCGTAATATTTTGTAAAATTGAAGGTCAGAATTGGGGGAATAATTTTAATTAAAGAAATTATATTTTTATAATATAAATATATTTCTGACAATTCGACATTTTTCTAATAAGTGTTTTTAAATCCAAGTTGAATTTTTCAAGTGGGCACAACTATTTTTCTAAGTGCACAGACTGAACCGATACTGAGACTGAGGTTGAGACTTTGGTGGCAAATTTCAGTACCTTCAGTCGATCGAAAAACCCCGAGCGGTACAGTTCAGTGAAGCGAACCTCAGTTTTAAAAGAAACGGTTGTAATATGGACAGCAAGCAGCCTCCGCCGTACAGTGCAATGCCACCGCAGGGTGGCTATACGCCGGCCCAGAACTATCAACCGTATCCGGGTGGACCCACACAACCACCGCTATATCCACCGATGCCACAGCCACAGGTACCGGCACCAGCACAGACCTATGCAGCGCCACCACAGCAAACAGTGATTATACAGACAACAACCCACAATATGGCACTTGGCAGTGAACCATCGCGTATCCGATGTCCCTCGTGTCACGCCGATGTGGTGACCACCGTGAACAGTAGTCCATCAGGACGCACACATTGCTGGGCTCTAATCATATGCCTGTTATTGTAAGTACCCGTATTCATATTCATGAATCACATGAATAACAACCTGACAGTCGCTCAGAGTACATAGCAATCAGCTATCGCAGTTTTCTGCCTGAGAGTACCTTTATATACGAGTACTTATATAAATATAGAGTGTATTTATATACAGACGAGTGCGAAATAATAAGAACAGCATTTGTAAAAATTTAACTCGATCTAAAAATTGCTATAATAATATATTAACAATAAGGCTTTATATTATTTTAATTGTACACATATTAAGCTATTTATATCCGAAAAGAATGCATATTCTGTTATGTCCTTATCCTTTATAATATCAACTTTGTTATGTTAAGTCGAAATTCAAATGGATCGTCGATTTCTACGTCAGTTTTAACAATTTATGGGTATACACATTTAATATGATGAAGCCCCACCAGTTTTCAGAAATATTTTGACCCAAGAGGAGTCTATAGATCCTAGAAAAGCGTGGCGTTTATTCTAATATTATACCAAATATTTTCTTCTTCTCTCCTTAATTATCCATCATTTTGTGTCTTTTTCATCTCTGATTTCTTTCTTAACTTCTATCCATAGCTGATCCATTGGGTTATTTAATTTGAAAAAAAAAAAATAAAGTTTTCATATGTGTTGTTCTTATTATTTCGCACTCGTCTGTATATATATATATATATATATATATATATATATGTGTGTGTGTGCTTAGCATTGTTATCTCAACTGACAATAAAGTTGAGCCAGATAAGGTGAAATAACAACTGCGTTCAACTCTCACAATGCCAAGTTTCCATTGAAATGCATATTATAAATATTGTCAAAAAAAACAAAGCATATATGGCATATACAAAATAATTAGTACTACAATTATATTAACCATATTTCTCAATCTATTTATATTTCCCACAGCTGGCCCTGCGTTTGTCTACCCTATTGCATGGATTCCTGTCAGAATTCCGATCATTATTGTCCCCGTTGTAACTCCTACATCGGCACCTTTCAGAACTAATACTCACATGTATAAATATAATTATATATATATATAAATATATATATATATATATATACTTATCACTAGCTAATAATACTGCATTTTTAAATTGTATTTAACCATAGCGATTGCTAATTAATCGCTCTTAACGAACTGTAAATATAATCTACAATAAATTATTACGTATACGTATTTGCATTTTTATATGGGTGGGTAGTAAATAAGGGCATATTCTTTATTCTACTATTCTACTTTATTAGTATATATTAATATATTTAAAACAGTAGAAACTGCCTCTTAAAAAATGTATGTTACTTCAAAACTAAACAAAATTTGTTTTCACTTTTTTTTTTTATAATTATATTTTGCTGTTTACTTAATTCACAGCGTAATTTTCAGCAGTATGCTAATTAAATTCTCTAATTAAGTTGTACCTCATGAACATTTTTTTTTCATTTTTATTTTTATTTTTATCTAGGAACCAGCAAATTTTCATAGAATTGCTTATTCTCATAAACTCTTTTCGAACTAATTATTATTATTTAGTTACATCAACCAGAGTCTGTTAAGACAGATTAACAATTTTTAGCTGTAGAATTTTTAAATCATATCAATAGACAATAATAAAAAAACGATTATACCTATCTTCTGATAATTAATTTGCTTTACATGTTTATCAATTTAAAAATAATAAATAAATGCTTGTATTTTGATACCTGTCTAGATAATTGAGGCCCCAGCGTGTTTATATTATCCGTTTAACCACTTATAAGTGTGGTTTCCCTAGATTTTTCTAGGCTTATCAGCAAATTTCGAATTAAATGAGTCAGTTTTATATCAATGCAAGTTGTAAATAGCAATATGAGCGCAATATTCAGTTTTATATAGACTAATTCAAAGAGTGATTCATCATTAATGATAGGCCTTAACTTTTTATATAAAAATGAGTGTCACGTTAATAGGAAAAGTGTGTTTTGAGGAGTCGACACTCAATAAAAAAGTAAAAGTAATGTTTTTTTAAATGAATTATAAATTTAATTATGATAATCTAGCTCATAAAGATATTTCATAGCATCAGATCTTATTTTAGACATTGCCAAAAATTTATGAATAATGTTTATAAGGTATGTTTGATTTAACATTTGGGTTGATTAGCTTTTCCAGACATAATTTCAGTCCAAATTGCCAAGCAGACAAAAGAGAATTAAATATATAGAGTTTATACACTTAACAATATAAAATAGATAATAATTTAAACTTTAAACAGTTGTTAAAATTATATTAAAATAATAATTAGCAGTTTATTTTCCGAACAGTTTTAAAAGCATATTAAATAAAAAAAAAAGTTTAATAATTAAAAAAAATAAATTCCTTGTTTTCGAATACAAACTGAATTAAAAATTCTAGTTCATGTGTCGAATATAATCCGAAATCTTTAAGGTTGCAAACTTCATTGACAACCTCATTCGGAAGTCTCAAATAAAAACTATAAAATTCTGTTAGAAAAAAAATGTATTCTTGATAAGCACTTTGGTAAAAACGAGTGCAATCAACACAAAAAAATAAAAAAAAATTGTCAAAAGTCCCCCCGTTTGTTTCAGTGCATGTGTTTTTTTTGTTATCAGCTATGGCCACACCTTGTCAGATAACGCTCTGCCATATCTAGCTGTTAACTGAATTGGTTGTTTAGTAAAAAAACAGCAGCGAACTAAAGCAGAACGAAAAAGTCGCAATTGGATTTTGAGAAAGAATAAAAATGAGTCAAGGATATACACCAGCACAGACATATCAACCGGGAGGTATGCCTCCCCAGGTGATAATACAGACGACGACAACCACAAATGTGGTGCCCATTGGCAGTGAACCATCCCGTGTCCAGTGTCCATCCTGTCATGCCGAAATCCTGACCAATGTGAAGAGAACTCCCACAGGACGCACTCATTGCTGGGCCTTGATCCTTTGCCTATTCCTGTAAGTTGAAAGTACATATGAATGAGAAAATCTTCATGAGTGATTCACTCATGAATCATTCACAATCACTTGACACAGTTTTTCTAGCAAAAAAAAAAAAAAAAAAACATTTTTTAATCAACTTTCTTAATACCCATCTTTCCCCCCTCCCAAACAGCTGCTGGCCCTGTGTGTGTGTTCCCTATTGTGTGGACTCTTGTCAGAATGCCGAGCACTCGTGTCCCAATTGCGGTTGTTACATCGGCACCTACGAGAATTAACGATAGAAACTCTCCCAACAAATCATTTAACTTATTATTGCGAATTATATTATAACGATTAACTTAACATTTCCAAATTACAAACTATTATAATAAAGCAAACGATCACAAAATATTGCAATTTTATTTTTGAACGGCAACATATCCTAAAACTTAACATAACCTCAAAAAAAAAAATAGAAAAAAAAATAAAATAAAATAAAAACCTGTATTTTTTTATATTTTAGACAAGTAATTAATAGCTTCATTTTATTATTTAAAATCAGTACATTTTTCTGAAAATAAAATATACAGGGGTGCTTAAAATAGGAAAACCAACCGAAAATCTCAAAAAACTCCCTACATTTTTGGGAGATTTTCGGTAGTTTTCATTTTCTGTGGCATATGTTCCTGTATATTATTATATTGTGAGATTGGGAAATTAGTATATTTAAGTTCTTATACACTTATTAACTAAAAGGAAATATTTAAACAAAAATGATTTATAATCTGAGATATCAGTTTGCAAAAAATGGTTTAATCTTGATAATAATAAAGAATGTATACTTAACGAAAAGGTTGCAAAACATTTATTTTAATACAAAGAATACACTTTTTTGGACTTTACAATCTAATCTATGGTAGTCCAATAAAAGTGTAATACAACTTCGTAGGAAACGTGCCGAATTTGCTGATAAAGAAATACTATAGACAATATATTCTACTATAAACAACAATAGATATGAGCATAAACAAAGCTGTTATATTTCTGGGATAATAAACTACACATAAATAATATGTAAACTTATTTCAATAGAATCGTTAAGTAATTTTAGATAAATAAACGCGTATTTCACAAAAAAAAAATAAATAAACAGGTATGTTATTTTATAACCTCTACAAACTGCAATAAAATTTGATATGTCTTAATAAAAAAAATCCCCAAATGCCAATTGTAACTCCCGACTTATCAACAGCCAGTGTCATGGCTGATAAGAGATAAGCTCAAGCTTGATATCAGCCAAAGTAATTAACGCCTTATAACTTGACGTGTTGGCATTATCGAACTTTAGTTAACATATTGAACTCAATTGAACCACAAGCATTAAGCTGATCGGTTCAGTTACACTCCCCGAAAAAATCGCTATCGACTATGGAAAAACAAGAGGAGAAACAATTGCCTCCCGCGTATACGGAGCAACCGTTGCCCGGCAGTAATTTTACACCAGCACAGACCTATCAGGGATATCCGGGAGGACCCACCCAACCACCGCTATATCCACCCATTATACAACAACCACCACAGCCAGCAACCACAACAGGCGCCTGTGTGATCATCAACTCAGTGCCACAACATCAATATATTCCAGTTGGAAGGGATCCGACTTTTGTGCGTTGTCCTTCGTGTCAAAACGACGTGATTACCACTGTGCAGACAGCGCCCTCAGGACGAACTCATCTCTTTGCATTGGGACTGTGTCTTATTGGGTAGGTTAAAAAATAATTATGTAATACAAATTATGTTTTATTTTATTTATTTTATTTCACTTTCAATTTAATAGAAAAATATTTTTTCAATATTTAATTTGCTTCATTTTCCATTTTAATTTAAAGATCAATTTAATATAAAAATTGTAATTTATGGCTTTTAATATTCAAAGATTAATGTAATACAAAATTAATATTTTTGCTTACATTTTTTAAATTCCATCATACGGATGAATTTAATCCAAAAAAATAACTTTTTTGTTTCAATCAATTCATTTTTTATTTTCTGTGATCTCTATTCAAAGTCTCAAATTATTTTGCGAACCAAACCTATTTCTTAATAAAATAATATTTTATTATCAAAGTTAATTTCTAGAAAACAATAAAATTTAATTGCTAATTATATTTTCTAAAGAAAAATATCCTATCCTAACTGGAAAAAGCATTGAGTCAGTTGCCAAGTTTCTACCAAGTTTCATTGCCAAACATCATTATCTAAAAACAAAAAAACTCGTCAATCATTGATATCTAGAAATGTATGTACATATATATTTGACAATGATAACCAATACTATTTAAGTTAGCAATCTGACTCACACACACACACACACACCTATTTAACCGCACCTGTCGATTACCCTTATTAATCTAATCTATTGCTAAAAATATTTCTTTATAGGTGCTGGCCCTGTGTTTGTATTCCTTATTGCATGGATTCCTGCAAATCGGCCAATCATTATTGTCCCGTCTGTAATGCATTTGTTGGCAGCCGCAGAGATTAATCCAATCATCAATCAACGACTTAAACTAAACTCAATTTTGTGTACAATAAAAAGCCTATTAAGTTACGTGCATTATAAACTGATAAGTAAGAAACGAAAAAAGTTTAAATTTATTTATTTTTAATATACTTTAAGTATCAATGTTATTAAATTGGGAATGTACTTATAAAGTTATAAAAAAAAAAGAAAAAACTCGCCTTATATATTATTTTGAATTTAACGCACTTTTTGGCAACTCCAAATTGGTTTGTGTCTACGCTCAACTGTCGTGTAGACATGCAAAATCGTACACACAGCTTATTTGACCCACTACATATTTAACTTTGTTTTATTATTATTTTATATATAAGAAATTAAATTAAAAAATGTTGCTTTAGCTTAAAAATTAATTAATAAAATTCTTTTCAATTGATAAATAAATAACATGAAAATTTGTAGTATTGAAAATAAGCTGTATTTGAATTTAACGAAGTTTACGTAGTTCAGCCAACTCTCAATTGGTTTGTGTCTCCGCTCAACTGTCTCAGCTGATTAGATATTGCATTTGGTATAATGAGATCTGTGTTAATGCAATTCACATTATAAATTATACTCTTATCATTTTTCTTTTAAATGCATAATAAACTAACACACATACTTAATTTTAGTTTATTATATGCACACATAATATTTTCTGTAACAACGTAAAACTTCTTATCTACATTTACTTTATTTTGTCATTTCCGCTTTCGCTTGAAATTCGCAATTGTCCCTATCTTCGTTTGCTTTTCGCATGCGACTTGGCTAAGTAGATTGCGCAGCTAGTTGTCTCGCTCGCACTCACACCAAAGTGCAGCGAAGAGCTTAACAAACAGCTGCTTCTTCTTCTTCTAGTCGCCCAATTTCTTTGCAAACTCCTCAGTTGATTTGTGTTCTTGAAAGAAATCGGCGTCGCTCGTTTCGTTAGCTCTGAAAATAAAAATTCAACAGAAATTTGTATTGCAGAAATTATATACAGAAAAACATATATTTATTTAATTTTTAGTTGTATATTAAATACTATTTCTATTAACAAGTGAAAGAGTGTAGACAGTTGTCAATTGTAAAAGAAAACGGGACTTTCCCTGCAATAAAACGTGCTTGTGTTTATCGTGTGTACAGTGGGACAATAAACGTTTTTTTCTTTTTTTTTGAAATTATTTAAGTTCGGTTTCTTAAAATTTTGCAAGAAACAAAGATAAATAAATAGTAATTACAATAAATATTTATAATTAAATATAAATAAACAATAATTACAATAAAAATCCACAAAATTATATAAATATTTTTTTGCAAAAATATTTTGTAAATTTTTTAATTTTGTCCAAACACTTTCGCTCCTAACTGTCTATGAATTTCGTCTTTCAGACATGGAATACAGTAAAATTCCCCCTCAACCGCCGGCGTACTCTCCACCGGAACATGGAACCTGGAATATGGCTGCAAGTGCTCCACCCACCGAACTGATCCATGCCGCTCCCCCTCCTATTTATCCACAACGTCCGACCGTTGAACCGGTTAATGTTGTGCACCAGAACACGATTATCATTGAGGGTCAAGGTCAAGGCGGTCCAGGAATGACCTGTCCCCAGTGTCACGCCCGTGTCAAGTTGCGTGTCGAGCATCATGCAACTGGAAAGACCTATCTGCTGGCAGCGCTGCTCTGCCTCTGCCTGTAAGTGTACATAACTGTAAACAATCTGTGGCAAGAAGTGTCGCAATCTTTGTTCGACTTGCTGATTTGACAGAACGTACAGCGGGTTCAGTAATTATTTTGACAAGAACATACAATCTCATACTAAAGTAACCAAAAAAAAAAATTTTCTTTAAATTTCATTATTTTTGTTTATTTTTCATTTTTTTTTTAAATATCTATAATGATATTCATTTTTAAAAATTAAAAACAACTCTGTCAATAAGTTTTCTTTTAAATTTCATTAATTTTCCTTTTTTTTCATATATATTTTTTCAAAGATATATAATGATATTCCATTTAATAAAATAAAATCAACTTTTTGTCAATAAGTTGCGAATACTTTGTGCGACTTGCTGAATGTACAGTAGGTCAAGTAATTATTTTTGACAAGGATATACAAATTTTATTACTAATTTTGCATATACTAAAAAAAAGTTTTCTTTATATTTTGTTTTTATTATATTTTACTATAAATTTAAAAGAAAATTTAAGATTCCATTTTTTTCCAAAAAATATTCATTACTAATAAAAAAAAAACAGTTTTCTTTGTATTTTTTTTGTTTACTATTTATTTCAAAAATATATATAATGAAATACCAGATTTAAAAATAAATTCACCAGTTCTTTGTCAATAAGTGTCAAATTCTTTGTTCGATTTGCTGAATGACAGAAAGTACAATGTGTGCAGTGATTATTTTGATAGACACAAATTTTCATACTTAATTTGGCAAAAATAAAAATTTGTTTAAATTTAATTATAGTTTCTTTAATTTAAAAAAAAAATATAAATAATGAAATTTCATTTTTTTTAATAAAAAAAACTAACTTGTGAGTTTGTTCTATGACAAAACAATACTAAACCCACTGTACACACTACATAATATTAACGTAACTAATGTAATTCTTTTCTCTCTTTCTGTCTCTCTCTCTTCACTCTTTACTCCTATAGGTGCTGGCCATGCGTTTGTTTGCCATGTTGCTGCAACTGTTGCTATAAGACCAGTCAATTCTGCCCCAATTGCAATGCCTGCTTGGGCAGCTTCTAAATGACATTCCCGAGAACCCGAGTAGCTGTATAAACAAATAACAAATAACACTTCCAAAATGACATACTCAAATATGTATACATACACACACACACACAGCATACATTATACAGCATACAGCATACAGATCAACATTGTCGAAATATTTCTCCCGACTTTGAAGAGATAATTCAAACTAAAGCTGATAACGGAAACCAAGTTTCAAGGTTCTTTTGAAAAGAGCTATTGTAAGCAACGATTCGCTTTAAATCACATCGTCAGCATTTTAAATAAACACATACCATATTATATATGTAACTACAAAAATACATATTATACATATATCATATTATCTTTACTATTACATTTTCTATGTATTCGAAACAGAAAAAAAAACATTAAATGGCATTGCTTGCATTTTCATTTCTTAAATATATCCAAAAGTTCTTATTATTTCTATATTATTAGTAATGGAACCACATTAAGAAGCGATAAGATGAACCACATTAAGTGGATAAATATAGTGGATATTGAAATCCAATTTGAAACAAATTAAGTCAGATAGAATAAGACCAAATTAAATGCATATTCTTTCAGTTTAGTTGAAATATCTTAAAGAGAACATAAACATTTTTTTATTCGAAAACTTTTATTTTTGATTGATCCACTGATAGCTGTATGATCAAATGAATCGACTATAGAAAAAATGTGCCCAAGATTCAACAGCTTGACAACATGTTAGCAACATTGTTGCTAAGTATTCGCTTCGTGTCGAATTAATTGTTAGTGTTGCCAATGCGAATGTCATAGACTTTGCACAGTGATCAAGGAGCAATTGCAAGTGAGTGAAACTATTATAATATTAAATATTAAAACAAAAATAAATTAGTATAAATATTTATTTTAGTTCCAAAGTTCCAAAAATCATATTCTTTCAATTGTAACTTTATTTGATGTTCAATACAAAAATCCAAATGTTTGTGTAACAAATTCAAAATTTATTTTCGGTAAGAGCTTAATGTTTTTTAAATGCTTTATTATTTATACATAATCTTGACATAATATTCCAATGTCAGCGCTGCAAATAGACACAGAACCAATGTGCGTGTATCAAATTTAGTATGTTGACAGTGGTTGTCTTGTTGGTTTGTCGAAATCGAAATTCACAACGTTTTCGGTAACACAACGAGCAACAAGTCGTGTCGCTTTCTTTGAATATAAGAATTAGAATTCTTCGCGTGAGTTGAACACAAATATACTCATAATTATTGCTACATATATACATATACAACTCTATTAAAATAAGCATTTGTGGGGAACATATATAGCACTGAAAACTATATAAATTATAATTTAGCTAAAAAACAACAAACTCTATTAACTTGTGAAGTCTTGCTGTTGTGCTGAAATTAAAATTTTTTTTAAAATTATTAAAATCTAAAAGAAATGAATTGATTATTTTTATAGATATATATGTTAGTTATTTAAAAAAAAATATTATATACATATTAATATTCAGGTCCGTTCCGGTTTTTTACTTTAGACAAATGATAACCTGTTCTAATTGCGATTTGACAAAATTTTGCGTATTGAATTTCAATTGAGCTGTTGAATTTAATATTTATTGAGTAAGAACCGATTAATTTTAAATTTATGGACTAAATTCAACGTGAAAATGCACACATTTGAAATGTTATAAAATATAAAGAGAAAATCGGAAAAGTTCTTAATAATTAAAAAATAAAATTAATAATAATAATAGCCGTTTAGTTAACATCGATTTAAAAAAAAATAGTGTACTATAAATATAAATTAAATTAAATTGCATTGCATTTATTATTTTTAAACTCAATAGATAAAAAATAAAATAAAGCCGGTTGGGGATTATAATTTAATATTATTATTATCAAGAACCGAACCGGTTCTACGAGGTTCGGTTCAGAACCGGTTTGCAGCCTTGATTAATATTATTATTTATTTTATCTGAGCATTAATTCTACTTTGCAGTATATAGTTTTGGGCCATAGCAGCAAGTCCTTAAGGCTGATTTTTGAAACTAAAAGGGTTTCACTTATCGAGCGACTGCTGTATTTCTATTCATATTTATATTTAGGTCAGTTGTCGCCAATAACTCACCCACTTAGGCGAGGTAACGTTAATTATCTAGATTCACGTATTTGAATAAAGACAACGCCCAAAAGCAGACAATGAGTTTGTAATTTGGGCGCAACAGTGTCCAAAAAATAAAGGGGGGAATCCCCTAAGTGGAGAAAGGGAGCAAGAAAGGCGCCTAGATTTTTCATAGACACTCCCTGCATAGAAACAGTTTCAGTTTTATGTTGTAGTTATCATGTTTGTTTGTTTGTTTATATAGTACAAGTATTTCTGGGGTGAGCAAAGATTTTGGATGAACATTTGTGGGCAAAAAACTGAAATTAATGACATCATCGGTAAAAGTCGGAATATGGTATGTGGCATGTGGCATGTTGCAAATGATAAACACTTTAACTCACCACTACAATCGACAGATGGACAGATAGACAGAGCGTCAGAGAGTTGAGCTTGCTTAGATGGATGATGTCAGAGTTGCTTGAAAATTGACAGAGCTACTGAAAAATTATTGAATTTAATTTACGTGCCACATGCCACATGCCAAGCAATTAACGACACACTCCACAAAAGTCACCCAATCTGTGTATTTATCAGAAATGCAATTAGTAAATGCAACATGCAAAAGGTTTGCACTGAAACCAAATGAAAATAACACTGCATTTTAAGATGACATTGCACTGATTAGATGCCTAATCGACATGCAATCTCCACGCGCATTCCCATTCCAAGGTTAATCGATAACTTTAAAAAAGTACCTATTTTTAAATTACATATCACCAGGTAAAATGTCCACACCCGTCGGTCCCACTCCCGTCTCTGTCGTCTGTCCCCACTGTCGGCAACAGGTGACAACCAACACGGAGCCAAAGGCATCAACCAAAACGCATCTTTTAGCCTTGGTCTTGTGTATATTTGGGTAAGCAATCTTAAATTATTTATTAACAATTTACCAAAAAAAAAAACATTAAATGCAATTTTTTACTTATTTTTTGTTAATTATTTTAGTATTTATTAAAACAAAATTCAACAAAATAATTTGTATGTTATAACTTTCTTAACAAAAATATAAAAAAAATATATATTAATAATTTTTATTTATATTCTTTTGTATTTTAAATGAATTTTTTATCAAAATATTAATATATATTTATAAATTATTCTATATTATTTTGCTTCATTTCTTTGTTAATTTTTTTGGCATTTAATGAAACAAAATTCGAAATAATAATTTTAATGCTAAAACTTTTTTAACAAATATATATAAAAAAAAGTTTGAAATTTTTGGTTATACATATATATTATTTTTTTGCAACATGAAACATTTTATTCAAAATTTTACAACAAATTTTTAAAGTTAATTATAAATATGGAAAAATAACATTTAATCAAAACCAAAATAAAGTAAAAATAAGAGCTTGGTTTCTACAATTTTTTTAATAGAAATTTCAGTTTTATTATAAAAGTATTTCAAGGAAGTACTTTAAAAAGCATGCGAAAAGATTAAAATAAACTATTGTGTTTTTTTTATAAAAAAAAAATATATATATTTTATAGAATTTAATTTAACAAATTTTGTAATTATATCAAAACAAGAATTCAAAATCTTTCGATTATACAAATGTAAAATAAAAGCATATTCATTTTTATTTGTATTTATTTGAGTATATTTTAAAGATTAACTTTTACCTTTAAACTGGTGTTTCTGTAACCTTTTTCTCTCTTTTTAACTTTAATTTTCTCTTTTCTTAATTGCAGCTGCTGGCCCTGTGCCTGTGGCTTGTACTGCACGGACTGTGCACGAAACACCGAGCATTATTGTCCCTCCTGCAAGGCCTTTGTGGGCAGCTATGAGCGTTAGAAAGTACAATTATAACTTGGGTTCACACACCCGGAGGCTTCACTGCACCTCACTGCCTTCTCTCGTTGAACACGTCGTATCTTTATATACCTCACTATCATTAATTGTTATTCGATTATTCGATTATTGTTAGTCGCATGTAATTACTTTAATGTTGCTAAAGAAATTGTAATGCATTTCAATAATATCAAAACAAATAAAATAGCTACAGTTGAGTGTGCTCAACTGTAAGATATTCTACAAAATATGTTTGTTTATCAATAATAAATGGTACATTTATAGCTGGGGTCCACTGTACATTGCCACATAGTAATAGAACTGTATTAAACTTTAGTTAGAACATTAGTTTAAATGTGCGTATACTTAATATCTCTAGCTGCGTATACGCCATGAAGTCTTGTCTATAAAATTTCTATTCACACTTGACTAGTTTCGTTTATTTTCAATATGGAGACAAATTTTAAGCAGCGTATTTATTTCTAATCCATTCCTATGTAAGTTTTTTATTCCAGCTAAACAAATGATTAGTCAATTATTGTGAAAAATCAGAAAATAAAATGCATTTTTAAAGACATTTAATATTAATATATATAGGGATAAAAAAAGATAAATATTTGTAAGTTTTTAATTGTAATTTTAACATTTATAATATTTTTGTTTTAAGTTTCAATTTCTTTCTTAGTAATTTTTTTCGTTATTTGTAATTACTTTTCGTTAGTTAATTAAATTTAGTCACTTAAATATTATAACTGCAATAAATAAAAACATTTGGATTAAAAAAAAATACTAGAAGAAAAAGAAGACTATTTAAAATATGTACGAATTGCTTACAATTTTTGAACACACTTCCTTACAGTGCTGTGCACATAAATAACAACACTCCGTTCAATTATTTCAAGGGGTGCCAATAAAGCAAAGTCGATATTGCTTATTAAATGTATTCACTTTAATGATTCACTTGATTGATCAAATAAATTGATTAAACAAAGAAACTCTTGTATATTTTTTATCTTATCATATCTCTTTTTTGGTTTAAGAAATTGATCGAATTCTTAAACAACACTAAAATTCAATATATTGCTTAATCGGTTTACACTGTAATCAAAAGATTACATTTCCTTGTTTCAAAATGTACGATGTAAAACAAAAAAAATTCCCAAAGGGAAATGAATCATTTTTTAACTTTATATATATTAATCATATCTAATTTTATTTTTTTTATCCATACCCTTAATAACTTATTATTTATTGTTATAATTATATTTTATTTAATTACTTATACTATTGTTTCTTTCTTATTGTATTTAGAGAATGTGAATCATATTTAATTCAGATGCTTTGGGGATTTTTTTAAATAAACAGATTAAAACAGTTCATTTCCGGGCTTGTCTAGGGAATGTTTCATTTCATGTTAAATTTCCACAAGTCGTGCTTAGAAATAAAAAAAAAAGATTACCTTTGCTTAATAAAAAAATTTTCGAGTATTTCAATGTTTTTTATGCATAGGGAATACATAATCTAAATATATAGAGAAGAATGCAAGAGATATTTTTTTTTCTTACGCTCAAACATTAATTAGAATCACAAAATAACGACCATATTAACACCCATACCTCAACCAACACAGACACAGACACACAGTCACTTGGGTGTGTTGTATTCTCAGTGGACACAGAAACGTACTATATATCAGCAGTCACTTATATATACAGACGTGTGCGAAATAATAAGAACAGCATATATGAAAACTTTATTAATTTTTTCAAATTGAATAATCCAATGGATCAGCTATGGATAGATGTTAAGAAAGAAGTCAGAGATTCTAGGAACACAAAATAATGGATAAAATATACTAGAATATGTATAATATTAAAAGATACGCCACGCTTTTATAGGATCTATAGACTCCATTTGGGTCAAAATGTTTCTGAAAACTGGTGGAGCTTCATCATACTAAATGTACGGACAAAAGTGTATACCCATAAATTGTTAATACTGACGTAGGAATCGGCGATCCATTTTTTCGCACATTTGAATTTCGACTTAACATAACAAAGTTGATATTACGTATATAAAGGATAAGGACATATGCATTCTTTTCGGATATAAATAGCTTAATATGTTTACTATAAAATATAATATAAAGACTTATTGTTAATATATTATTATAGCAATTTTTTGATCGATTTAAATTTTTACATATGCTGTTCTTATTATTTCGCACACGTCTGTATATGTTTGTATATACACCAATAAATATGACGAATTGCATTGACTAGGCGTAATTTTTTAGGCGCTTTCAGTATTGTGTCGGGTCGCAAGCGGAAAAGACCTTTTCAAGCGGAACAACAAGAATTTAGTGAAAGCAACTGTTGAGTGTCGGCAATGGATTCCAAATCGAATATGTATCCTAATGTTCATGATGCACCACCACAATATGGCGACTATAGTCCCCCAGCGATGATTCCAGCGGAGAATGCGCCTCAAGCATCCGTTATAACCGTGCAACAACCAAATGTCTTTGTGCAACGTTAGTTTCAACAAGTGTTCAAAGCACAAAACTTTTATTAAACGTTCGGTTCGGCGGTTCGTGGTTCGAACTATGGTTCGAGCAGGACTTTGTATACACAAAAAATACTACAAAAAATAAAAAAAAATAAATGGTTCGGTTCAAAGATAAATAAAATAATTACATAAATTGTATGGTTTTCTTATATTACGCAATTATTTGAGACTTCGGCTTATATTTTAATCATCAAATAAATTTAGATTTTCATCAAAATTTGAGTTTTTAAAAAAAAAATTTAATTAGATCAAAATGTAGAGAAAAATGTATAACAATAAAAATATTTTTTTGTATGAAATTGAACCAAGGTTCGAACCCAAACCTTGAGTTCAGGAGGTATATAAGCCAATTCACGAACCGAACCAATGTATTGCTCTATGGTTCGAACCGCCGAACCGAACCCTTAACAAAATTTTGAAGGTTTGCAGCCTTGATATATATAATATATATTAACATATATTCATGTGTTTATTCACAGCACCAATTCAAAATCAAAATTTGGGGCGTATGCCGGTAACGGTCACTTGCCCCTCGTGCCACACCCGTCAGCAGACGAACGTGAATCATGAGCCCAGCACCAAGACCCATTTGTTTGCCTTACTTATTTGCCTCGTTGGGTGAGTTGTCAACTCTGCAAATTTTAAAAGTCGATTTGAAGATTTCTCTCTCTTTTTTTGTTGCAGTGGCATCTGTTGCTGTTGCATTCCGTACTGCGTGGACTCCTGTCAGAGTGCCACACACACTTGCCCCGCCTGTGGCGCCTTCGTTGGCACCTATCAAAACTGATATAATAAATAAAAAAATACCAATAATTTTTATCTGGAAATTATCAAATGTTAAAGTTCAGCACGTGTCGCTGTGGCAATTTCGCATTAAAGTTTTCTTTTAATTCGATTTCTTGCCACAAGACCTTAAAACAATTTTATAAACACCAGCTAAATATTTTATTTCTTGAATGAAATCAAATATATATATTGAAAACACATTTAAAATTGCACGTTTACATTTTATGCAATAAAATGAAGCGCAAATTAAACAATAAACGTTATAAAAAAAAGAATTTAACATATTTTTTATTCTATATTCTATATAAGTAATGGAACCTTGAACTGATGTCATTTTAAACAGCAGTACATAAAGAAATCCAATCGCGTTGTTTTTGGAAAGTGCAAATAGCAACACATATAATGCAAATTTAATTAATTTTATTTGATAAGCACGCTGAAAATAAATTGTTTTAGAATTTCTGCTGACTCAAATATACTCGAAATGTAATTGAGATAACTGACCAGATGTTTTTTTTTTTGTTTTCCAACACAAATTTGTGATTCTGCCAGTTATGTTTATTTATTTTCTTCATTTCTACATTAGAATGATTTGAATTGAATGTTCAGTATTTTTTTTGTTTATTGTTCAGTTTTACTTTTTTTGTGTTTTAATTTTCAGTTCTGTTGACTTGGGAATTTAATAGCTGCGCGCCAACTTTTGAAAATATTGAATTAAATGTTGAAATATATTATAATATTGATTTTTTTTAAGTTTCTGATGGTTTCTGAGTGACTCTTTTTGCTAGTGACGTCAAGCACATTCGAATTGACTCATGGTTTTTTTTTTCTTGAATAGATGATGTCAAGATGCGAGAATATAAAAATTTCGTAACCCTGCTATAAATTGATAAAGACCATGCCAATTTAATTCATGTTGATAAGCTTTTGGTAGCATTTCAACAATCGAGTGCAAACACATCATCATTATGTTAAATTAAAATTTTTTTGGGAAAATTAAAAAAAAATAATAGAATTTAAAAAAACGGCGCTTATCCAAGAAATAATTTATTTGGAATAACTTAGGACATTACATGCCCGAGTGTTATAATATATTATTAGTTCAAACAAAGAATTTTATTTCAATTTATAACCAAATAAAAAAAAAATGTTTGTAATTATTTTTTCCTATACAAAGTAGAAAACAATCTTAGGTAAGTTTTTTAATGTATATGAAATAATATTTAATTTCCCATGTCAATAAATTGAGTTCAATTTAACAATGTTAGTTTGTCTATCTATTGTCTATGGTAGCTTACTAAATTAAATTAATATTGATAAGCTGTTGGTAGAACTTAAGAAAATGTATAAAAATCCAACGTTTTATTTAGATTTAAATTTGATTTATTTTTGTGAATTGAATTGAATTGAATTGGGAAAAACCGGTATTTTCGCCATTGTTCGCTTGAATCACCATATGTGATTTTAAAATTTAATAAAATCCAAAATCAGTGCAAAAAAAAAAGTTATATGTGAATATTTTATACACTAGTATATCATTTTCATCTGATCGTTATAAATATATATAAATAAACCTATTTAATAAACAATTTTTGTGGATGTATAAAAAAAAGAAATTTGACCGTTTTTGCTGAGAGATTACTATATACAACAAAACAATGTTTTTCATACAAAGAGTTGATTTTCAACCGACCGTTTCAAGGCAGCCGATTAAGCCGGCTCAGAGAGGTCTCCATCAAGTTTTAATAAAATTTATTTAAAACTGAGAAAATATGTATTGATTAAGACAGGTTTCATTAAGCCGGCATTTGTTGAACGCATTCAGTTTTAAGTCGAATTGCAATTAGAGAAGACCTCGATCAGGAAGACTTGACAAAAATTAGCAAGACCAAAAACATTTAAGTAAAAGCAACAATTGAGTGTCAGCTATAATGTCAAAAACGGAATCAGAATCAGAGGAAGAGACAACCGATTGGAATTCGGATTCGGCATTTCAATCAGTTTGCATTAAGCGTGCGTATCGCATACCCGAATTTGAGGAAGGAGAAGAAAATATCCCTTGGCGAAGTGAGTTTGTGGCATTGAATTGAACAAAACAAGTAATTAGAGTTAAAACGAACAACTTTTTAAAAGTAAATATATGAATATTCCCAGATCGAATTGAGAATAATATCCTGGGTCCTAGGTCGGTCATAGCCACTTGTCCCTCATGTGATACACGTCATCAGACCAAAGTTCAATATAAACACAGCACAAAGACTCACTTGATGGCATTGGGAATTTCTCTATTGGGGTGAGTTAAAAAATCAGAGAATTGCAGTTGCCTACACTGAAAAAAAAGACCAGCTTCTAAAATCAAGAACATACATCTTAAATACTTGGTTCTTAAAATTAGATTATTTTAAGACCAAATTACTAAGACTACGATTTTTAATCTGAAAAATCATAAAAGCTTAATATAAGAATTAAAATCTCTCCGTGACGTTCTGGTTAGAGACACTGCTTTAATTGTGAAGCAATAGGCCGCGGTTCGAACCCCACTTTTAACAAATTAGAATTACATTTTTAAAATTACCAAGACAAAATAAAATATATACAAATATAAAAAAAATTAAAAAGAAATAATTTTTCTTTTTTTATCTTTTGATTTTAATTTTAAGAACATTTATTCTTAAAATAAGAACTTGGTCTTATTTAAAATGTTCTTAAAACCTTTTCTTTTTTTTCAGTGTATATAAAGATTTTCTTCTCTTTTCACTTCCCCATTTATCTGATTTCAGAGGCATCTCTGGTTGTTTTATTCCCTACTTTGTGAATCGTGTGCCAAGCATTAAAACTCATTTATTGGCATTGACAATTTGCCTCGTGGGGTAAGTTAAGAAATCGATAAATTAAAAAAAATAATTAGAATCTTCTCCTATCTTCTCTTCTGTTCTCTTGTTGCAGTGGCAGTTGTGGCTGGTGCATTCCCTACTTTTTGAGCTCCAGTGAAAATGTCATACATTCCTGTCCCGCCTGTCATGCCTTCATCGGCACCTTTAAAAATTAAGAACTCACCAAATCAAAAAACTCTTTGAAACTTAATAAAAATTTTAATTTTAACACGAGTCCAGTCGTTATGCTAAAATCTCATCAATTTATAATTTAAATACCTTCAAATAATTTAAATATCTCCAAATTAATATTTTCTTTCTCAAATTCTTTTATTAAAAAACAACTTATGATAATAAAATAAATAAATTTAAATTATGTTTTGTGTAAAACACATTTAAATTTGCATGTTTGTATTTTATTCAATAAAATTAAGATCAAACTTAGTTATTACATTTTTAACATAAATAAGTAATTCATCAGTTGTTAATAGAAACTGGAATAGAAATCAAATGGAAGGTCCAAACGTTCGTTAGGGATGTGCCAATAACAGTAGAGGAAATAAAAGTGTATACAATTTTTTTTAATTCCTCATTTTTTATTTACTCTGATTGTCATATATTTTTCAGCTTTTATTCTTCGAAATAAAAATAATAGTATTTGTAATAATATTATTAACATTTTATGTGGTCGGGTATGCATTATTTATATACTTTGTGATAAAATTTCTGAATATTCAGAGTTTTTTAAAAGAGTCACAGAATTATCAGCATTTACATATAAATAATTATAAATTAAGCGGAAATTGTTTCTCAGTTTCATTTCGGACTGCATATAAAGAAGAGCTCAATTCGACTTAAGTACATATATAATGGAAGCTCAAAGAATTAGATACACCTGCCCACTTGCTAAAGAAGTTGGGAAAATTTCAAAAATACCAGAAGTACTTTCGATACGTTAGTTTGTGGCATTCACTTAAACACAAGTAAATCAAGATAAGTTAACTTAAATGTATATTCACAGGTCAGATAATAGTTTTAAATAATGTTTTGGGGCACTTGCCGGTGATGGTAACTTGCCCCTCATGCAACATACGTCAGCGGACCAAAGTGAAATGTAAACACCGCACAAAAACTCACTTAATGGCATTGGCAATTTGTCTATTGGGGTGAGTTAAGAACTAATCACTTGTATTATCTTCTCACTCCTTCTTTTATCCTGTTGCAGTGGCATCTGTTGCTGGTACATTCCCTACTATATGAACTCCAGTGAGAGTGTCACACATTCCTGTCCCTCTTGTAGCGCCTTTATTGGTACCTATCAAAATTAGAGCTGACCACTCTGAAAAATTATTGTTCTTTAAAGTTATATTTAAATATGATATCGTGCCTCGCCACCTTGAAACAAATTAAGGAAAGACTATAGACGAGATTTCGACCGTAAAATACGCGTTACTTCAATATATATTAAAGTACTTTATAGAAATTACTACCTAATAAAAACAACTGCATACTTTTGGGTTCTATGATAATCTTTTACTTTCGTTCTACACGTACTTGTCCGATCTTGCTGCGGTTAAGTGAGATAATAGACAATATTAAAGATTACGTTAATTACCATAAAAAAAATCGAATTTTCTAAAAAACTGAAGGTGTGGTGGTCTTTCGAGAAGGGCGGAAGGGGCGTTTCGAAGCATTAAAACAAACTTGACTTGCGTGGAGTAAAATTCGGTTGTGTAAAATTCGGTTGCCCTACCTCTTATGGTATCTGAGGTCTAGGCGCTCACACAGACAGACGGACAGACAGACAGACGGACAGACAGACAGACGGACATGGCTATATCAACTCGGCTGCTGATGCTGATCAAGAATATATATACTTTATAATGTCGGAGATGCCTCCTTCTCCCTGATACATATATTCCGACGAACACAATATTTTTGTTCTATAATAGGTTTCTGCATCAAAATTGCAACATTTAATTTTTTTCGAACACTCTCCACTATTTCACACTTGTTTCGATTAACGCTATTTCGAAAACTTCAAACTGTCAAAGAAATTTTGTCAATAATATAAATAGCACCAATTTAAAAAAAAAAAAAAAAAAAATGGACATAAATTTTGAAAGACTGAATTAATTTAAAGATGTTGTCGGTATATTTATCCGGAAATTAACTGCAAAATTTTTCTGGAAGAACATTTTGAAAAATGTTATTTTTTTGATAAACTTTTAGATTTTTAATGCGGATACGCAATATTAATATGTATTACTTATTTTATCAAAAACAGTATGCAGGCATTTTTAATTGTGCAACTGACTCACATTATATTTAATTTAAAAATAAAAGTGTAATTTACCTATTGAATTTAATATTTTCAGTTCTAATATATTATATGATGAATATATATATATACCTTATAAGGCCGATTAGGCAATTATTATGGATTTCATGAGGTCAATGTTGGTATAGTGCATCATTAGTAGTTGCTAAAATGACGTGTATACTGTAGTTATAGTTATATGTTGGTTATTTTATTATTAGAAATTAACCACAGTATTCAGATTTTAAGTGCGGGCATCCAAGGCCACTATATGTTATATAAAGAGTCGCGTAGAGTTAAAGCTGAGTTCAGTTTGGGGAATAGCAGTAATATAGTTGCAATATGTCGGTAGTTGTTGGTCCCGAGCCGAGTCGAGTGATCTGCCCCACTTGCCACCTGGAGGTGATCTCAAGCACGGAGGGAAAGTCCTCAACGAGAACACATCTGATAGCCTTACTACTTTGTGCCTTGGCGTAAGAAATACTCGATTTAAATGTTAATTACAGGGTATTAATTGTGTGTTTTAACTGTTGCAGTTGTTGGCCCTGTGCTGCATGTTTGTACTGCACGGATTGTGCACGAAATGTCGAGCACACTTGCCCCGAGTGCCACAATTATATTGGCACCTACGAGCGATAATTCATTAACTCGATCTCGACTGCACTGCTCAAAATAAATGGTCACTAAAATCAACAATATTCTTCATAAATATTTCATAATTATAAATGAATAATTTTAATAGAAAAGTACAACAATATGTGTTCTTAATAAAGGTTTAAAATGTAGTCTGTTGTCTCAAAATAACAAATCAATATTTTTAATTATCAATGTATATTTATTTTTAAAGGAACATTGGTGTTATGTACGGTATTTTCTGGCTTGTTTTCAGAAGTAAACACTTGCTGCTGAAATGTGACATATTTTTATTAATTGCACTTTCCTTAAATAATTAAATAAAACTTTATCTCATACTATAAACTGATTTATATAACTTTGGTTTTTTAAGCGGAAATCTGGCTAAGTGGACTTTTAATACCCGTTACTTAAAAAATAATTAAAAGGGTATATTGTTTTTGTTGAAATGTATGTGACAGGGAGAAGGAGCCATCTCTGACCCTATAAAGTATATATACTTTCTTGATCAGCATAAACAGCCGAGTCGATTTAGCAATATCCGTCTGTCCGTCTGTCTGTCTGTCCGTCTGTATGAACAAAAGGATCTCGGAAAATATAAGAGGTAGAGCAACCAAATTCGGCACACAGATTTCTATAGACCCCACACAGATCAAGTTTGTTTCAAATTTAAGTTACGCCCCCCGCAAATCGCGAAAAACCACCACACCCATAGTATTTAAGATAATACAGTTTTTAGGTAAAGATAACGTTGTCTATTAATATTATCTATAATTATAATTCTTATAATTATAATCTCACTTAACCGCAGCAAGATCGGACAAGTTTAAAGGGATTATTAGCTAATCAAAGTTATTAATAAAGTTTTAAATTCGATACAATCTCCTTAAATTATGCAGTAGTTTTCTTTATGTATCAATTTCTTTAAAGTTATATTATATATATTGAAAGAAGTAACGGGTATCCTATGGTCAGATTCTCGACTATAGCCTTTCCCTTCCAACTTTATTCTTTATTCTTTAAACCCTGAAACATGAATTAAAGCCACAAAATGACCTTTATATTAACACTCATATGTGTATATTGAGAATTGTGGTTCAGCATCTATGTATAATCAACTATATGTATATATAACGACAGGATCGGCTGAGCGGAATTTGCTTCTCAGTTCTGTGTTGGGTTGCAAAAAGAGAAGAACTCCATTTAAAAGACGGAAACTAAGTGGCAAGAGGAGCAAGAGTAAAGGAAAAGCAACAGTTGTGTATCAGCAATGGAATCCATAAAACGCATAAAACGTATCCGAAATTTACAATACCCTGTAGTAACAGATGCAGTTCGAATGCAACCGACGATGTCACCTCAGCTTTGGCGACGTTAGTTTATGGCATCCACTGATGATTAAACTTAATCGGAGTACAACTTAATTAATATTTACAGGGCAGAGGGATAATAACATCTTGGGTCCTAGGTCGGTCATAGCCACTTGTCACTCATGTGATACACGTCATCAGACCAAAGTGAAATATAAACACAGCAAAAAGACTCACTTAATGGCATTGGGCATTTGTCTATTGAGGTAAGTTAACAACTCATTTCTTTTCTTCTCTTCTCACTGCTTCTTTTCTTTTGCTGCAGTGTCTTCTTTAGCTTTTCCATTCCTAACTATGTGAATCTTGAGCCAGGAACCATAAATCATTTGTTGGCATTGATCATTTACATCGTAGGGTAAGTTAACAGCTGATCCAATTAGAAGATTCTTTTCTCTTCTCTTCATTTCACTTCTCTTCTCTTCTCTTCCCAAATTGCAGTGCCATCTGTAGCTGCTGCATTCCCTACTATATAAACCGCAGTGAAAGTGTCACACATTCCTGTCCCTCTTGTGGCGCCTTCATCGGCCTCTATATAAATTGAATACTAAACAAACCAATTAATTAACTATTTATGTTTTATACAAATCAAATTATAATGGAAATTTTTTAGTAAATCTAATAGCCATATGATACAGTATTTAACAGAGTTGGGTCCATAAGCATTATCATTACTTTTTTATTAGCATAAAAAAAAGTAGTGCTAATGAAATTTCATTTCACTAGCATTAAAAAAAGTAATTCTAATGAAAAATTATTTAATTCGCATTAAATTAAAAAATTTTAGGGCATTAAGTAATACCAATGAAAACCCATTTTAATTAGCATTGAAAATAATTTTTTTTTTTAAAAAAATGTAGAAAATAGTTTTTCCGAAAGTTTTTTTGACTTGTATGCAATATTTTTGTGCACTACTTTTTTCAATGCAAGTGAAATGAAATTTCATTAGCATTACTTTTTTTTAATGCTAGTGAAATTAAATTTCATTAGCACTACCTTTTTTAATGCTAGTGAATTGACGAATTTCATTAAATAAGTAGTTAATTAGGAACAACTCTGAATGGGATCTATGATGGGATCTATATTATAAATAAAGAATGTATAATATATAATTAATGGAATCTAGCACGTCTTCTTGAATGCATTATACATTTCTATATTTTAGAAGGAATATTTTTAAGAAGCCTCTATTTTCAAATAAAACAAACGCAGAGATGAGCAAGAACGCAGAATGCCCTTACGCAGAGAAAATCCTAAGCAAAGTGCGCAAAAATGAGCAAGACGGAACAACTGATCAAGAATGAACAAAATAACTTGAAAGGAACATGTTCACTTGATCACTTCACTGATCAACTCGTTTTTGTTTACTTACTCAAGAACAAAGTGAATGGCAATCAATAAGAAGTATTGCTTTGTGATAAATAAATTAAAATTAGCTTAATTAGCTGTACAAAAATTAGCTGTAGAGTGGCGCCAACGAGTCGCACAAGCACTTGAGCAACCCAACAAATACAAAGTACATAAAGGAAGGGCACAATGCATTAGAAGACCGGCTGTAAAGTTTGTATTGTTTCTTATACAGGGTGTCACAAACATGTTTATTATATAATTTGCAGTTCGAGAAAGTCTTTTCCAGAAAAGTAAATTATTGGCAACCAATAAACTGATAAATAACATTGCCTCCCCATTCCCCGTACACTCCCGATAACCAGTTTCTGTTCTAACCGAAGATATAAAACTTACCACCAAAGATGAAGACATGGCCAAAAAAAAGTAAAAATTTTTTTTAGCCTTCAAATCGATTGAACTATAAAAATTTTATCAAAAAGCTGGCTTCATTTACTTGTTGTTTTTTTTCCAGCAAATAGAGAAGATCTCCAGCCGATAATTAAGAGGCAACAACAATTACAACATCAGCAATGGGATCACGTCTTGGGCTCCAACAACAGAGTTGGAAGCGGTTATATGCGCGTCCCATTTTAGACATCGATCCAAGAGGCGGTAGCCGTGGTGGCTTCGGTGGCGGTGGTAGCTTTGGTGGCGGTGGTGGCTTTGGTGGCGGCGGTGGAGGAGGAGGAGTCGGAGTCCTTTGGCGCAGTAAGTTTCTGGAAACCGCTGAAGGCTTGCAAAGAAATATGCCAGTCCGTAGTCTCTCTGAGACTGTAAGAGGTAGATCAACCAAATTTGGCACACAGACTTCTGTAGACCTAAGTTTTCTTTTTGTAATTTTTGACACGACCACTTGCTCTCCTGCACGTTGCGGAAAACCATCAAAACCTTAAGACTTTTCGCTTTTTTTGGTAATTAACGTTATCTATTATAATTATCTATCATCCTACTTAATCGCAATCAAGATCAGTTAAACAGAACGGCTGAAATAGCATAATTAAAGCTTCTAAAGACAGGAACCGTAATCATTAAAAGTTTTTATTTTAAATCACGTTTTAATGATTATATAAGGATTTTTACGCTTTTCTTTACCAATAATCATTATTTTTTGATTAAAATAATAAATAAAAATCATTTATAATCATTATTTTTGACCAAAAAAATAAAACTTAAAAATAATGATCAAAACAAAAAAAAACACAAAAATAATGATTGTAAATGATTTTTAATTTTTTATCAAAATAAAACTCAATAATAGTTTATTGCATCTGTTAAGCTTCGTCGATATGATTACATATTCTCGATCTATGATTTAATATCCTTCATATGATACATCACATGTCCTTCAAGGACAAATATTAAGAATCATATAACTTGTTAAGTTTTATGTTGATCAAAATAAATAAAAATCATTTATAATCATTATTTTTGAGTTTTATTTTTTTTTCTTAAAATTAATGAATATAATTGTTTTGTTTTTCATAGAATATAATGATTATTGGTAAACAAAATCGTAAGTATTAGAATTTTTAAAAGCATGAGTGATTTTTGTAGTTAAATAAAGAAATTAATCATTATTTACAGTCCCTGATAAAGTCAGGGTCTCGACTATAGCCTTTCTGACTTTTTTTTATTCTTTCAACGCCTAAAAATTGACTATCATATTACAATGTATATACTCACAGATCGAATTGAAAATAACATCCTGGGTCCTAGGTCGGTCATAGCCACTTGTCACACATGTGATACACGTCATGAGACCAAAGTGAAATATATACACAGCACAAAGACTCACTTGATGGCATTGGGAATTTCTCTATTGGGGTGAGTTAACAAATCAGAGAATTGCAGTTATAATGATATTCTTCTCTTTTCACTTCCCCATTTATCTGATTTCAGTGGCATCTCTGGTTGTTTTATTCCCTACTTTGTAAATCATGAGCCCAGAACCACAACTTATTTGTTGGCCTTGATCATTTCCCTTGTGGGGTAAGTTAACTAATTCAATGAAATTAAACAAAATAATTAGAATCTTCTCTTCTCTTGTTGCAGTGGCATCTCTGGTTACATTCCCTACTACTTAAAGCCCAGTGAAAGTGTCATACATTCCTGTCCTGCCTGCCATGCCTTTATCGGCACCTTTAAGAACTGAAAACTGAACAAACCAAAGACTTTATCATAACATAATCCAAAATCAGCATTTTAAACAATTCAGGACATTCAGGCAATTTCTATTCAAAGCATTCTTTTAATAAGATTCCTTGTAAATCGACCTTAAAGTTACTTAATAACCATAAGATAAATGTTTTCTTATTTGAATCTTAACATTCAAGCAGTTCAAATAAAATACAGATAATAATAATAAAAATTAAATTGGAAAAGTTTAATTTAGTAAATTTAAATATTCAGTTACCAACATTATACATTCTTAAAGAGGTTAATACTTGCTTACATCTATTTTTTGTTATAAATAATTATTTTAAAGTTATTACAATTAAAACTATAACATTTTGCTTATATAAATGAGATAAAAAAAAACCATTAATTTATGTACTACGTGTAATTTTTATAATAATAATTATTTGGAACGTGATAAATCTGATTAACAGTATTCTGATGATTGCTACAACACAATACAAATATATTCAATGAACAAAAATAACGAAACTACAAAGTTGGAAACATTTAGAAATGCTGCTGCAACATGTTTACAATGTTGCTGAGCACGAACTCATAACAGGCTTATAAGCGGATAAATTACGAAGAATAATTAACGGATAGAATAAAAAGAATTATTAATTGAATTAGTTAAGAACATTCACATTGAATTACAGATCTTTTTCGGTAATGTACCGCAACATGACAGTTGGCAACATTGCTGTATCTGCTGACTTTGTGAGCGTTGGCAACATTGGGAAAGTTTTATCATCAAATGCTGCTGCAACATGGCTGTTAGCAACTTGGTTGCTTGCACACACAAAGCGAACAGAGTGTGAGTACGAATTCGAAGGTAGTTATCAACAGACCTGTGAGCGGATAAATTTAATATGGCAAAGAACTTGCAACACAATGCGAACGCCAGTGGCATACACTATCAGTATCAGCCTCAAGTTGGGGTATATACGACGACGCAGACGCAAATGTTGTCGCCACAGCCGCCGAGTTATGAGCAGGCAACAAATGTTGCACCAAATGTTGCAACACATGTGCACACATTACAGCCGGCAACACAGGTGATTGTCATACAGCGTAAGTGTCGAGAATATAACAGACTTAAATATATCAAATTAAACATATTTATTTATTTATTAACTTACTTTTATTTTTATATTTAAAATAATTTTTTTTAATAATAAAATACATTTTCAGAGCAACCTGCACCCGC
Organism: Drosophila phalerata; assembly: GCA_951394115.2. Taxonomy (NCBI): domain Eukaryota; kingdom Metazoa; phylum Arthropoda; class Insecta; order Diptera; family Drosophilidae; genus Drosophila; species Drosophila phalerata. The sequence continues at coordinate 2,379,329 of OY729850.1, forward strand.
TGTTGGTCCAGATCCTTGCTTCATCAGTTGTCCCCACTGTCAGGTGCAGAAGTTGACGCGTGTTGAATATGCACCAAGTACGAGAACTCACTGTATGGCCGCCTTGTTATGCATTGTGGGGTACGATCTCTTATCTCTTGTCTGTTATCAGTTCAACTCTAATCTCACAAATGTTATCTTATCTTTCCCATTGATGCTGCAAACTTGGCTAAAAAAAGGCTTTGGTGTTTCGCCTGTTTGCCCTACTGTGCCACAAGCTGCATGACTGCGAATCATTTCTGTGGCAATTGCAACAAATTCGTGGGTGTTTATAACAGCGATTAACGCTCAGCGCAATAAACATAAATAAATTACCAAAATAACCTGCAAACATATCTTTAAATTTGTTGAGAGACAAAGTGATATAAATATTTTGTTAGTAAAAAAATAAAAGAATACAAATTTTTAATACAAAATAAATAAATTTAAAGGCACAACTAATAAGGAAACCCATCTATGATCATAATGCTACTCCGCATGAAAATCGGTTGAGTTTTAAAAAAGTTATGAGAGATGAAAGTTTTTGAAAATATATCAAAATTGGCTAAAAATCTAAAAAATATTAAATTTTCTAAATGATAAAAATTTAAATGCAGAATCAATTAAGACTCTGAATTATGAATAAAATGGTATTCAGCTTGAAAATCGGTCAATTTTTTACGAAGTTATGTGACGTCAAAGTTTTTGAAAAAATGTCAAGGGGTATGTATGGAAAATTGGCTAAGAATCGAAAAAATAGCAAATATTCTAAATGATAAAACTTTAAATGCAGAATCAATTTTGAGGCCAAATCATGAACAAAATGATATTCCGTTAGTAAATCGGTTGAGTTAGGCTAAAATTATGGCAGTTTGAAGTTGATCAGACGTAGGTTCAAGCAACATTGCAAGTCAAAATTTTTCACCAATTTCCCATGATTTTATAAATATGAAAGATCCCAAAATCTATTTTTAAGCGTTGTTTTATACTAACTACGATATAAGGAACTGGTTAAAATTGGAAACGTGAGATTTAAAATTTTCAATTTGAAAAATTTAAAAGAGAGAACCTTACCATAAAAATCGAAATCGAGATCTACAGGGAATTAGTTTATAGGCCTATCAAATTTTTTCTTTTACTTAAAAAGGGATCATTTTTTGAACATTTTTAACATTGAAAGTTGCTTTTTTTTTTTGTTAAAAAGTTGACAACACTGTTATAAAAAAAGCATATAAACTTTGTAGTGGAAAGAGGTTATTACTTGTTAGATATGGACATGTATTGACCGTAAGGTAAACAAATAATCACACAATCAGCTGAAAAGCTTTCAGCAATCAGCATTGGGAGAAAGAGGAAGAGGGAGGAAGGGAGAGGAAACAGAAACCTACCACAAAGCTTGCTGCGTAAACGGCTTTTATTGATAAGAAAGAATTGGGTGCGTTCTCTGTTTTCGTAGTATCTGTTAGTTTTTCGTGCTTTTCTTGGCCATTTCAAGTGCAGAACTCGTCATAGCAGACAGTCATAATCAGATAATGGAACCCGTATACCCAAAGACCCCATTGGAACAGCCCAGGGAGTTGGCCGGACAGGTGCACGAGTTGCCGGAGCAACAGCACTTGTTGCATGCAACACCAGCACCTCCCAGTTATGATCAGGCCACCTCAATTTCCGCACAGACAACGGGACCGGGAGCAACGGAAATTCCCGCTGTGACAACGGGACCGGGAACGGGTACGGCACAACACACGGTGATTATTGTGCCGGGCACACCCTACGGCCCTGAACCCCAGGATATACAGTGTCCATATTGTCATAATTATGCACGCACTCGTGTCATGTATAAACCCAATTCACGGACACATCTAATTGCACTGCTGCTCTGCCTTTTTCAGTGAGTAATCAACAGTGTTGTCAGCATACTTACACTTATAAAAAAAAAAGCTAGATTTGAAAAGTTTGAGAATTTAAGAAAGCAAAAAATAACCTTTGCCCAAATGCCAAAATCAAAATTTGTGGATTTAAAGGTATTTTTGATTAAATCTAAAAAAGCTAGATTTCAAGAAATTAAAATTGCACTGCTGCTCTGCCTTTTTCAGTGAGTAATCAACAGTGTTGTCAGCATACTTACACTTATAAAATAAAGCTAGATTTGAAAAATTTGAGAATTCAAGAAAGCCATAAATCACCTTTGCGTAAATTCTAAAAAAGAATTTGTTGATTTGATTGATGATATTTTTTATTTAAATCTAAAAAAGCTAGATTTCAAGAAATTGAAATTTCACTGCTGCTCTGCCCTTTTCAGTGAGTAATCAACAGTTTTGTCACCATTTTTTACACATACCAAAAAAAAGCTAGATTTGAAAAAAAAATATTTTGAAAATTTTGAGAATTCAAGAAAGCAAAAAAACAACCTTTCCCCAAATGTTAAAAACAAAATTTATAGGTACTTTTATCTATATCTAAAATAGCTAGATTTCAAGAAATTAAAATTGCACTGTTGCTCTGCCTTTTTCAGTGAGTAATCAACAGTGTTGTCAGCATTTTTTACACTTACAAAAAAAAAGATAGATTTATAAAAACTTAAAAAAAAAACTAAAAAATAATCAAAATTTTGAAAAAATATAGATACCAAAACTCAGCTTAAACGTACCAAAAAAATATATAAGAAAGTCGTGCTTTTATAGTTTTTTTTTAATTTTTGCCAGACTTCAAGAAATAAATAAAATAAAATCTAAACAAAAGCTAGATCTAGCTAAGCTGAGAACACTGTTTATCAATTTATTACTGATAGTGATAATAATACTGATATCTTTTTTATTTTTGTAGACTCTACTGCTGTGTCTGTCTGCCCTACTGCATTTCCAGTTGCATGAATACCAATCATTACTGTGGCATGTGTGATCGTTACCTGGGCACATATGCCCGCAGATAAAGTCGCAGATAAATCCGCAGATAAAGTCGCATATCGGGACTACCAAAGGAAGTACGTTTATCTGACGGAGAATGAAATACAAAATAATTGTAGATAGATATACAAAAATGCTGTTTATGACAAAAATACAGTGAAACCTGGCTATAGTAATATAAAATCAAAATATTTTATAGAAACTTTATAACATACATCTGCAGACAATTTCTTTAATTCATGTAAAATCATTCATTTACTTATTTTTCATTTACTTTAACGTCAACTGAAAACTGTATTATTTTTTTTATTTTTTATTAAAAAAAGTTTATAATTCAATATTCAAATCATAAAAAATGTTGTATTTTTATTAAAAAGTCAAAAAGATTTTATGGATTTTGATTTTTCTTTTTTTATTTATTAATATATTAATAATACATTTATTGACGACTTATTTAAAGTGTCAAATATTTATTTTTGTAGTTTTTTGTTGAGGTTATTGAAAAAATATTTTAAAATATTGATGTAAGATAATTCAACAATAAAATAAATGAACAACTTTCTAAGAAAAATGTTTTTTAAATTTTTAATTTTTTTTAGCATTTCAGTTTTAATAGTAAATTTTATTTTTTACAATTTTATGTTTAATATTCAAATTCAATTGACATTAAATTTATAAATACATACGCAAATGGTAAAATTTTGTTTACATAAAATTTGGTTTTTTTACTATAGCCAAGTTCCACTGTACATATCTGCTGTAAACTTTGCTGTCTATATAGAGAGAGTTTAAGCGTTTGTATACCTTAGATAAATTGTTCAAATACATTGTACTTGGTAAATATCAAAATTTCGTGTTTCTGGCCAGTTTTGCAATTACCGCAAAAGATTACCAAAGTTTTTAGGCGAGCTTTTAAGCTCTCTCTCTCTCTCTCTCACTCTTATTTGCTCTCTCTCTCTCTCAAACTGACAGCTCATTTGGTTATTCGGTGTAGAACTCGACTTTAGTCGCGTGTTGAAAGTGAAACGTGACAGACGACGACGGAGAGAGTGTATAAAAAGAGACAGATATATATTTATATATATATAGAGAGAGATAGAGAGATAATTGAGCCACTGCAGCAGCTTAAAGCCACTTGCGAATTAGCCAAGCAAACAAAGCTCTTTGCTTTTTGTTTGTAATTTGTATATAGACCCTGATTCATACTGAACTACGTACTTTGGAGCTATGGATCAGAAGCGTGCCATGCTTTATCCCCCGGTGGATTTACAAATGCCCAGTGCTCCATTGCCGACCCCGTTAATCAGAGAGGAACCTGCAACCGGATTAACTCGACCCATTGAGGCACCGCCATCATATGATGTGGCAATCGCAGCTCAGCAACAAATCACACCTGACACTGCTCCCTCTCCTCCCGCTCCAGTGATCATTGTGAATGCACAACCGTTACCAATACAACAACAACAACAACAGCAACAACAACAACAACAACATCCACAACTTGAACCGACAATTGTGTCAGCAGGTAAGCTGATTTATTTCTACACCGCAAATATTTGGTAATACTTTTCATGCAGCTCCGTCCAATTTGGGCCCAAATCCCTGCCGTGTTCTGTGTCCGGCGTGTGGCGTCCAGAAAACAACGCGAATGACGCACACGCCAAATGCACGAACTCACCTCGCTGCAGCCCTCATCTGTCTAGTGGGGTAAGTGGAAATACCAAGGCTGCAATCCTCCGAAATTTTGTTAAAGGTTCGGTTCGGCAGTTCGAGCCATAGAGCAAGACATCGGTTCGGTTCGCGAATTGGTTTATATACCCCTTGATTCAATTTCATCCAAAAAATGTGTTTATTGTTATATAGAAAATAATTTGAAAATCAGGGAATAAAACAGAAACAAATATCGGTTTCGGTACGTTCCGAAACAAGTGTTTGGTAACAAAAAAATTTATTTCGGTTACGGTTTCGAGTCTGGTACTCAAAATGAAACGGTTAATTTCGGTTAACTGTTTCGGTACCGGTTCCGGTATTATTCCCTGATTAAAATATTGGATAAAGTCAATCATTAGCTTAATCCGAAATAAAAAATCTATTTTATTCCTATATTTCTAAAAGAATTATGAACTAGAATTTGCCAATTGGAAAGAAATTTTAATATTGAAATATAATAAATACTAAAAATTATTAAATATATAAAATATTCAAAAACAAAAGAATGCTTTCTTAAAAGTCGCTTGATTTTTTAACTTTTGAATAAGTAACAAAAATACTCTAAACATAAAAGAATCCCGTATAAAACCTGTATGACCTGTTGAAAACCCGCATATTTAAAAACATATAAATTTAAACAAGTATGTACTATATATATACGTCAGTCAGTCAGGACAAAGAGTTTTATTTATGTATATAGATATAAATAAGTGATGTCCAAAAGTTGGATAAAGTAGACTATAAAATACATTTGCGGAGATGGGAAAAATTATTTTTAAGCCTATTTTGGACACCACTGATATAAATATTTTAAATTTAATAATTATTATTGCTATTTTCAGATGGTGTTTCTGTGCCTGCTTTGTGCCGTACTGCATGAACAGTTGCCGCACTGGAAATCATTACTGCCGCAAGTGCAACACCTTTCTGGGTGTTTACAATCCACAGGGTATTAAATGAGATACACACACAGATGAGCATGAGATTAAACTAAGATTAGATAAGCTAAGTTTAAACTGTTGACATAAGCAACTGCAGATCGCAACAGCTGTTTATTGTTGGAATTATATACATATTTGTTTAAGTCTGTCTATTATAAATAACTAAATACACACATACATATACATACATACATACATTTAAAAAAGCAAACAAGTTATTCTCTTGGCGGCCTTTGCACTCCATTTTGGCTTATTGCGTAGGCACAATGCGGCAGCTAGAGTGAGAGGGTTATTAGCCAAAAGCATTCAAGCCAGCAGTGTGATGAAGAGCAGACACAAAAAAAAAACAAAAAAAAACTTAATCACTGTACTTAAAAGCGCGCATTTTTGCACAGCTGATTTTATACTGTAGTAGCAGTGCTGCCAACTTGTTTTCATAGACATGTCGCTATGAAAAACAGGTTGGCAGACTTGGCTCGCCGATGTAAGCAGCCCATTTTCATATTGTGATCAATTTCCAGAAAGTATCAAAATTTACTATTTCTATTTTATTAATGCCAGCATTTTTTTTTAGATGTTTGCAGAATTTATTTGAGTTATTAGATTAAGTTACACTTCTTCTTCTCCTGAGGCACAACAAACTGACAACATTAATAAAATAAAATCAGCTATATTTTATCTAAATTTTGAACTAAAAATTGGCATTAAATTGCTACATTTTTGCGAAGTATTTGCTACAAACTACAACAATTTAAAATGCGCGCTGTGTTTAATCGTTTTATTAAACATGTGGCAGCTGTGTGCAACTTGTTAGCGGTGCCAGATGTGCAAAATTGGCGCTTTGCAGCACTGCTTGGCGTAAATGATATATCGAAACTTAGAATCGCCCGACCGCCACAATCAGTGCTGAAACAGATCTGGCAGAGCTGCGCTGCAATTTGTTGATATTTATAAAGTTTTACAATAAAATCATTAAATAAACAACTGCGAAATGTTTGAGAAGAAGAAGCAGGCGGAGCACAAACCCCGTGATGATGGCGTTGAGCTGGAGAATCAATTTATAATGCGTTTCCCCAAAGTAGGCACTGACACTGTTGCTGTTTACACTTGGAGAAAAAGCATGTTTAATTCAATTTCCCTCTTTTATTTTGTTTTTAGCACCTTGCAACTGTGGTGCAAGAATCCATACAAGCTGGCAATATAAAGGATAGATTAAATATACAACTGGATCAGGATTTGCGTTATGGCGAAGTGAGATTGGATGATCAATTGCTATATGCGAGAATTGTCGATTTACCCACTGTGGTGGAGAGTTATAAAACTATCGATAACAAGAGTTTCTACAAATCGGCGGATATATGTCAGATCCTGATATGCAAGGAGGAGCCGGAGGATGAGACGGAGAAGGAGTCACCGAACAAGAACAAGAAGAAGGATCCCAACAAGGTGGACAAGAAGTATTTGTGGCCACATGGAATAACGCCACCCTGTAAAAATGTACGCAAGCGAAGATTTCGCAAGACACTGAAAAAAAAGAATGTGGAGACGCCGGAAATTGAGAAGGAAGTGAAGCATCTGCTGCGCATTGACAACGAAGCGGTGCGTGTGGAATACGAGATCATCAACGAGGAGGAGGATAAACCCCACGATGAGTTGGATCAATCAGATACAAAGCCATATAATGAAGCTGATGATGATCTGCCTGATGATGCAATGCATCCAAGTGATAAGTTGCATAATGAGAGCAATTCACAGCGGGAGATTAATGTGGAATCCGATGACGATGAGACGAGCAACTTTGAGACACATCGTGCGCCCAATATGGGCGTGGCAGCCCACGATATATTCGGCGAGGAGGTGAGCACAACGGATGACGAGGATGAGCCGGCAATGCAGGGCAATCAATCACGAGGACAGCAGCGTCACGAGCTGGAGGAATCCTCACGTCTCTCCGCCGATGATTCACGCATGTCGGACTTCTTTGGCTCTGGAGTTAATCCCAGTGGCAGTGGCATCAAGATGGAGCACAATGAGTTCACCAAATCCATGTTTGGACGGGATCAGCGAGAGACGAGCAGTCCCAAGCTCAGTGCAGCCGGTTCCAGCTCAAATCTGGCTGCTCCCAGTGGATTCTATGATCACTCCAAGCGGGAGGAGTTTGAGCAACTGGAGTTTATGGATGAGCCACAACCGCAGTACACACCGCAACAGATTCACGAGAAGATCAGTCAACTCACCAGACAAATCAGTGATCTGAAGGCTCAACAATCTCAGAAATCCACGGAAATTGCCTCGATTCAGAATGCGACACTCAAACAGCGAATGCAGGAGACACTCGATAATCTCTACACTCAGGTTATCGAACGCGAATTGGAGCTGAAGGATTTCGAAAACATGCTCGAGCAGTAATAGTGGCATAACTCAAAAATATAAATAAATTGGCCTTAATTAGGTCGACACGTGTATATAAGACATAATTTACATATAAAAAAATGAATAAATGAATAATACGAATAAAAAAATAGATTTTATTATATACAAAACAATGGTTTTTCAAATTTCAAAATTCATAAACGTAATTAATCAAATATTTATCGATATGCAAATAAAAACTGCAAGCGATGTTTTACTGATCGATATATGCTGGTGTGCAGTCTGCCGATATATCGATAGGCAACCACTGTTGCTAACTTTTTAGAGAAATAAATAGCTATTTCTGGCTAGAAAACTTTCGAAAAATAGCGGAAAACAAATAGACATCAAATTTACAATTTGATTAAAATGTTACAAGCTGCCAGATCGGGAAACTTTGAAGGGTGGCAACCTTTGCACCTGGTGGCAGTCGTTTTCACACCAGTGCTGGCAAGCATATTGCGGGAATAATAGCTGTTTCTGTCTAGAACCATTTACATTTTTTATTGTGGGCCATTTTATCAACAATATTATTAGCAACACTTCACTGCATATATATTTAAAATAGTCAGATTTGCAGCTAATAGCAATTTTGAAATGTTTCTTGCAAACGAATGGTAAAAATAGCCAGATGTAGCTATAAAGCAGCCAAGTTGGCAACAGTGTCAGCAACATTTTGTGTTTATTCTCGCGTCACAATACGGCAACTCTGCAACAATTTTCTATTTGGCCAGAAAGAAATTGCATAGGGTTTTCACAATAAATACGCTGTTATTTTATTGCCAAATTGCAATTTAATGGAGTGATAAACGTTAAAGTTAAAAGATAAACGCTGCAGTCAACGTTGCGAGGCAGAGAGCAGCAGAACAACAACAGTAGCAGCAGCAGCGCAGCAGCAGAGCCAACAGCAGCAGCAGCAGCAACAAAAACAATTGCAAAAAAAAAAAGTATACGGCCAGCTGCATTTGACATCTAATTGTATTTGTTTTTTATTTTGCGCTGAGCCGCTTTATTGTATTATGGACAAGAAATCATCGCCGGTGCGACGACAAAAGCGCCAAGCGAAAGTAATTGAGGAGAATTTCTGGGACTGCAGTGTCTGCACGTACAGGAACTCGGCGGAGGCGTTCAAGTGTCGCATGTGTGACGTGAGAAAAGGTGAGTGACCTCGATATTTCGATTTCCCTTTGATTGCGATTGTGACGGAGACGTAGACTGTGACTGCGACGGCGACTGAAACAGCGACAGCGACTGCGACGTCAGCGTCACATATGAATTGCGTTGAAGGACAAACGCAAATGAATCGACACACTGAGTAATTTACTCATACTCAATTACTCATTTAATTTAGTCACTCACACACACACGCCCGCACACATACAGGCGTGTTTCTCTCACAAACCAAAGCGCAATGCAAAAACAATTGTCGGTGTTACTCAAACCGAATTTGTTCTTATCAATTTCGAAAATATTTGTTGACACTTGTGATAAGGTTTAGAAACTGAAATTGAATGCATTTATTTATTGCATAGAAATATCAAGCATTATAAAATCTGAAAATTATAATTCTTATATTCAATTTATTTTTAAATTGTATAGTAAAACATTAAAACATTTTTTTTATAGGAAAAAATATACAAAATTTAGAAATTATGTGGAAATTTTGAAATTTAAAGAACACAATTTTAACGACTCCGAAAATTAGTCCGAAAAACTAATCTTAACATCTGAATTATCATAAGAATTTGTACAAAATTTTGCAAAACATTTATTTAAAAATTTAAATTTCAAAATACATTTTTTGCAACTCCGAAAACTAGTCCGAAAAATTAACTTTGACTTCAGAATTGTCACACAAATCTCTAGAAAATTGTGAAACATACTTGAATAGTTGTGATAAGATTTCAAAATATTTTTACCTTATTAAATTTATTATTATTCATACTAAAGTTGAATAAAATATAAAAAATGTCAGAAAAATTTGAAATTCATTTATTTATAGTATAAAATAATTCAAAAATAAATAGTTTCATAGGATTCAAAATATATTGATAGCAGTCGATAATTATGTAACACCGAAAATTAGTCCGAAAAATGAAATGTGACATCTGAATGTTTAGAAAAATGTCTCGTAAATAAAATTCATATTAAAATTGTAAGAAAGAAAGAATCATTCGAATTTTATTAAGCTAAAAAAAAAAGTTTTTTTGAAACAAAAAAGCAAACATTAACATCTGTGAATAATTTAGTAAGTCCGAAAACTTGTCCGAAAAATAAAATCTTCAACAACTTGGTTGTTATTTAGAGATTTTTATAGATTTGTGGAACACACTACATCACTTATTATATTATATCTAGTGATGTAAGTCTCTCTCATTCTCTATCTTTGTATTTGTCAGGTACATCGACGCGCAAGCCGCGTTTGAATTCGGCGCTAGTCGCTCAGCAGGCGGCGACGCTTCCCGGCGCCAGTGGCAACATGCCGAACGGGAAGCCGGCGTCCAGTTCGCGTCATGGGAGCGGACACGACAGACAGCGGCACAAACGTTATCCGGCGCGTTTGAAGAACGTGGATCGCTCGACGGCGCAGACACGTGAAGTGACTGTGAACTCGGTCACGGTTTTCATCACAGAATACAAGGCGAAGCCGGTGAGCAGCCGACGGGAGTCCAGCGAGCAGAGCTTCAGCGAGAGCAACGATAGTCGGAGTTAGGTCTAATATTAACTATATATAACTATATATATACATTAAGCGGGCAAAATTTGTGTTCTCAATTGATACATATATATAAATATATATATATAGATATTACTTATTCTCAGCAAACGCCCAAGTCCTAAAAATAATAATTCCTTCCCCTCTCCAAACAAAATCCAATGTCGTCTAAGTGTACAACTAAAAATTGTAAATTCTAATATTTAGGCCTAAGTACAATTGTAAATCTAAATAGCCTGTTTTTAAGTTTAGCAAGTATTAAGCGATATTCACGTTCCACAGCATTAATGAGTTGATTTCCAATGTAACAGAAGAATTCTTCCAGCAAACAGAAGATTGCTGATTTTCTAACTGCATTTATAAAAAAAAAAATGCTGTGGATCTGCAAAAACCAACAATTTCGAATGTGAAATCGATTATATTGTATATATATTATATATTTTCAAAAAAATAATTACTCTGTCGTATTGTAATATTTGATTCCTAATTTATTGAATTGTAAGCGCAATTGTAAACTTACATGTTATATGCACGTCTATTGTTTATAAGTGTCAAATTAAAGTATAATTTGTAAAATTGCAAGCAAATGTTCAATGTTCACATTTAGCTCATTTAATGAGCAGACTTATTGACGGCGCTGTTTTATGTTTATATCTATGCAAACAGATCCAATACGATCCATTAAGATCAGATTACCAAGTTCAAGTGTGTTTAACCAACTTCCCCATTAAATGGTTTGTGTTTCTTTATTTTTTTTTTTCTGTAATTGTTAATTGATATATTTATTGGTAAAGTACTAACTTGGTTTCTTTGATTTTTGCCTAGTTAATTGCTGCATGACAACGAATTAAAGCGCACGCATGTGAATAATAAAACATAGTAAATTTGCTAATTTAATTAATTTTGTATACAAAGACTGATTAAGCAAATACCACAACAAAAGCAGAACCGATAGACGATTTTTAAACAATATACAGCATGTTAAATAATTGTTTTGACAAAGCTAAAAAATCTTAAATTTTATTTAGAAAAGAAAAAGGTTATATTTTTTTAATTTCTTTTTTTGTTAATAAAAAAAAAGTTAAGAACTAAATTAATCATTTTTAAGTTTCTTTTTTGTTTTCTTTTTTTTTTTTAGTTGATTACGGCTTTAAGGAACAAGTTAAATAAGTAAATTAAGAGTTACATTGTTCTTAAATATTTTAAAAAATTAAAAAAAAACCGAAAATTTGAATTGAAGACTTTGTCAAAACAATTTTGAAGACATACTATATCCGTTTTGTCCCGATAAATAAACAATAACAAAGTCAGGCCCAACAATAGTTACAATTTTATACTTAGCAGAGCTTTAAAGCTTTGTCTTATCCACACATACACTCACACATAAATCTGTGTGTGTGTATTTAGATGAATCAAAAGATTTTGATATACTTTTTTGTAGTACAGAGATAAATGAATTAGATATGCATGTAAAATTTATAAAAGGATTTCTTTCAGTCAGTCCTTAAGTTGCTAAAAGCTTTCGCACACACACACAAAAGCTCATTCAAAACTGCCGGACTGAGTAACGTAGTCAAAAAACAACAACAACTTCCAAATAAACTAAAAAATTAACAGAAAATGGCAGCTTACAATTTTTGAAATAAGTATTTAAAGTTCATAGTTTATATACTTAGCAAAAAAAAAAAACAATATACAAAAGTGCATAAATCAATTATAGTAACAAAACAAAAATTAATTAAAAGCACACACACACGAAATTATAAAAATAAAATAACAAATAATTCAAATTGTGTAAAGCATAAAGTTTTAAATAAAATTTCCAAAATTCAACTTTAGAAAAAAGTGTCTTTAAAATAAAAAAAAAAACCATTGCTATCGTAGTCGGTATCTTCTTTGCCTCCCATCTTTTCCTGCTGCTTACGCGTGTGGCATGTGGCAAGGTCTGGGCCGGCACAGTTGTGCCACATCGCCAGCTCCATCTCTACAGCTCTACACTCTCCACATCTCCACAGAGCTACGCCTTTGGCAGCTGCCTCAACTTTCGCACGCTTCGCAAATAAATTACAAATTGTTTCGTTCCAGCAACATCGCTACTACTTGCCAGTGTTGTCCATTTAGCCTTTTTCCAGTTAGATCTAACCATTTTAAAACTACTACAGTCGCAAAAAATTAAATTCAACCCTCATTTTTATAAATTCTAAAATAGTTTAAAAACAATTAAATAAAATCTCTTGACATGAAAATTAAATAATTAGGAATTATCCCATTCCTATTCAAAAAATATATTAAAAAAAATGGAATTATTGAATTTTATATAGTTTCTGACTAGTCTACCATTAAATGTGTAAGACTTTTGGTCCTCACTGAATGGTTTAATGACTTATCGTTGTGAAACCCTAAATGGTAAGAGCAAGAAGGCTTTAAATTTCAGAATTTATATAGAAAAAGCCTAAGCAAATTTTTAAGTCATAACTAAAATTTTTGCGACCTTTCATATTTAAATCTAATATTTAGTTTGATTTTAAGTGAAAATAATATATTTAATTAATTATATGCCTTTAAAATTTTAAACTAAAAAAACAGACAATTTAAGCGGTTGGTAATTTTTTGAAGTTTATTAATTTTTTAAATTTTTACATAAGTTTTTATGTTTTAATTCAAATGTAAATATGATTCTTGAGCTCGAGTTTAACGCATTTGCAGTTCGAATTTTCCAAAACGCCGTCTTATCTCACGTTGAATTTATCTGAGGCAATTTGTGTCAAAATTTCAATATTGTACGTATAACGGTTTGGCCTGTACAATGCTTATTTAGTCAAAATACACCGAGTTATGTCCGATTTACGAAAGTTTTGGCCATTGTGCGCGTCTTTTAAAAATATACCACATTCTATATATTTAAAAAAATGTTATCCTTTTTTTCAGAGTTTTTCTGTTAGAATTGTCGTTTTTTTGCGACATCACTGCTGCTTACTGCCACCACACCACCCCTCTCTGCACCCCCTTGTAACAACCCCGCATTCTACAGCTGCTTGCCCCAACAATTCGTTTCAGTCGACGCTGACATTCGAAAATTTTCGTTCGCTTTTCTCTAAAATGTTAAAATTCACAAGTCCTCCATGGCGTTGTGTCTGTCTCTCTGTCTATTGCTGACTTGCCTCAGGGTGGCATGTGTATATATATAGGTGTGGGGAGGAGTGATGAGGGGGGGGGGGGGGTGTGGCAAGTCCTGTTGCCGGCTAGCACAACTTGCGTTATCAGCGACGCTCGGTGCGCTTATCTTTTTCATGTACGTTGTACGTTCTATTCGTTGCTTTCCTTTCCTTTCCTTGCCATTCCTTTCCCTTCGTTTCGTTCATTTGTGCGTCCTTCCCCTCCCCTCCTTTTTGCTGCCATCTTATCCGTTTGTTTGTCCGTGCTTCCGACTCGTCTGTGCGACCGTCCGCACATCCTGCTCCACCCCCAAAAAACTGTCTCCCCGTCTCCCTTGCTCCTCCATTTGTTGCCTTTGTTACACTTGCCGCTCCCTCTACACACATGTGTGTGTGTGCGTGTGTGTGTGTGTCTGTATTTGTGTCGTAGTCAGCAACAAAAATGTGCAGCATTTGGAAAATGCTAGAGAGTATCTACTTTTGCCTGCTGGACTGCTTTAAAGTTGTACATTACGCATACGCCGCATTGGCCGCCTGTCCATTGCTCATTTGCTAGAAGGAAAGAAACCCAATGCGATCGTCAAATCTGCACACTTTAGTTTACTTTTCTTTCTTTTTAGTGTGCAAAAGTTAGAGTAGAGGATAAGAGGGGAATAAGTTGCATTTTTAAGCCCCGGCAGCAACTTTATTTATTTATTTAACGTCAACTAACGTCACAAAAAAACTAATTTTATATTGAAAATAATCCTAAGATATGCTCTTCATAATTTTATCAACAAAGTAAAATGGTCATTTTTTAATTATTAGCAAAATATTTTAAATTTATAGAAGAGTAAATATAAAATTATTTTCGTTTTAAATCAATCTAAAAATAAGGTTAAAATTCCGTTGAGAATTTAGGTTTTATTACTATACCAATTTTAGTTAGGTTTTAAAAAATTAAGCTAATTATTTTACTTAAAATATTATATTGCTAATTATAATTTAAATTATGTAATAGTTTAAATAAATATTCATATGTTAACAAAAAGTAACACTTTTTATTTCTTTAACGTCAACTAAACATTTTTAAAATAAACCTAAAAGATGTCATTCAAAATTTAATTTTGAAAAGTAAAATATTCATATTTTATTATTAAAGGATTAAAGAGTATATAACTAATTATTTTCATTTAAAATCGAACATAAATGACATAAAAATTTAAATAGTTAGGGATTAAAATGAAAAAAAAAGAAACTTAACTAATAAACTTAACATTAAAATTTTTTAAATAAAATGTAAGCAAAGGTATAATAAATATTCAACGGATAACAATATAACAATTAACAAAAACCATTTTTTTACATTTATAATCAAATTAAAAAATATTATATTAAGTAAAGAAAAATTTTAAATTAAATTAAATTGCAAATAAAAACAAGTGGGAAAGGCTATAGTCGAGACCCCGACCATAGGATACCCGTTACTTATTTCAATACATTAGCGATTCAATCATAATGTCATATTTGCGTTGCCAGAATTACTTGAGAATTTGAAGCATTCTAATAAGGTTTAAAAATACAAAAACTATTGCATACTCTAGGGGGAACCTGTTGATTTAACAACTTAGACACGCAATAACTGCTGTTCTACTTGTCCGATCTTGTTGCGATTCAGTGGGATAATAGATAATAATAACAGATATCGGTTATTAATAAAAAATACGTATTATATAAAAAATTGTGGGTGAGGTGGTTTTTCGCGATTTGCGGGGGCGGAGGGGGGCGTGGCTTAAATTTGAAACAAACTTGATCTGCGTGAGGTATATAGAAATCTGTGTACCAAATTTGGTTACTTTATCTCTTATAGACTCTGAGATTCCTTTGTTCATACAGACGAACAGTCGGTTTTTCGCTATTTGCGGGGGCGGAGGGGGGCGTGGCTTAAATTTGAAACAAACTTGAGCTGCGTGGGGTATATAGAAATCTTTTAGTGAAAGTTTGGTAGCTTTATCTCTTATGGTCTCTGAGATCCTTTTGTTCATACAGACGGACAGACGGACAGACGGACAGACGGACAGACGGACATGGCTATATCGACTCGGCTGTTGATGCTGATCAAGAATATATATACTTTATGTGGTCGGAGATGCCTCCTTCTGCCTGTTACGCACATTCCAACGAACACAATATACCCTTATACTTATTTTTTATAAGTAACGGGTATAATAATATGAATTATATTTGATTTAAAATGCTAATAGGTACAAATAACATACAAAAAATTACAATAAAAAAAGCAGTCAACATATATACAATTTAGTACTTATAATATATATAACAATTACGTTTTTTAAATGGCAAAAGCTAACAAATTACATTGAGTATAATATAAAATTTTATAAAAAAAAAATATTTAAGTTAAAATATGCTCTCGGCTTACAAATTATATTTATAATAATATAATATTAAATAGATAAGTTTAAGGTCAATTAAAAGCCGAGACAAAAATATTATTTAACACTTCAATTGAATGATTGCAAATTAAAATTGTGCAAAAATCCTTAAGAAAAAATAAATAAAATTGTTGTGTTCTTCAGCGCTCTATCTCTCTCTCTCTCTCTCTCTCTCTCTCTCTCTCTCTCTGTCTATCTCTGTTGCGCTCTCGCTCACTTTAAGCTGGAGTTTTAAAGTTTAGCGCGTTTTCGGCATTATCCGTTTTAATTACATTAAAAGTTTTTGGCATTAAATAAATTGAAGCCGAATGCCGAGTGAACTTATGTCACTTTGATCCCAGTTTACAGAGACACAAGTAACTTTTGCTGTTCATGCGAGAATACGGCAAGACAATGGGAGACAGGACATCAAGAAGAGAGAAAGGGGAATCGAATGGAGTTGGGGTAGCTACCCTTCCACTTTTTTGTATCCCCCCCTTTTGCTGCTCAGTGAATCGCGTGTAATCAAGTTTAGTGTTTAAGGCTTTAAATTGAAATTCCAGCATTAGGGCTAGGAATGCGAGAGCACTACAAATTTAGGGGTTGGGCAATGTACCCCCCAAAAAAAAGGGTTGAGAATTCGAGTTTGAGAGCTGCCTCGCTTATCTACACATAATGTTGCACGTCGCGCGTTGCTGCAACAAATGAGCAACAAATTTGCAATCATTCAGCGCCATAAATCAATTATCTATATAGGACAGCTATATAAGGGATTGAGGGGTATTTAAAAACAGAGTTATTTACAAAAAATTGACCTTTAATATATTAAAATTTATTTAACTATTCTGAATAAAATTCAATAGTATTGTATAAATCCCATTTTCTTGATTATACACTATTTCATTCACTTTTGATCATTTTTTAAATATAAATATTGTACTTGTAGACAAGCTACAATCGGTTCAGTATTTTAAATTAAATATGTTAAATATTTGTCTTCATATTTGCTTTTTTAAATCTTTGTTTCGAAAAATAAAATAAAATAAAATAGGAATTAAATTATAAAAATAATATTGAAATTTTTCAAAAAATATTGACAACTATAAATTATATATGGAATTTTGAAATCTCTTATTCAATCTGATTTAACTATAATCATATTAAATTTGAGATTAAAGCAACTTTTAAATGACATCAAAGTTTACTTTATTTTATTTAAACGCTTTTTGTATTTACAACTAATATTGTTAAATAAAATATGACTATATTTATTTGTACTAGGGCTTTTCTTTTTATAATGTGAGTTTTTTTTTAGTTGGGTAATTGTTTTTTGTTCTAATTAAATCATTATCGACACGAGCAATATTCAAAACAATGCGCATTTTGGAACTGCCTCAAAGCGTTGCAATGTTGCCAATCAATGCCCCAACCCCCCTCCCCTCTCATTTCACCCCCCCACCCCATGGCGAACTTCTTGAGCTGCGCTGTCGACGTCGCTGCCAACGTCATTGTATTTATTTCTCATGTTAAAATCAAATTCCCGCGTGTGCAATTTTTCATTTGGCCTGAAAATGAAAAGGAAGTGGAAAAATGTGTTAAGGTGCGTGTATGTGTGTGTGTGTGTGTGTGTGTGTGTGTGGGGGTTGCAGGGCTGCTTCCGGCGTGCTGTCCTTGTTGTTGTCGCTGACATGAGGTCCTAGCTAATGTCTGTAATGTCAGCGAAGCCTTAAAGCAAGCTGCAAACTTGCCACCTTTAAAGAGGTTGCACTCCAAAAATACAGGTACCAAGAAGCAAGATACAAGGAACAAGGCACAAGGCACAAGCAACATGCCGCATGTGGCATGCTGCCTGGACGCCCACACACACACACACACAGATACACACACACACACAGAGACACAACTTGCGCTCTAAACAAAACAAAATGCGTTGGCAAAGCGGCTGAGCAAAAGACAAGAGAGGAGAGAGTAAGCAGAGTGGGAGGGAGGGGAGAGTGTGCAGAGTAAAGAAAGGTGAGATTGGGAAGTGAAGAGAGTGGAGCCAGTGCTGCCAGTGTTGCCAACTTAGCGATTTTAGCGACACATCTGGAGTTTGTTAAATGCCTAAAGCGACTAGCAAAAAATAAAGACACTTATCCGTTTAATTACCATAACTTAAAAAGTAATTTATTTTTTAATAAAAAAATATTTTTAGACTGTTGCCAATAAATACATCTAATCAATTGCAAATGCTTAAAATCTCTCAAAAGCTTTTAAAGGTACTTTTTTTTTGTCTTACACATGACAAGTGATTTTTTGTGCGTTAAATTCCATCTTTGAAAATGTGAGATTTTTTAAATTAATACCACTCGAAAAATAACCGATCTATTTAACTAATTATTTTTTTTTAGAAAAAAATACGTTTAATTACTAATCAAATTAAATAGCATATTTGTAAATACATTTAAATTAAGCATTTGAACACAAAAAAGCTTCTTAAATTTTTGTAGATATTGTCACATTACAGGTAAACGAAAATTATTTTACTTATTTCTGTTCATTATTTTAAAGGATAGTCTTAGAGGGTTAAAGCTATTTTTAAAATTATTTATGAAATTTATTTAATTATTTTATCTTAACAGTTGTCTTAAATTAAAATAAAATTATGTAAACCACTTTTGAATTAAAATTAAAATGAAAACAAATATATTAAATAGTTAGTTATAGTTAGTTACTAGCAATAAACTTCTTGAAATATTCCAAAATATTTTTAAACATATTACAATTGTTGTAAACTTTTTCTTGATATTTTTTAAATTAAGTTTAAAATTTTTTCATTGAAAAAAAACTGTTTTTAAAAATATGAAGGACAGATATATGCTTTATAGAATCAAAGCTTTCTTTATATTCCTGTAACAGATATTCGCACAAAGCATTTAGACCCCATTTTTCTAAAATCAATCTAGAAACCTTTAAAGCCTTTTATATTTTCCTGATTTCCTAACTTTTTTATTTTTTTATTTTTTTTTTTTAGCTTTTTTCAATGTTTCTTAGAAACTGAAGATTTGGCAGCACTGGAGTGGAGCAGCGGCAGCGGCAGAGGCAGCGACAGAGGCAGCTGGCGTCGACGACGACAGCAAAAGCAACGTCATTTTTGTTGCTGCCTTTAAGGACGAGAGCGTGTGAGCGAGAGAGGGGAGAGCGGAAGAGGGGAGAGAGGGAGCAAGGCGAAGGGACAGACACGACACCAAGTGTACTATAGCTTTAAGCTTAAACTCTCGCACACTCACTCACACTCACACACACACACACACATCAACTTACACTCACTCACACAGACAGACAGACAACGACACAAAGTTGCACACACACACAGTAAATTTTTAAATACAGGGTCACAGTTGTTTTTGAAAAATCTTATTGTTGTTGTCGTTTCTCATACTCAAAAGAGCTCAAAAAGCTCTTGCAAGAATTCTTAGCTAAAACGTTGGACTGTAGAATTCTTCTGTCTGTCTAGAATTGTTGAATTCTCCTGCCTATCTAGAACTGTGCAAATGTAACGCCCTGTATATGGGAAAATTCACGGACGAACGCTATATGTCCAAGTCCAAGAAAGAAAAATACTTGCCATGCGACAACATAGCCCAAAGACCAGGGCTGCATACACAAAGGTCGCTCAAAAGCGTTTTAAAGTTTGCAAATAAAATATTAAAGTAAGAGATAAGTTTAGATTTTCTTCTTCAATTACAGAAAGACCTATTTTATTTTAAAATCAGTAAGAATTTAAAATAAATGAAAGCTTCATAATATTATAATTTATTATTATTATGTCTTTTTTTTATAACTTAACATTATAAAGAATTTTTAGACACTGCCAAAAATAACTAGAGATTCAAATCTAACGTAGACTTGTTGTATTTTGAATTTCGAGTTGTTTAATGAATTATTATTAGATCAGATATGGGACAGTTATCGAGTTGTTTCTAAAATTAGCTGGACTTTGGAGACGATGGCACAGTTTCAAATTCCGCTGAAAAGAAATACGTCAACTTTCTTATCAAGAAACAAAACATAAGTGATATTTTTTAAGTTTGTACAGCTGACAAACTGATAAGCATTGTCAATACACTGAAAATAAAAAGCGAGCTGCGTATAAAAAAGGTAAAAATTTATTTTGAGCTTATACCAATCTCAAATTTTTGTCAGAATAGTTCTTAGGATAATGTAGAAGGTTTATTTAGAAATTACCATTGAATTGTAGTATAAATAGAGTAGCAACTAATTTCTTTGGGCGTACTTCTTATTATAATTTTGTATTTAAGTTATTTAAGTTTGTATAATTAGTAAAATAAAACAATTGAAATTTTTAAACTTAGATCATTTGCTTATAATTTATAATTATAATTGTTGTATTAATTAAGTTGGAGCTAAGTTTTAATTTTCACAATAATACTATTCTAATTTATTAACTTATTTAATTTTTAATTTTTTTATATTAATGATAAAATTTTTGCTACTGAATTGTAGTTACCATTGAGTTAGCGCTAATTTCTCTGAGTGTGCTTCTTATTATAATTTTCCAGTTATAAATAGTACAATTCTAAAATATAAACTCACATATTTTATAACTTTAGTAAGTTGTTGATACAAATTTTTCTCTTCAAATGAGTTGCAACTAATTTCTCTAAGTGTAGCTGTTAAGATATTGTATTAGTTTTGTAGGTATTATGTATTTCTAGGGAAAACCGCAAAAGATATAGCTACACTGATAAAAAAAATCAAGATTTTAGTCTCAGATCTATGATATTTGGTATAAAAATTGCGTCGAGAACATAAAATTCTTAATTTGAGAGAACACATCTTGGTTTTAAGAACATTTAAAATAAGATCAAGTTCTTGTTTTAAGAATTAATGTTTTTAAAATTAAAATCAGAAAATAACATTTTTTTATTTTAAATTTTTTTTATATATGTATATATTTTATTTTGTCTTGGTAGTTTTATAAATGTTTTTCTAATTTGTTAATCGTGGGGCTAGAACCGCCGCCTACTGTTGCGATTTATTCTAAGCTGTGAGTTTGCCAACCCTGGCTGCACATTCAAGGCAGCGACAGAGACAGCGACGGAGGCAGCGGCAGCGGCAGAAGGCAAAGGCAAGGCGACCAGGCAGCCAGCTCTCCAGCTCCAACTCTCCATCTCCATCTCCAACTCCAGCTACAACTACAGCAATGGCTACGACGACGACGACGACAACGGCGACGGCGACGTCGACGGCAACGGCAACTGGAGGCAACTTGAGGGGCAGCGCGGGGACTGCGACGCTGGCAGCGCCCATTTGAGGGAGCCAGCAAGTAGCGCATTTGTTAGCACAGCGCACAGCGTTTGACATTTCTCCAAACTTGATGGCGCGGCGCACCAGCAAGTCTACAGAAATTCTACGCTTGAAATGAAGATAAAAGTATCGAGTACTTTATGGCGCGTACGCCACCAAAATGTTTCAAGTTGTTGCTGGCATTTCAAACAATGCCAAGAAACTCACAACTTGCTGGAACGCAGCGTGCAAGCAGTTATCAAGTTTAACAGTTGGCAACGCTGCCTGCTGAGCAACTTGTGACTTGATGGCGCGACGCTGGCTGTGTTCCCCAACCCCCGTGCGTCGCGTCGCAGTCACCAATGTCGTCGCCGTCGCCGTCGACGTCGCTTGCCTCAGTGGTGGGTAGAGACGTTGGCGTTGGCAGCGGTGTGGCGTCGACAGCGCGCGCTCTCTCGCTCTCGCACTCTCGCTCTCTGTGGGCTGCTGCTCTCTTGTGTGTGTGAGAGTGCGCTGAATTCAATTGAGCGCTGAATGTGCGCATTTTCAAATACAACGGACTTTTGTTGTTGCTGCAGCCAATTTCCAATTGGACTGCAAGTTATGCCAACTGCAGCAACAATTGCAAATAAATAAAGTAACAACAACAACAACAACAACAACATTTAAACACACTCTCTCACACACACACACACATTTGAATTTGTTGTGCTGATAAGCTAAAAATAGTATTGCCTACTTTAAAGCGTTAATCAAATGTCGCAATTATCTATGCGTATGCAATTTATACGCATATAAATGCACACACACACACACACGCACACACACTCATTTGCATAACCAGCAACTGCAGCATTTCCCTTAACCACCCCCACCTCCCACCCCTCTTCCCCTCTCTGTCGCACCGCTTTTCATGTTGCACATTTCATGCATTTCCTTTGTGCTGCCAACTTATCAAGCTTCCTGTCCGGCAACCCGCATCCCACATCCCACAATCCACATTCCCCCTACCCCTCCCCCTCCCCTCAGCCAACCCCTTTACACCCCAATCTCACACACCAGCCACCATTAAGCATATACAATAATATATTTCCCATTTGGCCTACCGATATATATGTATGTAAAATCTACATATATATATATATATAGATATATGTATATATATATAGATATATGACATGATTCTGCATTTTTGCAGCACGCACATAATTTTTGTGATTATTTTCGATTTTGTTGCATATGTTTTTTATGCCTCTTTTTATCTTTAAAATACCCTTTACAATAGTTGCACCTATATAATAAACACTAGATGTCAACTTCTGTCGTTTATATAATTATAATAAAATATTCAAAAATATATATGTTTATATATTTTTATTATCGAAGTATTTTAGTCATTTCTAAAAATTTTTAAGAAATTTTGATACTTTCTAGTGCTATAGAACTGGTTTTTAATAGGCCAGGGACCGTAATCATTATAAGTCATATTATAGAAATTATACTAATAATGATTTTCATTATTATCATTATATAATGACTATGATCACTGTCTTATTAAAAAGGAGTTCTATGGTTATAGAAAGTGTCCAAATTACTTAAAAATTAAAAAAACGAAGTATTTCAGTTATTTGTAACAAATTTTTAATAAATTTGGACACTTTATATAGCCATAGAACTGCTTTTTAATAGGCCAGGGATCCTTATAAGCATTATAAGTCATTTTATAAAAGTTATACTAATGACTACGATCTCTGCCTTAATAAAATGGAGTTCTATGACTCTAGAAAGTGTCCAAATTAATTGAAAATTTTCTTGAAATATAAATTATCGTGTACGGATTGAAGATTAAGTAAAAAACAAGTTTTAGTTACATCTTAAATGAAATACTAAAAATTCTTGACAGACCTTGAGTGAGCTACTATTTTAATAATTTATATTGACATTGTTAAATAATATTAATAAAAGAAAATAGACGAAAAGATTAAATTAAAAATGAAATATTCAAAAAGAAAAGAATTGAAATAAAAGAAAATAGACGAAAAGATTAAATTAGAAATAAAATATATACAAAAAAGAAAGGATTTAAAATAAAAGAAAATATGAGAATTTTCGTTGAAATCTTCAATTTTAACAACAATAATAATAATATAATAATTTAATAATATAATAATATATTAATATAATAATATAATAATATAATAATATAATAATATAATAATATAATAATATAATAATATAATAATATAATAATATAATAATATAATAATATAATAATATAATAATATAATAATATAATAATATAATAATATAATAATATAATAATTAATAATATTTGTAGTTGTATTTTTTATAGGTCCTCTGAAACTGCACAGATTTACTTAATTAGAGTAGTTGATCTGTCGGATTTAGTTGATTTATTAGTTATCCCTTTGTGTTTATCATTATAATGCGACGCCATTTTGTGGGCAAAACGGAAGTGCAGCCATGTTGTTGCGGTTGCAAGCATTTTATATAAGTTATTTATTTATTTATGCATTTTTCGCATTTATTGCGCTAAAATTTTGTAAAATGCGAATAAAATGCAGTTTTTAGGGGTGTGAAAAGGGGTGGGGAGGGGAGGGGCGGGGTGGGGTTTAGGAGGGATGGGGCGTATGCATTGCAATTATGTTGTTGCTGTGCAATTGCAACCTGTACTTATAAAAAAAAACAAAATTTGTATTTGCAAACGTTGAAAAAATAATGCAAAAACAAAACGAGTCTGAGACAAGAGACAAAAGACAACAGACATGAGACAAAAGACAAGAGACATGAGATCCTAAGGCCATTTTTGTTGATCGGGGCAGGTGGCTGACGATTTGGCTGACGGTTGAGGCTGACACAGAAAAACCAGACGAGAAGCGAACAGTGCAACAGCAACAAGCAACAGGCAACACTGTGGCAGCAACAACAACAACAACAGCAACAGCAATGTGCAACAGCAACAAAATGTGGCACTTGACATGCATATGCAAAGGTCTTTCCCAGCTCTTTTGCATTGTTATTGTTGCTGCTGTTGCTGTTATTGTTGTTGTTGTTGTGGCTAACAAATAATTTGCTATAGAGACATTCGCTTTGACTGGCAAACAGTGTTGCCACCATTTTTAGCAGCTAAAATAGCCAAATTGCTCAAAATTTGATAAAGTTATGAGAGAGTAAAGTTTTTGAAAAAATGTCAAGGGGAAAAATGCTAAGGAAAATTGGATAATAAATGGCTTAGAATCAAAATAATATAAAAAAAAATTTTCAAAATGATTAAAATTTAAAAGCAGAATGAATTTAGAGGTAAAATTATTATCAAAATGAAATGAAAATCGATTAAATTTTGATGGAGTTATAAGTGTTCAAAGTTTTAGAAAAAATATCAAGGGATAAGTATGGAAAATTGGATGATAGATGGCTTAGGATCGAAAAAATATAAAAAAATTCTAGATGATAAAAATTTAAATGCTTCAAAATCGGTTAAATTTTGATGGAGTTATGAGAAAGCAAAGTTTTTGAAAAAATGTCAAGAGTAGGTATGGAAAATTGGATGATTAATGGCTTAGGATCCACAAATATAAAATTTTCTATATGATAAGAATTGTGAAATTTCTGTGCAGATTTCAAATAGAGATAAGTTCTCGAAATAAGTAGCTTAATTTATTGTCAATAAAATCGATTTAAAGCAGTACTTTTACATCACTATATTGAGATATAATTATTATTTTTAAAGTATATAGAAATTAACTGAAAATCTAAAAAAAGAGTTACATCATCTTATAAAATAGCTAGATTTTTAGCTTATTTAACTTGTAAATAGAAGAATAAAATATACCTAGCTATGTCTAGCTATAAGCTAGCTAAGATGTCAACACTGCTGGGAACCCGCCAAAATGCAAGCGAACTTTTTAAGAAGCCTTTGATGTGCAGCGCTCTCTACACTTGCAACAGCAACAGCAACAACTACAACAACAGCAACAGCAACAGCAACAGCAACAACAACAACTACAAGAACAACAACAACAGCAACAACTACAGCTACAACACCCGCTATAAACTTATGCTTACCAAACACGCAATGGCTAAAAGTAATCGATAGTGTTGTTGTATTTACTATTGTTGTTGTTGTTGTTGCTGTTGCTGTTGTTGCTCATCTTGAACCGCTTTCAAGTCAAGCTGTCAACTGTCAACTGTTAAGCTAATGTTAATGTTAATGTTAATGCTAATACTCGTGTGTAGAAAAGGGCCAACACTTTTTTGAGGCACTGTGACATCGACAGCAGCTGTGTTCAGCTTCAATTGAAGGTCCAAAGCGGAAGTCGTTGTCACATCAAATGGCGACAATAAGCACATCCGTTTCCGCTTCCACTTCCACTTTTTAAGGATGTCCAAGCTAAAACTTTCGATTTTTCAAAAATGAAATTCCAGCACTAAAAAAAAAGAGAATTTAAAGTAAAAATTGAAGTTATAATTCGCTGTCAACGTCAACAGAATCAACAACAATAACAACAACAACAACAATGTCACATGTGAAGACCCCTTGAGTGCTGAGTTGTTGTTGTTGTTGTTGTTGATCTCCCGCAGAGAGGTCGTCAATCCAAATGTGTAGAATTCAAAAGCCAGACATCGACTCCAAGGAAACTGTCAATAGACAAAGCTTTAAAGCACACACACACACGCACACACACATACACTCACACACACACACACACACACACACACACACATACACACACACATACACTCAGCTAGATGTCTGACCCTTATCTATAGTAGTTGTGGAATGTGGATTCTCCCTATGTACGTAACAGAGCTGGAAATTTTATAATCCTAACATAAAATTAAATTTTATTTTTCTATACTTTCCTTTCTATTCAAAAATATTCAATATTATTATATTATATTATTTTTTCGTTACTTTCCTTTATTTTTAATAATATTCAATATCTTTGCTTAGTTAAATATTTTAACAAACTCTAAAAGTATTTAAAATATGTTTAAATATTCTTTCTACTATAAAATAAAATCAAATGAAAGTTTATTTTATTTATTCCATACATCACTAACTTTTCACGGTTACTACTGTAATTTATCACACAATCACAAAAAAAGCATCTACACGAGGTAAAAGTCTAGTGACGAGAGCATATTCTAGCCCCAAAAATTCTGATATCCCATTTTCTGACGAACGAAATTAAGTTTAATATGAAAATATTAAATAAATATAAAAAAAAAAACAATACTTGAATATTGGAATTCGACACTGCGCAATAAGTAATTTTTATGTACAAAAAAGCTCACCCTTTTTGCACACAGCTCACAATTCCAATTTTTGAATTAAAGATCCACTTTAAATCTAAAAACTTTGTTCAATTTCCTACAAGAAATTTGTTTTCATGATTAATTCTCTAAAATTGGTTGAAATTTGTTTTTTTAATTTTTTAAGTATTAAATAAATTGAAAATTCTCAATAAATTTTTGTATTAATATATACTAGTATTTTGCACTTAATTTAACTGAACTGTATGCTATTGTGGATGTCAAGTTAACATATTCCACAAAGCATGGTCTTTATGCTGTTGTGGATAGCAAGTTCCTACACTAAAAAAAAAATGTTCTAATATCAAGATAATGGTCTCAGAACTAAGATTTTTGGTCTAATAAATGCGTCGAGAACATAAAGTTCTTAAATGAAGAGAACACATCTAGATTTTAAGAACATTTTTAATAAGACCAAGTTCTTATTTTAAGATTAAATGTTTTTAAAATTAAAATAAAACAATAAATAAAGTTAGAATTATTTTTTATATTTATTTTTTACATTTTATTTTAATATAATTAAATTTTTATTCTTATACTAAGACTTTAATATTTTTTTGAGATTAATAATAATTAATAAGAAAAGATTTTAGTCTTAGTTTTATTAATTTGGTATTAAAATAATCTTAATTTTTTTTTTTCAGTGTATGGTATTTTAATAAGTATTGAGTGTGTGTTGTTGTTGCTGCTGCTGTTGTTGTGGATGGCAAGTTCTCATATTCCACACAATGTGGAATGTGTGTTGTTGTTGTCTGATCGTCGTCTGCTCTTTGTGCATTCTTTCAGTTTGCTTTGTGCTCGCATTCGCTTTTCTGACTCTGGCTAATGTACTGAAAAAAACAAAAAAGACAAACTGGGATCGTCACCCCTTTTCCTCTTTTCCCCTTTGCCAGTCTTCTTCTCCCTTTCTCCACTCTCTTCTCAAAGTCTCCAACGAGCCGTGCAGTCATCGATGTTGTTGTTGTTGTTGCTGTTTGTTGTTGTCGTTGTTGTCGCTGAATTTCAAGCAAGCAACGGTGATTCATCGAAATTAAAAATAAGTATTGTATCTGTATCTCAACGCTTGTTTCGCATTGTTCTCATCACACTCAATGTTGTTGTTGTTGCTATTGTTTTTGTTGTTGTACTTCAGTTAGAATGCTCGCATTTCCTGAGCTACACTCAACGTACTTGTATTAGATACAATTTGACCCTGAGACACAACCAGACGACAATCGACTTAAAAAACTATTTAATGCCATTACTTTAAGTATTTCTGCAACTGATTAAACCTACTTAAATCTTTTTTTTTTTCAATTTTAATCAACCTCAAACAAACACATCATCAGTCGTACTTCCAGGAAAACGTACTCTATCACATTTCCCAGAGTTTTGCACTGCTGAAAATTCCGACAATCTTAATTCAAGGGTTTCCCCTCAATTAGAACTACAACGGAAAATCTTACTTCAACTCGTTGAAATCATAAAGACCAAAGAATTTCATCTTCAATTGACTTCAACTATTTAGATAATAATAATAATCAGAAATGTCAAGATTTTAATAAAATTGCAGCAAACTACTGTACTATCAATAACAAGTGTATAACTAAAATTTATTTAATTATTGATTTCCCAAATATTCCCATATATTGTTATAAATACGTATTATTTCGAAGTGTAATAGTGTCTAAAAAGCTATGTTTTGAGACCTTAAAGTTAAAAGAATTTAAAATCAGTTTTCATTTTATTATTTTAAATTTTTATACTCGAATTTAGTTTATTTGACAATTAATCAGTTTCCAAATACTCCCAAATATTGCATAAAATATGTTTTCGAAGTGTATTAAGAAAGGCGCAAACCTCAAAATTTTTAAAAGGTTCTGTTCGGCGGTTCGAGCCATAAAGCAAGATATCGGTTCGGTTCGCAAATTGGTTTATATACCCCCTGAACCCAAGGTTTGGGTTCGAACCTTGGTTCCATTTCATACAATAAAATATTTTTATTCTTCTACATTTTTCTCTAAATTTTTATCTAATTTAATATTTTTTTAAAGAAATCAAATTTTGATGATAATTTAAATTTATTTAAAGATTTAAATATCTATATATATATATTAATCCAAATTCTCAAATTATTGCGTAATGTTAGAAATCAAAAAATTGATGTAATTATTTTATTGGTATTAAAATAAAATTAAAGTGTCTGGAAACACGATGTTGCAGACTTTAAATTTAAAAGTATTAAAAATCGGGTTTCATTTTAATATTTTATATATATTTTTTTTAATTAAAATTTGCAAATCTGTTTAACTGATTTATTTCTTAAGCGTATCTATTCCGATTTTGAGTTTTCCCATAAATAAATACATTAAATAAATACTACAAATCAAAAGTTCTACTAGTTTTTCTAGTTAATTTTCATTTAGTTGGTTGAAATTTCTCGCAGTGTACCTATATGGTCCATAGTTGCCTGAACTATAGAGATGCCCGTTCTGGCAGCGGAAACTATTTGTAATCTCAGTGCAATTTGGACACCTGTTTCAATATTGCAGCTAAGAAATCTTGACATTTCTTTACGCTGATCCTTGTTCTCCACCTGCGTCCTGCGTCCTTCGTCCTGAGTCTCGTGTACTGTGTCCTGCGTCCTGTGTACTGCCACCGTCTCTCTCTCTCTCGGAGGGGGAAAAAGTTTTGCATTGTGTGTGCAACATCCGGTTGCAGGGGCAGGTAAGAAAATACGCTTCATTCTTTGACACTGACAAGGATGAGGATGAGAATTCCATGTGCTGCTTCTTCTTCTTCTGCTGTGATAACCTTGCCGCGGTGGTGCTTTATCAAATTCTGGTCACCTTGGGCGGCATTTACAAAATGTGTATCCACGACACACACACACACACACACACTCGTAGTAATTTTTGAAAAAAGGCATATAGGGGACCGTTTTGGATTAAAATTTCTTTCGTCTTTCAGTATTTTTTTTATACATTGAATGCATTTCTCTGCGCCTGCGACTTTAACAGCGAAATGGGAAAGGAAGCGGTAAGGGGGGGGGGGGAACTCACCAGGGCACAGGGAGTGGGCAAGGGAAGGGGAAAGGCAACGGGGCACAAGGGACACAAGAGGCATTTATTTTCGGCATTTGAAGTTGGTCCTTTGAAAAACGGGGGTTCAAATTCAAAGCGCTAGACCGAATGTGCGAAGGGTTGTTCCCAGTGTGTGTGTGTGTGTGTGTGTGTGTGTGTGTGTGTGGCAAGGAACACATTTGGATGCCAGACTGCGTCTCAGTTTTCGACTCCCTGTGTGACAACATTATGCGACGGCAGCAACAACGTCGCAAAGTGTAAGCAGCGAATCGATTTTGGAATTCGTCTCATGCGAATATGTGTTTGTGTGTGTGTGTGTGTGTGTGTGTGTGTGTGTGTGTGTGTGTGTGTGTGTGTGTGTGTGTGTGTGGAAAATGCTGATAAATGAAAGCAGGCACAAAGCAAGGCTGGACAAGGGACAGGAGCAGCAGCAGGAACAGAAACAGAAACAGAAACAGGACCTGCTGACAGGACTTGCCATTGCCATGCTAATGAGACTCGTCTTCTCCAATCTAAATGCAACAGCAACTCTAACTGCAACTCCAGCTGCAACTGCAAATGGGTGGCAACTCTCAAGCACACACCTTTTTGAGCGATAAGACTACACACACAAAAAATTATTAGACTTCTATTTGCTAGAGAAATTTCTAATAATAATTAGCTGAAAAATTGGGAAAAAAAGATTTAATCTAAATAGACAATTTTAACTGTGGAAAAGGACTTGTTTTCTTAAAAATATTTCAGAATTAACATTTTTGTCTTTTCTAAATATATATAAAATTTATGTCCTGAGTGACTGACTGACTAATGAGTAAGATTGCACAGCCCAAACCATAAAACCTAGGTCCTATTTTCAGAAATTATTTAAGCTGTTTAAGATAATCAGAGCAATATACACTTTTACTTTAAAAATAAGTAACGGGTATAAAAATAAAGCAGAAAAGCTTCTTCTTTTATTAAAAGTCCAATATTTATTATCAATTTTTATAAAAGTAATATCAGGGTTATATATAAAATAGTTTTCTGATTTTAGAATCATATTTTCAATATTCAAAACTTTACATATTAGAAATATAAATTATTTATTATTAGAAATATAAATTATTTTTTATTCGAAATATTTAAGTATATTAGACAATATCTTTCAAGACCTTTATTTTTAAGAAAATAGACTTTCAATTACAAAAAGTTCTATATTCTAAAAATTTCTAATCTAATAAAAAAAGGCACATAGTCCTCGGATACTTAAGTATGTTGAATTTATGAATTTTAATTAGAATTTGGCACTTTTTTCTCCGAGTGTGGCAGGCAACTCTAACACCTATTTGACCGATAAGACCGATTGGAAACCAGAGAGCTTGTCGTTTATTGGATTCCTTGTCATCTATGTTGTGCGATTGTTGGCTTTATGTTTACCCACTTTGACGCTCACTGATAAGATAAGGAAAAAGCGGCTTTTATGTCGTGACTCGGCGACTTTTTCGAGTCTTCGAGTTTTCAGTAAAATTCAAAATTCATAGAATGCAAATGTTGGTTAAACAACATTTTGGCCAGGCTCAGTTGCAGAGACCACAAAGTTGAAGACTAGCTAGTTGTTTTTGGGTTTGCCATAACAACAACAACAACAGAGACTCTCTCAGTGTGTGTGTGTGTGTTTGTGTGTGTGTTTGTTAACTGAACACTGAGGGGGTTTCCATGACTCTGAGTCGGGTTTTTGTTGTTGAGCCTCCATTGCTGACTGGAATTGTAACTGAAACTAGATCTAGAAATCGTAAACAAATCCACTTTGGAGTGAGTTTACCGCTCGAAGCTTCAACTGCAACTATATTATAAAATTAGCTAGTAAATAAGGGTTTGAATTCCGTTTTTAAACTCTAAATTATTTAGTTATTAACTATTTTATGTTAACAAAAATGATTAAAATTTAAAATAAAAGTTTAAATAAAGTTGACTATAAGAATAGCTTACAAATTATTATATAACAGGTCATAAACTTAGAAAACGATAAACTAAAAGCAGAAAACAAGAAAGAAACAATTTTAAAATTAGAAAATATTTGAAAATTAGAAAAAAAAAATAGAAAGTTCTAGGAATAAGCAATAAATTTTAAGTGATCTCTTCATATGAGTCTTGTTTTTAGTTCAAATTTATATTATAGCCACTAAAAATTTAGAAATTATGCAACTCTCGAAAACATTTCTCATGAAAATCTCTAGAGATTTCTGGAACACACCTGATAGAGCCAAAATTTCTGAATGAATTGATAATATATTATTTAATAGGATTGGATAACTTAACGAAAATAATATTGCTACAGTTCTGGTTAAAAAAAATCGGTTATACATGTCATATTTTTTCTAATTGCTAGAAATTAAAAGTAGAAACAATGATACATTTTTTTTACCTTCTTTTTTGCTGTAGCTGGAAGCTTTTAAAATTGAAACAGATAATTTGATTTTCTAGATTTCGTAGAGCCAAAATTTCTGAATGATCAGTCAGTTATTTTTTTTTATAAAATTAGCTCTGAAAATATTCTTTCTTAAAAGTTAATCTCTAAGAAGATTTTTTAATGATATTCTGATGATTATATTATTAAAAAAAAAATGTATAAAATATTATTTAATTGGATTGGATAACTTAACAAAATTAATATAGCTACAGTTCTGATTTTTCAAATAAAATCGATTATATATTTTCATATTTCGTTTAAAAATGCAATAAATTTATTAAATTCAAAGTAGCAATGATAATAAAACTTTTTGTACTTTCTTTTATGCTGTAGGTGCTTGAGTTCTAGCAGCTTTAAAGCTTGGATTTGGATTTGGCAGCAGCTTTAAGCTGTTTGACATTCAAACTGCGGAAAGGCCTGCAATTGATTGCACAGCATTAAGGCAAAATTTCCAATTGGGTGGCTTTCATATACATACATGCATACAAACAAATATATGTACATACCATATATACATATGTGTGAGTGTGTGTGTGTAATCATGTGGAGCCCACACTCATACACATAAGTATACGCACATTTAATGCAAATTTAAGCAGTTAGCAAGCAAGTAAAACCGTTGTGTGTGCGTGTGTGTGTGTGTGTGTGTGTGTAATATGTAGATGACTATATAAATGTGTGCAAGTGTGTATATATGTATATACTCGTCTGTTGGCTGCTGATACATAATGCAGGGCAATATAAATAATTGCAATACATATAGTATGTATGTATGTCTGTCTGTATATAAATTGCAGCTGTCTGTGTGTGTGTGTGTGTGTGTGCGTTGCATAACCGCATTTGCTGTTTACATATGCTACACACACACACACACTCACTTATACATATGCTTATGTTGTGCATATATATTTATGTACATATGTGTACTTTTAAATGCATCGATGCTTGCTGCACATTGCAATTGCATTAGTGTGGCGCCCTCTTTTGTTCATTACACGCACAATGCATGCATAAAATAAATTTACAGGCAAAAATACTCAAATGCATTTGTTAAATGAGACAAGAAACGTTGCGAGAGCGAGAAGGGAGATCCAGTGGAAGTGAGAGAGGGAGAGGAAGAATCACCTTGCTCCTGCTGCTGCTGTGAATTCCTTTGCATCTCCTGCTGCTAATTGTTCATGTAGAAAGGAGACAGAGAGAGAGAGAGCGAGAGAAAGAGAGAAAAGCAGCCCACACTCCAGCTGCTTCTGGGGAGTCGATAGGAAGTAAGAACAGGGGGTAACATCCTTCCCCCCCCCCCCCCTCAAAATATTTGACGATATAAATAAAATATGTATGTAAGAAATTATTAAGTATTTTTTTCAAGCGGTAATACTAAAATAAAAATACCCTCTTAAAGATGATATTACAGTTTCTAAAATATTATTAGTAAAATAAATTATACAATCAGTAAAGAAAAAAATTATAAGTTCATTAATTTTTAAACATATTGGAAACAAATGGAGAATCTGACAACCGATTTATAAAAGCATTATACTTTCTGAAAGATATAAAATTGAAGGAAAAATAAGAGCACCTTGTCTTATAGTTCAAAAATCATAGATATGGGGCTGATATTTAAAAAAAAAAAAACGATAATTAATATACAGGACTGTTCCAGTTTTTAATTTAGACAAGACTTGTCGGAAATGAAAGCCTTTAGCCTGTTTCTATATCAATCTGAAAATATTTTGCGTATTAAATAAATTATGAGTTGGTTAATTTAAGTAAATAAAGTAAAAAAAATTATTTTAAAATTTTTAACTCAAATGCAATGTGAAAAATTACATTCTTTTTTGAAAACTGAAAAAATAGGAAGTGAAACCCGGCTATATTTCAACTATCTCTGATTTTTAATTTGTAAGTATATTTAAAATGAGAAATTATTTTAATTTTAAAGATATGTTCGAATTTCGAAGTCAATTTAAAAGTCAAGTATGATTCAAAATAAGTAGCAATGATATATAATTTTTATTATTCTCTTGCTATTTAATTAATGATGGCTTTCAAAAAGCGTCTTATAAGATATTAAGCATTAAAATCTAAGAATTATCATTTAAGATATTACCATATCAGCAATCCTATCTGATTTAAAGTTTTAATTAAATTAAAGGATATAAATTTATAGTAGTGATTTTAATATTATAAAAATTTTCTGTCCCCCCCTAAATTTTAATCCTAGTTACGCCCATGTACAATGTCCTTATTGTCATCCATCCCTCTCAAACACCCCATTTGAAGATATAGAACAAGTTTTTCATTTTAATTTTTACATATTGAATTTTATTTCTTGATGTCTCGAATGTGTGTGTGTGTAAGTGTGTGTGAGTGTATTTGTGTGTGTATTCGCCTGAAATATCAATAATCAAATGATATAAACTTAATACTAAACTCGTCGAAATAAACATTACAATTCAACATATACAATATTAATATTATTATTATAATGATTTTTATTTCTTTCATCAAATAAGGCATATAAATATTGCGGCATTCGGATTGAACAAATAAACATATAATTTATAGAATTAACAAAACTGACAGTTATCGGGTCTTTAGCTAAAATTGAAACAGATCTGAAACTAGACTTAATATAATTACTATACATATAACATAGTTGGGATTTTTTTTTTCACCCATTGTTTTAATAATAATTATAATTTGTTTTATTTTTTATTTTTTTTTGTCTTTATTTAGTTAAAAATAAAATTACGTAATTCTTGTTTTTTTTTTTTTAGCATTTAATTTTTTCTTGTTTATACATATACATATTTTATATCACAATAGAAAAAAGAATTAATTTGCATATTCTTTTCAATCGTTATAGTTTTTGTTGTTGTTGTTGTATTTGTTTTTCTCTTTTTAAGTTTGCTTACTTATAAATTAAACAATAAAAAATTTACAGAATTTTCTTAAATGTTTGTGTTTTTTTTCTCTAACAAAGTTTTTTGTTTTTTTTTGAGTTTGTTATTTGACTAATTGTTTGTTTTGTTTTGTTTTTTTTTTGACGAAGTTAAGAACTAAAACTTAAGTTAGGTATATTAATTTTCGTTAAGTGTCTACTATTAACATGTTTTGTTTTTTGTTTTTTAATTTTAATCATCAACTAAATTAAACGGCATAACTAACGACGCTGCACTAAACAAATTCGTAACAAACGAAAACAAAAAACTAGAAACACAAAGAATCTCTTGAAAAAAAATAAATAAATACAAATATTTCTAACAAAGACAGAGAGAGAGAGAGAGAACGCTAACAAAGAGCAAACTTTTGTTGTTGTTGTTGCGGGCAAGCTTAAAGCGCTGTTGACGTCGCTGCTGGCGTCGCAGTTGCCGCCATTGCTGCCAGCGTTGTTCTGTTGTTGTTGTTGCTGCAGCTTTGGAGGCCGCTGCCTTTTGTTGTTGCTTTTTTTTTGTTTTTGCTTTTGCTTGTGTTTTCTGTTGTTGCCGAAGCGTGAATTAAAATAAACTATTTAAATTTATTTGCATCTGTTTAACTGCGGCCTGCATTGTACACACACACACACGCACGCATTCTCATGTGTGTGCTTGTATGCATGCATCGTGTGTGTGCTTTACGCTGCCCTCTCTCTCCCGCTCTCGCTCTCTCTACCGCTCTCGCTGCTTATCGCGCGTCTCCATCGCCATGCACTTTGTTGCTGCAGTCGTGTGTGTGTGTTTTTTTTCCCCCGTTTGCGTGGATGTTGTTTTTGTTTTTTTTTTTCTTTCTTTATCGCCGTCGCTGCGTGCGTGTAAGCTGACGCGACTCCCCCTTGCGCTGCAACTTCTGTCCCCCT
Organism: Drosophila phalerata; assembly: GCA_951394115.2. Lineage (NCBI taxonomy): Eukaryota > Metazoa > Arthropoda > Insecta > Diptera > Drosophilidae > Drosophila > Drosophila phalerata. Next base: position 2,415,573 of record OY729850.1, read on the forward strand.
CTCACTCGCCCTCACTCTGGCGCAATGAAGTGCGCGCCTTAGGAACCTGCGGCGGCAACAACACAACACAGACCAGAGCCAGACAGTGTTGCCAACTCAGCTTGTTTCCCGCTAGACCTACAGTTTTTAGCATTTTATAGAAAAATTCTTGCTATTTTTGAAATTAGAAAATACTATTCAAAGTATTCCAAATTGTTATTATCTGATTTTTTAAATTTGTTTAAATTGTTAAAAATATGATACTGGAAAAATTTATGTTTTTTAGGCTTATTTTTTTTTGTAGAAACAATTGATAATGAAAAAAATTTGTGATATGGCATAAATTTTAGCTCTAAGGCCTCAAATACATTTTAGAGTTTATCCAGTAGAGATAGTAGATAGTAGAGTTTAGTGCTCCACTGATTACGTTGAGGCTAAAAAGCAAGTCTAGGACTATATTTGTAGAGGAAATTCGACAGTTGAGTTGCCAAAATGCACTACTATAGAGCCCTACAAGGTGTTTACACTATTCTACCCAACTCTACTAAGTTCTATTTTATACACTTTACTCAAAAAAAGTCTAAGGGTCGTTTTTTCAATGTCTACTTAAGGGGTTTGATAACTATATCAGAAATATTTTGACGTAAATAGTATAGAATGAATGAATTGTATGAACGAATGTCAATTTTAAATGAAACTTAAGGAGACATTGAAAAACCGAGCCAAATACCTTATATGTTTATCAAATTAAACACTATAATCAGGAGTATTTCAGAAATGTAAAATCCAGCAAAAATATATAAATTTTTGATCGGTCTTTTAATTGTTTTTCATTTCAGAAACACTCCCGTATAAGAGATTTTAATCTGTCTTTGTTGCTGACTTTCTAGCCATTTTAAAATGCTGATCTAGCTATTTTAGGCCCTGAGTAGTTGGCAACACTGGACGCAGAGCGAGAGCTTCAGCTCCATGACAGCGTAGTCGCTGTAGACGTCGCCGACGCCGTCGTCGTCGTTGCTGTCGTTGTATTCGTACGTGTCTGTCTGTCTGTGTGAGTGTGCTGTGTTCATTGTTTGCTTTTTGTTGTTGGCGTTTGTTGTTTTCTGACTGCCTGCCTTTGCCTGCTTCTCTCTCTCCCTCTCTCTTTTGCTCTCTGTCGTTTCAGTTTCTGTTTCTACTCGATTCGTACGAAAAAAATTTAGTACAGCGTGTGGTATGGCAAACGAAAGCTATGAGTTTTCAGTGTATCTTGTATCTTGTTTTTTTTTTTTGTTTTTTATCTTATAGTAGTGTGTGCCTGTGTGTGTGTGTGTGAGTTTGCTGGTGTGTGTAATTACGTGCCTTGCCTTCAGACATCGTCAGGCATGCAACACGGCACGCAGGTAGCAAAGCAGGAGACGCAGGAAGACAAAGTCAAAAGAAGAAGAAGAAGAAGACGCGACTCTCCGCTAAAGTCACAAAAGTCACACGCACACACCTACACACACACGCACACAGAGAGAGCGATCCTGGCGAGTAATTTACTTAGTAAGTTCAAGTCCTAAAGGGCTTTCAACGCTTTTTGGAGCCTTACACTTTCAGCCAGTTTCTGAAAGAGAGCGCACGCTTGCTCCGCTCTTTTTTCAAAGCCTATAGCTGAACTCCTTACGCTCGCTTCGTGTAGCTCTTGCTGTCTCACGTGCTAGGATGTTTTTTTAGCTCGCCTGCTCCTTTTTCTGTGCCTCAGCTGCGGCACAGGCATTACAATCATGATGAACGCATCATCTGACCAGCCACAGACCCAGATTGAGTTTCTGCAGCTTGGGCAGCTTCATAATGATATCGATGCCCTTGGAGCTGAGCTGAGTGCAGCCATAGAGATCGATAGTCTTCAGATTGGTCAAATCTTCGGCCAGTGTTTGCAGACCCTTATCCGTAATGCGACTACACTGTCCAATGTTGAGGTTCTCCAGTTCATGCAATGACTTGGCTATCTTCAACATGCCCTGATCCGTTATCTGACACTGATTCAGGCTCAAGGATCGCAGGCGATAGAGTCCCTGGGCGATATGGGTTAATGCCTGATCGCTGATCTTGTCACAGAAACTGACATCGAGGGAATTTATGCCACTACCGCCTTCCGTAAGATAGGCCATGCCAATATCGGAGATATTATCGCAGGATCGTAGATTCAGCTGTTCCAGTTTGGGCATCCTGGCCAGATGCTTCAGTCCGCTGTCCGTTACCGAGACGCAAAAGCTCAGATTGATGGACTTTAGTGAGGTTAGACCCTGTGCTATGTGACCCAATGCCTCGTCACTCAATCGCTGGCAATCCTGCAGTCCCAGATATTCCAGCTGTAGATTTCCCTCCGCCGTCTCCCGACTGAAGCCCGCCAAATGTCCGATTCCCTGATCGCTAATATGCCAGCAGGAGCGTAAATTCAAATGACGTAACTTTTTCAAGCCCCACGCGATGAGCAATAGTCCCGTATTCGTAATGTTGCAACAACCGCCGAGTTCCAGTGTCTCCAGATTCTTCAAATGCTGTGCAATTCTCCCGAGACTCGTGTCCGTGATTTGTTTGCAGAGCGACAGATCGAGGGTCTTCAAGTTGGGCAGATCTACGCTAAAGGCGTGACCCAAATTCATATCGGCCACGTTAAAGCAACCGCTGAGGTTTAGGGATGTTAATGCCGGTACGCCCAAGACCAGATCCTTGAGAGAGCGACGAAGAGAGAGTATCTGCACCTTCTTGATGCCGCGACGCACAAGGCAATTGAAGAGACTCGGACTGGAGCGCTTCAGATGTAGCTTTGCTTCCACTCCCTTCCACACGCTCTTCGCATACGCTGCATCCCGCCAGGCGCTACACACCTGAGCCGCTCTTCCCAAGTCCCGCACCTCCAGATGCTCAAAGATCTGTTCCAAGAGTTCGGGAAAGAGATTACTGATGTGTGTGCCCTCCACCGGAGGCGGACTCTCGCGCGGACTCTCCCGATGCTGCAGATGATGATGATGCTGATGGTGATGATGATGATGGGCATGCGCTGCTGCGGCGGCTGCTGCTGCCGCCGCTGCTGCCGCGGCTGCGGCTGCCGCATGTTGCAAGTAGAGGGCGGGTGGCAGCGACTGCAGCTGCGGACGTTGATGCAACGCGTACGGCGTAAAGCGCAGCAGGTGTGTGTGTTGATTACGGGTCAAGCCGGGCAGCTCCGTTTGCTGGTACAGCTCATCCATGGTCCAGGAAGCGGCTGCAGCTGCAGCTGATGTACCAGCAGGTAAGCAACCACCTCCCCCTCCACCGCCCCCTCCCCCAGCACTACCGCCTCCCCCGCCATAGTTATTTAAAGCAGCGGCCGTTTGTAGGGTTAGTGTCGTCTGATGATGAAAGGGCAACAGTTCCGTATTGGTGGCCATACTCTCTTCACTCCTCTCCACTTCTCTTTAAATTTACTCTTGATTTATTTAAATATTATTCTTATTTCACTTCAAGTGCGTCGCATTTTTTGTGTAAGACTAGAGCCGTTTTCAAAATAACACTACACTGCTCTTCAGCTATATATTGTATCTCTGTTATTTCACACACAACAAATTCACAGCGAGCGTTAAACGAGCTTTAAGATTTCAGACACGACGAATTACGAATTACGAGTTACGAGAGCAGCTAAAAACACGTCCGAACGCTTCAATGGCGAGTAACAGAATGAGCCACAGAGCGACAAAGCGACAAATTAAATGAGCGACATACACAGTCACAGTCATACTCACTCACACTCACACACACACATTTACGCTCTCAGGCAACTGAATTCAGCAATGGCAGCCAGGTAGCAGCATTCGCTCTCTGGCTCTCCCACACAGTCGCGCTCTCTCTCTCTCACACGCTCTCTCTCAATTGGGCTGGGGCGTTGAGTCAACTTTGGCTTGTTTCCCGTCAGTTTTTAGCTTGACTTTAAGAGGCTATGAGAAATGATTGAGTTGCTTTACTTTTAAAACATTTATTTCATCAACAAAACTATATAGATTTATGGAAATTATAGAAATATGTAAAAAATTGTACATTTGTCATTATTAATAGAATAAAGTTACATATTCGTCCACGTTTCAGAAATGTAAAGCAATATAATTTAGCTTTATTTCGTAAATTATTATACTTTCATTTTGTTTCTATATGATTGACCTGATGGAAAAAACTCCTCTGGAAAACACATTAAAACATAGTATTTAAATTTATACTGTTTTCTTCTGATTTCTGTTACAATCTGTGCATATAAATATACTATTTATTATAGAAGAGTTATTTGAAAATTAAAAAAATATATATATTTGCTTAGGTTAAATCAAAGTAAAAATAAAAGATATATCTATTTTTGTTAAAACTTTGATGTAGAGTAAAATATATAATCTTTTTTTTCAACCTGATTTGATTTTTTTTTATATTCATTTCTCCTTATTATCAGATTATAATAATAGTGTAAAGCAATATATGTAAAGTGTTCCTCTTTAAGGAATTTTTATGTATTATTTTTTTTATGTATTCATAATATGGTTTGCTTGTATATTAAAACTAATATTTTTTCGACTTGTTTATTCGAGACTTTTTGCTGGAACTACTACGATTATAATAATAGGATAAGAATAAGGGAAGTTAAGTATAAGGATTTCTTTATAAGAAATCAGTGCATACATATAACAAAGAGGCCTTTTTAAATGCTAGCGTTCTTTAAAGCGTAGTTCGCCTCTATATTAAAAGAAAATATGATTTCCAACAGTGTTTTTTTCAAAATGTATTTATTCATAATATACGATTATAATAATAAGATAAGTATTAGGGAATTAGAGTTAAGGGGTTCTCTATAGGAAATAGTTATGTGGACATGCTTCATAATGTTGTAAAATAAAATCTTTTATTCAAGCAGTTTTGCTATTTTTTGTCATATTCTAGTTCATAGTTAAGGTTATACTGTTAGCATGTTCTATAGACCAGCTTAATGCCAAAAACTCCGACGCATTTTGTTGTTTGCATGTGTTGTTGTTGTTGTTGCTGCCTCTGCGATGCATTCCGAGCACGATCTATGGAGCAGGTACCTGTCTTGGCCATGTATCTATGTATCTTTATCTGCGTCTCGCTGCATGTATCTGTATCTGTAACTGTATGAGAGGGAGTGTGTGTGTGTGTGTATCTTTCGTTGTTGCTTGTCGCTACCTGCGACGCACAACAATCCCGGTTTCCAAGAAAATATTAACGATATCTCCCAAAACGTTGCCGCACAGAGACTCGAGTTTTGAGATTCGAGATTCGAGTTGCAGTTGCATTCGCAGAGAGAACTGAGAGTTGAGAGCTGAGAAACCCGCTGGGATCGAACAAAAGCCGTGTTACAATAGCGGACCACGCATTGTTATTGATACTAGGAAAGCAATGCACATGCACACATGTTGAGTAAATTCATCCCGATCCCTGATTTCGATCCCTTAAAAAAAAGGAAAACGCCGACGACGCGTCTTAAAAAAATATTAAGAAAAGGGCCTTGGATTTTTGGGAAAATCTGACAGTGCTGTCCAGCTACCTGCTCCGTTAGAGAAGAGCAGGGGAGTGGGAATGGAAATGGGAACACCCGCACCCTTATGTTCCTTAGCCAGCGCACAGTGGGTAAGTTGGCTAGATTAGCTGAAAGTCGCTTAAGATTTTGAAATCTAAAAGAAGTTAATATTTTCTCATTCAATAAATATTCAAAAAAATCTTGTTTTTAAATTATTCATTATTCACGATTTTTTTAATACCAAAATTGAATCCCCAAAACAAGAATATATATTGAACTACCTCTTTATATTTTTGCACTTATTTTAATGAATAATATTTTGTCTTTTTCAGAAATTTTCTTAAATTTTTTTTATTTATTTTTTATAAATTCCATTGTTTTTAATTTCTTAATAAAAGAATAAACATAGATTATAGATAGATAATTTGAATAAATCAAATAAGGAAGGGCTCTACAAGAGGTAAGAGTCTTATGATGAATGCATAGTCAATCCCAAAATTAGAGAAATTAAATTTGGTGACAATTAAATATAGTATTATTTTTCTTTCTTGCAGATTTTCCATCTTAAATTTTTTACATGTTTTGTAAATACACCAATTTTAATTTAATATGATACAGACGAGAGGCACTTCATAAAATATGAATAAATCAAAAAAGAAAGAGCTCTGCAAGAGGTAAAAGTCTTGTGATGAATGCATGTTCAAACCCTTGAAATCAATTAAATATATAAATTATTCTAAAATAAAATATATAATACACATAGAATATATGTTGAATAAATGTAATCTAAAAATAGTGTAGGTAAATCTAGTCATTTTTCCACTGTGCAGGCTTGAGGGTTAAAATGCCTACGCTGATTTTTTATCATGCCCCTGTCGGAGGCAAGTATAGAAACTCTCGTACAGTCACTGGCATTATCATTATCCTTGCCGAGAGCAAGGCGTGCGTCTCCGGAATTTCTCTTACACTCACACACGCTCTCTCTCTCTCTGTCTCTCTCTGTTTCTCTCTGCCGCTGTTTCTTATGCTCTACCTGTTAAACCGGTTGGCCAAAAAGGGACAGGGCCAGGGCCAATCTTTGAACGTGTCAAGGCGTCGCTGCCAACGAAGAAAAAAAATAATCTGTTCGTCGGAATTTGTGCCTCTCTTTCCCTTTCTCTCTATCTCTCTCTCTTTCTGTCTCTCTATCGCTGCAAAGATATATAGTGCGGCAGATAATAATCGATTGGTTTTTGGCTGCCTCTTTGTGCGTTTTGCACACTATGATCATCATTAGTTGTCGCTGTTGCTGCTGCTGCTGCTGCTGCTGCCACTGATGTTGCATGCCACAAGCAGACAAGACTCTGACGCAGGTAGGCTGCGGAAAAAGGTGCAATAGAGGCAAATATCGCAAAATGCAGAAGGGGGAACCCACGCAGCAAGTGCAAATCAGGCAAGACTCTCTTCAGTATCCAAAAACAAAAAAAAAAAAATATAAAGAAAAAAAAAAAAACTGGTAACCACAGATACAAGATACAAGATACATTTACTTATGCATAAGTAGTTGTAACTGCACTTGTCACGCATATACTTATTTTATTACTATGATAATGCAACGTATTAAACAGAGCCACTGAAATTGCTTTATTGTCTCCTAAAAACTGTTTTTATTTGATGGAAGGTAGTTGGTCCTTTTATCTGAGAGTATGTATAAGATACTTCTTTAATTTGACAATTACATTACAAAGAGTTCTCTCTCTCAACGAAAATTTTATTCAGAAGAATCCTCTTTCACCTCAAAATAAAAAAAAAATCGGGTTTCAGAAATAAAGTAAGAACATTTTCAACATTTTTTCAAAATATTCCTTTCACATTTGAATTTTAGTGTATGCTAAGAATTCTTATTTAAATGTATAATCAATTTTACGAATTTGGTCGGACTTTCTTTTTTTGTTGATCCAAATAATATTTTTAAACATGCATTAATTGGTTATTTCTAAAGATTCGCCATTGTTCACTTATTAAATAAAGAAGATTTTCCATTAAAATACAAATAAAAAACGACGATTTTATACAGAGCATTTTTCTTCAAGTTGTTTAGTCAATAAAATTTGTAGATGTGCTTAAAAGATGTATTTTAAATATTTTTATAGAATAAAATAAAATTCTATTTGGATTGCGTAAAGGATAGGAAAAGAAAAATTGAATATAAATTGACTAGTTTCAAGACTGCCAGTATTTTAATTCCTAAAAGTGTTACTCTCAATGTAAAGCGGTTCAAAACAACCAATTATGCATTGTTAATGTATAAATTGTGTTATTAATCAGTTGTTATTCAAGTTGTTACAGTTTTCAAAGCACACATAATCAATATTATATGATTGTAAGTAAGATCATTGCACTGTGGGATCCTCGAACAGAGATCCCGCAATTCAGCCTAATTGATTGTAATCACAATCTGATTTCAATTTGTATTTGTATTTGAATTCGTACTCGTGTTTGATTTAACCCGCATATCGCAACGATCTATAATAATAATCTGGAATAACGCTCTAAGGGTTAACAAACAATTTTGATAACAATTTCTAAAAACTGTGACGGATTGCAACGAGATTGGAGATGATGGCAATAGATTATGAGTTATCATAAACACTTAAACCCCAATTCATAATATATTTTGATTCCTGAACCAGCAGAAAATAATTTTAGGTTAACCAATATCGAATCAAATTGAATCTTTGGTTACTCACAAACAATAGAAAAGTGAAAATCTATTGTCCTGTCCATGTCAGCTCAATTCTACCAAAGAAGACACCAAAGAAAGATAAGCTATGGGAACAAGGATCAATTTTAAGGACTGGACACTTGTCTGGCACTTGGAAAAATGGAAAACTGACACCTCACTTTAGATTCAAGTGCCAAGTTCCGCTCTCCCTCTCTCTCTCTCTCTGAGATTTCTGGCGAAAATGGGCGTTCACTTGGAGACTAATAACAGGAAAGTCTCCCGCTGCTAAATATAATTGTAAATATCTGGAAGTATAGAGAAACTTAGGATTAAAGAACCTCATAAGTATTGTTGAAGCAGGAAAAGTAGAGAAATAATATTTGCAATCTCTTTAAGCTGACACCAAAAACTGGAAAATCTTAGGATTGATTGGAACTCTTAAGATCTATCGAAGTAGAGCAAAAATTATTGAATTTCGGTTTCTTGAAAAAATAAGGCAAGGAAAAGAGGAACTAAAAAGAGTAATTAAGACATTTCAAAATTATGATCTCTCGTTTCCTGAAAAAATTATTGTGAACCAAACTGAACAGATAAGTCAGCCGCTGAGAATCGTAGAATTCAGAAAGTCTATAACATATATATGTATTGTATAAGTATTGATGTTGCAAATGTCTAATAAAATTCCAAGAACCCAATAATCAATAACTAATTTTGTAAAATATCAATAAATAGTCACGATTTATCCACATATATATGTAAAATGTTCCTTTATTGTTTATGTAATTTAAATGCTATATGTATATATATATATATATATATATAGTATGTATATATTATGTATGGTAAGTAGATTTCATGTCAGTTTTTTTTCTTTTCCATTTTTTCATTAATGTTTTCTTGAAAAATTTCGTTTACATATGGCATACGCACTAAAAATTAATATTGTTTTTGTTTTTGTGTTTATTTTAGTTAAATTTAGTTTAAATCTTAAAATTCGTGTACGCTATGACTTTAAAATACTCTCGTATGTACGTAGTTAATAACTAGTTGCTAATTATTCGTATTAAAAACCCAAAAGTCCAACTATGCTTTCATAATTGCTACTGGAAGGGTAGTTTAACTCAAAGCAAAAGTTGGCATTTAATAATAAGTAGTTTTTTATATATGGCATGGGGGGCATAAATATGTGTAGTGTAGTGTAGTGTATATTTATGTACATGCAGGAGCACCTTATTTATTGTTTTTTTTTATTATTATTATTATTTTTATATGTAGGGTGCAAGGAAGTTGTTTTGTTCATGTTTTATGCTAAAGCATTCTTTTGATTTCTATGTGCTATATGCAGATATAATTATTATGCATTAATTAATTAATTTATTATTATTTATGCGTAGTATTTGATTCGCTTTTAAACATTTCATTTCGTTGAATTTAGTCCAAATGGATAATACATTTAGTTGTTAATCGAATGAGGGCCGCACATTTTTATTTATATATATTTTTTTTCATTAAAAAATTCGATCACGAAATCGAGAAGTGGTTTTTTTTTTTGGGTTTGAAGTGAGAAGTGTGCGGCCTCTTCGGCAATCCGAAGTCGAGAGTGGGGCGTTTCACTGGATTTGATTTGTTTTTTTTTTTATATATATATAATATGTATATATTTTGCATTTCTAATGTCGTACGTGCCTAAGTTCTAAATTATGCTATATGTTTGTTCGTAAAACACCCAAAAATGTCTGGTTATTATTCGCTTTTCAAACAAAATGACAAATAATGAAAAAATAAAAAATGTGAACATATGTAAAACAAAAATAATAATAATAGTTAATAATAATATTAAAATACTTTAATGGGGTTATATATATCACAGGTACATTTTAGACTTTTTTCAAATGTAAGCTTGTAAAAATGTAATGTTCGTTTCTTGTTTAATATTCGGAGAGCACAACACACACACACACACACTAAAAAGGCGGACGGGAAGGAGATGATAGGAAGGAGAGAAAGAGAGAGAGAGAAGCGGACAAATGCCTCAGTGTGTGTGTGTGTTTGACTTTAGCTAATTTATTGTATATGTGTTTAATTAATAATTATATAATTGGTTAAGGTGTACGTTAGCTATTCACTAGGTCAAGTCATTATTTGTGAAGTATTACTGTAGTTTCATTTTCAATTCTTTTGTTTATAGAAAAGCACTAACCATTAAACATTGCAACTGCCATTCGTCATCATCTTAATCATCATCTTAATCATCATCATCTATTTTCTATATAGTATCAATATAAATGCAAATTCAGGGAACATAGGATTAAAACGCTCGATTGTGATCGTAGATATGAAAGAGTTGAGTTTAGAGTACATTTAACTTTAACTTTATCAAGCCTATGACTAGGACCAGTATTTGCAAATACAAGTATATATCCATATATATCAATATATATCCATATATACCATATATATCTTATTTAACTGATCTAACTATCAAGTTATCCATTATCAAAAGTGTTTATTTTTCTTTTCTTGAGTTTAATCGAGTACGTATTTCAAGTTTAGCAATTCTATTTTGTTTTTTGTTTTTTCTTGGAAGCATTTCATACAGCATTTACTTCTTAAGTACATTTTTTTTGGGACCAACTGTTGTGCACACTCACTCTTACTACAATTCGTATTGTCCCCTCATACAATTAATATATATGATTCGAGCTTTGCACCTTGATTGTAGTTCTTATAGTTCTTTTTATCTGTTTCAACCAGGTATCGAAATGATTTTTAATTTTTAAAAACATATCATAAAAAAATAAATAAACATTTGTTAAGTTAACTCTTGTTTTTATCCAAGTGATAGTAATTATAAATAAATAAAGAAATTTCTATGTTCATTAAAAATCATAGTAAACACTTTAAAAAATTATTTTAAAATTTTTCCAGTTTAAGTTGAATATTTAGATTAAATGCAATTACAAAAATATTAATACATTTTTATTTATATTTGATATCTATTAATATTTTTATTTTCAGATTAAATTTCATTGTCAACTCAAAATAAGAGTTATTTTATGATTTTTCAATAAACATTGAAATTTAATTATTTTTCACGATAAAACAGGTGAGAATAAAAATAAATATTTATGTAAAGTATTTAAAAAATAAAAGTTAACTTGGTTACCATTTAAAAATTTTCTCACTCATTTCGATAATTTTGTTCGGGTTTGATTTGATAAAAACTCATAATTCCTTTTATCGATACCTGGTTTCTACTGTTTAAGTATTTTGAGTACGTATTCGGTCTGTAGTTGATACTGCAACTCAGTTGGATATACTATATATTCGATTTCTATATATACTACAATATATATGTGTATATAAAATGCAATGGAGTATCTCATGTGTGTGTTTGTCTAAGTTTCGATATGAATGAAAAGTTACGACTAGGATGCTATATTAAGACTACGCAAGTTGCATTCAAAATATATATGTATATATTATATATGCTCTTGTTCAGTTTAAGTATTCTTAGCAGTCATTTGTCGTTGATTGGAGCTAATGGTTGGATCACCAGCCTCGGCATAGAGACAGGATCCTTCGCTGCAGGAGCAGGTGTCACCCTCCCGGGAACTGTTGCAACAGTCGCTTGTGTAATTCCGTGGATGCAACTCATAGCCGGAGAGCATGTTCTCATTCTCATTCTCGCTCTCCGCACAGGAGTTCTGGACAAGATTTGCGGCGGGTCGTCGTTGTCCGGAGCGTTTGTTGCTGCTGTGATCGGCGCTGCTGTCGGAGTGAAGTTGCTGATGACGCTTGCCGTGACTGTGACTGTGACTGGGATTGTGACTCTGACTGTGATTGTGACTCTGACTGTGATTGTGACTCTGACTGTGACTGTGAGAGGCGCGTGAATTATCCGAGCACTCGGAGGAGCATTGATAGATCTGATGACTGGAGGCGGTCGCTGGCAATCCGACCGGTTGGTACCACCCCTCCGCTGGCGTTGGCAGGGGCGGTGGTCCTTGCATGGGCGTGGCCAGGGCATCACAACTGTTGCAGGCTCTATTATTGTTGCCGCCACAACGTGTGGCATTTAGGCCCGCCTGATATTCACTGACCGCATGTCGTTGCGTCGGATAATGGATATGTATATTACGGCCGGACATGTCGGCAGTGCCAGCTCCGGCAAAATACGGCGGCAATGGTGGCGGATGTTGGCTGGTGGGCGTGATCTGATAACGATTCTGTGCCCCACCCACGCCGCTCAATGGATTGCTGTACAGATTCTCCGGCGGACAGCCAACGGCGCATTGCGGCGACACGCCCCAAGCGGAGAATCCGCCGGAGGAGCTGCTGTGTATGGAGGCGTTGAGATTGCTGCGGATGAAAAAGAATAACAGTTGTAAATATCAGGAAAGGCTACAGTCGAGGAAACATGACTTTCGCTATATAAAAAGTTCTAGAGTACTGAATATTATATATGGTATTATGGCAACCATGTCTGCAAACAGGTTCTGAACCGAACCTGGTAGAATCGGTTCGGGTTTGAAGGCAGCCTGAACCGGATCATGAACCGAACCCTTGAAAATATTTACTTTGCGAACCCGAACCTAAACCAAACCGCTTTCTAAAATAAAAAGGTTCGGTCTTACAGCGTTGGCTTCTCAAGGATTAGTAATAAAACTGTCTATAGGTGTTTTTTTTTTTACTGTTGACCTTTCCTAGTTATTGTCTGAAAACTTTTTAATCTAAATTTCCTAAGTTATGATTTCCAGTTTTTCGCCTATCTGGGTTTCCTTACATTTTATTCATAGTATTTCTGATTTCTTTTGTTTAGAATTTCCTTAAAAATTTTTGGAAGTTCATATGAGGTACTCTTGATTTACTTTTGGTACATTCTAAAACGGTATTTTAATTTCAAATTAAGTTCTGCCTTTTCTGTTACGGAGTTCATAAGAATGGAATTGAAAATGGCGCCTTCTGCCTGTGATGCATATTTTACTTTTTATAAACTCAAAAGACCCTATATACTTTTGAGGTACAGGGTCTTGTGAGAACTACTCACCTCTGATTCGTGGAGATGCCGGAGCCGCCGCTCTTGGAGCTCTTCCGCGAGGATTCAGGAGATCCCTGAGCGTAGCCATAGTTGGAGGACAGCGGAGGTGGATGCTCTGGTGGTGGTGGCAGAAACTCGGACCAATTGATCGTCTCCGTGGGATATTGCAGATAGTTGGACTTGTTGCTGGCTGCGGCAGCGGCAACAGCAGCTGCTCCTTGGGCTGTAAACGCATCCGAGTAGGGAGAATGAGTGCCCGAGTCCTTGTCAGCACTCAGAGATGTGGCCTTGGTGCACGTTTCACTCGAGGAGGTGCCAATGATCATGGTGGTGGCATATGGCGTGGGATTATCAGGACTCTATAAAATATAAATCAAATTAATAAGCTGAAAAATTTGCTTTGTAGACCATTTCAATTGAACCTTGCGACAATTGTAGAATGTGGTGAGATTGCGTGTGTCCACCTCAGCGTAGTCGGTGCCACCATCGGAGTTGTTGTAGTTGGACTGACTGCTGTTCACATGCGAGAGCAGCTTTGATTCACTCAGGCCCGAGTCCTTATCCGTGTCCGTTGTGCGCCATCCTCGATCAATCCACAGACTCTCCTTGCTATTGATATTCAGTGCGGTTATCTCATTGGCGCTGACAACTGTTGAAATCAGGGTCATAGTAATTAAGAAAATGACAAATACTCGATAAGGTAAAAATTTAAAAAAATTTAAAATATACAAAATTTGAATCAGATTCAATTAAGGCGTCAAATCATGATCAAAATGACATTCTGCATGAAAATCGGTTTATTTTTGATGAAGTTATAAGAGCTCAAAGTTTTTGAAAAAATGTCAAGGGGTAAGTATGGAAAATTGGATGATAGATGGCTTAGGATCGACAAAATATCAAATTTTCTAGATGATAAAAATTTAATTGCAGAATCAATTTAGAGGCAAAATCACGATCAAAATGATATATTTTACTTGAAAGTCGGTTGAGACTTGACAAAGTTATGGGTGAGTTCAAAGTTGTTGAACATTTTTATCTTACCGCTTAGATGTCCCAACTCTTTGGTCATTTGATGACGCCGCTTAAAGTAAACCATCGCCGTTGCCGTTGACACCACAACAACCAGGAGAACAATGATGACCAAGACCATTAACCAGGTGCCATGCAGAAAGTTGGTTGTCTTGCGATGCGTTGTGGGATTGGCGTCGTTGGGTTCCGTGTTGGCCATGCCATTGGTTTGGTAAGTGAAATCATTGCCCGTCTCATGGCGACCATCGTGTGTGCCACTGGGATGAGCACGCGGTGGATGCACATGGTATGTGGGATCCATATAAAGAGATTTCTAAGGAAAAATAAATTTTTATTTGTTATAAAACATGTCTAGTAAGTGTATCTGATAACTAATTGAATAGCTAAATAAAAATTAAAGTTAAATTATAAAAAAGTTATACAACTCTTTGACCTGACAGACTGACTGGGCATTGTACAGATCAAACCGTTAGACGTGCGATATTGAAATTTTAACACAACATAAGTAAGAAAATTTTATAAATATTAAACATTTCTCATTCTACTTTTTAGAATAGTGTCTAATCATTTGTACTCACAGGCTTGGAGTAGGGTCCATCGCCGGCCTTGGTAAAGGCGTTAAGACGCACACTATAAACTGCTGTTGTGGTCAGATTGTTGAGCAGCACCGATGTTGTGGTTGCATTAAGGGTCATATTGGCCAACACCTTCATGGTATTGCCAGCACTGACTTCAATCTTATAGCCATATAGGTTGCCATTGTGGTGCTGTGTCGGCGGTGGTGTCCAACGCACCCAACCAGCTGTTAAATTGTACATGCCAATTTGTATGTTATCCGGCGGTGCAGAGGGAACTAAAAAAGACAAGGTTTATTATATGGGCTATTAAAAATAACAAAGTTATTACTGCCTACCATCTTCATAGGTTGTGATCATCTTGGAGTTGCTCGGTTGTCCCTCGATCGTCTCATAGAAGGGCGTCAAAAAGAATTCATATTTTGTATATTTACGCAAATTGGCAACCACATGTGATTCTGACGATGCGTCCAGCACTGTGATGACCTTGTACTGCGTCGAATGAGATGTAGCATCTCTATAACGTATATGCAATCCCTAAGAAAGTAAATATAATATATTTTAATTATATGTGTTCTTTATTTCATGTTTCATAATTCAATTAAGTTTTAAAATTAGAGCTAATATGAATAAAGAAATATAAATAATCTCAAGTATTTAAATAATTATTAAAGATGATAATTTTTTTGGACTTACCTCTACAAATTTCTCGCTGTCGCTCATATGAAGCATCCAATCCAAACGCACAGCACTCGCATTTACAGCAGAGGCATCTATAAGCTCAACAACCTATAAGGGATTACAATCAAATTCAATTAAATATAATATTCTTTTTATAGTGTAGTTTAATCCCTACTTTTCCGGTTAGCAGTGTACGTGCTGCGGATAATTCATTAGATGGCATGGCATCAAAGTCTTCCCCCAAGGTTTTAATGGCATTCGATAAACCCGAGGGCACAGAAACTCCCTGAGAATTCTCAGCTCGAACCAGGAAAACATACGATGTGGCAGATGTTAGATCAGAGATCTGTGAAACAAATTAAACAGTTTAGGAAACGTTTTAATTCGTATAAATGGTAAAAACTTACGGTTACTTGTGTATCAGGCACCCGATGAGCGGCTACAATCCAACCAGTCTGCAGATCGGGACTAAAGTACTCCACAGTATAGCTAAATATATGTAAGAATTGTTTAAAGAGTAGTAACAATTGTTAGACCTTAAACAAGACTTTTCCAGCTTACCCTATAATAGGTCCAACGGCTCCGGGTTTCTCCTGACTTTTGGCCCAGCGCAGTGAGATACTTGTGCGAGTGACATTGATGACTTTGGGAGTACCAGGAGGAGCAGGATAGGTGCTAGGATCCGAAATGCGATGCACAGTCGGCGAGCTGCTCTTTTCGACCTATTGAAAAAAATATTTGATAAGCATGATAATTAGAAGATAGAAAAGTAATCCAAATAACCTTACAGAAGAAATTATAAATATAAAACGCTTTTAATCAAGGCTGCAAACCGGTGATGAGAAGAACCTTGTAGAACCGCTTCGGTTCAGGTTTTTTAAGCAGACGAACCGAACCCTTGAAATTATTTACTTTCCAAACCCGACCCTAAACCAAACCGCTTTCTAAAATAAAAGGTTCGGTTCGAAAAAAAAAATATTTACATAAATCTTATAGTTTTCTAATATTACGCAAATATTTGAGTCTTTGGATTAAAATAAGTCATATTTAAATCTTCAAATAAATTTAAATTATCATCAAAATTTGATTTCTTAAAAAAAACTAGCGGGATAAATTAAAATAAATATCTGTAATACTATCACGCTTTAAATAATAGATATGTTTCTACAACAATTTAATATGTTTCAAATATATTATATAAAAAGAGTTGTAAATAGAAAGTTATAAGTGTAGCTACACAATTTTAAAGCACTGTTAACTTACTGCCAAGGCAGCTGACCAGTTGGATTCGCCACGTTCCGAGGATGCAGTGCAGGTATATAAGCCAGAATCGCTTAATTGAAGATCTGCAAGTGTTGACTGGGTTTTAAAAAAATATCTAAAATTAATTTGAATTATATAGACACATACCATCCACTCGAAGGGAGCTGCCTTGGACAATGCTGTGTCGATTGTCGTTTTGGACAGCGTAACCATCGTGAAACCATTTGACACGAGGTGTGGGATTTCCTGTGGCACGACATGGCAATGTTGCCACCGATCCCTTGGGCAGCGTTTGATTCGTTGGTCCAATTTGTATGATAGGTGGAGGACGCTCATCCACAGAGCTGACCTGTAGATAAATCCTCACAGTGGAGGAGTCGACAACGCTGAATGCGGAACACACATAGAAGCCCTCGTCATCCTGTTGCACATCGGTTATTTGCAATGTACCCTCGGCGGAGATCTGTTGACGACCGTGCGAGGTATTGGGAAACATGAGCGTGGAGACGCCCTCCTTGGTCCAGAAGACAGAGGGGGGAGGATTGCCAGTTGCCACACAAGGCAGCTGTACTTGTCCATTGAGTCCCACTTTCTTGTTGCTGGGTCTCTTCGAGAAACTTGGAGGAGCTGTTGAATTTCATAGTCAATTAAATGATAATCTTCAAGAGATATTTTGTTTACTATTATTAATTTATTTTACGGATAACTCGTTATGTTTTTGATTTAAATCATTACAAAATAAAATTTATTATTGATTATTTAACTTAATTTACTCAACATATAACTCTTATTTTGGATTTTTATTTTATTTACTCAATGCCAACATTCAACGGCTCGTTGGTCTAGGGGTATGATTTCCGCTTAGGGTGCGGGAGGTCCCGGGTTCAAATCCCGGACGAGCCCAAGAAACAATAATTTTTTTTATTTCAAAATCAATAACATTTTTTTTTTAAATAAAAAATAGTAATTTTTTATTTTATTTTTCATATGATAGTACTTTGAAAAAATGAGTAATCATTTATTCAGAAACTGATTTTCATTTCAAAATGTTATCTTTAATATATGACTTTTAATTATAAATAATTTTAATAAAAATCAGTCAATTATTTATACAAAAAAAAAATGTCAATAAAAATTAATTTACATTAAACTGTCAAGTCACAGAACATAAAAGTAATATTTATAAAAAAAAATTTGAAGAAAAAATATGATTTTATAGTTTCGATTTTTAGCAAATAAAAACGAGAAAATAAATAAAGTCTGCTTATTTTACTCTATTTGAATGGATTTAAAATTGATTTATATACTTTTAATTTACAAGTAGAGATTTAATTGATGGGTAATCTTACCGTGAACAGTTAGAGTAGCCCTGGCACTGATCTGACCCACATTGTTGTGCGCCTCACACACATAGGTACCCTCATCATTTGGCGTGATGTTGGACAACTCGAGACTCTTCTCGTCATGCAGGATGCGAGCACGGGAAACTGGAATGTTGCCCTCCTCCTTCTTCCAGAGCACCTTTGGGGGCGGATCACCGCCCACCGAGCAATGGAATGTGGCCGTTTGGCCATAGACCATGGTCAAATCCTTGGGCTCCTTCATAAAAAATGGTTTGACCTGTACAATCAACTTGGCATAACTGGATTCGCGTGAGCCCAAAAGATTCTGGGCAATACACTTGTAGTTGCCCTCATCGATGGGCTCCACGTTGCTGATCAGGAGATTGCCACCATCCACAATGCGGACACGCGAGGTGGCGCCACCAAATGGCTTGGAGCTCAGGTCATCCAACGGCACGTTATTCTACAAATTCGAATTGAAAAAAAAAAACAACAAATTGACAGACAGTTAAAAATTGGCACAAATGTTGCTCAAGATATATTTTTTTATTTGGTGTTTCTCTTGCCTTCGTCCAGATAATAGTCGGCTCTGGAATGCCTTTGGGCGGCCCACACTCCAACAGAGCCGTCTCGCCTTTGGCGACGCGTGTGTCTTTCGGTTCCACGCGAAAATCGTCGCGCAACACTGCAAAAATGACAAAATGTAAGAGGTGTCAAACATGGCCCAAAAACTAGCAGCAAATGCAACAGTCGAGCAAACTCAACTGCGAGATATCCTGTACTTATTTTGTGGAAAAGCTAATGATGTTTATAACAACATGGAAACCCTGTACTTACTGTGTTAATAATTAAGTTATGATATATATTGTATATGCAGAAAACCCTGTACTTGATTAAGATATTAGTATTTCCGAAAGGCGATGATCCTTTATTTATTGTGATTTAAATCAAATTATGACAAATTCTCGACTTTGAGAGATCACTTACAGATTTTATAAAATATTTTAAAACTATGGTTTAAATCAATTGAAGTTAATATCGGATTCAAACATGCCTAAATACTTTTCGATCTGTAAATATTTATAAAGCTTGGAGTTTTCTTTTACTTTCCTTGCCATATCCAGAGTAAAATATTTTTATTGAACTTGAAATTTAAAGAACAAATCCGTAAAATAAAACAAAGTACGTAAATTTCATAGGCTTTTGTAGACTTATGGGAATTGTAAGACAAACTTTATCTGAAATTTGAAATTTAGTAGATCTAGCTCTTGCCATATTTTACGATAGATATAGGTTTTCTCACTGACAGACTCCACTTTTGACGTTGACGTCTTTTCTATTCATCTACACATATTTTTAACCAAAGTCTGTTATACTCTTTTTTAGTAGTAGTAATTAGTAGATCTAGCTCTTGTCGTATTTTACGACAGATATATGTTTCCTCACTGACAGACTCCACTTCTGACGTTAATCTAGAATATAGATGCTTTATGGATTCTGACACGTCTTATCTATTAATCTACACATATTTTTAACCAAAGTCTGGTTTACTCTTTCCACTCCCTAAGTACAGAGTTTCAAAACATGGAGTGGAGTGGGTTAAACAAGTTGTCTGTTTGTTGTCTTGTCTTACCAGCAATTTGGAGTGAGGCATGCCGACTGACGGCTTTGCCCACGTGGTTTTTGGCCACACACCAATACTCCCCGCCGTCCTGCTCCTTCTTGCTCTGCATGGTGCGATAGAAGAATAAGGCGCCATCTTTGAACAGCACACGATGTGATTTCTTCTCATTGGTATTGACAGGTTCGCCATCCTAAAGATATATCAATTATAAATTATAACTATTAGAATGTTATAACTTGGAAGTATTAACTTGATCCTACCTTGTACCACTCCACAGTCGGTTCCGGTTTTCCCTCCACCTTGCAATTGAGTGTGGCAGGCTCATTTTTCTTAACCACCAGATCTGTGGGATGCTCAATGATCCTAGGCGATTGATATTGTGCTGCAAAATGGCATATAGATATGTTATTGGTTAAATCTGAGATTAGATGATAAGTCGGAGGATTGGATTTACCTTGAGCTGCTGCCAGGATGAAGGCCAGCAGCAATTGAAGCTGTCTGCGCATTTT
Source organism: Drosophila phalerata (assembly GCA_951394115.2). Taxonomy (NCBI): domain Eukaryota; kingdom Metazoa; phylum Arthropoda; class Insecta; order Diptera; family Drosophilidae; genus Drosophila; species Drosophila phalerata. The sequence goes on from OY729850.1 coordinate 2,435,842, forward strand.
ATGATGGATGATTTAAGTTAGTGCTCCAGATGTATCGATGTCGATGTGGTGGATATATATATGTATACGATATACGATATATATACAGTATGTATATTTATATAGCGCAGTTGTGATACGAGGCAATCATGTTTTCTTTTTATTTTTGTTTGGCTAATGTACAAATGCAAATGGTAAAGAATGTGGCAGCTGTTAGTCAAAGGGAAGCTCAAATGAAGTGCAACACACACACAAACATACACACACACACGCACACACAAACATATTCTCCCGCACATACAGTATGTCTAGTAATTGTGTTGACAGATTAAAATTGTTCTTAAAAATTAATTTACCCTCATTATTTAACTCTACTTTGTAATCTTCTCTGTTTATATTATTAACTGGTTTTCGAACTCTAATTAAAAATCTATAAACTCTTTTTATTTGTTAATTTCATTTAATATAATCAAATAAATACATTTTCTAGACTTATTTTTGACCAACTAAATTATACTAATAAGTGATTTTACTTTTGCAAAATTAGGTACATATGTAAACTTTATTTTAAAACAGTTTTTCTTATTGTCAAAACAAAATATGCACAACTTTTATTTAGCTTAAACAATTACTGGACAAATTTTCCATTAATAATTGTTTTGTAATTACAAAAAAAAATTGTTAAATCCTATAAAACTCTTGATTTTTATGAAGAACTTCTTATAGGAACCTTAAGCCATAAGAAAAAAGAAAAACAAGTAAAAATTGTCTTTTTTTCTACAGTTAAATAAATAACTTTTAACCAAAATTTTAAATTTTCAAAAATTAATAAATTGTTTATGTGGAAACTTATTACAAATTATAAATAATTTCAAAGAATAAGTAAATTTAGCAAAATAAAAAGATACAATTACTTGACTCACTATAAATATATTTACATAATTCATTTAGTAACAATTTCTGTACAATTATTTTATAAAATTACATTTGTATTTATATTTATTTTTGAATAAAATAAAAAGATTCCCATATTTTAATTTGTTCCGAATAATTACTTGACATACTGTAAGTGCTGGGGAGGCATGGCAGTGAAACACACACACACACACACAAAGACTTGTCTTTACCAACCTTTTTTTTTTGAAGCAGACTGCGTTGTTGTTTTTTGTTGTTGTTGTTGTTCTTTTTATTGGCTGTGCACGTTGCTTTTTATTTATTTTATTTTATTTTTTTGGGGTTTTTATCTTTTTTGAAAATAATTCCTCGTCTGCTCCAGTTACCGTTACATTTGCCTGCACCAAAAATCGAAATTGAAATCGAAGGCGACAATGACGACATATGCAGATAGAGAGATAACACACAACTCACAACACAACACACAAGAGAATAGAACACTAATAAATTTCTATATACACTTTACTTCTGTCTATACTTTTTCCATTAATTTTATTTCGGTATTTATCTCTCTTTATGTTTATCTGCGTGCCCCAAAAAAAAAAGAAAAACCAAAAAACCAGAAAAACAAAATTTACAATCCAAATGCAGCGACGAAGACTTTTTAATGGGTTCTTCTTTTTTTTTATTATTATTATTATTATTATATTCTTTCACTCGGTTTTCTCACACTTTCTTTCTTTCGACTGATAGGAAATCTTTAATTTTATTATTTGATTTTTATTATACGTTGTCTTTTTATTTTTATTGTTTCTGTTGCTTTTGGTTTATTAAATTCGGGTTGAGATACAAATGTATCTCGTTTTGCATTTTTTGTATTTTTTTTTTTGTTGTTTTTGCCTTGCAAGTCTTGTGTACATATATTTATTTCGTTTGCGTTTCGTTTTCGGGGTTGTTTCTCTTTCTCAGCCTCATTTCCGCATTTTCCGAATGAAATTTTCTTTTTGGTAATTTTACAAGAACAAGAACACGCTCCTGCTGTTCTCCCGTTTTCCGTTCTTCGTTCTCCCGTTCACCGTTCTCCCGTTCCTATTCCCGTTCCAACTGGCCTGCTGGCTGCCTTGTTGTTGTATCTATAACAGTGCGTACACACACACACACAAATACATGCACTTACACTTACATACTTACATATGTACACACTCACAGATACACTTTGGATTCGATAGATACAGATACACATGTAAAAAACACATCCGATTTTTACACCCCAAAATGCGGGCTTCGTTTATTGTTTTATTCACTTAATCATGGCTTTTTTTTTTTTAATTTATCCTCTTTATTTAGCAGCCACTGTAGTTCACTTGCATTAATTAAATTCTCGCACTCGAATTTGTATATAATTTAATTTCCGTGTAAGCGACTATTGGATTGGGTTGTGTCTGTTAAAATCGTTTGGATTAAGTTCAATTGAACTAATCGCTTCAGTGAACAACAGAACTGAATCCTTGATTGTAGCTCATTTTGTTCAATTGATTCGAGTCCGGGAATCTGAACGTCTGGCAACCTTAAACAAAGTTACCAGCTCTATTTTTCATTCAGTCACTTTAAAAAAATCAATCATAATGAAATTTTTATTTTAGAAAATTTTGAAGCAGAAATTAAGCAAATTTTTGCATCAAGTTTGTTAAGTTTTTTTTCTCTCGAATTTTTCGACTGAAATTAAGTTTTATTAAATTATACAAACTTCTGAGGCATTACAAACTCCAAGCTTACATAAAAAATAAAACTCTATTTAACATATTTAGGATTTAAATTTAACTTTCATTTTATTGTACATTTTATAGCCAAATTGTTACTAAAAAACTATCAAAATTCAAATTGGTCGCCGCTTGCATTCTTTGATTAAATTTGTATTGGTTCAAATGAACCTAAATGGCAGCCCTGGCGTTCAGAAAGACAGTATGGCAGCCCTGGTTTAAAAAAAGGTTTTTTTTTTAGATTTCAAGCGCAGCATATTTGGCAACTATGCGCTAGATGGCGCTAACAGTGACGTCAAGCGTTGCGGATTTTTTTCGTAGTAGTTAATACAATTCGAGATTGCCACAGCTTTTGAAATTTTTTAATTAAAATTTGGTGAATTTAAATATTGACCTTATTGCTGAAATTTAAATTAAATTGCGCGCCATACCAAAGGAACTTTTATTGACAGTCTGGCAGCGCTTGAAGCGTAACCATTTCAAGCTGTCTGGCCAAATGCATGAAATCAATACGTTACTTTTTAAAATGAAATATTGCAATATTTATTTCAATGCGATTTCCCAGATTATTATAAGTAAAGGCAAAGTTACGACAGATTTTAAACGGATTTCGCTTTGACAACCAGATTTTGAGTGCGCACTTTCCGGTAATAGCTCTCTTGTGGGGAATTACACGTCTTACGGTCTTGCTGAGCCTTACACGGCTTTTTGGCCACAACGGAATATTGCCGTGACAAATCCGGCGGAGATGAGGCACAAATGGAGCAGGGTTGCAAATCCAGACAGTCCTTAAGCGGCATGCTTAGCGTATCAACGACGGCTGTAGAATTCTCCTCGGACTTTTTGAGCCGGAGAGCAATCTTCAGCCAGGTCATGTCGTATCTGCGGCGTCGCGTTGCCAATGCCTGGCCGACTCCGGCATTGTGGCCCCAGCCAAACAACCGGGTATATAGCTTACGGCAACAGTTTGCTAATCTTGCATGGGCAAGAATATTTCCGGACTGATTAATTGACTCCCTCACGGGCATTTTGCCAAAAGCCGGCGGCGGACATCGGCTGAGCGCAAAGCGTTTTATAATATTCCGGGAACCTTGCATTTTTTTTTCTCTGATATTACGTAAAAATTTCGAAAGTTAAGTTAATACAGCAAGTACTGTTGAAATTTATATAAAAATTTTTTTGAAAAAAAAGTTTTCAACTATACAAACGAATTTGGTATCTGAATCTTGGCCAACTGTGGCTTGCCTCGTATCAAACAACGAGAACGTATTGTACTTGAGTTGCTTGCCTCAAAACGGGGCACATATTCGCCAGGTGGACGTGGCAGGGGCCGCCTTCCGCCCGCCGTTGCCATTGCGCTCTTCACCTGCTTCGGCTGCAATCTCAACTGTGTAACTCGATCCACGGACATGCTCTTGGGTCGCCTCGATAGATAACTCTGTATATGGCTATTGGAGCCATTGCTTATATTCAGATTGATCAAATAATCCTGCAGTTCCGATTTCAACTGTGCATTTGCTGCCTCCAGATTGCGTTTCTGCTGCTTCAAACATGCCACATCGACGGCCACATTGTTGACACGCCTCCAAAATGTTTCCATCTGCGGCAGACTGTCAACTTCCTCCTAGAAGCGAAATTATTGACTTAATTAAACATATCCCAAGTTATTTTTAAAGTCATACCTTTAGTGGATCGGTAATAGCTTCCTCTGTTGGCGACTGCAGTTCTCGTATCTCAATTATCTCTCGACTCAGTTGTGGCAAGAGAAACATCTTTTCTCGCTGTGTCTCCATCTTGGAGCAAATACGCGCCAGCTGCGACAAAGTCTCCCCCTTGCCGAGTATACCCTTGAGTGTCTATAAGAGTATTATGAATAAAAAAAATTAGATTTTTAAATATTATACAAAATGTATTTTTTTTTTAATGAAAAAAATTTAAATACAGAATCAATAAAGAGGGCAAATCGAGATGAATATGATATTCCACTTGAAAACCGGTTAATTTTTAATGATGTTATGAGCAATCAAAGTTTCCCAAAAAAATGTCAAGGGGCTGGTATAGAAAATTGGATGATAGATGGCTTAGGATCGAAAAAATATTAATTTTTCTAGATGATAAAAATTTAAATACAGAATCAATTTAGAGGCCAAATCATAAACAAAATGAAATTCCCATTGAAAATAGGTTTATTTTTGATGAAGTTATGAGCAATCAAAGTTTTCAAAAAAATGTCTAGGGATAAGTATGGAAAATTGGATGTTAGATGGCTTAGAATCGAAAAAATATCAAATTTTCTAGATAATAAAAATTTAAATGCAGAATCAATTTGAGGGGCAAATCATGATTAAAATGACATTCTGCTTAAAAATCGGTTTATTTTTGATGAAGTTATGAGAGAGCAAAGTTTTTGAAAAAATTTCAAGGGGTTGGTATGGAAAAATGGATGATAGATGGCTTAGGATCGAAAAACTATCAAATTTTATAAATGATAAAAATTTAAATGCAGCGTCAATTTAGAGGGCAAACTATGATCAAAATGATATTCCACTTGAAAATCGAATGAGTTTTGACAAAGTTATGAGAGTTCAAAGTTTAAAAAAAATGTCAAGGGTTGGTATGGAAAATTGGAAGATAGATGGCTTAGGATCGAAAAATATCAAATTTTCTAGCTGATAAAAATTTAAATGCAGAATTAATTAAGATGCAGAATCATGATTAAAATGATATTCCGCATGTAAATCGGTTTATATTTGTTGAAGTTATGAGGGTTCAAAGTTTAAAAAAAAATGTCAAGGGGTTGGTAAGGAAAATTGGATGATGGTTGACTTATAGTCGAAAAAAATAAAATTTTTTGAATAAATAATATTTAAATGCAGTATCAATTTGAGGGCCAAATCATGATCAAAATGATATTCCACTTAAAAATCGGTTTATTTTTGATGAAGTTATGAGAAATGAAAGTTTTTGAAGAAATGTCAAGTTATGGGAGTTCAAAGTTTTTGATAGTAGCTCTACTCGATTTGAATATTGCACCCACCTCAATGACCTCGTGACTTTCCACGGACATTTGCTTGAATAGTTTGTGCTGATTCTCGAGCTCCTGGTCGACGCAAGTTCGGAGTTCCCGAAAACGATCGGTGAGTTGTTGCTTGATGATCTGTCTGTGCTCCAACTGAGCCTGTTGCTTGATCTGCTGCTCTTCGGAGAGCAGTCGGAGATTGGAGAGCTGCTCAATTAAATGCTCGATCTCATAGCTTTGTTGACTGATTTGTTGGGCGCTCTCCTCGTCCCGCTGTTTGAGATCCACATACTCCGAATAGAAGCCCTCAATGTGCTTGCCATAACCCGCCAAAACTGATTGATATTCCTCCCACAGTGTCTCCAGTTTGGCTTCCCCCTGTCCCGTAATTTGTTCCAGCTTCAATTGCATCTGAAATGTAAATGTATGACATGGTAATTATTCATTATATTGTGTGTCAATCAAGTGAGGGTTATTAAGGTGTCATCTGAGTTGGCTATATAAAGCTGCTGTGGCATGCAACATTCTCGAACAGTATTCGAAATGCGTCTGGTGTTGTTGATCCTACTCTGTGGTTGCTGTGGCATTTGGAGCTTGAAGTGTCGCTCCCAGGATGGAGTCAGTGATGAGGAGCTGAAAAGGATCGTGCGCAGTTGCATGCAACGCAGTGGCAACCAGGATGAGAGTGAACATAATAGACGCTCTAATTATGACAACAACAATTACAATCAGGACTACAGGCAAGGATCAGGACAAGGAGACAGAGATAGGGACAGAGACAGAGACAGACAAGGACAGGGACAGGGACAACAGCAATCCTATGGAAATCGCTGGCAACGCAGCCTTAAACATTCCGATATGAACAACAATAGACAGAATAATAACAACAACAACTATAATAATAATAACAACAACAACACGGAATTATCTTCTTGTGTGGCACAGTGTTTCTTCGAGGAAATGAACATGGTAAGCAGCGATCAGATAATTATAGAAATAAATAATAAATTAATCAGATAATTATAAAAATGAATGAACAATTAAAGTATGAGTTTGAAAATTCCACATATAGATATGGGGTATTCTGGAGAAGTAGTATTTCTGAATATTTCAATTAATATATACAAAAGTCTTTGTCCGCATTCACTGACTGACTCACTGATCATTGCACAGTCCACACCTAAGACCTAGAAGGCTGAAATTGTATAACCAGTTTGATCTATTTATTAAAAACGTATAAGAAAAAAAATATATTAAATTATATTTTTCTAATTTTTATGAAAAATATTCAACAATAATCGTTGAAATTATTTTTTTTATAATTGAAATCGCATTTTAGTGATAATAATAATTAAGATAATAATTAAGAAAAATCTAATTTTCATAATTAAAATTAATAAATAATTTTTATTTTATACCAATCGAATTAAAAATTAAGCGATAGTTTGGAATACTTATTGAAATGAAAATAAAATAAATAATACTTTAAGAAAACTAATTTTTTTAAGTTGAAAATTAAAACTAACAAAAATCAATTCTAAAAATAATAATTGGATGAAAAAAAGTTCGAAAAATATTTATTTTTATGTAGTTTTTTGTGAGGTCCTGTTGACCTAAAGCTACAGTTAAAAAAATAACTGGGATCGAACTCTACACTGCCATGTTAAAATGAAAATGTATCTGAGAAATATTCTGCGAAAAAAAATGATTATCACAATTTAATATGAATTTATTTTTGAGAAATCATAAAGTGCTGCAAATTTTTCCCAGGTGGATGCCAATGGACAGCCGGATCGTCGCAAGGTGAGCTACCTGTTGACCAAGGATCTGCGGGATCGTGGACTGCGCAACTTTTACATGGACACGGTGCAACAATGCTTTCGATATCTGGAGCAATCCCGCTACCAGAGCAACAACAAATGCGGACAATCCCGTGAGCTCATCAAGTGCATGTCGGAGTATGCAAAGGCGCAATGCGATGATTGGGAAGAGCACAGCAATTTATTATTTAATTAATCGTAACTTACGCCACTTTTGAGATCCTCCACACGATCGAGATAACGCTCGTGATTATCCTTGACATGCTTATCTGTAGTCTCCTCCACTTGGTAGAAGACACACTCCAATTCCAATTGTTTCTCCGTCTGCATGCTCCGAAAGAAACTCGAATCCTGATTCCATTCCTTGAGCATTGCACTTTTATCATCCTCGTAGATGTGTCGAAAGAACTCAATGCGACTTCGGTGTAGGTCTGTTTCAAAGAACATTTATTATTTCAATTTAAATTTAGAAAAAAAATAAAAGGAATGCTCGACTGTGAGATACCCTGTACTTAGGACTATAGCTAACTGAAATTGTACTTTCATACACTGATTTACTTGTTGTATATAAAGAAATTAAATATTTTTCTTGCATAACTTTTGTGTTTATTATTCGATCGAAATGAAAATTTCGGAAGAGCTGAGCTGGGTTAAAAAATATCTACAACGATCAAAATATGTTGCAAGATCACTTATAATTGTATTTTGCTTAAGTTATTAAAATATCAAATTGAAATATTTTAGATTACTATTCCTGGTTATTTTGGTAATTTTTATCATACTTTCTCTTATTATTTGTTTTTTTGTATATAAATTAACGATCAAAATTTGTTGCAAGATCACTTATTTTTGTATTTTGCTTAAGTTATTAAAATATCAAAATAAAATATTTAAGACTACTATTCCTGATACAATAAATCGGTGTTTATTTTCATACTTTTTTTTTTTTTTTTTTTAATATAAAGACAATATAAAAAGAGTTTCTCCCCTTACCTATGATCTTGTCTATATTCTCCATATGGGATTGCTGCAGATTGGCGTACATATCCTCCGTGGAGTGAATGTCGCCTATTAGACGCTGTATAACCAGATCCTTGCGCTTCATTGCCTCCTTGAAGAACAGCTCCACATCGATGATCTCTCTTCGCAGATCCTGTATTTTCACCTGTCGCAATATACTACGCCATTCCTGATTGATTTTGGCCATGTTCAAACGACAAAATGCATCCTCCCGCTTCAGTTTGTTCTGTTCAATAATGACATTAGTTGAGCTTAGATTAGATTAAATGATTTGATATTTCATGGATCTTCTACCTTCATATAGAGCGCTATCAGCTGCATTTTGCGACGTCGCGTTTCCTCCTCCATATCGGCTCGCATTTGCAAATATCTGGCTCGTTCCTCCTCGGACATTTTGGCCAGCTTATTGCCCTTTCCTTTGCCCTTTTTGCCCATCTTAACTATTTTTCAATTGACACTCAATAAGCCGCTTATCAAATTTCTAATAACACGCAAAGACTGAAAAATGAGGCTGAAATAAAAAATTAAACAAACGAAAAAAAACACGAAGAGTGTCATGACAACCTTTTTTTTTAACCCTCCCCTCTGTATAAATAACATTTGGTTGTCAAGTTGTCGTTCATCATAATTTGAGCGAGCATTAAATTCACCCGCAACAGTAAGCTAGATAATTTTATACACAGTGATATTTTCGAAAAGCAGCAAATTATAATAAATTAATTAAATTAATGTCTGTCCATTTCATAGCTCATTTAAGCTTCACAATTGATTTGGGTTATGAACAGGGTCTATATAAATGGCTATAATGCGCTTAAACTGTTGAGTCAATTGAAAAACTGTTGCTATGAGAAAAGTAGCATTTATTTGGATTTTTTTGGCCCTATCGCTGTTAAAGTTGGTGAGTCAATTCATATTAAAAAATCTATTAATATTTTCAAGAAATAGAATTATTATTTCGAATTAAAAATAAACTTCTGCTTTGCACACAGATCTCAGGAATACGCATTCATTGCAAGGATGTAAAAAGCATTCATGAGGATCATATACATTATTGTTGCAAACATCCCGATGGACATAATGATGTCACCGAATCGTGTGCCAAAAAAACCAAATTTAAGTTGCCCTCACGGGATGAGGAGGCACTGGAAGACGTGACTGTGGATCAGGCCATGTCTGGCACCTGTTGGGCCAATTGTGTCTTCGATCATTACAAGTTCATCGATAAGGATAAACTCAATATGCAGGCTGTTAGGAATCATTATCAAACTAACTACAAATCGGATCCAGAATATGTTACTGAAATACTTGCAGCATTTGATCACTGTCATTCGAAATGTAAGTCAAGAATTATTGAACTCTTCTTTTTTAATTTCTTCTAATTTTTCATGCCAATTCTACAGCTGAAGAAGCCACAGCCGAGTTTCTATCCACATCTCTTGTGAGGGCTTTTAGCAGCTCTGCTTTCTTCTGCAAACCGATGCCAAGTGTTGTTTTGGCCTGTGTCATTCACAAGTTCTTTCACAATTGTCCCAGGAGTCGTTGGTCCAATACCACGGAGTGTGTGGAAACCCTGGCGTTCTCCAAGAAGTGCAAAGATGTCCTCACCACCATGTGAAAATAAACACTTACTATCTTACTATCTAATTATATAAAAAAATCAGCAATCCATTTTACAAGTCTATAAATTTAGAAAATAATAGAAAATTCTTAATATTTCATAGAACCTTATCAATAACATGACTTTGAAAATAAGAACCAAAAAATTTACTAGGTAACATTTTTATATTTTCTTTATTTCTTAAACTTATTTGCATTTATATTATGTTTTTATATTTTGAAATTTCCATTTTAAGAACTGCTATAAAACTTTAGTGAAAATAATTAATATAGTTTATAAAACCGTTTAATTTCAAAAAATTACAATTTACAAATTAAAATAACAATTTTAAAAAATTTACTTTTTCTTAATAGTTTATTATATATTAGATAAATATTTTTCTAAACTACAGAGTGTATTTGCACTTCAGAGTCTTTCCGGATATTTAGCAAATATTGAAAGAAATTTCGGAAATAAGCAATGATATAATTTTCTCGATCGGAATGCTTTTCGATTACATTTCCAGCAAATTTCACCGCTATTGACAGAATAAAATTGAAATTCTTATGAGATTGCCATTACAATATTTTTTGTTCAAAAGTTGAGCATCAATTTTAGATCAAATTTTTCATCATTTTATATCAATTTATCAATTTTAGATAAGATCTGTTTTTGATAATTAAAAGTATTACGATTAAATGAGGCGTTATGCAATTGAACTAATTCCTTAAACTATCACATTTAATTAAACAAACTAATTATAAATAATTTTCATATCATGACAGTTGCAAATTGTATAAAGTCCCCAACAAAAACACAACTTTTTTTCAATTGAATTCCAAAAATTGAAGAAACACAATGAAACAACTGAATAATGTATTAATGTTTTTATTGTCTGGTATAATTGCTGTTGGCCAGGTCCTTGGCCAGGATGTTCAGATTCAAGTTGAGCCAATAGAGTCTCTGACTGAGGATACCTGCTCCAAGAAGGTGAGCTATATATGTCTTTTATGATCGCAAACTGAATAAAATTATTCAAATAATTATAATGCCAGCGCAGTGGATGTTGCTCGACTTTATTTCTTGGTGATAGTCCAGTTATATCTAAGTGTTTACTGATCCATTTGGCTGATATGCCGGATAAAGATGACAATGATGCTGGCAAGAGTATGAAATTCATTTCGGTTCGTATTTCGATAAACATATAGATTATTTTGATTTATTTTGATACTTCTTTTAGTGTTTTGTTGAGTGTATTTACAAGAAGAGCAAGTTTATTGGCAAGGGAAATACACTAAATATGAAGATGGTTCAACTGCAAGCAGAACAATTATATGCGGAAAGACCCAAGGAGAAGGAATATTTCCTCAAGTCCTATGAGAGTTGTCAGAAGACAGGTAGTTACACTTATTTTTATTTATTGCTTTATCATTAACTCTTCTATTCTTAGCTAATACACATTTCGCACAATACCAAAGTCTAATTGCTAAACCAACTATAAGAGCGGTAATGGGAAAGGCCTGCAGACCTTACTTTATGTTTTTGCATCGCTGCATCATGGAATATCATCAAAAGAACGAGTGTCCCTATTTTCGTTGGTTCCAGAACAGCACACCGGACCAAAGTTTGGATTGCAAAAGGGGCAGGGAGAGGTGTTATGCCATTGATGGTCTTAAAGTACCAGTCAAACCCTTCTAAATATTAATAAATAAAAAATATTTTCCGAAATTTTGTATAAATTAATTGAGTATGACTTTTATTTTTGATCAATTTTTATACCCGTTACTTATAAAAAATAAGTATAAGGGTATATTGTGTTCGTTGGAATATGCGTAACAGGCAGAAGGAGGCATCTCCGACCACATAAAGTATATATATTCTTGATCAGCATCAACAGCCGAGTCGATATAGCCATGTGTGTCTGTCCGTCTGTCCGTCTGTCCGTCTGTCTGTCCGTGTGAGCGCCTAGATCTCAGAGACCATAAGAGATAGAGTAACCAAACTTTCACACGTAGATCAGAAATGCGTTGGAGCAGGTCAAGTTTGTTTAAAAATTTTGACCCGCCTACTTCCACGCCCGTAATTCGCGAAAAACTGGTCATCCGTCTGTATAAACACAAGGATCTCAGAGACTATAAGAGATAGAATAACCAAATTTGTCACACAGATTTCCATATACCTCACGCAGATCAAGTTTGTTTCAAATTTAAGCCACGCCCCCCTCCGCCCCCGCAAATCGCGAAAAACCACCTCACCCACAATTTTTCATATAATACGTATCTTTTGGTAATAACCGATATCTGTTATTATTATCTATTATCCCACTGAATCGCAACAAGATCGGACAAGTAGAACAGCAGTTATTGCGTGTCTAATTTGTTAAATCAACAGGTTCCCCCTAGAGTATGCAATAGTTTTTGTATTGTTAAACCTTATTAGAATGCTTCAAATTCTCAAGTAATTCTGGCAACGCAAATATGACATTATGATTGAATCGCTAATGTATTGAAATAAGTAACGGGTATCCTATGGTCGGGATCTCGACTATAGCCTTTCCCACTTGTTTTTTATTATTTATTTTAATATACTTTAATTTCACTATATTGGCATTTAAATAATTTGTATTTAAATTTGAATATACTTAAAAAGAACACTGGTTTTATAAGTTGTTTATTTTACTTAAATTTATAATTAAATGGAATTTTATACATAAATATTTATTTTAGTACTCCCTTATTATAACATTCATCTTATTACTTAAAATTTGAATTTTTATTTAAATAATTTTTTGGTTTAAGCTTACTGATTTCTGTACTTGTAGTAAAATAAATTATTAGGATTTGTTGTGACAAATTTGTTAAAGTATATTGAACTAAATAATAATCTACTAGTAGCTAACTAATTTAATATTCTTTTACTACAATGAAAACTTGACAAAAATTTAATGAGAATCTAGCTGCAATTTATTTTTGTTCATTTTATTTAATTAATCGTCATTAGCAAAGAATGATCTCTAGAGGGAGGCAAAGACATCAGGACAGTTTTTGCTGAACTCCCAAGCATCCTGGCATTCTTGGTTCTTCGACCAACGATTAGCTGGACAATTGTGGAAGAATTGTTTGACAACACATCCCAAAATGACACTTGAGCTGGTATTGCAATGATGGTGCATATGTTTCTGCAAGAAATTCGAAGTATTTTCCTGAGCTGCAAAGAAAATATATAAAATAAATTATATTTCAGATATTTTGGTATTGGAAAAGTGTGCTTACTTTTGCCGTGACAATGATCAAAGGCACTGATCATTTCCCTGCCATATTCTGGATCATTGCTGTACTCCGTTTCAAAGTGTTGCTTTACAGCCAACATGTCCAATTTATGATCCTTAAGGAATTCCAATTTATTGAGAATACAGTCGGAAAAACAGGAGGCAGCCATGGCGCGATCTGCCGTAATGTCCAATATATTTTCTTCCAGTGCATTTGGCAGCTTAAAGCCCGTTTTCTTGGCACAGTTCTCAACGATCTCATTTTTTCCGTCAGGATGTTTGCAGCAATAATGTAAGTGATCCTCATTCACATTTTCCGCCTTATCACAGTCGATTTCACTGCCAACGACAGACTTTTAAAGCAGTATTTTATTTGTAAATAAATAAATTTTTTTCGAATTAAAAACTTACCCATAGTAAATATGCGAATGTTATGAAAGTTATTCGTTTCATATTTGAGCTTACTTTAAATCCTTTGAAGAGTTCTTTATATAGTTGAATTTGGGTATTGTGAGTTAATGAGGCATTTCAAAATTTGCTGCGATCCATTAAACAATTTGATTGTATAATAGATCTTAAAAAGTCAGCAGACTATAATCATTTTAATGAGATAAATAAATTGTAATTACAACTGCAAGGCTATAAAGTCTTCATTCGAAACGTTACTCAATATCAGTTTAATTTTAAGCCATTCAATGAGCAATGGATCAGCTGAATAACATAGTAATAATTCTGATATTTGGTCTGACTTTTGTTGTCCAAATCCTTGGCCAGGACAGCGAGGAAGCAGTTGATTCCTTAGACTCGCTGACTGAGGAAAGCTGCTCCAAGAAGGTAAGCTAAATTGATATTCACAAATGCAAACTGAATAACATCATTTCATACATAAGTCTCCACATTTTAAATTTGATTTATCATTAAAAAAAAAAATTTTACTTGGGGGCCATGCGCCCTGCTCGTTTCGCTCGCCTAAACGATATTTTTAGTAAATTGAGAATTTTATTATTATTTTTTTAAGAATTCTTAAAATTAGCATCTCGTTTAAATTTAAAAAATTTATAAATTTTGTTGAACTTTTTTCCTCTCTGCGTAGCGCGGTGGATGCTGCTCTGAATTTTTCATGGGAGACAGTCCAAATATTGCCAAATGTATGACAATCCACTCTTCAAAAATGCCAGATGAAGATAGCGAAGATTTGGGCAAACTATTTAAATTTATGTCGGTTCGTATGTATAACGTTAGACTAAGCGAATAACTGATTCTTAATTGGTATACTTTTTTTAGTGTTTCGTAGAGTGTGTTTACAAGAAGAGCAAGTTTATTGGCAAGGCAGATACACTAAATATGAAGATGGTTCAACTGGAAGCAGAGCAATTATATGAGGAAAGACCCAAGGAGAAGGAATATTTCCTCAAGTCCTATGAGAGTTGTCGCAAAAAGAGTGAGAGTCTTTACATAAACTACTTTTTTTTTTTATAAAAATATACATTTAATTTTGGTTTTTTTCCTGCTCAGCTCAACTGGAATTCAATTTGCTCAAGTCCACGCCGGGTATTAAATCCTTACTAAAGAACGCCTGTAGGCCTTATTTCATGATATTGCATATGTGCGTTATGGATTATCATCAGAAACACGAATGTCCCTATTTTCGCTGGGAGTCGAATAGTTTGGAGGGCAAGGATCAAAGCTCCTGTGAAAAAGCTAGAGCCAAGTGCTATGCGATCGATGGATTAGAAGTGCCCGTGAATCAATTACTTGAATAATACGAATACGATTCATAAATCAAAAAATGACAACACTAAATAAATAAATACAGATACAGATACAAATACAAATACATATACATATATACACTGTTTTTTTTGAGGGTACATACAAATGACACGGGATTACAAGGTGCGCAGGGCAACCAAAGATGATCTGGAAGATATAGCCTCCTTAACCTATGTGCAGAAATCCAAATGGTTTGGCAACAAACGTGCCAAATATGGAGGCAAGGATAATCTCTTCAAGAGCTATCAGACCCATCGTCTGGTCGTGGAGACAAATCAAGAGAATGGAAGCCTTGTGGCATATGCCGAATTCCGGAATTATCCAGCAATCGGTCCGTTGCTCAGCGACAGTTGGTTAGAGTGGTTAAACGAAAGATATTGGTAAGGATATATATTCGAAATAAAAACTAGATAAACCAGATTTATCAATACAAACTCCAATCTTAGCATTAGTGACAATATCAGCTGGATGAATACGCTTTTCTTCAACTATTGCATCTATGCCAGCGATCATCCAAATGTCCTACGCGATGTTCTGCTCGAGGTCTTCTATATTGAGATTCGAGTTACATACGTGATTACAATTAAGATGCCCGTACTTCCCCATTATAGTAGCTTTTATGCCGAGAGCTTTGATGATCTGGAGAAGCTCGCCAAAGTTTATTATCCCCGCGAGTTTAGCATCTCATCGAATAATAATATCCAATCCTTGTATATCGTTCATCGTTATAATCTGCTTCCAAGGATCACTTATCGCAAGGCTCTGTAAGTATATAAATATATATTAATATAATAAATTCAAATTTTTTTAATTTTTAAAATATAAACTGAAACGTAAAAATAATTTTAAAATTTTTGCTTTAATAATTAAAAAAATATAATATATAATAATGCTTCTAAAATAACTGAACTTTAGTTTTAAATTTTCATTAATTTTATCTTTAATTTGTTCAATATAAATTCTAAGACCTGTATCTTAATGTCGCCAAAAATTAAAAATAAAATTTTCTTTTAGTAAATAAAAAAAATATAAGTTTATTTATAGTATTTGAAGTAAAATTAAAGATATGGATAAAAATTAAAAATTATTTATGTTGCTTATAAAATTACGACTAATATAGGAATTTTGTATGCAACTTTAATTTTGATATTTTAAAATATGAATTTGTATATGGTTATGTTACTTCTTTAAGGGCCGAGGATAATGACGATATCATTGAGATACACGAATTCGAATTGCCCGAGATGAGAGCCGAGTTCGGTGACTTTTATATAGCCGAAGAATTGATGCGACAGGATGAGGAGGCCAAGAATAATGTCTTGATTGTGGCCGAGACTGAAAACGAACATCAGGAGTTAACCACATCTGGTTTCCTATGGCTAGATTCAAATGTGAACATCAGGTTCTATGTTAAGAACTACGAGTTGGAAACCTTTGGCAATCTTATGAAATTCAATCCCTCAAAGCCTTATAGCTTTGAGACCATTAATGTTTTGTGAGTCAAAAATGTTAGTTATTCCATTATCTTATATTTAAGATCTCAAACTCAGATCAATGGAACCGAAGGTTGAGGCGAATCTCTTTACGGCTGATGCAATGGACGATTTGGAATCCACAACAATTTTGGGAGGTGTTCAACGCAATGATAGTGGTGTCAGGTTTTAGATAATTACTTTTTTTAAGTTCAAATTTAACTCCCTCTTCCTTTTTCTTAAGTGTGGCAAGTGGCGGCAAGTTCAAAGTGAGCTCGATTCAAGGCAAAGTTGTTGATAATTCAAAGACGCTCAATAAATTTTTTATGGTTGAATTGCTTTATCTGAAATTCATGTATATTTTCGAGAGTAAGTTGCAACTTAAATTAAAATTTATATTATTAAAAATCATTTCTTAGATATTATCACGATTAAGTACTACAATGACCAGCAAAAGAAATCAATTAATCTGTTCTACAATACGGATTATCTGAGAAGTGCAGATGGAGTTCAAAGAGCATCGAATGTGTTTGCCTTGAAGTTCATCTGTGTTCACAAGGATTTTCCGTTGGACCGTTTATTTAACTATTTGTGCGCCATGTTTTCGGTATTTCCCGATCGCGATTATTGCATCATGGAAATACCCCAGAGTGCCACGCCCCTGCGCAGTCATTTGGAGGCGCTGAAATATTTTATGGCAAGTAACAAAATTGAAAAATATTTTTCAATATTTAATTTAAATAATATTTTTATAGCCCGTGGCCCAGCGTCCCAGTGAGATGAGCAATTTGGATGAGATCTATATAACACATCGTAGCAATATCTTTGGTGAAATAAGGTATGGCAAATATCTAATCAAGGCTGCAAACCGTTTCTGAACCGAACCAGTTCGGTTCGGGTTTTTAAGCATGAACCATGAACCGAACCCTTGAAATTATTTACGTTGCGAACCAGAACCTAAGCCGAACCGCTTTCTAAAATAAAAGGTTCGGTTCGAAAAAAAAATAAAAATTACATAACTTTTATGGTTTTTTAATATTACGCAATTATTTGAGACTTTGGATTAAAATAGGTCATTTTTTAAACTTCAAAAAATTTTTAATTATCATCAAAATTTGATTTAGCCTTTGCAGATTTTGCAGCCTTGTATCTAATGATAAATTCATAACACACTTTTAAATCTTTTCTGTTTTGTAGCTTGTATCGTTTGCAGCGAGAGGATGCTGATATTATTCAAGGTCTGGCAATGAGTAATCGATTGGAAATTGAGAAAAAGGGTTTATCGGCGAGCAGCAGCTTCTCCTACAGTTCAAAGGTCAATACCCATGCGCACAGTGACAACGAATTGATGGTTATTGATCAAATTATGGAAGATGTACTGGCTAATGATTCCAGTGAATTCGATGTTTTTACCATACGCTGTGGCAATTCCAGTAAATCGGCCAAGGAAAATACCGCTATAGGGTTTGTGATCCTCAGACGATTCCTGTATCATGATGATCTGCATAGACATTATCATCTGCCCAAGGACGATTATCATTTGGTTCACGAACGTGCCGAGATAATATCCCTGAAGTTACATCCTTTATTCCACAATAGTTGTGATGTCATCTTTCGAAATCTGTCGGGAAAAACGAAATATTATGATTTCTATTATTTTTGTGGACGTAAGGTGAGTTACTTCTAAAAAACTTCTCTAAAGCGAACTTCTCTTTGATTTGGTGAGCATTTATTATCTGATAAGTATTTTATTTTGATGATATTTTTCATCAAATGAGTTTAATAAAATTTTAGCTTTTATTTCTTCTATTTTTAATAATTAATTTTTTTAAATACATATTCTTCTTTGGTTTTTAGAAACACATATTCTCAAATGATTTGAAAACGGCTATGATGCTAATCGAGCCCAACTTTCGAAAGAAATATTGGTTCAATTCAATACCAACACCTCAGAAACCTTCAAAAGAAATTGATGGTCTGCCGACTTATGATTATAACACAGATCATCTCACAATCTTTCGTCACAAGTTGAATCCATCGAAATTCTTTGGCAATACGAATCGCTTGGTCATCATTGGCTTTTCTTCCGAGTGTAGAGCATTCTTGAGACAGTTGGTTTTTCTCTGGAACAGCAAAGAGTAAGTTTATTTTCTCTACTAAATAAGATTCTCCAATTTTTATTAAAGATACTACGCTTTCTACAGTCACAAGAATTCGGAGACTTACACCTGTTTGCCACGTCTACAGGTAACGGTAATTGCCGAGCCTGGCACCGTCGAAGCCGAATATGAATGCACTTTCCTTTGTCCTGAGTGTCAGCACTCAAAGAACTGTTTTATGTACTATGAGAATACTTCCTGTTATGTCCGTGATGTTGTAGCCCGTATGGATCTGAGATATTGGGTGCATTTTGTGGCCGGACACGTGAATTACATCAACAGGGACAAGAAGTATGTGAAAATCAACAAGAGTTGTGAACTCTACTACGATACTTTGCTGCTGATGAACAGTGTTAAATTTAGCTTGAAAAAAGCTGTTACCTTTGATGAACAGGGTCGTCGACCTTATAACTTTATTCAAATCAATCATCGCATTGATCGCTTTATATTGTTCTATAAGGTTCGAGTTCTTTTGGAGGATATGAAACGTAGTTATCGCATACTCATTTATGGTGACAATCTGAGTGCATATGAGTGCATTGCCTTTCTCATTTCCCATGGTGTAAGTCCTTCGCGAGTGATCCTTGTGATTCCCCATTTAAAACTCGGCACTGAGGAGGAGCAAAAGTTCAAGATTCCCACTGTTGACGAGAATATCCAATATATTCTTGATGATATGATGGAGGACTTGGACATAACCATATATAGAGAGTTTACCTTTTCGCATTGGATTCAACATGGTGCCTACAATTTCATTATTGAAGTTATCTTTACAGACTTTAATAAGCACGAAGTCACCTTTGATTGTGATATATTCATATCATTTAATGTGGGCTACATGGATCGTTATGTCAAGAAATGCAAGTATTTTTTAAATTATTTGATTTTTGCATATGTTTTAGTTTTCTTTATATTATTTTTTTTGCAATAGGGCTAATCGATTCGTGCATTGACCTGAATGACAATCGAATTCTGGTTAACAAAAACTTTCAGACAAATGATCCAGATATTTATGCGGTGGGAAACTTTGTAGAGTTTAATGAACCCGTCAATTATCAATATCGTTTTACCAGCGAAATGGAAACCGCCCAAAAGGTTGCCATTACTTTAATAATATTTATTTCCAATAATGTTACGATTTATTTCTTTTAAAGTTAATGCACATTATGGGATTGCGTCAGTCGATGAAACCCTTTCAGGAAAAGTATTTACAGCCGGCTTTTTATCGTGCTCTTTTACCACTCGATTATTTTATTACAAAAGTGACAATGCCGTGTCGATATTTGGCAAGTTGTACAGTTGGTTGTGGCAAGTGTACCTTAACTACCTATAATGATCATACCTTTTGTCGGATTGGTCTATCCTCCAAGATGATGGTGGATGAGATCGTTATTGTAACCAAAGATGTGAGTTGATATTCTATTTTTATACCCTGAGCAGTCTGTCCGTCCGTCTGTTTGAACGCGTCCGTCTCAGAGACCATATGAGCTAGAGACTTTAAATTTGGATACCGTACGCAGATCAAGTTTGTTTTTTTTTTGGATTGGTCCTCTATAATATATAGAGTCTATATCATGTAGCTGCCATAGGAGCGATAGATCGAAAATTAAGTTATAGTATGAAAAACTTCTTGGTTTTTTTAGAAATCCCGACGAATCTCACACGATACACAATTGGGGTGGTATTATACATCCTGACCAAATTTGGTCCAAGTCGGCTCACTATATCATATAGCTGTCATAGAGATGCTCTGCCGAAAATTAAGTTTTAGTATGAAAAAAAAGGATATCCTACTGTCGAGCGATCCCGTCTGTAGCCGCCCACTTGTTTTGTATACTATATTTTTTAAAATTTTTCTATAGTCTTCAAGCCTTGATTATCTGGAACATTTCTGTGGTAAACATGAGAAGATGCTTAATAATCTAAAGTCACATTATAAGGATGGCCGTGTCAAGTGTTTCTTGAGGTTCTTCCAAGAGCCTTGGACAGAGCTGCTAATGCACGAGGATTTCGAGGACTTTCAGACCGAGAATCACAAGCTTCTAAAGCCTATGCTACAGACTCTCGATCAGGTAGTAAATATTTATATATTTTTGGAAAGTTATTACTATAATTTAATTTTGAAACTTTGATTAGCGTAAAAATGGTGCGGGAGCGCAATTCCTTGAGGTCAATCAACATATTTTGGAACAGAATCTTTTAGAATTTGTGCGAAGCCATCGCCAGGACTTTCAGCATAAATATGCTTTGCCCGAGGACTATTTGGGAGAGGACATTGGCGAAATTTACATGTCTCAATCCAAAGGCTCTAAATCAAATTTGAAATGAAATTGAAATTGTAGTTATAGATCCATGAAATACTTGTTACATTCCACATTCACTCGAAATATATATATTTAAATTTTATACGACTTTTTTTTATTTTATATAGTATTTGATATTGAAAATGGAAACGGAACCAGATTATGTGGTTCGCACTGCGGGCAGCTCTGATATTGATCAAATTGAGGCGCTCTTTGAGTCCGAATCATCTAGTTACTTTGGGGATAAGTTGGAAGCTCCCATTTCCCAGTTATTCCAAGAGTATCAAACCCATCGTCTGGTCGTCTATCTGAACGACGATCCAACGCATTTTCTAGCTTATTGTGAATTCTGTATATATCCCAATATAGCCGTGCTCTCCAACGATTTGTGGATACAGTGGATAAAGTGTCGCTTTTGGTAAGTAAATTGATATGGTGTTAAGATTTCTTATTTGATTCGGAAGAAAAACTATTTTAAAGCGTGGACTTACCCATCTCGCTGATGAACACAATTTTTCTGAATTTCTACATTCATACAGAGATGCATGATAAGATTCTTAAACTTGTCCTGTTGGAAGTCTTCTATCGAGAGCATAAAGTAGGATTTGTTATCATTGCCAGGCCGCCAAACTATTCGGCCATGGAGTATGAGATGCTTGAGAAATATGGTCGGGTTTATTATCCCAACGATTTCGATATGTATACGCGTAAAAACTTGGCCACAATTATTATAATAAGTCGCGCAAGCATAATGCCAATGGTCACATTTAGAAAGGCTCTGTAAGTTCTGAAAAAAGCATGGAAATTTGTAATAAAGTGATCTACATAATTGTCAGACCCGAGGATAATGACGATGTTATTGAAATGATTGATGTCGAGGAGCCTCATATGAGGGAAGAACACGGTGATTATTATATTGCCGAACTGCTTCTGGGGACGTCTGGCAAAATGGATAAGGATAAAATTATTGTAACTGAGGTGAGAATTGATTAACTAATTAATCATATAAAATTGTATAATGTTAAAGGAAGGTTTTGTATTCAATATTTTTTAAATGTTATTATTATTAAGTTGAGATGCTTCAACTTAAAAAACATTAATCGAAATGTAATTCAGATTTAAATCAATATCGGAAATATCTAAGAAAACTAATCCGATAAAGCGTAATAATAAATTATTTCAATATAAAAAAAAACCATATCCTACTTTGAGCTGTAGATAAAAAATAATTTAATTTTTTAACTGAAGATAATATATAAAATAATTTAGTTTTAAAAATATACTATCCTTGATTTTCAGGATAGCGTTCAAAGCAGTGGCAGCACTGGCATGATGTGGCTTTCCGAGGACATTGACATTGAGCAATTGATCAAGAACTATGATTTGGAGAATGTGGGTAATCTGGTTTCCTGTACACCCGATGCACCACATAGCACCGTCAAGGTGGAAGTCTAGTGAGTTTATTTAAACTATGCAATATTTAGTACTTTCTAAATATCTTGTACTGCAGTTCAGCCGAGCATTTTGGTTTGCGTCCTGTGGACACGAAACTTATTAATTTCGATAAGCATCGTAGTGTAGTTTTGAAACCTGTAGAGAAATACCATTTAACGGAGCAGGAGCGTGTATACACTACATTCAGATACATAAGCGATAGTAAGTCTACAATTTTATAACATTAAAACATGAATTTAAATATAATTATCACTGTAATTTATAAATATGACTATACACTTATTTTTTTATATTTTTTATAATCTTTTAAATATTTAACATCCTTATTTTTTTTATAATGTAGTTTTATACATTATACATTTTCGGGAGTTTTTCGGTGCCACAGAATGCGAAACTAACTGAAAATTTGCCAAAATTCCATACATTTTTGGGAAATTTTCGATTGTTTTCGTTTTTGTAGTACCTCTATATAAATTTTTCTTGAATTTACTACAGTTTTATTTAACTGTAGGACTAAAATCGGCCAGCACGTATTTGACGCGAGTTTTGAAAACCTTGGAGATAACTTATGATGCGGGTCATCGCAGAAGTTCGACGAGGGTCAAAAAACACGGTCTGGCAGCTGCAGGTCGAGCTTTTATATTGAAAAACTTTATACTGCATCCCAGTCTGAGAATGGAGTATACATTTTACTATCTATGCGCCATGTTTAGTGCGTATCCAGAGTGTGATTTCTGTGTAGTGCCAATACCACCTGGTACCAATTTCTCACTCAGCTTGTGGGCCTTGCTGAAGTACTTTACTGTGGGTTCGATAATAACAATAAAACTAGAAAATACATATTTAACTGAGAGCACTTTTAATCATGTTTATAGCGTGTGCCACATCGACCGGATAGTGTTATGTCTGATGAGATATTTGTGGTTCATCGCAGCTCGATAAACACGGAGTTGAGCGTTTATCCGCTGGAGAAGGATGATATGCCGGATATAATTAGCATGTTCCCAAATTATGTGGCACATCAATCAAGCACTGAGACCATTGTAACTCAACATGTACACTTAACATACAACACAACTCTCGATGATAATCATGCTGTTCAGTTACTGCAACATATTGCCATGGATGTTCTCGAAAATCTGAAGCCGGAGTTTAGCATGTGGATAATACGTTGCGGAAATTTGGGAAGGGAAAACAGCACAACAGTGGGATTTGTGGTACTTCGGTAAGTTTTGAATAAAACAAAAAACGACTGAAAATCAAAATTAACTTTGAAAAAAAGTTATTTTAATTTAATGAAAAATGAATTTTAAGTATTCAGCATATTCATATGAAAGACTATAAAATAATTATAAAATCCAAAAATTGAAGTTATATGCAATATTATAGTGATTTTTCCCTATCTGTAGTTCTTTTTCGAACTATGAGAGCATCTACAAGCAATTCTGGCTGCCCCACGATGAGAATTACTTGACCTTTGATCGTGGCGAGATCGTAATGCTTCGACTGCACCCTTATTTTCACATATGGAGCGATGAGATCCTGCGCACTGTATCCCTAAGGACAGGCTTTAGGGAACTCTTCTATTTTCGACCGATTTCGGTAAGATTTGCTTTATCCTTATAAACAAGTATGTAGTTTGTAAAACCTTCACTACACTTACGTTTCTGAAGATTGAAGACTCTTAAAAAAAATACATTTCAAGATTGTTTATCATTCTATTTAATATCATCTGTTTTGGAGAAATATTACGGAATTTATGACTGTTTTAAATTTTATTGATTGACTTCAAGACTCTTAGATACAATTAAATAGAGAAGCTTATAACTTAAAGTCGGGCACTATATTGATTTCTATTGTTTCTTTATTAGGGCCTTGTAATGCCCAATGATTTAGCCTTCAAGATGATGCCTGTGGAGCCGCGTCGCATGAAGAGAAATTGGTTTATCGATACCAATACTGAGACTTGCTTCCGGAGAGCATCGAGAGTGGTGGCATTGCCAAGGATTAACTGCGTCATGGATAATTTCTATCTATTCCGTCACAATCTCTGTCCATCCAAATATATTGGCAACCAAAATCCCCTGGTCATCGTGGGTTATTCGGAAATATGTAAAGCTCTACTGCGACTCATGGTTTTCAGCTGGAATACGCCAGAGTAAGTTTGTTTTGAAATCTCTACAAATTCCAAATAATATTGTAATACTTCAATGTAGCTTTAAGTTTGTAAATACTTCGAATTGTTTGACCTATTTGGACATTACGGTTATTTGCAAGTACGGCGAGATCGAGGCGGAATATGATTATGATCTGCATTGTGCCTTTTGTGATAATCGTAATGATTGCTATCTGAACAATGGCAACTCCTGTCCATTTGTTATGGATGCCACACAACGTTTAGATCTGCGCAATTGGATACACTTTGTGCCCGGAAAAGTCGAGCATATCGATTGGTGAGTTCCCTTCAAACTATTGTACATAATATTCCCATTACGTATACGCACCATTTACAGTAATGAAAAGGTTGTCACTCTGGACAACAACTGCAAGATCCATTATGAAAAATTACTGCTGCTGTGTGATACTAAATATGGTCCACCTGCCGATGTCCAGGCCAAAATTCCCAAAGGAAAAACCTCCGAAATGCCGTATAATTATGCCCATATCAATGGACGTCTGGACAAGATTGTGCTTTACTACAAGATTATCGAGTTAAACAACAGCAAGTTGACCAGAAAACAAATTGTCATCTATGGTTATACCCTGGCAATTTACGAGTGCATCGACTTTCTATTGAAACACGGCTGTCAGCCCGAGGATATTACTTATGTACAGCCTCTCAAGGTCGAAAAACCAGAGTATTTAAATATCCCCAATACTGACAAGAATCTTGATAATATTCTAATTGAAATGGTTGCGGATTTGGGCATCAATATTCACGAATCGACAAATTTTAATGACTTTACTTTCTACAAAAATGTTTCCTTTATCAAAACGGCTAATTTCCGAAAATTTCCGCAAAACGAATTGTTATTTCTGGAGTGTGATTTATTCATCAACTTTCTGGAGAATCATCTAACTGCACCAATGGAGCAGAGTAAGTTATTCATTTTTTTTTCTAAAATATAAAAATTATATTTTAGGACTTTCTTTGAATAGAAGACATTTAGCAAAAAAAATGTATATATTTAAAATAAATTTTTTAGATTTAAGTACAATTTAATAAAATCCTTTTCTGCTTGTAGTGCTTATAAAAAGTCGAATTCGAGTGCAGGACAGACAGATCCTTGTGGATGAGAACTTTTGCACAAATGACCCAAATATTTATGCGGCTGGCAAGAATGTAGCCATCATCTGGCAGGTATTCTATCAATATACACATACCAGTGAACTTGAGATGGCTGAGAGGGTACGTTATCAATTTTGCTTAAGATAATGTTTATAGTAACACGTATTTCCATCGTAGCTCGTAGAAATACTGCAGCTGAATCAGGAATCGCATGGAAAAAAGGATTTTCGATTTAGTAAACCTGTGACATTCCGTGCTCTGTTGCCCATGGGTCACAAGATCGTTAAGATAACGACGCCCAAGCGTTATCTATTGGGTAAACTGGACAATACTTATAGCCATGTGATGACCACATATTATAAAGGTGACTTTTGTCGCATTCGCATGAGCACAAATAAAATTGTGGAGGAGATTACTTGTGTGACACAGAATGTAAGTGGTATTCAAACTGAACCAATTTTTTATTTTTTTTTTTGTTAACCCTTTTCTAAATTTCTTGTGTAGGTGCATAAACCACTTGTCTTTCTGGAATACTTTTGCGGCAAACACGACACGCTGCTCAATAATCTAAAGGGTCGTCATCAATTGGGATTGATTAGGAACTTTATTAGCTTCTTTGAGGAACCCTGGACGGAATACTTAATGCACGATCGTTTCGGTGATTTGCAAGAGAAGAATCGTCACACACTCACAACGTTGATGAGACAGAAGCACAGTGTGATCAAGACATTGGATATTGGCGATGAGGACTTTGAATTGGCCTGCAAACATTTTGTCGAAGGGAATCTACTTAAATTTCTGCGATCGCATCGTCATGAGTTTATCAATAAGTTTGCACTGCCGGAGGATTGGGAAAGACTGGATTAAGTTAAGTATCATTATTTGTGTATTTGTATCGAATACTTTGTTACACTTTACAATCAATTATAACATTGTATATTATCATAATAAAGATTAGGCTTACAACTAAATATAAGAACAGAAAGCTATTCAACGTAGCGCCGAAGTCATTTTAGACTTTTGTAGACTCATGATTGTTTCGTTCGGTTTCGGAATCGGGTTTTACACACTAAACTCTAGTTAGTAGTCGTAACATTAATATATATATATATGTATATATATAATAGTTGATAATAGATATATGGTAGCTCCGATATTTGTTTGATTCGCTAGAGCGGCACACAGGTTGTGACACGACGCGGTTGCAGATGAGGTTGGGGCTGATACATTATGGGCAGGGGACTCAAGCCACTGGGGAAGACGATGACATGATGATTGAGCTGGCCTCATATGCCCTGCAGATACCTTCGTAACTCCTCCTCAGTGTCAAAGATCATGACCGGAAACGGTGAACCAGGCACAAATTCACCAGCCCATTTCACCTCAACCCGATAATCGCCAGGCTCCGTGGGATCGTACTACGGAATGGCAATAATTAATATACAGAAATCAATGCTAGTCAGTTAATATTACCTTGCATAGAATGGTGCGATCCTTTTGACTCTCTCGTTGCATTTCGACGCGGAAGGCGCCCTTGGGTCCTCGCACTCGCACCGTCAATTGTCCGGCTCCTGCTCCCCGGGTGTCGCAGATGAAGCGCGATTGGAAAGTGGCCAGCACGCCGTGCTCTATGCCAGGACCATAGACACGCACCTGGTTCAAAAACGAAGGATTATTAGAATAATATAAATACAAGTGGTCGGCTACAATCGAGCACGCTCGTCAGTAGGATACCCTGTGCCCAGGTACTCTGTACTAAAAGCTGATTTTCGACCGATTGTTCCTTTGGCAGCTATATGATATAGGAAACCAATCTCTACCAAAGTTGGTCAGGATGAATAAGACCAACTTAAATGAATATTCTATTAAGTTGTTAAAGATATCTCAAAAAACAAAAAACTTTTTCATACTAAAACTTGATTTTTGACTGAGCGTCTCTATAGCAGCTATATGATATAGTAGGCCGATTTGAACTAAATTTGGTCAGGATGTATAATAACACCCTAGTTGTATATTGTGTCAGATTGGTTCAGATATTTAAGAAGTTTTTCATATTAAAACTTAATTTATCGTTCCTTTGGCAGCTATATGATATAGAGGTCCGATCCAAAAAAGAAAACAAAGGAACTTGATCTGCGTACGGTATTCGGATACTGTAATAGACTGTAATAGGACTCACCTTGCTGGCATCGGGTGCTCCGGCCACCTTAAGGGCAAACGGCGAGCCCGGCACATTCTGTCCGCCGTATTTGATGGTGAGCAGATGACGACCCGGTTCCTGTGGCTTTATATTCAGAGTAAAGGTAGCATCGCCGTGATCATACAGCTCACAGTAGGCCACCTTGCGAGAGCCGGCACAGTGGGCTGTGAGTTCGCCGGGTCCGGCACGTCGTGTGTCTATCCAGGACTTGATGTCCTTGCCAACGATGCCGTGACGCAGTCCCTCGCCGGAGGCAATCACCTTGGAAGCATCCATGGAGGAACCAACGGCTACGGTGAGTGGACAACCCTTGACCAGGCGACCGTTCCATTTGACGGACAGCGTCAAAGTGCCCGTCATGGATTTCTGCGGAGTGTAGGAGGCCAACCAGATGTTCTCGCTGGGACGGGGCTGAGCTAGACTCACCGGAAGTGCAGTGCTGTCTTGGGCCATCAGTATGACCTCTGGTCTGCCTGCTGGCGCATTGGAGGCATCGATGGTGAAGTGGGCCGCCTCGCCAGCTTGAGCGGCAGCCAATCCGCGACCTAGGAGCACCACCTTATCCGCCGCCTGTTGACCCGTGACGAAGGCACTGCGAGGACACTGGGTAATGGTCAGACCACTCCAGGTCAGGTCCAGATCGTGTTCACCCGCTGCCAGATTGTCACCCGTAATGTTGAGACACATCTTGCCATCGGGCAACTTATCCACGGGTATTTCAATGCCATCGATGCTACAGACCAGTTTCCCAGGTCCCGCATTCTCCACCTCAAAGATAATGCGCGAAGGAAGAATCAAACGACCGTCATGATCCACCAAGGTACCCCAACCACCCACCGGAGTCACTTTCGTGGACTCCACGCAACAGACGCGCCACGGTGATCCCGGCAAGCTGCCACGATTGGGACAACTGGCCCGTATCTCATAGCTGCCCACGGATAAAATGACGTACGAGATGCGCCATTCGTTGTTGCCGAGTGCCTTGATCTTCGGCTCAATGCGTTCCCCGAACTCATCCACGCGTTCGATCTGCACATTCGGCGCAATCGGGCAATAGACAACGAAGGAGGCCTCCTTGTTCCGATGACACACCTCGAGTCCATGTCCCGCTGCCCGCGCATCGTTACGCACTCCACTCGCGGACGCACTGAAGCTGAGCGGTGAACTGGGAACCGTTTCTCCGCCGTACATCAGTGTCAGCTTGTAGTTGCCCGGCTGTGACGGCACAAACTCCACATTGTAGATTCCCTCGCTCTGTTCGCTGATCAACACCGGCAGACTTTGATTTGTCGGAGAAATGGCAAATGCTTCCAATTCGGCGGTACCGGCATTATCCGTGCGTACAGTAAAACTATTGGAGCTGTGCAGGGCCAATGTTTCCTTGGTGACTCCCTGGACACTCACCTTGCTGCTGTCAAAGGCCTCGCAGGTGAAGGGACTGCCGGGCAGCGGCTTTGACTGATGCAGTACCTCTGCAAGAAGAGATTGTTATAATTAAAAGTGAATTCAACTCTTACATTTTTAGGTTCTCTCTTTTTTTATACCCTATACATACAAAATAAGTAAAAGGGTATATTGTGTACGTTGGAATGTATGTAACAGGGAGAAGCAGGCATCTCCCCGATCCCTTAAAGTGTATATATTCTTGATCAGAATCAACAGCCGTGTCGTTATAGCCGTGTGTGTTTGTCCGTCTGTCCGTCCGTCCGTCCGTCCGTCTGTCCGTCCGTCCGTCCGTCTGTCAGTCTGTCTGTCTGTCCGTCTGTCTGTCTGTCTGTGTGACTGCCTTGATCTCAGAGCTTATATATAAACGATAAAGATACCATAGACTCCAAATGCGTTGCAGTCAAGTTTGTTTAAAATTTAAGCCACGCCCCCCTCCGCCCCCGCAAATCGCGAAAAATCACCACACCCACAGTTTGTGGGCGATCTGAACTACCGCCTTTCCAAATTGTATATTGTATTTTTTTTTTTTTTTTTCAACTTTTCACCTTAGTTAGAGGTTCCACTTACCGATGACACACTGTCCCGGCTTGTTGATGTTGAACTCGGCCTGCAGATGTCCGTTCTTGGTCTGATAACAGCGCACGGGCAACGCCTGTCCGCCGGGACCGGAGACGACAACGTCGAACTCACGCGCCGGACGCTTCACAGTGTCGATGGCAAAGGAGGTGGTCTTACCCACACGTGCCTGATAGAGTCCTAAGCCACTCACGCTGATCTCCTTGCCGGCACTCGCGGGTAGTACATTGATCTCGAGGGGTTTCAGGGAGATGGGGACATCGTTGAAGAGGATGCTGATCTTGTGGGGCGCCACACGAGTGGGTTGATAGACAATCTCGTAGACACCGGACTTGCTGGGACCACGGATTGTGTGTGGCACCTCGGTGGCGCCACAGCGCACCAAGGCGGACAGATCTCCCTGTCCGGCCTCGTTCAGGGATACGCCAATGCTGGCGGGACGATGACACAAGGCCTCGCCCACCTCGGTGATCT
Organism: Drosophila phalerata; assembly: GCA_951394115.2. NCBI lineage: Eukaryota > Metazoa > Arthropoda > Insecta > Diptera > Drosophilidae > Drosophila > Drosophila phalerata. The sequence continues at coordinate 2,466,346 of OY729850.1, forward strand.
TCACGAGCATGGGATCGAAGGCGCAGAGAGTACGAGTGCCAATGTGTTGTCGTGTCTCCCGATCGATAAACCTGAGCGTATAATTCCCAGTCATGTGAGTTCGGAACTCCGCCGTCTGTCGGTTGATGGTGTACGGCACGGGTTTCTGATCCGGCGCGAGTATCTCAACGATCTGATCGTCAGCTGGGAAATCAATGGCCGCCAAGCTGCCGATCTGAATATGCTGTGTATGCTGTTGGATGTCCACGCGGAAGGGACTTCCATCCACGGCCACCTCATTGAAGGTAATGTTGACATAATGCGGTTCCGTGCTCTGTGGCACAAAGGTCACATCATAGAGGCCACGGGCACAGGCCACTACCTCGGCTTTGACGGTGCTGCTGTCGGTGGACACCACAAGCTCCAGAGTTCCCTCTCCCGCTCCCGCTGCATCCACACTGAAGGTGACCGGTACTCCCAAGGTCGCAGGACCATATTGTTGCTCCAATCCGCTGATGCTGACCCGCGAGACATCAAAGACATTGCAGCTGAAGGGTGAACCATTGATGTGCTGATCACTTGCCAAAACACTGATCAGATGACGACCCACAGTGCTGGGACGAAAGGAGGCACTGTAATTGCCGCCTCCATCGTGCTGACTCAGCTGACAGTGTTCGTTGTCTCCCGACGGAGAGGTCACAAATATCTGTGGCTCAATGGAATCAAAGCCTTCCAGCTCAAAGGTATTGTCCATCTTGACAGCCGCCTGTTTGAGGCACTCCCCAATCGCCTGGGCACGTGGCAGACCCAAGGAACTCGGCGTGGCAGCTGCAATGTGACAGCTGAAAGGTGATCCTGGCACAGGATGTCCATTGAACCTCACGGACAGCGAGTGAGCAGCTGCCTCCGTCGGCTTGAAGTTCACCTTGAAGCGCGCATTTCCCTCCGATTGCACAAAATTCGGAACATTTTTACCATTGACCGCGACAATGATCTCCAGATTTCCTGCTCCCGCCTGGGAGGCATTGATGCCAAAGCTGACGCTCTTATTGACCACTCCCGGCCGTATATCCGTGACAATAACCTTCTCGGCGGAGTAGGCCTTCAGCAGGAAGGGACTACCCTCCACATGACCACCTCCTGGTAGACGCACCTCCACGGAATGGTCTCCCACCTCCATGGGCTCGAACTTCACATTGTATCCGAGCGTGGATCCCAATGCATCGATCTTGACGGGCACACTGCGTCTTGCCGGTCCTAAGACCTCCACCGTTGGCTTTGTGTCCGACTCCACGACAAACTCAAAGAGCCTTCCCACGCTCACCTTGTCCATGGTCTCTGGCGATTGAATTCGCGCCGCAGCCGCCACTCGACAGGTGAATGGCGAACCGGGAACATCCTGGCTATTGAAACGCAACTCCACCGTGTGACTCTCCGCCTCCCTAGGCGTAAAACTGATCGCATACGTGTGTTGACCCTGGGCCTGAGCTGAGGTTGGAACGCGTCCGCCATTCACAGTCACCTCCAGATTGCCGGGTCCGGCTTGGGATGTCTCCACCAGGAAGGTAACTGGCTTGCCCACTGTTCCACTGCTCACATTCTTCACCTTGATGGCGCTTACATCGTACACCTAAATGCAGCAGAAAGAGACTAGTTAGTAGTTGCAATTGAAATACTAACAACTATAGTAGGTATAGTTATAGATCGAGATCTATAGTCAAGAAATTTTTTTAGAACGAACTAAATATTATTTAACACAGGATGAATTTAGAGGACAAGTCATAATCAAAATGACATTCCACTTGAAAATCGATTGAGTTTTGACAAAGTGAGAGATCAAAGTTTTTGAATAAATGTCAAGGGGTAGGTATGGATAATTCGATGACAGATGGCTTAGGATTGAAAAAATTTTAAATTTTCTAGACGATAAAAATTTAAATGCAGAGCCAATTCGGGGGCCAAATCATGTTTAAAATGATATTTCACTTGAAAATCGGGTAATTTTTGATGAAGTTATGAGAAATCAAAGTTTTTGAAAAAATGTTAAGGGGTAGGTATGGAAAATTGGATGATAAATGGCTTAGGATCGAAAAAATATCAAATTTTCTAAATGATAAAAATTTAAATGAAGAATCAATTACGATGCCAAATCATGATTAAAATGATATTCCACTTGAAAATCGGCTAATTTTTGATGAAGTTATGAGAAATCAAAGTTTTTGAAAAAATGTTAAGGGGTAGGTATGGAAAATTGGATGATAAATGGCTTAGGATCGAAAAAATATCAAATTTTCTAAATGATAAAAATTTAAATGCAGAATCAATTTAGATGCCAAATCATGATTAAAATGATATTCCACTTGAAAATCGGCTAATTTTTGATGAAGTTATGAGAAATCAAAGTTTTTGAAAAAATGTTAAGGGGTAGGTATGGAAAATTGGATGATAAATGGCTTAGGATCGAAAAAATATCAAATTTTCTAAATGATAAAAATTTAAATGCAGAATCAATTTAGATGCCAAATCATGATTAAAATGATATTCCACTTGAAAATCGGCTAATTTTTGATGAAGTTATGAGAAATCAAAGTTTTTGAAAAAATGTTAAGGGGTAGGTATGGAAAATTGGATGATAAATGGCTTAGGATCGAAAAAATATCAAATTTTCTGAATGATAAAAATTTAAATGCAGAATCAATTTAGAGGGCGAACTATGATCAAAATGACATTTCGCTTGAAAATCCTATGAGTTTTGATAAAGTTATGAGAGATCAAAGTTTTTGAAAAAATGTCAAGGGGTAGGTATGGATAATTGGATGATAGATGGCTTAGGATCGAAGAAATATCAAATTTTTTAAATGATAATAATTTAAATGCAGAATCAATTTGGGGGCCAAATCATGATCAAAATGATATTCCACTTGAAAATCGGTTAATTTTTGATGAAGTTATTAGGGATTAACGAAAATTGGATGATGGTTGGCTTTTAGTCAAAAAAAGTTAAATTTTTTATAAAGCTCTGACAGTTTGAAGTTGTTCAGACTTTGGATCTGGCAACTTTTGAATACTATTTAGTACTCACCTTGGCGGCATAGGGACTGCCGGCTGTGGGCAAACCGTTGACAGTCACATTGACGCGATGTTCGCCGACAACTCGGGGCACAAACTCGGCCTTGAAGACGCCCTCGGCGGATTGATGCACCTGGGCAGGAACTGATTGCCCAGCAGGACCTTTTTGCATTTTGCATTTGGCATTTGTTTTTGTTTTTCATTTTCATTTTAGTATTATTAAGTTTTGAATTAAGTTTTTGTTTATTAAGTTCATTTTGATACGAATACGACGCGACCGGAAACGAGTTTGTTTTTTATTTTAAATTGTTTTTTGTTTTTTTTTTTTTGATTTGTTGAAATTCAAATATTAAGCAGTTTGTTATTGTTGTTTATTGGTTTAATTTGTGTGTCGTGTGGTTAGTGAAATTGTTGATGTTGTTTGTTTATTTGATTTTTGGTACGCGTAATTGGCAAAAGAATTTGGAAAAATGTTGTCTTTGATTAGTTAAGGCATTAATTGAATTGAAATTTGTTGTACAAAAAAAGTGTATAGAAAAGATTGGAAAATGAACAATGCCAAAACTGTAAGGTTAGTGGGATTCTGATATTGTTATTAAATTGAACTTGCAGTGCGGTTAGTTTGATTTTATAATTGATTTATAAATTGTTTTAAACCGAGTCATAAAAGGTTAGTAAACTGAGATGTTGTGTTTTCGTGTAGGTCAGAGACAGGAGACAGAGACGATATGATAAACCCCTGGTTATATACTAGATAATATTTAATAATATTACATATATATATACAAAACTGACAGATTGCCTAGCAAAATCAGAAACCTAAAACATAATCACAAATCATGTTGGTAAATCATTTTATTTGTTTGCTTTTACATAATACAAATTCAAGGCGCAGTTTTCATTTCATTATTAGACAACGAAAAAAAAAATTAATTCAAATTACAGATTAGTAAATAATTTGGCCAATTTTGGCTAAGGAAATTGGTTAAATTGTGTATAGAGTACTTTGTTATTTTATTTGCTGTTGCTGTTGTTGTTGTTGTTTCACTTGGTGCTTGATACAGTAGTACTTCATATTGTTGACACGCGCTCGCTCTTAACGATTTGATTACGGACATTGTTAGACGGAGATTTTGATATATAAACAACTAGTATATACATTAATATATATAGACAGACAAAGACAGAGAGAAAGTACTCATATATAGAGGGAGAGAGAGATATTATATATATAGATAGTTAGTTAGGTATATATGCAAATATATATATATATATATATATTTATAGAGTCTAGTACAAAAGATTTCGCCGTCCTGAAATATAATACAGATATAAAACGTGAGCAAATTATTACAATTAAGGGCGTAAGATTACAAACAAAAAACACACAAAAAAACTAGATACAAATTTAACAAGTACACACCCAGTCACACACACACACACACACACACACACACACACACACACACACACACATGTATATACACACGAATTTACACCCACTATAGACTTATAGACATTGTGGTCATGACATAATCCGGCAATTGAAAAGCCTGCTCCAAGCTTCAAACCTTAAATACAGCTGCTAATGCCTCAAAATGTAAACGAAGCAATTGCCAAATGATAAATTTAAGACATAATTACATATACTAAATAATGAGTACCACACCATGAAGTGGAAACACACACACACACATACACACACACTTACAATGTCAATGGCAGCGTGTGAAATTATGATTGGGGGAGGGGAGGGAGGCACTATAAATGGAGGTGGATTGAGGGACGTGACATGCTTGAGAATTTTCAACAACAATTTCCGTACATTGTGCTGAAAAGTGTGAAAATTTGTGTGTCTGTGTGTGTGTGTGTGTGTGTGGGAAAATCAGCTTGTGCGATGTGAAATACGCTTAAAGATACAAACAACAAATGCATACACTCAGAAAAATAATTTATACTATATATCTATACTATCTATATCTATACTATATTACAGAAAATCGTCATGGAATTAAAATTGTCCTAATATTTTGTAATTTATATATAGGTGTGAGAATTCTTTTGATCCTTATAAAAAAGTTCTACTTATTTGCTTAAAATTCAAAAAATATCTGTCTAAAATTAGACAAATTGATTAAAGAAAAATTATTATTTTATTTGAGAAAAATTCGCTGTTATTTTTAGAAAAAATTTCTATAATCTTTTAAATTTCCATAAAATTTAAGTCTAACTAAAAAAATTACTACACTCATTTAAGAAAAATTCATTGTAAATTTCGCTGTTACTTTTAGATTCAAATTACTATTATCTTCTTAATTTCCATAATATTTGATATTCTACAAAATTAATAAAACAATACTGTTTTTTTCAACAATTAAAAAATATATATTACCTTAGAATTTAAGAAAATAAAAATCTGTCAAATAAGTTGAAAATTCAAGCAACAATTTAAATTAATGTGTATTTATGGAAACAACTTTTTATATTTAGAAACTTATTTTAAACTTTCGGCCTTAGATTAATTTATGATTTTTCGCCTCACTACTTTTTTTATTTTTTTAATTTTTAAACAATAATCTATAATTTTTCTGAGTGTGAATATAGATACACAAACGAGTGCTGATGTATATGTGTGCTTCTGTTTGTGTGTGAGTGTGAGTGTGCAAAACTGATACTCTAACAATTAACATTTATCAAACGAGCAATTAAATTACAATTACATAAAACTTGAACCACAATCAATGCGAATGCAAATCAAATGCAGGCGAATGACTCACAGAGCGAGACAGAGAGAGAGAGATAGCGAGGGAGAGGGACAGACAGAGCGAGTGGTAGATAACACTGATAGCAGTTAACTCTGTCTCTATATTTATTTTTTTTGGCTAGGGGTGTTAGTTCAGTCAGCAACCGTTTTGGCAACAGCGCCATCTACATACCTTCGACGTTGACCTCAATGTCTTCCAAACGGCCGCCATTGTGATTGATAACAAAAGAATTGGTCTGATGGACGGGTCCAGGTCCACCTAGGGATACCTGGGGACCGGCCACGCCTCCGCTTATGCCCACCGTAATGGGACAGCCGGGTACGGGCATTTTATTGAAGGAGACATTGATGGTGTGCTCACACGACTCCGTTGGCACAAATGAAACGGAGAATCTGCAAAAAAAAAAGTGGAGTACAGAAAATGGAAACATGAATATGGAATAATTAAAGCTGTCGCTCAAAGTAATGCGTTTCAGTTCTGAGAAGCGATATTTAAGTCGAAAACAATATGATTTTTAAGTTAAGACTATATAATTTTAAATTTTTTTTGTGCGTTATTTTAAAAAAATAAATATCCTTACATTTTAAAGAAATTTTGATATAGAATTAAAATATTAAATATACATTAAGCTATGATTATTGTCTGTTTATCTATCGAGAAAGATTGATTCAGTTCTTGATCTTTGCGAATTTGGCAATAGTATTGGTAAAACTATTATTTTTAATTTTGATAAAAAAAACTGGGGCTTAGTTATAATATCTGAAATATGAAAGTATTATAAAAATTTTTTGTTTCAAAAACTAAGTTTTCTAAATTTTGTAATTTCATTCAGGCAAAAAAATATTTTCATTTTTAATTTCGAAAATGACAGCAAAGCTACAATAATGTTGTAAAATACTTCAGTACATGCTGTAATAAAAATATTCGCATCTTTTCAGCTCTTTTCCGATATAAGCGATATCGATAGTTTCTCAGAGATATCTATACAATTGATGTATTGCAAATTTGTGGGTCGACTTACCTTGCACTGCCCTGTGGATGCACCTGTGTGGGAATATTTTGTCCCTTGGCCGATATGGTTATCTCGAGGTTGCCCTCACCGGCATCGCCCGCATCCACGGTGAACTGTACGGGTCGACCCATGGTGCCACGGGAGACGCTACCAACGACCACCTTGCTGGCATCATATGACTTGGCCAGGAAGGGAGTACCCTGCACCGCAAATCCATTATATTCCACATTTATCGAGTGTCCACCGACGTTGGCTGGGGTGAATTCAGCTGTGAATCCCGCATGAATGTCACCGGTGACGCGTACAGGGAGTTCCCCGTGTGGACCACGAACGCTGACCGCAAGTTCAGCGGCACCGCCACCGCTCACCGTGATGTGAAAGGACGAGGGTCGATTGACGGGTATGAGCTCCAGATTGGATAGATTGAGGAGCACTCGGGAAGTGTCCGCGACGGCACAGACGAAGGGACAACCCTGAACCGTCTCGCCATTGAATTTAATGTCAATCAAATGGGACTTTGCCTGCTCCGGTGTGAAGGAGACGAGACAACGACCGCCACCAACGACCTGGACATGATTGGGCACCTCGCCCTCATTTATCGATATCTCCAGTTGTCCCTCGCCCGCTGCACTCGCGTCCACACGGAATTGACAGGGTTGTCCCACAACACCGCCATTCACTTCGGTCACTTGAATCAGACTGGCATCGTAGACCTTGGCTATCAAAGGTCCGCCAGCGATCTTAGTGCCATTGATGGACGCATCAATGATGTGCGTTCCCACCTCGGTGGGTACGAACTCAATGCGTGCAGCACCATTTGCCGCCTCATGGGTGACTCTGGCATTCAGCTTTGACTTGTTTGGGGTCAGAACCGTTGCCACGCACTCGCCTTTACTCAGGCTTTGTCCAGGAGGCGGCAGTATCTCAAAAACCGCCGGCGTATTCGCAGGCACAAGGCGTGTGGATTCGCCCAGAGCGGTTAATCCGGGTGACGACATGATCTCAGCGTGCCACGGTGAACCTGCAATCAATCCAAATCCAAGAAAACACAATCATATTAGTTTTAAAGAAAACTTACAATTTTCATCTCATTTCTCAGTTTTGCAGTGCAACATGATATTTGATATTTTCGTTAGGCTATGATTTACCCCCCAGGAAATTGTTGAGTGGGTGGGTTATCTGACCCACAAAGCGAGTTGTAGTTCAAGTAATCGAGATGCCATCAACTCACTTGTATGCCACAGCGAGGGTAGATTTATAAGTATATGCATTTACAAAGATAACCTCTTGGTGAGGTGAAAGTCTAGTGACAAAGTTCATTTCGTGGCCAAAAAATTTTGATTTTATATTAAATTGAATATTGACTGTCACAAAATTGGAAATCAAAAATATTTGGGACATGTAATGAATTTCGTTTCTAGACTTTTACCTCTTTTTTTTTTATTTTATTAATTATTCAAAAAATATAGAGAGCATTTTCTGTTTACAAAAAAAATCCTGTATTGTCAATAGAGCTTTGAAAGGTATTGCTTAGTATATTTAGAGTAATCAAACCATTTAATAAACTACGTTTACTAAATCCCAACAATAAATAGTAATTAATAAGATTTAATCGATCTTAAAAAGTTGTCGATAATTTCTAATTTTTTTATTTTTCTAATTAAATAAAAGTAGACAACTTGCTTTTTGTTTAATTGTACAAAAGACAATAAAAAAAAATATATATTAAAGCATCATATCATGCATGAAATTGATTTAGGTCAAGTCTCAGCTATTTTGGTGGCAACCCTCGCATACCTAAGACAAGGTTTCTAGTTGGATTTCGCATTGTTTTCCGCTGCGTCTCATTAAAATTGTCGCAATCTGTGCCGCCTCGTTGCGAGTTACAAGTGCGTATCTTTAGCCGAGTATCTGTATCTGTATCTTTTAGTTGTATCTTTAGCTGTTGTTGTTGTTAGTTTTGCTGTATCTGCATTTGTGGCACACACACCACACACACATTTGAGTCAGAGAGTTGTTGCAATTGTTTAGACAATCAAGCTGAGCAGATTATAGCACATTAATTGGCCAAAGACCGTTCAAGCCAAGTAAACTGCGAATCGTTGCCGCTTTGACAATGTTGCAAAACGAAATGAAACAAGCTCAAAGCGATTATGGAAAGAGGCTTAGTTACTTGACTTGCAACAAATGCGAATTGAACTTGGTATTTGCAATTGCATTTCCAATTAAATGTTTGCTTAGTTTTAGTTTTTTTGTTTTTTTTTTTTTCTTTTTTAATATTTTTCCATTTTTTTTATTGATTTTGCAGTCGGTTTCGTTGTTGCTGCTGCAACGCGTTGCAAACAAAAGTAAATGTTTGCAACTTTCCACACATTTCTCTTTTGTTGCACTTTTCCTTTTAAGCGCTCGTTTCGGTTGCAGCTGCCACTTTTTATGGCATTTCCATGAAAATTGCCACAATGCCTCAGCTCTCAGCTATCAACTCTCAGCTCAGTTCAATGGAAAATCAAACTGTTGCGTTGTCGCTTAAAAAAAACTCGATTTGAGTTGGCACTTTTTTATTTGTCTCGACTTGCGCAAATTCATTTAACGTAACAAAAAACTATTGTTTCCTCACCCAGTGAACAAGTCAGCAAAAATGGGTGTGACAGAGTCTATAACAACTGAACTACAATAGTATTTGTGAAAACTTTAAAATATTTAATTTTTAATCGAACAACTCAACAATTAATAAAATAAAAGGTATACGATCGATATCTTTGAGATTTTTTATAACAACAAATATTTCAAAAATATATAAATGCAGTATTTTAAATACATATTGGCATTGTCTAATTTTAACTATTAAAAAACTAATCAAGGAATATTTTTGATTTCTCCAAGATACATACAATTTATAATTTAATTGCAACTAAAATTCTAAAGATGTTATAAAAAATATATTAACAAATGCAGTTTATTAGCTAAATATTTATGTTTTCTAAAAATTTATTCAACTTAATTTCTATTTTTTTTTTAAATACTTTTTAGCATGTTTCTAAAGAAAAAAAACGAAGTTTTTTTCAATATATCTCAAAGCTCAAATTTTAATAAAAATCAAAGTAAATTTTCGACAGCTGAATACAATAAACAATTGACTTGTCTCTGTACAGGGAAACTGTCAGTATAGCAATCAATGATTTATCAATTCAACTACCTAAAATCCTTAGAAGTTATGAGGATCCATTTCGTATCGCTTCAAACGCTCGTAATACTGTCCAAAAAAGAAAGACTCCAGTTGAATGAGTTTAAAGGCTCTATAGAAAAACTCATCCACATAGCGATTATTGTACAACCAGATGCAATGATTGGGCAAATTGGGTATAATCAACTCCAATTTGAGTGCATCCAAATCACATGGCACATGAATAGTCTCAAATTCAAATGGCATTTTCACCGCCTTCCTTACAATCCGCTTTCGATTTGTATTAATATTAATTGCCGGTGTTTCCTTTGAATTGGTTTTGATATCGTTACTTCTTTGCAGGGACTGCTGGGGATCTGGCAACGCTCTGCCACAGCTTATTTGCATGCAACTCTGTGGCAAGTGGAATTTCTGTGGTGTTTTCTTTCTTTCTTTAAGCCAAGTTAAGTTGCGCTTACCAATGCAATAAAAGCGCCTGTCATTGGAAGTAACAACTTTTGTGGGAATTGCATGTTCCACTTGTATATATCTATATATATATATATGTGTGTGTGTGTGTGTAATTGTGTGTGTGTGTGTTTAGATATTGTTTAGTAATATATAGTACTACATTTCCTGATTATGCCAGCTAAGCTTGCTTTGTCTAAAGCTGCTAAAGTAAAACCAGTCCATAATAAAGCAAATTATGGTCAAGATGTTTACGTTAATCAGGCGAAAACTGATAACAAACACTCAAGGCACACACTTATAGTAACAGCTCGATTAAGCAGTAATTACAACAGGTCAGGATGAACAGGTGAGACGATGACGTCATTCAGAGATTAACTAAGGCACAGGTAATTCCATTGTAAACTGGACAACAGAATATGGTAGACAATGAGTGCATAAGAACAACAACAAGAATGTTCCGTTTAAAGGAAGTCAGGATACTAACTTTAGTTGCTTGTGAAAGTCTAAATACTTGTCAAAATATTCGATTTAAATGTATAGCTTATAGCTTAAAGGCAATACATTTTTAGGTTTTTAAAACAAGCTTAAAATTCAGAGTTTATTTATTGTATAAAGCATGTCAATCATTATAAATTTTGTAGACTCCATTTTTAATGTTTTCGAAGTTAGTTGGAATTGAAATTTTGTTAATTCAATTAAATTCAATTTAAAAGTACTTCTAGAAGCATAAAATAAACTTTCAATTAATTTATTATTGTAGAAAATATACCCATAGTCTAAAAAAATTATTACAATTTCGGAAACATTTATAAGGCTTTGTTTTTGTGACTTTCAAAATATTTAAAAAAAATTCTATAATATTTTCAATATCTTTGATTAGCTGACATTTTAATTTTATAAAAATCACATAAAATTTAAGCCAGTCTATGTCTTAAGCCCCAAAATTAAATATAAAAAGTAGATAACGGATTTTACAATTTCCACACAACAATTCTTCAAGAATTCTTTTATAACTCACATTGAGATTGTCTGCAGACAACGGTTACACGCTGCGTATGCGCAATTTGCCAAGTAAGCATATTTAAAAGCCACAAGCTAGATGCTACAAATACCGTTAGCTAGCCATCTAATAAAGCGTTTCCAATAACACAACAAGTCAAGCTCATAAATAAAGGTCTAAAAGTCACATTCTGAGTGCGGTCAACACCTGGTTGAATATTTACATGAGAAGCTCGCGCTTCGATTGCATTTCTGACTAACGACTTTGATTAAGTAGGTGATTAACTATTTATAGCGAGGGTATTAGACAGCGATTGAAGCTTTTGTAACGCCAAAGCGAAGAGAAAAATATAATTGTAGTTTCAGCTACATTTTGTTGTATTTTAAACAATCTTAGATAAATACGAGCAAGTAATACAAAAAATAAATTGCATTCCGTTGGAAAACTAGTTTAAAATAAAAAAAAAAATTTTTAAATTATGGCACTTTCTATAAATGAACATTAATTAACAAAATATTTGAAAGTCAAAAAATCAACTGAAGAAATGTTTAAAAAAAAACCTGATTCATTATTAAAAATTGCTGTTTAACTAGATTAAGTTTAACTAGGATGAGAGTTGAGACGATCTCTAAAATTACAAACGAAAGAATAATTATAAAGAGTGGAATGAGTTAAATTGCAGAAATGATTTAAATTGCGAGAGTTTATATAAATTGTGGAAATATTTTAATGTGAAATTAGTATGTTGTGGCTATTTTTAATAAAATTAATAAATAAATTGGGGTTATATATTTCAAATTTATTATTAAAATGAGATGATAATTTCGTTATAGTAAATTTATGCTGCAATTCTCCGCGTTAAATACAGAAATAACTGATTGTTAAGATTGTTTTCCACACTGTAATTTTCTGTAATTTTGATACATTTTTGGTAACAAATCTTAGTTGGAAAGCTAAGAATTTTTTTCAATTTTATACAAAACATTTCATCTACATTTGCTATCTTTGACTGTGTATAAGAGTATTTTAAATGCGGCGTTAATCCCGACTAGCCCCATATACAGGCCATGGCCGGTTTTCTTGGCCGGATTGTCTTGATAAGCGGTAAGAGGCAAGTGGCAGTGGCAAGTGGCAAGTGGCAAGTGGCAAGTTGTTGTCGCTGGCAGCGATCAACTTTTCCGGCATGCGACTGTAGAACAAGTGCAGTTACAGATAGAATGCTGTTATTCAATATGCATATGCCAAAGTGTGTGTGTGTGTGTGTATGTGTGTGTTTCGAATGTGTGTGTGTGTGTGTGTGTGTGCGTATATACAAATCGGTTACGTGACTGCGGCATGCAACCGTTAGATGGCCAACAGCTGCCGCAGCAGCAACAAAATTCAAAGTCAGTATGTCTGACAGCAACCGTTACAGCTACAGTGAAGCCTAACTAAACAAAACATACAAAGATACTCAAAGCGAAAAATTATTTAAATTTCTAGAGATTTAGTTGACAGCTAAAATTAATATTTTAATAAATATTTTCCTTTTAATATGTTCTTAAAAATAAAATACAAAAATTTTAAGGTTTTTGACCTACTTAGGAGTCACAAATTTTGACAGCCATCAAAACTCGCAGAATTTTATTCCATAAATTGCAAAATCTAGCGAATATCTAAATAAATATTTTATTTATTTATTTATTTTTTATTTATTTAATTGTAAAGTAGAATTCACGAGTCTAATAAATATATAATAAATATTGTCATCAAAAACAGCGACTAATGTTTTTGGTTTTTTTTTGAGAGAGTTGTAGAACATGTCTGTGCATTATATGGAGTTTTGACTATGCATAAATATAGAATTGTTTTTATATGATTTTTTTGTGAACGAGATTTACGTTTTGTGGCGTCTGTTGGAACTGCTGACGATGCGATTTGTTATTGTTGTTGTTACTGTTGATGGGGCAGTGCAAGATGTGGTTGTTGTTGTTGTTATCGTAGATAGCTGAAAACGCGAGATTGGACCTTTTCTTTTGTATATCAATTCACAATTGTTGTCGGCGGCACGTCTGAACTTGAACCACTTGGTTCACAAAAAATGAAAATGAAAATAAACGTTGTTTAACTCGCTGCGATTATGTCAGCGCCTTGTTATATTATTTAATAATACTTGTATGTAATTATTATTATTATTATTATTTTTTTTTTTTAATTATTTATATTAATTTTTTTCTGCTTTCTGTATTAAATGCTGCTAAGCGAATTTCAAGCAAAAAGAAAAGAAAAAACAATTTAAAACACCAAATTTTAGTTTTGTTGTTTTTTCACATTTCGAAATTATTTAACAAAGTCACGAATCGCGCACGTTTTTTAATCGCTTTTTATTTGTTTTTAGATTTTCCGATGCGTTGCCATCATTTTTTTTAGTAATTTATTTAACATTTGTTGTCGTTGCTTTAAAACCAGTTGCCCAAATCCAAAAAATTTCACTTTGAATGTGGCGCATAAAAATCTGAGAATGCAGAGAAATGCAGAGAAATGTAAAGGGGAAGGGGGAAGAGGGAGTTGTAAAGTTTTTTGGGCTTGTATGCCAAATTGTTGGCAACGGAAATTGGCCAGAAGCGAAGCGAGCGGGTAAAAGCTCAGCTCTCTGTTTACAGTTTAATGTTTTTAGAGTTGGCCAGGCCAACAAAAGAGAGGTGTGGCAGCAGCTCATTAAACAGGCAACAAAAACAACAACAACAACAACAACAAAAATGAAAACGAAATGTTGGCTCAAACTTGTTGTTGGTTGTGTCAAGTCTTTGGGAAAGTAAGTGGTCGTCAAACCACGTCAAAAGACGAAGATAGAGAAAGGGAAGGAGAGGAGAGAGGAAGAGAGAGATGAAGAAATTGCAATCTGCTGTGACTGATCTGAGAAATACCTGAGATACGCCCTTGCCACATACTACCTGCAACTTTATCGCTACCTCAACCTCAACCTGCCAAAGTATCTGTATCTCAACATGCATCTGTATCTGTATCTGTATCTATAGCTGTAGCTGTAGCTGTTGCTGTGTGTGTGTGTGTGCAGCCAGGCTGACAACCTATCCCAACGGGTTTCAAGCCGAGTACCGAGCACCGAATACCGTGCATCTGATGTGGCTTTGTCATGGGGCGTGCCACTTCCTCCTGCAGCGACAAACAAAGGCATGCAACAAGTGCGCCTTGAACCGTACAAAAAATCAAAAAAAAAAATGAAACAGATATCAAATCATTTTGAGATGCTCGACAGTTAAATGCCCAGTATGCAGCAACATTTTTTCGGAAATTAATATCTTTAAAGTTTAAACTGAACTAATTTCATTTTTTTTTCAAAATTGACTGATTTGAATTTAAAGTTTTTAAAGTGAAAACTATAATTATAAAATTCTGAGCCTAAATTGAATGATAAAATGGAAATTTAAAAAGTTTTTCAAGCAAAAAACTGAAAACCGTAACCGGAAATGCTACAAGTCTTAATAAATAAAATAATATCATTAGTTGCTTCTTTTACTTGATACTAATTTATTAATTTGTAGATAAAAATTTTAATGAATATCTGTATGTTTTAATTTGGTGGCTCTAACTCTTATCTCTCTCCAACTCTCTATCTCTTTCTCTTTCTCTCAGATATAGCTGCTTGTACAAATTTATCACGAATTTATAAGCCTCTGTTTATATTTTATGTACTGGGCAAAAGAAAAAAAGAAAAGAAAAGAAAAACAGTGGAAAAACCAAGCGACAACAGCAGATTGAAAATTGCAAAGCAAGCGGATAAAAAAATGCAGACCACTTCCCTGCTCCACAGTGTGTGTGTGAGTGTGTGTGTGTGTGTGAGTGTGTGTGCGTGTGTGTGTTTGAACTGCATACGCCTGTCGCTTGATTTTTAGTGCTGTTGCCATATGGGGGCCTTTAACTTGGCCAATAAATGCGCCAAGTTGCGGCATGTTGCAAGTCTCTAAACAAACACAAAATGGCTGCCGCACAATGTGTGTTCAATGTAAATGAAAAATTCGAAAATGAAAAATGGCAAATGGAAAAATCGCGCATTGGCGACACTTTTTTCAGCTTACAACCTTTGAGCCAAAATCTAAATCAAAAGCAGCTGTCGAGTCCCATTGAAAATATTTCAGTTTAAAGATTCATTAAACTGGTTTTTTTATAAGTATATTTTTTTTTTCGTAGCGCGCGCCACACACACACACAAACACACAATAATATAAGACCCAAATGCGATGAGGGCAACTTTGTTGTTGGCAACAGAGACAACAACAACAACGACGACAACAACAAGAACAACGACGGCAACGGGAACACGACGTCCGCATTTCGATATTAGCATATTTCTTTAGCCATAGAAATCTTATACACAAAATCTTTTCGATTCGCTTCACATTCCACAAAACTGTTTTTTTTTTGTTTTTTTCATTCTATTCTTTTTTTTTTTTTTGGCATTTCTGTTGCATTTTTCAGCTTTAACCGTTGCTCAATGTGTTGATTTGATGACAAACAATTCTTTAACATTTTGCACAATCACATCAATATTTCAATGCTCTTTATTTCTTTGCTTTTCACTCTATTTTTGTGTGGTACATTTTGTTGGCTTTAACCGTTTGCGATCCGCGGATATCGAGCTAAGACTCCGTCGACGTGTCAGTTTCGTTTCAAACGCGAGCTGTGACTGATCGTCTCTCTCAGAGCCACAACACACAACACACAATGCCCAGAAACTTGTTCAGCAGGTCGCGCTCAAAGGCAGCGAGAGAGCGCGTCAGAGCGTAAAGAGCGCAACGCGAGTGAGAGAGCGAAGAAACAGGTGAGCGCAGCAACAAGTGATCACTGATCAGCGCTTAGCGTCAGAGCGAGAGCGAGAACGAGAGCAAGAGTGAATGATGCAAGTGAATAGCGCACTCGCTCTCTTACTCTCTGTCTTGAGCGCAGTTCATGAATTCGCCGCACAGTGGCTTGCGCGTGTTAAAAACGAAGCGAAATTGTGAAGAGCATACCCAAGAATCATATAAAAATCATAAAAATATAAACAATGTCAAACTCCATAATCGAAACTTATTGGATGTATACAATTTCTTATAATAGTAATAACTTATTACAGATATTTGACTATTAAAATAAATCAAATTAAATAAATTAACCAAAGAGTTTTTTTTTTTAAATTTACCATTAAATTCTATGCTTTTTACAGCATTGAATAATTGGGACATTATATACTATACACTTATGTAGCAATTCCGAAAATAAGAATACTCCCAAATTAAAGCAACTTTAACCATATTATTTTTTATTACCATCTTAAATATATTAAGCAAAATAAATATATATTTTGCTTAATATAAAATATATATTTATTTTTCTTAATATAATATAGATGGTAATACAAAATACGACTTATATTGAAATTTAAAATAAAACAAGTCTCAATAAATTAGTTTCAACAGCAAACTACTTATCGAGTGTTGACTGTAGCACTTACAACTCTGTCTAAGTTGTCTGATTCTGAAATCTGAGATACTTTGAATCTCTATAATATAAACAGCCGAAGATCTGAACCTGTCATGCCCAATTTAGTTAAGAGTACTGCATACGAATGCGGTACCGCCTTAAATGGCCTTAAATCCACCCACAATCTCTGGTATTTATTGCGTCACATTTAATTTCCTGCTTTGATGTGACTTACCTGGTACCGTTTCTCCATTGAAGGTGATCTGAACGGTGTGTGTTCCATGTTCGTGGGGCGTAAAGCTGGCGATGAACCGTTGTCCGCCCAAGGAGCGTACCGAAGACGTCACTCGTCCGCCATTAACAAGAATTTCCAGATTGCCGGAACCAGCCTTGGAGCCATCGATTTCGAACTCAACGGGTCTTCCGATAGATCCATTGGGTATATCCTGTACTCGTATAGCTTTAGCACCGCTTGCATTGCCTTCGATGGGTCGGAAACGGGAGAGGGAACTGTAGCCATAGCCAGTTCCCGTCTGAGGACTGTGTCCATTGCTTTCCGTGACCACATGTTCGCTGGACTCCTTGACGGTCTTGGTATAACCGCCAGATCTGTCCGTATACGTGTTATTCGAGTGTGATTTGACTGTGATGGCACTTGGTCTGCAAAAAAAAACAAAATTCGATTAGTAAATGATGCATGTACTTAGGAAAATTATCTTTTATATTTAAGAAAATTTTGCTTAAAATCTCCTGATTTTAAAAAAATATTTTCAAATTTTGGGAAAAATTCTGAAAAATTAAAGGTTCTACGGCATAAAAAAGTGGTCTATAGTCATTTAATTTTTTTTTACTGCTAAAGACGGACCAAAAAATATATATTTTTCAGAAAAAAGACTTTTAAGTTAATAAAAAAACTTTAAACAATATTTGGAAATTCGATACTAGTTTGTGGAAAAACTTCTCATTTCTTTATAACTTTTCGTTATATGATTAAATTGTGTCTTAATGAAAAAAAATCTTTAGTCAGAGTGTGAAAATATACCTTTCATTTTTCAAAAACCACTTTCTATTTTTAATTAAGCAAATTTGAAAAATTTAATACAATTTTGCCTATGACTAAGACAGTTTTAAAAGGTTTCCAGGAAGATTTTTCAAATTTGTGCCTGTTAATTTATATTTTTAGGTCGATTTAAAAAAAATATTTTTGTAATATTTTTTAGTGAAGAGAGTATTACTTGTAGCGCTCCACATCGTCGGGTGAATCTCGTCGATAGTCCGACTGTTGTTGCTGTTGCTGTTGTTGCTGTTGTTGTTGCTTGTGCAATGCAAACTTGTTGTACTGTGTATTGCGCTGTGTCTCATTATCCAAATCGGGCCGTGTGTAGTTCAGTTCCGTGCTCAACTGCTTCTCCGTCATGTTCGCCAAGGATTCCAGCGAATTGTGCGAGAGCATGTGCTTCGTCTTATTGATCACATCCCAGCTATCCCGACGTGCCGACGCCGGTTTCAAGGTGGATACACGAACATTCGACGAGTGATCGATACGCGGCTCCGGCGATCCAATCCGACGCGATCGCTCGGTAGTTCCGTAGAGCGAGGGACTCGCTCGTACATTTGAATCCGTCACATAATTCGAGGTGGACTTGTAGGTCGATGACTTCTCCACAGTGCGTGATGACTCGTAACCGTTCTGGAAAAATAAAAAAATTAATAATATTGAAATAAATTTAGATATAAATTTTGACATTTTCTTATAAAGATACCGTTTTATGAAATGATAAAACGGAAAATTAAAAAAAAAAATCAAATGAGAAATTTGGCAGCTCTAGCTCTTTCTTATCTTGAATTCCATAAAAATATTATTAAAGTATAATATATTTTGAAGCTCTAGCTCTTTAAGCCTTAGTTTTGATAACTCAAAGTCTTTGATTCTTAAATTTGGTAGGGCTAACTCTTATAATGAACCGGAATTAAAAATGAGTTATGCTACTTTTCATAGCTCTAGCTCTTTGAGTCACTGGTTAGTAGCTGATGATAAGGACGACAGAAGAATATGACTACAATTATTTTACTGATGATAATTTATTATATAATTTATAGGATCGGAGATGTTCCTCCAGTAAATTATAATAATGATCTACATTTTGTATAAAAAAATAAGTAAAATAATGATATTTCTTGATATTTGTATACCTTATTGAGAGTACTGGTCACCGGACTTCCAATGCGATGTGTGGCTGTCGAAATGTAGGCACTGTTGGGCGAATAACGCTGCACCGGCGAGGCGGAGGCGTGGCGAGGGCTGCTTGTAATGTTGCGAGTAGAGCTCTCAAACTGATTCGATGTCTTGATGGTCAACGGACTATGCGAATGCAGTTCGCTAGAGCGCGTCTACAAAGTTTAAAGAGAGAGAGAAATATTAGAGAATGTCAAGTAAAAATGTAAAAAATTAAACATAAAATTAGAAACGGATTTCTAGAGTTATTTCAATTGGTAAAACAAGCAACAAAAACGATCAAACAAAATTTAGTTACATTGAGTGTGGGACTAGGAATTGGACTTAGAGAGTTCGTCAGCTGCTGATGATGTTGATGTTGATGTCGCTGATAGCTACTGGTACTGTGGTGATTGCTCATCAATTCCCGCTCCTCGCGTGGTGCTGCCAACTTGGGTTTTGTGGTCACCCGTCGTTGACTGTAGAGTTCATTCTCCTTGTCGTAGTAGTAATCATTCTTGGTCGAGCTGCTGTTCGAGGTCTTTGAGTCCCTTCGTCCACCTGCTGCCGATTCCGTATATAGATCGGCAGAGTTCAAATACTTCACGGTGGGTGAACCACTCTGTGGTGGTGTTGGAGACGCCTGATTCTCCTGTCGATGGCAATTTTGAGTGTGTGTCAAGGGGGGAAGGAGACAAGGGTTGAAATTCTTTTTTTTTTTAGATGTGAAGTTAGCCAAAATGTGGACAATTTTGATGTGCAGTGTGCATTGTGGTTGTGAGTGGTGCAAAGCATTAACTAGCATTAATAGCCCCGTAACCGTGCATTAAATGAGTAGAAAGCCATGATTTATTTTCAACTTACCTCGCTCTCCCTTTTGTAATATCTGGAACTGGAGCTGTGATAATCGGTTGTATCCAGTTTGGGCGAGTACTGCGGTGAGTAACTGTTCGTTCTCTCCGCCGTATTGTGACCGTGCAGTTCACGGCGTGAAAGCGACGCATTACGATAATCATTGTGACGTGCATTCGTCGTCGAGATGAAGTGCATCGATGGACTCTCCGAGCGATGTTTGCTCTCGTGCAATGGACTGCTTCGGGTCTTTCCCGAACGCCCCTTGGTGCCGACGCGCATGCTGTGCAATTAAACGAGGATCGGATATCGATTAAATCATAATTATACATAAGATTCTCATTAAACTACTACACTCAGAAACAAATATTATGAGTAGATGATTATTTTAATATCAATTATATATTTTTTCAAGTTTTAAAAACATTTTCTTATTGAAAAGTATTATCTAGTTTAACTCATCGGTATTATTTTAAAATAATATATTATGTTTGTACCCCACCTTTTTTTATTTAAAAAAAATATCTTTAGAATTACATTATAGAAGACATTTTCATTATTAAACATAAAAATTTGAAAAAGACGTTATTTTCCAATATTAAATAACAAGATTATGGAAAACAATTTTACAGTGCCAAAAATTATTGTTGAGACACTAATTTTTAGAATTAGGCATTACTTAGAAATTGTAAGAAATAATTACTTTTAAATACAGATTTTTCTTTATTTTTCCAAAATTTATGTAGAACTTTTTAATTTTTTTTAGCTTTTTCTCTGAAATTATTGCAGTGAAATATTCTCATATTTGATTTCAACTTTTCTTTTTTTCCGAAATTATTGTAGTGAAACTTTTTTATTTGTGAATTATTTGGTTCTGACTATTAGAAAATATGTTTGAATAATAGGCTTTAAAATATAATTTCTGTTTAACACAACTTTGTTATTTTTTTTTTAGAAAAAAATGTAGTAAAATTTTTTGGAATTTTTAAAATATTTTCAAAAAACTTCCGAATTTTAGATAATATGTTATGTATTTATCAGTTGCAAACTTATCTTTTTCAGAAGCAAAGACATATGCAAATGAAATTTGTTTACTAATAAAAATATTATTGGGAGTAAAAAGTGTAGGCTAATTTGTGGTTATCTTGGCGAAATAGGATTAAGTATTTTTCGAGTGTAGACTCTGTAGATTTACTCACATGAAGGGAGATCCCTTGACGTCGTAGCCATTGAAATAGATGTAGACGCGATATTTGCCATTCTGACGTGGCATGAAAGTGACTCGATACTTGTTCTCGACGATCTTCTCCACGGAACAGACCAGCGAGTGCTTGTCGTGGACAATGTCCACGTGGAGCTCTCCACTGACACCGACTCCGCGGGCATCCACCTCGAAGGTGTGAGCCCGGAGAGGCATGGCACCGTCGAGACCGTGCACGGAGACACCGGAGGCATCGAAGACGGCACAGGTGAAGGGACCGCCTTGGATGTGACGTCCCTGGTACGTGATGGCAATCTCCCAGATGCCCGCCTCATCCGGCTTGAATATGGCACTGTGTCCCTCGTCGATCTTCTTCAGCGGACAGTTGTGTGAGATGCCCGTGGGTGAAACAGCCGTGACCAGAATGTCCTCGGTCTTGGGTGCCCCTGTGGCATTCACCAGCACCTCGACGAGACTGCCCAGGGCACAGGGTGCCATGCCAGGTGGCGCCACCTGCATGAGGCGTGGCAGCACACGGAAAAAGTGTCCACCCAGCGTATCCTCGCCAATTTCCACAACAATCTCATGCATGCCATAACGTTCCGGCACAAAGACACCCTCGCCATGGGCATTGAGACGGACAGGTTGGCCGGGATGTCCGGATGGTGGCAACACATGACAGCGCACGGAACTCAAACTTATATCCCTGGACATTACGTCGATGCGGAAATGCGTCTGCGTGTGAAATGTATATTAAGCATTAATGCATTTCTGGACAGGCATCTTCCCCCATTTCCCCCTTTCCACCCCTCTACTGCTTACCGGTTCGCCCACACGGCCGGATGTGCTCTCCAAATAAACGTTGACAAGGTCGGACAGCGGGGGACGTGGTGGCACCCACTGTAGATGTGCCGCATACGCCATGATGCCCAAATGCTCCACTTCCGGATTCGCCATGTCCTTGGGTGTCAATATCGGTTGCACTCCCAACTTGGCGCCCGCATCGACGGCCTTCCGTATGTTGTTCTCGTAGTGAAACGGATCCGTGCTGAGCTTGTCCGGCGCAGGAGCCGAGCCTCCCAGTCCCTTGATGATTTCGCAAAACACACGTCCATCGTTCCAATCGCTCTGTAAATGCAATTGATAAACGAAATGAAATTGATTAAAATCGAGAGCAAATTTAATTTAAAAATTTTATAAAAATATATGCATTCAGAAGTCACGAATTGATGATGATGCAGAAATGTTCGTTATTTAATTATATATGTTGTGTCAAAACTTCATTATCCTAGCTTTGATACACACAGCGTGAGAAGAGTTTATGTATAAGCGCTTATCTCGAATTGCTATTTTTTGAGATATGTCACTCTTCACGTAATTAAGCGAAATGTCCTTAAAATTAATTGAATATAATTAATTTCAGCAATTGTTAAACAAGATGGCTAAATTTTTTTAGTGGAATTCTATAAGCTGGAATCAAATCATCATCTTGTTGATGCAACAAATGATTTCAGGGTAAAAAAAATATACCTAACATACATTAATCATTACTTACTTTTCGTTTTAAAGCTGATTAATAGATTTACAATTTGTTAAAATTCTTATTTTGATTATTTATTGCGATTTCAAAATTAAACACCTAAACAAATGCGCAATTAAGCAAAGTGTAGAAAACGTTCAAAAATATTTTAATTTTCAAATAAATAAAATTATAATGCCGAAAAAATGAAAAACGTCATGTGAAATTATATGATGGCTTAGGATCGAAAAAATATCAAATTTTCTAAGTGATAAAAATTTAAATGCAGAATCAATTTGGGGGCCAAATCATGATTAAAATGACATTCCGCTTAAAACTCGAATGAGTTTATACAAAGTTATGAGAGATCAAAGTTTTAACAAAAATGTCAAGGGGTTGATATGGAAAATTGGGATCGAAAAAATATAAAATTTTCTGGATGATAAAAATTTAAACGAATTTAGGGGCCAAATCATGTTCAAAATGACATTCCGTTTGAGTTTAGACAATGTTATAAGTGTTCAAAGCTTTTGTAGAGTGTCAAGGAAGGGTAAAGTTATGGCAGTTTGATCTTTTTCTACAACTTAACTATTGTCTGAAATCTATAGGAGTGTTTACAGTGATTTAATTGTTACAGACAAAGCAAGATAATTGTTAAAGTGCCAAGTCAGAGAAATTCCTCGAAAATAAAGAGCGTCATTGCAGCTTTAAAGGTGACGCATGTTAAAAGAATGTTAAATGTCTGTTAAGTAAACCTTAACGTTGTCAAGTTGGGATCAGTACAATTAAATTTAAATTAATTTTTGTAAACATTTTGTGTAGTTTGTGAACTCACCGTAAAGTTTTTCACCGGATCCTTGACCTGAGTGTTGACCCAACGCATGGTGGCATTATAGCCGGGTCCGCCTGGTTTCATGAAGTACGACAGATAGGTCATGCCGGATAATTCATCCAGCCAGGGAGATGCCAGATACTCCGGTTCGAGCACCTTGGGCACACCGAATTCCCGTTGTGCCAGATTCATGGCATTGGTACAGTTGCGCACACTCTGACTAGGATCGAGACTGCGCCAATGGGGAAACAGACCCGGCTGGCAATAGTCCAGAAGTGCGGCCAGATTGACACCGCTATTCCAATCCGTGGTCAGATTGTTGATCTTGCAATCGGGCAAAGCCGCCTGCAACCAGGCGAGCATTAATTTCCTTGGCGGGAATTTACTACGTCCAATTTGATAGCGGACAATCAGCGACCAGATGAGTCCCAGTATCAGCTTGACATTGCCATTGATAATGTCCACATTACCAATATTCACCAGCTTTATGTGATCCGCCTCAATGGACTTTAAGGCCGTTGTCGCATTCTCCAGATAATGATGTTGATTCGCCGGTCGACGATTCCAGGACGGTTTCAAAGGACGCGTCTGCAGATTCTCCACCAAAGCACACAGACAGGTGCCATCACAAAAGTCCGTCGCCCAATCATGCACCTGACAGACAGACAGAAGACAGAAAGAAAGAAAGAAATGCTGAATTTAGTTAATTGTTTACAATTTGTTTCAAGTATTTTTTTTTTTGATTGGAGGCAGCTTTCAATGGTCGTTAATTAGTATTGTCTGGGCTACAACTACCATACAATATACAATATGCATGTTTCCCTAATGTACCGACATACCTGCAAACTTAGCCAACTTTCATAATGGCCAATCAACAACAACAACAATAGCAACAAAACAAACAGTAAGCAATTTTTACTTGAGCACATCGAAGATTTTATACACTTGCAGAATTTACATTAAAAAAGTTATTCTTACAAAAACTTAATTTTAAATGGAATTTTACTATATCAAATTTACTTAATCTTTATTATCTATATTCATGCTCAACATATTAATGTTTAAAAGATGTAAATAGATAAAATAAAAAAAGGAAGTTCTAAACTTTTTCAATACATGATATTGGTTGATTTAAATACACTTGTCAAATTTTGATTCAGTTTAAATAAATTATTATTTTAGCCAATAAAGTTACATACAAAATTTTTAACTAAGTTTCAAAATATTTTAATGCTTATACTACCTCAATATTTGGGAATTTAAAAACCTTATTTAGAAAAGTGTCCTTATTTATTGAGCATATTTAAAGGAAATATGGGTTTTTGTATGAAATATTTAAATATTGATTGATAACAAATTTTCCATACTAAAGTTTATTTTTCAATTAAAAAACTGCAAAAAAATAAACAAGTATTTAATGTTGAAAAAGGTGTTCGTAAAGAATTAGCAAGTATATAGGATAAAAATTGTTCTATTTTAAAGTGGATGGTTCTTTGAACTTAAGTTTTTGAAAATGTAAAATACATTTCTATTCGTATGTCATATTATTGAGTTTGAAAATGCTAATTTTAAACTAAAAATTTCTACAGTTTTAGAAATTATTAAGTATGAAAAATAAAAACATTTTCCATATCCAAAATAGTTTCTAAAACAACTATAAAATATTTAATTGTCTGAATAGACTAAACTAATTTGGAATTCGTAAGGGATATTTTTGAGTGTGAAGTGCCAATAAAAAATAAAAAGGATATTTTGATTTATAAAATTTGAACGTGTTAAATGCTTTTCTGACGAATTTATGATACCCTCCAAGAGAGTATAACAACAGTAAGGAAAAGGTTTGTATTGGCCCACATTTGAGGTGTATAAAATAGCGTGCGAAGGTGAATTGCCTGGCAACTGACTTGGCCAATACTCTCACACTGAAAAAAATAAAAAATAGAATAGCTAAAAGTTGAAGCTGAAACTGAAGTCGTTGATGAAGCTGAAGCTGTTACAGTGGAGCTTGGCTTTCTCCGCTTGCGTCTTTGCAATTTTCGCATTTGACATAAAGCTTTTTATCTTGGAGCTGTCAGCGAAAAAAGCCGGCAAGACAATCGCGTGTTTCTCGCTGTTTGTTTTCAGTTCGTGTCCATAGAAAATATTCACTTGAGGCCCATAAAAAATACTCGCACATTGTAGTTTGTTGTTATTGTTGTTGTTTGCTGTTGCTGTTTGGGGGCGTTGTTATTATTCTGGGATTTGTTGTTGTCATGTGCGCATAACCTTTAAATTTGCAAGTCTCTTGACTTTTTTACGATATGTCTACACAGTTATGTCCTCTCTCATAAATTCCAATTGTCTGTAGCAACATACGAAGTTCTTGTCTTATATCGCATATATTTATCAAACACACACATATGTAGAAAAATAGAAATACATACTATATATGTATATATTCTTGTGTACTTCTAACAATTGTCCCATCCACAATAGATTCATTTGTCATAACAGTGTGTCACAATAATGTGTGAAATTCCTATAACCGGAAGTATAGAAGTATCTAAAATGTATATACAATAAGTCTATTATAGTAAATGGAAGTATTTCAAACAATTGCTCTATTCACAGAAAAAGCTTAATTTAATATAGGAATATTCTTATTAAACCAGACTATCATTAAAAGGGATACTTATGATATAATAGTCAAAATAAACAAGTTAATTTACAGAAATATTGGTGTTTTTGTTGCCTGCCAACAAAAAAGTATATTTTTAAATTTAAAAACAAAATCAAACTACGCTAAAAAATTTACATAAACTTTGTTGAGGACAACAGATTATAATCAATAAATTTTGAGTGATTTATTTGGATTTTTCAGTAGTTTAAAAAATATTTTGATAAATTTAATAACGACAAAATTTTTAATTTTTTTTTAATAAATAGTTGAAATATTATTTTTTAAGTGGAAATAAAATTATAGTCTTATATATTTATTTTTTTTTTCATTTAATATAAAATTATATTTGTATTGAATACTTTTTTTTTCTTTGACATTTTCTTATTGAAATTAAATAAAGAAATAACATGGCTAAATTTTTAAAGTGCATATTGAGCATTGTTAAATTTAAAATTAAATGCTAGTGTATGTGAGCTGTGACATATTTAGTTTATGCTACTTTCCCAACTTGATTTTTTTTTTTTTTTTTTGTACCTGCAAATATGTCACACAATGTCGATTGCAATTTCATTAGCCATAAAACGCATAAGCTAGAATATAAAATGCACACTTTGCACTCTCAATTTGACCCAAATAAAGAATAGCAAATGAGTTATATACTCATATATGTATTGTCATTGGTTTGGTGCTCAATTAGCGCTGTTTACAACTTGACTTGACATATAAAACACATGCACATAAAACACATATTTATTTACACACTCTGCCCATTTTCGAGACCTTTTACGACCTTGTCTCAGCTCCCTGTGTCATCTCTCGTTTTTGTCCAAAAATTTATGCATAAAACTTGAACAGAAATCAAATCTGTCGCTTTTTTTGTTTTTTCTCTTTTTATATATATTTTTATTTAATTTTGTGAGCTGCGTTTGCTGACCTTGGCATTCAAACGCCCAAATATGGTCAGGCCAGTTCATGTGAGAAAATCCGTAAAGGCGATTCGAAAATCAACTCGAGTCTGGCTTTCAAAATTGACTAAATGAAATGCAATCGAAATCACAGCATGTAATTGTAATTATTGACCGACGCATATTGTGGATATAAGCATATATAAATTATCGCCTTCAAGTGTTCACTTTTGCCATTGAAATTATTGTGGGCGTTGCGTATACGCCACGTATGCGTGTGTGGGCGATTTATGAGTCGAGTTATTGTCTTATAACTTAAAGCGGGGTGGTGTGGGACCATTTAAGGCCAACTTTAGTACGCGGAAGAACACGCACACACTTACAAACACGCACACACATACACACACACTCTTACTCAGAATCAATCACAATCAATAGTGACAAAAGCGGCCACCTGTTGAAGCGTGGAAATGCCGATTGGAATTTTCTCAGGCCCTGCTCTAAGCATGCTGATCTAATGCTATGCTCGTACTGTACAGTATGTCAAATAAATATGTTGACAATGAACAAAAATCTCATTTGTTATTATATTGATAAAAGTAGTTTTAGCCAATTAATATTGTTTTTTAATATATTTAATTAATTAAAATCAATGCTGTTATTAGCTTGAATATTATTAAACAAAATAGTCTTAAGAATTAAAAAATCTGCATATTTAATGTAATATTGCACAAAATAAATCCAGCTAATGGTGTATAAAATTTTGTTTTTAAGTTATTGGCAATTATTATAAAAAAAAAATAATAATAAAAACATATAATAACATAAAGCAAATAAAATTTTCTTATATTTTCTAGGAAAAATTAAAATAATATAGTTTTCATTTTCCAAAATAAAAAAATTACCCTGACCAAGCCCATTTTAAATTTGGATTTTCAATTAATTTGAATTCAAAGGTCATTCAAATTTTTTTTTTAAGAAATTCTAAAAAAAAGTTGAAGTATGATAGAATCTGCGTTCGAGTATTTAATATAATTTTGCATAAAATAGTTTTGGCAAATTGACCTCTTTACTTCTATTTTGTTTTCTATTTTCTTATTAAATAACATTTTTAAAAAGAAAAAAATTGGCATTTGAGTATTTCATATAATTATACGATATGCATAACATTTTTCTTTTGGAAAATGTCTCTCATTATTTTATTTTGTTTTTTTTTTTAGTTTCTTCAAAGGGAAAAATAATAAAAATTAATTAAATAAAAATTATATATATTTTTCAAAGTAATTTGCGGTAAATGTATTTTTTATTAAATAAAATACATTAGCAACTATTTTCTTATTAAATCACTATTTTAAATCAATTGTATGCATTTTAATGTTGTCAAAACAATTATTCGAGTGACTGTGTTTTAGGGTAAATGCGTGTAATTAATAGTTGTAGACGTATTGACATGCCCGACCCATTGACTGAGTAACGAAGCGTCGTATTGTTTGCAGTCTCGCTTGATCGAACCGAGCAGCTGTTGCGTAAGCTAAACCCTACCCAGAGTTGTCACCTGCTCCTCCTCTCCTCCTCTCATCCACTCTCTTTCTCTGTGTACTCACCTGCATGCCCGTTTCCCGCAAATGCTCGTTGACCCAATTGCGAAAAGTGTTGGCCTGAATTTCCACCCACAGATCCTCATTGCCACGGATATTCATGCCCTTGGCAGCGGTGCCCTCCGGACTCCGGGCCACCAATCCGGCGTGTGTGATCTTTTGGGTTTCCGTGCTGCCATCTGTGTTGTGTTTCAATAAACCCGCATGCGTCACTTTGGCGCCCTTGATGTCTTTGACGTCCATTGTCACCACACTTCACCACACCTCACCTCACCACACCACACTTCACTTGCCGTTGCTTTGGTGTAGCCTCAGTTGCATGCAGCTTGAAACAACAATTGTTTCATGTTTTTCCAAATTTTTTAATTTATTTCACGATCTGTAAAAAATTCTATCAAGTTGATTTTTTTAAAATTGAGTAACACGATTTCGATTTCGATTTTGATTTCGTTGTCGATTTCCGAAACGCACGCGATCATTGCCCAATGCAAACTGAATGGCTGCCACTTTGAAGCCACTTGCTTTGGGCCAAAACAAACAGGCAGCTAACTGCTGAGCGCAAAAAAAAAACAATGACGTCATGCCAGAGCTTAAAGCTTGTCTCAAACAACAACTATAACAACTACAACAATCACAGCAGCAACAACTACAACAATCACAGCTTAAATGTGGGCTTGCGAATCCGAATCTGGCTATAGAAAAACTGGTTTCCAACATTTCGTTCGTTCCAAGCCAAAACGAAGCGAGCCAAAAGGAAAATTGAAAAAAAAAGATACATGACGCTGACAATAAAAATAAAGTTAAAAAAAAAATGAAAAAAATTCACTTAGTTTGGAATTTCGCCGCAAAAAAAAAGCACAAACAGTGGGCAGCCTTAAAAAAAAAGTTCATAGAAAACATAGCTAGCAAGCAAAATACACTGATAGAAAAAGGCTGTGAAGTATATATACTTTCACATTGATTTAACTATTTTGCTCTATAAATTCTCATTAGTAGATTCAAAGTGTAACCACTTTAAATTAAGAAAAATACAACTATGAATATTTTTAATTTACTTTAAAGTCATTTCCAATTGTTTTTAGCTAGTGATGTTAATCCAAATTTTAGTTCGAGTTTTATATCGGGTATCGAGTTGTCGATATATCGGAAAATAGATCGAGTTGCAAATATCGAGTTTTAAAAAAAAAAATGTTTTTAATATGAAAACGCAATTGTAATCTTAAAATACACTCGTACTTTTATTAGAAATCTTATTTTTCTTGCATCGTTTTCATGCCTAATTCAAACTTTGACAATTATTTTTGATTTTATTTAATTTTAATAATATTTGTTTTATCTATGTGTTTTTTTCTATCAGTGTACATAGATAACTTGTATATTATTGTGTGTAGGAAACTGTAAGTCTTTCACAACAAAAACAACAAACAGTTAGAAGGCCGTCAAGGTTTCTGCTTACAGCCAACATAGACAATTGCTTGGCTAACTGACTTGGCCAACTCACAACTGGGAACACAGAGAGGAGAGAGGAGAGAGGAGACACCTTTTTGGGTGGTTGTCTCTCCGGCAAGACTCTCCAATCAATTGTGGGAAGCTGAGAAACTTCACTCTCTACAAAATGCCAGACAATTGTTGCAATTGTTGCAATTGTTGTCTCTGTTGTCTGTTCCATTCAATGTTTTTGTTGTGTGGACAATTTCACTTACTTTTACCGCAGGAATTTAGTTATTTATTTAACGTCTTTTTGTTGATAAATAAATTGAAAGCCACTTGCAACACGCTAATTGACTGTTTGATATGTCGATTAGCAAACCTTGCCAAAAACAACATTGCGGTCTTGTTAGTGGTTTTTCCCCGCCCTCTCTCTCTCTCACTCTCTCTCACTCCAATTGACCAACAACATTTGCATTTTGGCACAAGACAACGAGGCGTCAAGAATTGCAAGAGGCCTTAAATATCGGAAATCCGGTTAAAGCACATATTTAATTTATACATATATCATCTTGTGGATCACATTTCAAATATCCAAAAATTGTTTTATTGAGAAACACTTTATTTATATTTGTTATTTGATGATGACATCACTCATCTTCCATTAAGTCGCGACAATTTGAGCGCGCAGTTGTGATTGAAAACAACTAAGAATGCTTGTGCTGAGAGTAGGTGACTTGAAAATACCCTCTAACTATTTATTGACTAATCCATCTGTATACATCATTGCGATTACACTTATTTCCTTTTAGATTATCATTAATTAATAATAATTGTATTGGTTTATTTGAAAAAAAAAAAATGTAAGAAGAATAAAATATACCCTGTAACTTAAATATTTACAACATTATTTTCTACTTCTTCATCTATTTTCAAAATTTGTTGGATCAATAAAATTAATTTAAACACTTTCATCATACTTTTCATCATTTGGATCAATAAAAATTATTTTAATAAATTCATCATGCTTTTCATCATTTTGTTAGCTCATCAGTGCTAGAAATATTTCTTATTACATATGAAAACTAATATAAAATGGATTTTATTTGCATTACAAAATTTAAATGCTTTTTTCAAGCAATTAAGCAATAAAAACAAATCAGCTAATAATGATGTTTTTTTTTATTGATTGTCATGAAATTAACAGAATCTAAAAATAATTTGCAAAACTTTGTGTCTTGGTAAATTTATTGATTTATCTGTATAAATTAAAAATGCAGATGCTAAATCAAAAATGATATGACGACATAAAAACCTACATATTATACATATTTGGAGACTCTATCTTTTAAAATCGTATGGCATTCAAAAATTGTAGGTTTATGCTAAACAATAAAAACGAGAACAAGTCAACAATTTTTCGGACACATGACAGCTTACAGGGTATCATAAGTAGTATATGAAATGGCGTTGCACACATTGCATAAATTAAAATTGACTGCAAATAGTTGGAAGTGCATTCCACATGTAATATGGTCAACAGAGGCTGGGTTTGAAAAAAAAGTAAATATATAAATAAAAAAAAAAAGCGTTAAGGTCGTGATCATATGGATTTATGTACATACATCTGACTAAATTGAACTCAACTCGACTGCAATTAAATGTGAACTGAACTGAAGTGAAGTGATGTCGAGATTTTTGTGCTGTTGTTGCAGCTGATGTCATAAGTTAACAATTGGCATTGGCAATGAACCTGGCCATAATTAGTTGTACTCGTATTTAATGAGCACGCGTTCTAAATCAACTCATTTACTGGGACAAAAATAAAAAAAAATCCAGCACTTTTCCGCAAGGTCATGGGAATGGGAACAACTTCAACTTGAAGTCTAACTCACAACTCAAAACTACCAACTACCAACAACAACAATTGTGGCAATGCGAGGTTTGCACAGTTGGTCAAGAGTGCAAACAGGCAATGAAAGTGTTTAGCTTGTTGCCTCATTTGTTTGCCGTTGTTTTGTTGTTGTTGTTTTTTGTTAACATCTTTGACGTGACTCAAACGAACAATACAAAAATAAGATACACGCCCAGTTTTAGTTTCAGTTTTAGTTTCAGTTTTAGGGCCATGCCTATTACATTACGTAAGCAGTTGAAAATATTTTAGATTTAAGCACTAAAATTGGCCAAGTTTTGATTTCAATTTATTTGTTATTTTTTATTTTTATTTTTATACCCTGAGCCCGTTGAATATGGGCAAAAAAGGGTATAATGTGTTTGGCAGAATGTATGCAACAGGTAGTAGGGGGAGTGGCAGAACCCCCAAAGTATAGATATTCTTTTTCAGCATCAAAAGCCGAGTCGATTGAACCATGTCAGTCTGTCTGTCTGTCCGTCCGTCTGTCCGTCCGTCTTTTTAAACGCGTAGATCTCAGAGACCAAAAAAACTAGGGAGTTCAAACTTGGTTAGATGGTTCCTGGATACCTTACGCATATTCAGTTTGTTTTTTTTTTGTAATCGGACCTCTATATCATATAGCTGTCATAGGAACGATAGATATAAAATTCAATTGTTGTATGAAAAACTTCTTGGTTTTTCAAGATATCTCAACCAATCTGACACAATACATAGCTGGGCCACTATTATACATCCTGTACAGATTTTGTTCAAATCGCAACACTATATCAAATAGCTGCCATAGAGACGCTCAGTCGAAAATCAAATTTTAGTATCAAAAAGTTGTTTGTTTTTTGAGATATCTTAACCAAACTCATAGAATATGCATTTAATTTGATTTTGTACAATCTGACTAAATTTGGTACAGATCGGTTCCCTACATCATATAGCTGCCATAGGAACAATCGGTCGAAATTCAACTTTTAGTACAGAGTACCTTGGCACAGGGTATGCTACTGTCGAGCGTGCTCGACTGTAACCGTCCACTTGTTTTTTTTTTTGCACACCAAACGTTATCATGAACTGCCTGTGTAGGTGGTTCCCCTTATTTTTTTTTATTCTGTTGGCATTTTTACACATATTTCAATTCGATTTGCTGTCCGAAATTCGCCTTGCCGAAACTCCTACACAATTCACACAGTCGCCATCGTCATCATCATCATCATCGTCATCAGCACCCACATAAGAATAAAGTTGACTTTTGATATAATATGGTTGTTATTATTGTTGTTGTTGTTGTTGTTGTTGTTTTTGTTGTGTTGGTTCAACGCCTCGTTCTAAATGTGGGCGAGGTTTCAAGTTTGATTTGTGCCGAAGTCAGCGACAAAATGGGCATTGAATTGTGAATGATTTTATAGTGTGATCCAAAACAATGTCAGCTACAACACTTTGTCAAACGAAACTATGGAATTATATATGGATAAAAGAGCACTAATTGCTGCTATAGATACAGTTAAGACTTTCAACTATTAGATTGTAGACTGAAAAGCTTAAGAGTTCGACAATTTCTAGAGCAATTCAAGCATTTCAAATAGTAATGATGGAACTACATTACATTCTCAAAAATAAAATTTACATTCAGATTTGAATATTGCTTAAAATTTATTTTTTAAATTATCAAATAGGTTACACTGTCTAACAGAATGTAAGTTACGACAATAAAATAATTTAAATATTTAATCTCTCATAAAAAAGTAGAAAAACTCATTTCATTTATTTTACATTATATTTTTGCAGTAAGATTATATAAATAACTATTAGAAACTTTTATTTAAAATGCAACAAATTTCTCTATTTCGAACTATAAAATTACGTATGTTATCTTCTA
The DNA here is from genome assembly GCA_951394115.2 of Drosophila phalerata. NCBI lineage: Eukaryota > Metazoa > Arthropoda > Insecta > Diptera > Drosophilidae > Drosophila > Drosophila phalerata. The sequence continues at coordinate 2,500,256 of OY729850.1, forward strand.
TTAGAAAAAAGAAAAACACCTAATAGTCTACAAGCATTATTGATGATTATGTTTTTGAATTTGTTAAAAATTCCACTGATTTTTATAGCAATTTAATTGAATTTTAATAAAAATAACCTTTAAATAGCTTTATTAAAAGTGCTCTACACATTCTGCTAATAACAATTAAATGGCCAGCTATTCCATATTGCTATGGCAATAATGCCTGACTGTTTGATATGCTATATCCGTTTTATATATATAGCAGTTATTTATGTAGAAGTTGGACACGCCTTGAGTTAACTGGCAGTTAATTAACGACGCGTTTTTCTATGAATTGTTGCCGCTCGAGCGTTTTTTTTATTTTTGGCAGCATTTATTGCTGTGCATAAGTAGAAGAGAATAAACGAACACACACACACACACACACACAATGAGACACTCAAACACATGTGTGTAAATTTCAAGTTTGTGTCTTCAGTCATTTGATTTACGCCGTTAGACGTCACCAAAGCGCAGCCGCAACAAAAAAACAAACACCGCAATGTGTTCTATTGTCTCATTTTAATTTTAATTTTTGCTCATTACTTCACTCCCTCAACTTTGGGTCTTAAAAAGAAAAAATATAGAAAAATATAAACTACACAGACTACAAGCCATTAAGGCCAATTACCATTAGGCTAAGTGCAGCTGTATATGGTCAGCGGAAAAACTAAGCTAAAACCAATTGAAAAACCAGATTTAGCTGCAACAAACAAAAAAAAAATAAACGACAGACAACATCAAAGCAAATAAAAAAAAATATATAAAAAAAAGACTTTCGGTTTTTGCTAGAAGTGGGGGAAAGAATTACGTAATGGGCTAACAAATATGCAAAATAGGTTTAAAATATTTGTAGAGACAACGCCTCGACTTTTGGTATTTGCCAAGTTGCCATGAATGGCCAAGACAATGTTGTTGTAGTTGTTGTTGTTATTAGTTTTAATATGCCGTTGCTTTGTTCACACGACAGCTCGAAGTTCACGTGTTTAACATGAATCGCGAGCAGAATGAGAAGACTTATATATACATATAGTATATACTTATATGGTATACATGTGTCTAATTTGCGGTTGAAATTGGCACAAACACGCAAGTTAAAATGGAATGCTTGAAATAACTGCGATTTGTGGAAGTCAACCACAATTTTCTGTTCTTTTTTTTCTAAATATAACATTATAAAATTTATGAAAAAACATCATAATTATATATTTTGAACTAAAAATTTTGGGTTATTTTTTTGTTTTTCTTTTTTCTAAATAACTATATGAAAAATCATCATAATTATAATCGGTGCATTAAAAATTATTTTTTTTGCTATATTTTTTTTTTTTTTTCTAAATCTAACATTAATAAATATATGAAAAATCATTATAATTATAAACGTTGCATTCAGAATTTTTGTTTTGTTGATTATAACTTTAAATGTTAGTTACGACGCGTTTTATTTATGATTTAGTTTTTGTTTTTTTAATGGCATTTCGTTAGGTTTTGCTTTTAGCACTTGTTGTTGTCTGCGATGTTGTGTTTGTTGTGATTGTTGTTGTTGTTAGCTCTTACACGTTGCTTGGCTGGTTGCTTCGTTCGCTCGTTTTTTATTTATATTTAGGTTCGGGTTGGTTGGCGTTCTTTTTTTTGTCGTTTTTATTTGGTATATAAAAAAACGAAACACGTCCAACGCGCACGACTTGCTCACAACGACTGAAACTTCGTAGCGCGCCTTTCAGCCAAGTTTCAGTTTCGACCAACAAAAAAAAAAAAAAAATGAAAAAAAATTAATAATAAAACGTTCCAGTCTGAGAGCTTTTGGCCGTAACTGGAAGCCAGCAACGTCATCATTCATTGTTCATCTTTATTCATCATCATTATAATCGTCATGATCATCATTCATTGCGATCTTGTTGCGGCTTGTTTTGCTTACCAGCTTTGTTTGCGCTTTTGTTTTGGGCTCTCAATTCGTCTAGTTAACTACTCCACATCTCGCTCTCTCTCTCTCTCTTTCTCTATATCTCTCTTAACTGCTTTGTTGTTAGCCAAGTTAGTGGAGTTGCTGCACACTTGTTTTTAGTGGCGTTTCCGTTTACGAAACGCATTTGGGTTCTCGAAATTGTTTAATGCTTGCACTATGGACAAAAACTACAATATTTTGGCATAAATAATTTGTGTTCGTTAGCATTTTTTTTAATTTTTATATTTGAAATGCTTTTTACTTATTGTTTTTAAAAAGCAACGTTACGACAATAATTTTTCATATACTACAAATTTAAAAATAATAATTATTTTTAAATTTAATACAAGAATTTTAATAATAAAAATAAAATATTAATTTTATATTAAACTTTTAAATACATATTAAACCACTATCAATTTTACTATATATGTATTTTTCCCCACTCTTCTTGGAGTTTTTTTTTGCCATGAAAATTTGTAAAACTCATTATTATTTTCCGTCCCTGGATTAATTAAAGCTTTTAAATGCATTGCTTAATTATTTTTATCTGTAATGCATTACAAAAAATAATTTTATTTTTAGCCCAAGTTGTTTAAGCAAGTATTTAATTCAATAATATTATCCTTGTTAATTGTGTAGTAACTTATAAAGTCATCCGTAAAAAATAAAAATATGAATAACGCTTAAGTATATTTAATATTTCTGCATAATACATTTCAGCTTACCCGTTTTTTTATATGGTTTATGCTAAAATATTCAGCTTTTGCCCATAGTCCGCTGTTGCACGTTAATTGTCGATGAGTCTGTGGTTTTTCCATTCATCTAATTGAACAATTTGTGCGGCTTATTTCAAAAAGTTATTGATTATAAAACGCAGCTTGAGCTATAAGTATTCTCCCTTCCCCAACTTACCTGCCCCCTTCCCCTTTGGCCTTGCCCCATTTGTGTGGTAAGTAGAAACAATGCAATTTCATTCATATCTCAAGAATTTTGTTTGTTTTTTTTTATGTTTTGTTTTTGATTTTATTTGTATTTTTAGTGTTTTGTTGGTTTTTGTATTTTCATCAATTTTTGGTTTTGTTTTGGTTTTCTTTTGGTTTTTTTGTTACCCTTTGTTGTGTTCTTAGACTTCATACACAGATGGCTTTAAAATGCTCTCCTATGATCTGAACACGATCATAAGTATGTAAGTACTTGAGAGTACCTGGGTACAGTTTTTGTATTACATATATAATATCATATATATGTATGTGTATAAGCTCGATTCACTTGCTGCAAATCGGCGCTGACTGCTCTGAATATATAAGTATATATATATTATCTTAAAAAATGCCATTAATTTAATACATATTGTTGGTTTTTTTTTAATGTTTTTTTTTCTTCTCTTCTTTCTTGTTTCTTGTTTTTGCTTGTTTATTATGAAGTCATGCTGAATTAATTTATTGTATATTCTTATAAATTATTTAATTAATTTATAGTCACAAAATAAAGCTATAAATGTTGTTGGTTTTGCTTTTCTCATAGTACAATAATGCATTAAATTAATTAATGAATTCATAAATCATTTAGCACACACGCCAAACGTATTCAATCAACATTCTTTCTTCAATTCTATTTCATTTCAACTTCAACTCATCCAAAATTTGTTCTATATTTGCAACAACACAACCAAATCGATGTAGTTTCTTGTCCTCCTCATTCTTAACAAATCCATTAACAAAAAAACTATTTGTGCTAACCAAAAAGAAAAGCCAACAAACATTTGCAGACTGACTTGGATTGGGAATTTGTTGCCTTAATGCAAATTTTATAATATTTTCCGTTTCCAAAACTCTCAACTGCATTTCTCTGTATTATGTGCTAAGCATGCTAAGAAGCAATAAAATGTAATAATATTATTATTAATAATAATAACGTTTCTTTTCTTCACTTGGCTAACTAAAAAATTAAAAACCTTCAACAACTTTTTTTTTAGCGTAATTTCATTTCTTTCTCTTCAGTTTTCATTTCATAATTTTTTTTTTTCGTCTTAGATGAAACCCCATTTTTTGTTTATTGTAATTATTAATGTAGGCATATTAATGAATAAATTTTATGTTTTACTTTTATGTTTTTGTTTTTGCATTATAATAAATTGCAATAATGTTTCGAAATACAATTAGGTTTAAACTAGTATGTGAAAAGGAATTCTGAATTATGTAACTTGTAGTTGCGTTTTTTTTCTTTCAAAAAAATAAATTAAGAATAGAATAATTTAAGAGAAATGCCAACAAAAATTTTGTGTGCTTTATCATTTTCGAAACTTGGCATCAGCATGAAGTGAATTTAGATTTTCATATATATTATGTTTTTGTTTTAAATATTTTCTACATGGGATTTGCTCACAGCTGGAGCTTCAATAGCACATTAACTAGCGGCTTATAGACACTCAATCAATCAGTCAATCAATCAATCAACCAATTAATCAATCAATAAATCAATCAATTAACCAATTAGTCAATCAATAAACCAATCAATCAATCAATCATTCAATCAATCAATCAATCATTTAATTAACCAATTAGTCAATCAATAAACCAATCAATCAAACAATCATTCAATCAATCAATCAATCAATCAATCAATCAATCATTCAATCAATCAATCAATCGCTTACTCAATGATACACTTAAGTTAATAGCATAGTTTTTTTTGTCTTTTCATTTCACGTATATACTCGTAATTATTACATTTGATTTGAGTGTGTGAGTGTGTGTTGAATGTATGTATGTGTATGTTATGTGTGTATTAGTGTTGACACAGAACAATTCTGGAATATTATTTGGTCTTCTCTTGTACACATCTAATGGTAACTAAGTATAAGTATAGATTTCATTTTTCGTTTTTATTTAGTTAATTCTAAAGTTTACAGCTAAATTCTTCGGTCGTCAATCACTTAAGCCTGCAGTGCATCTCCCATATTATGGGTTTCAAAATCTTCGCTTAGTTCTGCTACAGAACCTTCTCTACAGCGTTTAGAATACATCATCAACATCATCATCATCAATCTATTAGCTTATCCCAATTGTGTGTGTTCAGCATTCGTTTAGCTTGGCAACTAACTAAATTACAATACATTTAGATCGATCAGTAGAGTATAACTATACTATATCATACCACATACTATAAATATATATATCATACTATATTTTGTATAATATATTATAATATAATACTAACATAGTAGCACAATATAATATTGCATTAAAAGTTCTTTGACAGTTTTTCTACCCATTTATTGAAATATGTTTTTTTTTTTTTGATGTTGTGTTTATGTTTTTATTTTTTAGTTTTTAGTTGTGTGTTATATGCTGTGGCAGTTCTTTTCCAATAGTACAAATATTTTTCAAATATTTATTTGTTTGTTGTTCTTTTTTTTTTGTCCATAAATTGTTTAAATATTATTTTCAATTTTAAAGTAAATCGTTTCCCATATACACATCTAGTAAATTTTGTTTATATGTCAAATTACAATTACATTTAGCTTTATATATGTATAATTATAAATTAAATTTATTTATAATCATAATATTTATTTTTTTCTAAGTACCTTTTGATATTTTCTAATTGAGTCCTAAAATAGAAAATATTTACAATGCAAAATTACATACAATGCTCGTAATTATTAATATGTTTTATTGTAGAATGTTTAAATGATGTTTTAATTTTATTATTAAAAGTAGCGAGGAAACTAATGCTAATGATGTTATATGTGTATAACTAAATACGTCTATGTTTATATGGAAAAATTGGAGTGTATATAGAGGAATCTAATAATGATACTGATCATTAGATTATAAAATCTTCATGAGCTGATTTTATTGTTATAATTTTTATATATTTTTTTTGATTTTGTAGTTTTGTTCGAAATGTGCATTAAAGCTTTTCCGATTTCGTCTAATTATATAGTCGTAAATGTATATAATCGTTTAGTTTGTTAAAAAGTTGCAAGTCTTAATTTAGTTCTAGAGTTATTTATGGGATATTTGGAATGAGAGAGTTGCAAACTAGTCTAACAAATGGATTATGTTAAGTTAAGTTTAGTTCTTAACTAATCCCCTTTATACATATTACATTTAAATAATGCAAATTATTTTTAATGTGGTTTCAACAAATTCATGTTTGTTTTTATTTTTTGGCAGTGCCATTTAGTGGTGAATGATGCTGGCCATAACTCACAACGATTACAGCTCTCAATCATCAATCAATAAATTGTCAATCATTGATTTTTCTTGTTGTATTCTCTTCTCTTCTCGTTTCTGCTTCTGTTTATATTTATTTTCTGCTCCATTTTCTCTCCTCTTTTGTTTTACAGCGAGCAATATTTGGCAATGTCTATTTGCTGTTGTTGTTGTGTTGTCTGTGTTGCATTGTTGCTGGCGCGTTGCATGCGTCGCATTATGTGGCCAGTTTGTTGTTGTTTTTGTTGTTGTTGCAGTTGTTGCAGTTGTTGTTGCTCCTGTGTCTTGTTGTTGCTTGTGCCAGCATCTGCTGCTCCTGTTCGCGGGGTCATTCAGGGTCATTCAGTTAGTAAGGCAATTTGGCAATAATTCCAATGCATGCACACACACACACACTCACACGTTTAGAGTGCACTATGGAACATTTTAATCATATTTCTAACAATTATAAATATTATATAACTAAAAAGCATTAATCTGTTAAGTTTCATAACAGAAGTGTGAATATAACTGTTGCACATGAGCATAACAGCTGTTAACATCCACTGTTACAAACTTAAAAAATGTATTTACTGAAACACATTCATCCACATTCACTGGGTTGCCCTTTTTATTAAAAAAAAGTATTGTTTCTTAAATAATTCAGTACTACAAAAAAGATTTGCTTTAAATGTGAAGAATTCTAATGTTTATTTCTTGAAAAGCATTTTGTTTTTTAAATACCAAAAAAAAAACAAATAAATTTTTTCGTACAAGAACTTGTATTTTTATAGAATATTTCTAAACGATCTATTTCATATAGTACTATAGTACAATTTTGTTAAACTTTTTTTGTCAAAGTGTAGAAAAGACTGAAAATTTTAATTCTGACATCTTGGAAAATGTCAAGACTAAACTCCGTAATTAAATTAAGAATGAAAGCTTTTCTAAGCATTTAGAAGTGTTTTGTACGAAAAACCTTGCTTACATAAGAAGTTATCAATTAATGATGATAAAAATGTAAAAATGTTCCACAGTGCAGCGAAAGAAATAGAGGTATAATGTAGAGTACAAATACTTCAGATATTTTGCGGGTTGTGGAAACATAAAACATACACACACACAGGCACACACACACAGAGTGAGAGCGAGAACTTAACACAGATGGAGAGAGACAGACAGAGAGATAGAGAGAGAGAGATAAATGCAAATGCTTTAATGAGGCGGCGATCGCTTTTCTTCTGTTTTCTTGACTTTTCTTTGCTTCTGTTTCTTTTCTTTTATTTTCTTTTTCTTATATTTTTCATTCTTTTCCATTATTTGATTTTCATTTCATTTCGCGATCATTTTTTTTTGATTGGGCTGTCGAATGATCGATGGATTCATGAGGAACATGATATGTACAGCATACCGATCGGCTCTTGCTGATGGGGCAGCACGCTCCCGTGTTATATGATACTCTCGCGATTTCTCTCCAGCTCCTCGGCCTCATTATCGGGATCCACGCTGGAGGTGGAAGAGACACCGCATATTTGCATTTCAATTTCCGCCAGTCGATTCTCCAGATCCCATTGTTGTTGCGACAGTTTTGTGTTGAGCGCCTGATTCTCCGATTCTACAGTATGAAGACGCTCTCGCAAACGTTTGATCTCATCCTCCAGAGCCTCGTGGGAGCCCAAGAGTGGTGTAGTGCCACCACCGACACCACTGACACCTGCTCCATAGCACTCCAGCTGCGAGCTCGAGTCGCAAATGTGTCCTAGAGAACCAGAGAGAGAGAGAGAGAGAGAGAGACAGGGAAAAGAGAGAGAATGAAATTAGAATTACAAGAATGATGGGGAAGAATTGTGGAATAAATGGGTAGGGTGGAGAATTTTAAGAATATTTGGCAATGAAATGCAAGAGACATATGAGAGACATAAAAGAAATATGGAATAGAGAAAGAGAGAGAGATAGGGAGAAATCAAAGATGGAAGAAAAGATTGAATAGATGGGGAAGTCGAGTAATTATAAGAAGATTTGGGAAAGAGGTGATAGTGACAAAGGAGAAATATAGGAGAAAGATGGGCAAAGGATTGAAGAAAGATAATGGAGGAATGTAAAAGAATGTGAGAGAGATGGGAAAATGACGGGAAAGACATGATAGGGAAATATTTAAAATTAATGGAAGAGATATATGGAAGAGAATTAAGAGAAAATATGGGAAATATGGAGGGGAGAATAAATAAAGTTGAAAGAAAATGAAAAGAGTTATAAGACAAAAATAAAAAAATTGATTTGAGATTTGAAAAAGTTTCATGAAAAAGGTAGATGAGATTGGAAAAAATAAGTAAATAAGGATGTGAGTATGATCAGAGAAAGATGGATCAAAATTAAAAGAAAGTAAGGATGGAAAAAGAAAAGTAAACAAAAAATTGGAAGAAAATCAGAAGTTATATCGAAGAGAGATTGAAAAAAAAAACGGTCAAAAGTTGGGGAGATATGAAAAAGGGATGGGAAAGAGATGGAAAAAAAATAGTGGTGAGTTGGGAAACAGATGAGACAAATAGAAAGAGTTGGGAGATAGATGGAAAAAAGAGAAAGAGATTAAGGAGATAAGTGGAGTAAAGATAAAAGGATAGAAGAGAGATGAAAGAAGATATAAGAGAGAAATTAGGGAGATATAGCAAAAGTTCGAGATATAGGAGCAGATTATAGGAGAACCAAAATGGCAGAGTTATAGGAAAAATACGAAAGATATCAAATATGATTGGATACGATAGGAATAAAATATAGAAAAGCGATGAGAGAGTGATATAAAAGATAAAGAGGTGAATGAAAGAGTTTATGTTAATATGTGGCACGTGGCAAGTGTGTACTATATTTGAGAGTCACTCACCAGTGTGACTCGGCTGCGATTGTGGTCGCATCGAGTGGTGCGATGTGGTGCGACTTCGAGGTCGTTCCTCGGATCCGTGTGCACTGGGACTCGCTGAACGCGGCGAATCCGTGGCACGCACCAAATGATCCGCATAGCTGCGTGGACTGTGCAACACACCAATTAAGTTAAAAGAGACTCTTAAAAAGAGGCTTCCAATAACTGACTCACCTGTAGCCATGTGTTTGCTGTAGTTGTTGTTGTTGTTGCAACTGTTGTGGCTGCAATGGTTGCTGTTGTTGTTGCAACTGTTGCTGCTGTAGCTGCAGCTGTTGCTGCTGTAGCTGTAGCTGTTGATGCTGCTGCACATGGTGCAACATGGAAGCCGGAGGCAGCCACATGTCCTCCAGCGTGGTGCGACCACAACTCTCCACCAGACCCGGCGTTGATTGGCATCGGCCCATGGCAACTACATTAAAGTATTTGACTGTGTTTTATAATCAAAATCACCCCAAAAAAATATAAAAAGAAGACGAAGGGGAAAAAAATCAACAAAAAGCAAAACAAGCGATTTGCGTTAATTAAACGGGACAAACGTATTCGTATTCATATTCATATTCATATTCAAGATGTTCCACAAATCTCTAGCGTAGAAAAATAACTGAACAATATTTCAGAAATGTATTTGATGCAATTTAAGTATTCGCTGTTCCAAAAATGCATGGTTATAGACTTATATCAATTTTATTATTGATAAATCTCATATTAATGTAATTAAACTCAAAAAATTATAATATTATCCAATTTAGAAAAGGATTTTTAAGGAAATTTAATTTAATTTCTTATTTTCATTAATTTCTTATGGTACAGTAGGTTATTTAAAATTTATTTTTTGTCATTTTGAGCAATATATTAATTTTTTTAATTGAATCAATTAATCTTAAAATTTTATAAAAATCCGCAAAAATATGAAGGATAATAAAAAAAAAATATATATATATTTAATCATTATAACAAACTCATGTAAAGTATATTTAATGCTTTCTTAGTCAATTTAAAAATTGATCTATTTAAAGTTAATAGTCTTTCAAGTTTTATCAGCAATGATAGAGATTTGTGGAACACTGCTTGATTCATATAATTTTGATTTGACAAATTTCGAGAGAATGTGTGAGTGTGAGATGGATGGGGAAAAGTGAGGGGAAAATTAGTTATAGTTTACCTTTCTCTAGCGGAGCTTTCTTGTATTTCTCTAGTCGCTTAACAGCAATCGATTCCAAGCGCACTCTCGCCGCAGGATATTCCTTGAGTACGTCCCACATGTCCTTTTTACTCAGCACAAAGAGATCACTGTAGCCCACGGAACGAACGCTGGCGGTACGTCTGTTTCCTGTTTGAGTGTTGTACGTGTTGCAAAGTCACCGAATGTGGCAAAGTTGCACGTTGCACGGTGCACGTTTGCAATGCAAAGAAGGCAAAAGTTTAATATCAATATCTTTACAATACAATATCATTGTTGTTCTCGTCGTTGTTGCTGTTGTTTTTATTGTTGTTTTGCTGTTGCACACACCCACAAACACACACAAAGACATTAAAATTGCATGCCAACCTGCGTCGGGGAATTGTTTATATTTTATATTGGAGTTGGGTTGACAGTTTCAAAGGAGCATTTAAATGAATGCACAAGTGCTACAAACACAACTACTATACATATGAATATACGACTATATATATACACTCATGGTCAAAATAATATGTACAACAGCATCGCATCTTTTTCAACTAAAAATTCTAAAAAAAACTTGAAAAATTTTATTATTATTTTATGCAGTACCTTTTTCAATATTTAAAATTTACACATCAATAAATTTTTTATAACACTTTATACACCATTGGAATTCATATTAAATTCCAAATTTTAAGTTTCAAAAATATTGTATATTATTTAGTTAAAAGACAGTTAGTATTTTAGTGCCTTAAAGTACAATAAAGGATATTTAAAAAATAACCCTTTAATGCTACCAAAAGAACATAAATTTTTTTATATATTAACATTTTCATATTAAGTATATTTCTTGCATGTTTCTTAAATTTTACTCTACAGTTTTTTGTTTTAAAATATTAGAAATATTTTTTGTATATTTAAAATATGTAAGCAATTTAAAATAAAATCACAAAAGCAAAGAGAATTTGTAGCTGCAACATAAATATTTTAATTTGATGCTGTACCTAATATTTTGACCATGAATGTATAGATATTATGTTGCAATTGCAACAATTTGAAGATAAAACAAATGACAGCAATTGACACAAGCTTATTTAAGTTTAATTAGTTGTAGAACAAGTTTCTAAAATGCCCATGGGCCTTTTTAAAGTAGAAACAGGGACTTTTGTAGGGAAATTTCTTTATGAAGCATGCTTCATAAATTGTAAAAAAAATATTGATATTTTTGGTATTTCTATAATTATTATTTTTGTTATAGATTTCGAAATGTTGACGTGCAATTTGAATACTTTTGTGGCGTTTAAGGGACAGACAACAAAACGAGATGCATGTAAATTGTGGTATCAACGTGTCGTATACTTAATTGTAACACTTTCAAACACAATTAGAACGTTTAAATTACGGCCAGGCAAAGCAATACAACAACGAATCAGAGGAGACACACAGAGAGACACAGAGAGGTAGAGAGAGAGAGAGACACACATTTAAAAAGATAAAGAGAGAGAGGGTGATGGGTAAGAAGAACTTTTCAAGATATTTTATCAATTTTCACACCTAAAACTACTTATTGACCAGATCTAAGGCTGGAAAAGGGGGAGAAAAAGAAGAAAGTGAAGGTAATAATTGGTTGAATTAAAAGCGATTTAATCATGCAAAAAGTAAAACAATCAAACGGTGTAAATAACAAACTTAATGATTGAATTTGATTTCGATTTTCGAGCAACTTGCAACTTGGCCAATTGTCTGTCAAACTCAAGGACTAATTGAGCCAGGAAAACTTTTTGGCAACTGGCAACTTTTGTCAGCAATTCAAATAGAATTAAGTTTGCCAGCTGCCACTTGATGTTGCAACTGTGCCACAATTTAATTAAGCAGCTGCAATTGAAGCGCCTTAAAGTATGCAATGTCACATTATTATTTGTGTATGCACTGAGATAAATTCTTATAGTTGTTTGTTGTTGTTATTGTTGGTTGTGAAGAAGAAAATTTCTCGGATTTACAGCTGAGTGCCTTGCTCGCTAGATGGCGCTTTCAAATTGCATTTATATGCAATCAATTGATATATTATTTCTATAAATAGAATTTGCAATGACAACGAATTAACCACAATTATTGCTGGCAATTGAACACGATTTAAGCTGATTTCATTGTATTTTATTGCATTGCATAATTCTGTATAAACTGTCAATGTAAAATAATTATGCAAACGTGTGCAAATGTGTGTGTGTGAATATATCTGTGAACATGCAGGTGCAATAATTGCATTTGGCATTCATTAATTGTGCTGAGTGCTAAAGAGAAACAGAGACAGCAACACATGTGAAAAAGTGAGAGAGAAATGTCTGTCTGTCGGTAATAAAAGTGCATTGCATACTTTTAGGGGCGACTGAATATAAAAACATTTGCCAAGTGAAAAATCGAAATATGCAAATTTACAAAAAATAGAAATAAAAACAAAAACAGAAAAAATTACAAAATGCATGTAAAATAAATCTAAAAAACAATGAACGAGAAAAATAAGAAAAAGTAAAGGACTAAAAAGAGAATATATCAAGTGATGGAGATTTAAATGATTACGTATACGAGAGCTGAGCTCTATTAAATAGAGTTTGCATCGTAAAAGCAATCAATTAATGTGAGAGAGAAACACACAAAGGGTTAAGTGGAGTGTGTGTGTAAGTGTGTGTGATTGTGTGTGAATTGGAATAAGGATAAGGAGTACTCTATGTGCTGTGTGTGCTCTAAGAGCATTGACTTCTCTATATAATTAAGTGTGTATATAGAGATAGAAGTACATAGAAAACACATACATACATACATACATATATAGAGATAAAATATATATATTTGCTGATTAATTGCTGTGTATAATTGCATATACATATACATATGTGTCTGTTTATTTGTGTGTATATTTTGTAGTTACGTTATCATTGTTATTTGCTATTGTTATTGTTCCGCCTGTCGCACTAAAACGGGATATTTACCAAGCTCTTTACCTGCGGTGCCCATATTCAGTATACTAATCTCGCCAAAATAGGAACCTGCCTTTAACGAGGCCATCACCGTCTTGCCATTGTCAGCAACCACCTGCAATCGTCCACGATTCACAATGTACATCTCCTTGCCCACCTCACCTAATAACAAAGACAGAGAAACACAGAGAGAAAAGAAGTATGAACAAAGTAAAACAAAGAGAGCTTGTTTATACACCCAGAGAAAAGCTCTATAATGACTTTAATTCCAAAAAGATTTCATAGACTTATAAAAGACTAATATAATAAAAATCAATTAAAATAATTATCTTAAACCACAAATAACAATTAAATGGAATTTTTAAAATCAAGTGTTTAAAAAAACATTAACAATAATTTTTTTCTGTTATAACTCAAATATAGTAAGTTTATTAGCTGTTTGCAAAGCTTTAAAAAAAAAAACAAAAATTTTGTTACATTCGAAACAAAAATTGAACTTCTTCTTATTTTTGATTTTTTATGTTGATATTTTCAACAATAATGATAATTTTCAGTCCGTGATATTTACACATTTAGTTAAATATAAATTTGTATAAAATATAAATATAACATATATCAAAATTTGAAGTTTCCTAAAGTTGTAAAATATGAAACCATTTTAATTTTTATCTGAATTAATCCCATGTTATCAATTTTATAATAATTGATAATAATTATAAAAAAGAAATAAATTAAAATACATTAAGATTCGTTTTGCTACCAGTCTTAAATGCCCTTTAAAACATCATATTTGACAATCACATTAAATGACTTAAATTAAATGGCGTTACATAAAATGTACCACATATAAAATTTAAATATAAATTTATAAACTACAATTTTGTTATATATTTTAAATCATCTTTAGTCCACGTTAAAAAATAAAATAAGTATTCTACCTATGGTTAATAAAATTAATTCTTATATATCAAGAACACATACTTCTCTTTATTTAAATTAAAGTATTTTAAATATAATCTAAAAACATTTTCTATTTTAATTAAATATATACAGATCTAAAAAATAAAAAAAAAAATGCATATGACTGTAATATATTTAAGTGATGGAATTTTCGGCGAGTGTATGCATGTCTGGTCACTCACCTTTCCGGCAAATGTAGTCGCCCGGAGAGAAGAGCACGGGCCGCAGGCGCAGCACCAATTCACAAAGGAAACCAGCTTCAGTATTTTGAAAAATCTCAACCCGCTTAAGTGTATCTAAATGGACGTTAATTGCTATTTCAGCCTGCAAAACAGAAAAAGAAACAGATAGAGATACAGATATAGATACAGATACAGATACAGATACATTAACACAGCAAAGAAAGCAACAAGAGCTAAGCATAAAGAAAGAAGAGTAAAGCAAAAAGAAATGAGAAAAGCGATAACATGAAACTGAGAAATGGACAATTCGTGTAATGCTAAAGGGAAGCTGCAGATGAAATGGTAAACTTGATGGAGAAACGCTTGAATTGAGGGATATTGAGTAAGGGGAGTAAGCTGTATTTTGGTATATTTACCTTTAATTTATCAGGAAGACAGGATACGGCGCGCTCCTCGTCCGAGCACTTTTGTGTGAGCCACAGGTAATCGAACCATTTGATGACCTTCACCTGCAGATGATTCGGCACACGCCGCATCCGCATATACGTCTTAACTCCATCCAGCTTGGCTGCAAATACCAATCGAAATATCATCAAATTTATTGGACAGTCTCTTGTATATACAAATTTATGTTAAATAAATACTACACACACACTCGATTTGATATGCTGTCGGCATACAAATGCCGGGCACTGTTTTGACCCACTAATCGTTGAGGCTTCGCTGGCATAACAAGCCAATCAAACCTTGTCCTGCATAAATTTCAATATTCCATCCCTATTTTATTTATAGTTCGCTCTTTGTTTGGAATTGATTAACTTGAAGTTTTTGTGGCAAATAATATACCTGGCGTATGCGTAATATTATGCTGTACTAAGCTCTATATATCTAGATCAGCATTTTTGATATAATTTTACTTATTTAGGTCTGTTACTGCACTGAGTTCATTATCTGATTAGGCATAGGTGTAATTTCTTACTTCGACATCTTAAATATTTATTTTTTCTGATGTGCTTATTTTCTTGCGTCTACTTCCTTTGTAAATTACTTTCTTGCTAGGTCAAATTTTCTTCCAGACTTAGTATGCTTCCTATTTTAGTCTACTCTAGGACTATTTCGAAGTTTTTTCTATGTCTATTTTATAGCTAGATTCCCTCCTTGACTAGGTAATTATTTAGCCAAAGTTTACTTCTTGCGTTGGTCGACCTAGCTAAAACTATTCCATAACTAGATCGACCCTGTGTTTTGGTGCTTTACCTGACTTCTTTTCAGTTTACTCCCTGGCTAATCCTAATACCTGACTACTCCCTAAATTACTCTACCATGTTCTTTTATTTCTGTCTGCCTGGGAACAATTTCAACTTCAAAACTTCATTCTCTGCAAAGGAAAACTCCCATATTAAATCTTCTTCCTTCTACTGTTTTCTGCCTAGTTATACTTATAACTTTCTCGGTGACTAGAAAATTGGCTGGCTGTGTCCATCACCTGATAATTTTAACTTTATTAAGCTAACATTTTTGGCCCATTTTTGTGCATCCTGGATAAGACATTTCGTGTCCCTGATAAGCTATACCTCCTGGTCAGATCCCATAAACGACTTCCTTATAAGAACCTTTCCCTAGTCTATGTCGTTGCTCTGACTAGCGTTACTTCCTGGATAATCCCAACTAAAAATGTTTTTTCTTTTTTCAGTTAATTGACCTTCCAAAACGTGCCTCTAGCAATTGTTTCATTTGTGGATGTGTGTGTATGTGCGTATAAGTGTGTGTGTGTGTGTGTGTGTGTTTGACTGGGTAACCAAGCGGCGCTCGATGCGAGGAAATTAAATCTGTTCTTGGCTCAACGTCACTGGCAGCAAATATTGACACAATTTGTCGATTGACAACTGCCTGTCTGGATAACTGGCTGTAGGTGGTGTCAGTTGAGGCATGCAGGAGAACTAAGGGAGTTCCGGAGAGAATTGAGGATTGAGCAGGGATGGAGGAAGGGAGGGAGAGAGACGTCATTTCAGTGTTTGCTCGTGTAAACATTAGCAAACCAACTGGCAAACAAGCAAACAGATTGAAAACAAATAAATAAAATTGCTTGTCGGCCCAGCAGGCAACTCTTACACACCAAACACACACACACACCACACACACACACACACACACACACACACTCCTCACACTCACACACCACAATATCTTGGATAACATCTATAATGCAAGTGACGCCACAGTGTCCAGAAACAATACATATATCCATGTAGCTGCGGTTTTCCTTCACTTGCCACACACTCATTTATCATTTAACCATTTGTCGACAGTCGTCAATTGATCAAATTTCAATACCTTGTCGCGTAATCAGTCAGCCAAAAATGGACAAAACTTCCGTTCAATCCATAAATTATGGTCAAGAGCACTTGTGAAGTTCAAATAATAAAATAACAGAAAAAATTACTCTGAGAAAAACCCTTAAATAATTATATTTGTCATACTGGAAATTGCTTGGTAGATAACTATTAATTATTGTAGATAGAAGGTATTTTCAATGGCCAATTGTTTGTCTAGTAATTCTTTGAATATGTTTTATCAAGGCTCTGATTTTCTTATCACTTTTTAATAATGATAAGTAAACTGACCAAGGCACAAGTGACTATCGAAAATGTTGTGGAATAAATTGATTGGACTCGCAATTCCCAGTCTGATTTTGACTCAGCTCGAGTTGTCTGGAGTTATGCTTTTAAATCAAAAAAAAAAAAAAAAATTATTTTTTCCGCACACGGAGTCTCGAACTCAGGGCTTCTTTTGTCTGAGTCCAACACACACCCTCCCAGCCATTCACCACTTAAGACGGCGTCCGATAAAACAAAATAAATCGAATAACATTTGATTTTTAATTTGAGCCACTTCTGAGTTTTTGAGTCAACTATGAAGAGTGCAAACTTTTAACTTTCTGCGCTATACGGTTTGGACTGTAAATTGCACAGTGGATCAATCAAGACAAAGAAATTTTATATATATTGATAGGAGGTATATCAATTTCATTTGTTGATCTGATGTCACTTTGAATAGGGCATTCACACCACCATTTGCTTATCATTTCTGAAATATGATAAGCCAACAGATCAGCGACTATATAAAGCGCATTTTCAACCGATCATTTAGTGACTTTAAAGTGACTAACGAAAATGTTGTGGCATAAATTAATTGGACTCGCAATTCTCAGTCTAGCTCTGACTCAGATCGAGTTTGTCCGGAGTGATATTCCTGCTTCAGGTTGCCGAAATAAATTCTCCTCAGTGGCAGGAAAATGTCTGTACGCCTCCAGAGTAGCCTTCACTTGGTTTGAGGGCGATCGTTATTGTCGTTCTATGGATGCTGAACTTCTCACTCTGCAGAATGAGACACAGTTGCTGCCGATTTCGAAATATGTGAATGCCACAGCTCCTTGGATTAAGCAGTTCTGGACTTCTGGCAACACTCTGGGCCAGAAAGGTGTCTATTACTGGCAGAGTACTGGAGAGCTGGCTAGTTTTCTGCCCTGGTCAGCGTATCAACCTGTACCAGCGTATGGTGATTGCCTAACTCTCGATGGCAACAACTTCACGGACACGGGATACGAAAATTTCCGTCTGAGCATCAGAAACTGCACGATCTATGCAAATGTTGTCTGCGAACAGAAAATTCAGAATTATACTACCAGAATTTGCCTCAAGGCTGGAGCCTATGAATATGCTCAGGTTTTGGCTTAAACTAAACTACAGGCATATAAATAATTTTCCTTGAAAATAAACAATACTAAACGTTAACTTGACTTAAATTTCTTTTATTTTATTTACGTTTTGTTTTTTGTGTCTAATTAAAAAGATTTTTATTACGTAATTTTTACCAACTCATCTACCGTTACTTAAAAAATAAGTAAACGGGTATATTGTGTTCGTTGGCATGTATGTATCAGGGAGAAGGAGGCATCTCCAGCCATATAAAGTATATATATTCTTGATCAGCATAAACAGCCGAGTTGAAATAGCCTTGTGTGTTTGTCCGTCTGTCTATTTGTCTGTCTGTCTGCCTGTCCGTCCGTATTAACAAAAAAGATTATTAGAGATAGAATAACCAAATGTAGCACACAGATTTCTACATACCCCACGCAGATCAAGTTTGTTTCAAATTTAATTTAATATAAATTATTATTTAAACTTTTATTTCAATAGCATCACCTAAAAGTATGCAGCAGTTTTTATAAGGTAGTAAATTCCTTAAGGTACTTTTATACATATTGAAAATTTCAATTTGAAATAAGTAACGGGTATCCTATTGTCGGGATCTCGACTATAACCTTTCCCACTTGTTTTTCTTTTTATAAATTTCAATTCAGTTAGTGAGTCAGCACAAAGAGTTTTACATATAAAAAAATGATAGGTGAGAGGTATTTTTAATTGCCAATTTCTTATCAATTGTTTCTTGGAATATGGTCAATCAAAGATCACATTTCCTTATCACTTCCCAATTATGATAAGCCAACTGACCAGCGAGTATATAAAGGGCATTTCCAACTGATCATTTGCTGTCTTTAAAGTGACTATCGAAAATGTTGTGGCATAAATTAATTGGATTCGCAATTCTCAGTCTGGCACTGACTCAATTTGAGTTTGTTCAGAGTGATATTCCTGCTTCCGGTTGCAGCAAGAATTTCTCCTCAGTGGCAGGAAAATGTCTGTATGCCTCAAAAGCATATTACAATTGGTTTGGCGCCGATCGGGTTTGTCGTTCCTTGGGTGCTGAACTACTCACTCTGCAGAATGAGACACAGTTGCAGCCGATTTCACAGTGGTTGAATGCCACAGCACCTTGGATATCAGATTTTTGGACTTCAGGCAATTCTTTGGGTCAGAAAGGCGTCTATTACTGGCAGAGCACTGGAGAGCTGGCTCGTTTTCTGCCCTGGTCAGCTGGTGAACCCAGATCAGCTGTTGGCGATTGCTTGGCCCTCTATGCCAACAACTACACAAACACGGGATTCACCAATTATCGTCTGGGCATCAGGGATTGCACGAATTATGCACCTATTATCTGCGAGCAACAATCGCAGAATTATACCACCAGAATTTGCCTCAAGCCCGGAACTTATGAGAATGCTCAGGTTTTGGCTTAAACTAAGCTTTTGGCATATAATTAACTAATTTTTCTCAATAATAGATAATAATAACTAAACATTAACTTGACTTATTTACTTTTCCTTTCCTATTTTGCTAAAAAAAAATGTTAAGGGAAACTTGCCAAAACGGATGTTTACCCCAAATAAAATGACTCAAGGGAATTATGTTTGTCAATCTTGGAATTCTTTAATAGAGATGACCTCGACCATTTTAGATAAGGGTAATCTACTGTCTCTTTGAATCTGGCCAATCAAAGCTCACATTTGCTTATCGCTCTTGAGTTATGATAAGCCAACTGACCAGAAACTATATAAGGCTCATTTTTAGCCGATAATTTGCTGTCTTCAAAAGTGACTATCGAAAATGTTGTGGCATAAATTAATTGGACTCGCAATTCTCAGTCTAGCTCTGACTCACATCGAGTTTGTCCGGAGTGATATTCCTGCTTCCGGTTGCCAAAATAAATTCTTCTCAGTGGCAGGAAAATGTCTGTATGCCACTAAGGTTTATTATTACAATTGGTTTGTCGCCGATCGGGTTTGTCGTTCCTTGGGTGCTGAACTACTCACTCTGCAGAATGAGACACAGTTGCAGCCGATTTCACAGTGGTTGAATGCCACAGCACCTTGGATAACGGATTTTTGGACTTCAGGCAATTCTTTGGGTCAGAAAGGCGTCTATTACTGGCAGAGCACTGGAGAGCTGGCTCGTTTTCTGCCCTGGTCAGCTGGTCAACCTCAACAAACTGTTGGCGATTGCTTGGTCCTCGATGCCAACAACTACACAATCACGGGATTCACCAATTATCGTCTAAGCATCAGGGATTGCATGTTTAATGCACCTATTATCTGCGAGCAACAATCGCAGAATTATACCACCAGAATTTGCCTGAAGCCTGGAACTTATGAGAATGCTCAGGTTTTGGCTTAAACTAAGTGTTTATCATATAATTAATTAATTTTTCTCAATAATAGATAACACTAAACTTTATCTTGACTTATTTACTTTTACTTTGTGCTTTTCTTGATTTACTTGTGACTAATATTCTTAGCTTATCAGATTTAAATGCAGAATCAATTTTGTTCAAAATGATATTCCGCATAAAAATAAATTGAGTTTTAACAAAGTTATGAAAGTTCAAAGTTTATTAAAAAATAGCAAGGGATAATTATGAAATATTGAATTATGAATAGGCTGATGGTCTAAAAAATGAACAAAATTTAAATGAAGAATCAAACTATGATCAAAATAACATTCCGCATGACAATCGGTTGAGTTTTGACATAGATATGAGAGATCAAAGATTTTTAAATAAATGTCAAAGGGTTGGTAAAAAAAAAGTGGAATGATGATAGACTTATCATTGAAAAAAATTAAAATTTTTTGAGTAAATAAAGTTTAAATGCAGAATCAATTAGGGAACCAAATCATAAACAAAATTATATTCCGGATAAAAATAGTTTAAATTTTGACAAAGTTATATGGCATCAAAGTTATGGAAAATATGTCAAGAGGTAGTTATGGAAAATTGGGTGATAGGCAGATGATGGTCGAAAAAATAAAATTTTCTTTATTATTAAAATTTAAATAAAGAATCTAAATCGTTTGAGTTTTTAGGTAGATATGACATTTGGAAGTTGGTTAGTCTATTTACTCTAATTTTGCTAAAAAAAAATGTTAAGTAAAACTTGCCGAATCGCATGTTTACCCCAAAAAAAAATGACTCAAAGGAATTATGTTTGTCAATCTTGGAATTCTTTAATAGAAATGCCCTCGACCATTTTAGATAAGGGTAATCTACTGTCTCTTTGAATCTGGCCAATCAAAGCTCACATTTGCTTATCACTTCTGAGTTATGATAAGCCAACTGACCAGCGAGTATATAAAGGGAAATTTCAACTGATCATTTGCTGTCTTTAAAGTGACTATCGAAAATGTTGTGGCATAAATTAATTGGATTCGCAATTCTCAGTCTAGCTCTGACTCAACTCGAGTTTGTCCGGAGTGATATTCCTGCTTCCGGTTGCAGCAAGAATTTCTCCTCAGTGGCTGGCAAATGTCTGTATGCCTCCAAGAATTGGTTAACCTGGTTCGAGGCAGATCGTCACTGTCGCTCCTTGGGTGCTGAGCTTCTCAGTGTGCAGAATCAGACGCAGTTGCAGCAGATTGAAAAGTGGTTGAATACCACATTACCCTTCACTCTGGACTTTTGGACCTCGGGCAATTCTTTGGGTCAGAAAGGTGTTTATTTTTGGCAGAGCAATGGAGAGCAGGCACGTTATCTTCCCTGGTCACCTGGTCAACCCAGATCAGCTGATGGCGATTGCTTGAGCCTTAATGCCAACAAATTACACAACACTGGCTACTCCGAATATGGTTTGAGGGTCAGTAATTGTACCTTCTGGGCATCTATTGTCTGCGAGCAGCAACCACAGAAATATAATACAAGGATCTGTCTCCAGCCTGGATCCTATGAAAACGCTCAAGTTTTGGCCTAAATTCTTTCTACTTTAAAATGAAATAAAAATACCTTTCAAGAATATCAACTTGAATATAATTTTGTTTTCTTGTTAATTAAAATTGCTTTTATCAACTTATCTATTAGTTTATTTCTAAGAATTTATTTCTATTGTTATGCTCAGTGCTCATTAGAAATCGACAAAAAGGGGTATATTGATTTTGTGAAACGTCTGTAACAAACAGAAGGAGGCAAATACATGTACATATATGCTTGATCAGCATTAACAACCGTGTCGATTTATCCGATTTAGTCGAATTAGTTTGGTTTAAATTAGACCACTTTTTCATATGAAGTTGCTAAAGGAACGATAAAACGAATTGGTTTTGGACTAAAAGGGAAAAATTCTTATACAAATAAATAAAAAATAATAATTTTTTAATTTGTTTTTAATTGCTTAAAAGGACTTTTAGAAATTTTATTATTTGAATCGATAGTTAAATTTTTTTGAATTATTGTGCTTCTAAAAGTAATGTGATAAATTGATGATTGAGGCTTTTATTTTATATTAATACTCCTATTTATATTCTTATCATCTGTTTTACTGTTGTCAATCAAATTGGCCTCAACTAAATATGGCCATATTAGTCAGATTTATTACCACAGTGATAAATCATCTGTTTGAATTGGCATCGACTTAAAGTCCAATTGGCGACACGTGGAAAATATTTAGACGCAATGAAAGCTCCGATTTTTTGATCATATCATCAAAGTTAAATGTCTCAGATAAATGGACTATATAAGGCGCACTTTCAACTGAACAGTTACCACTTTTAAAGTGACTATCGAAGATGTTGGCGTGTAAATTAATTGGATTTGCAATTCTTGGTTTGGTGCTGACTCAACTAGAGTTTGTCCAGGGTGATGATTCCGGTTGTAACAACAAGTTCTCCAAGGTGGGAGACAAGTGTCTGTATCTTATTAGCTACATTAATACCAATTGGTATAACGCGGATCGTCATTGTCATTCCTTGGGTGCTGGACTCTTAAGTTTTCAAAATCGAAGGCAGTTGGCGCAGATTGAAGACTGGTTGGATGAAAACAATCCATTGAATAATAAGTTCTGGACTTCGGGAAATTCATTTGGTCATCAAGGTGTCTATTATTGGCAGAGCACTGGAGAGAAGGCCAGTTATCTGCCTTGGTCATGGGGTCAACCTCGTCCAAATCAGGGAGATTGCTTGGTTCTTGACGCTCAGCCCTACACCGACACCACCACCGCTGCTCCCTACCAAACCACCCCCGCCTGGGATCCAGTTAGCCGTCTGGTTGTGGAAAATTGCAATGCAATGCGTTCTTACATCTGTGAGCAAATCAACAATTAACTATAATACAAGGATTTGCCTCCAATTTGGATCTTGTAAAAACACTTCAGTTTTGGCCAAAAAGGCAAATGTCTTAAAAATACTTTATGAGAAATAAAAAAAATGAGCATGCATAAACTTGATTCTATTTTCTTAAAAAACGTTTGAGAACAAATCTATTAGTTTATTATTAGCTAAGACAATTTCTTTGAATTTATTTCTTTTATATTTGGTTAGAAAGTAGATATATTTTGGCAAGTACTTTCCGAAAATATATGATAAATTTGTGGTTCAGGTTTTAAATTTTATATTGATACTATTCTTATCGCCTATTGACTATTTTCTTTTATTTTGTCCTGAGCTCAATGTGGATATATTAGTCATATTAATTTTGCAACTGATAGGATGAATTGTTAAATCTAAATACAGTATCTACATGATTTGGCATCAATTATATTGATTTAATCATACTCTTAATTTATGGCTAAAAACTTTTTAAAAGTTCTTAAAAACAAAATCAAAGAAATCTTGCTCCAGCATTAAAAAGCTATTCAAATAGAAGAATACACGTCAATACCCATAATTATGTTAATATATTAAGAAATAAGTTTAAAAATGAATCAATTTATAATAAAATTGAAAGAAGAAAAGAAAATCATATGATTTTTATATTTAAGTCTTTAGTCAATTCAAGTTCAATAGTTTTTCTCATTTATTCTTATATTGTTTTATTATTATTATTTTTATTTCTTTTTTTTTTTCAACATGTCATGTGAAAGGTATTAGTCCAGTGGACTTTTAATTTGCTATTTGGTTATCTAATGTCTGAGTGAATAGAGGCAATTAAAGCTAACATTTGCTTATCAATTTTTCAAACTAATACGTCCAAGATAAGGGAAGATAAAATGACTATATAAGGTGCAGTTCCAACTGACCAGTTACTACTTTGAAAGTGATTGTTGAAAATGTTGTGGCATAAATTAATTGGTTTCGCAATTCTCAGTCTGGTGCTGACCCAACTTCAGTTTGTCCAGAGTGATGTTCCCGCTTCCGGTTGCAGAAACAATTTCACCCTGGCAGCTGGAAAGTGTCTCTTGGTCACCGACAGCTACTATAATTGGTATGAGGCGGATCGTCACTGTCGCTCCTTGGGAGCTGGACTGCTCAGTATTCAGAACCAGACGCAGTTGCAGCAGATTGAACAATGGATAGCTGTGAAAAAACCCTGGGTCTTGGATTTCTGGACCTCTGGCAATTCTTTGGGCGAAAAGGGCGTCTTTTACTGGCAGAGCACTGGAGAACTGGCTCGTTATCTGCCCTGGTCAACGAATCAACCTCAAACGAAGAATGGCGATTGCTTGATGCTCGAATCCAACAAGTACACCACAGTTGGATACGCCGATTTCCGTTTGAGCATCAAGAATTGCACATATTTTGGACCTCACATTTGCGAACAGCAACAACAGAAGTATTCAAGAAGGATTTGCCTAAAGCCCGGATCCTATGAAAACGCTCAAGTTTTGGCCTAAACTTAACTAATTTAAAATGTTTTGATGAAAGACAAAACTAAAATAGTATAGCTTGAATTAATTTCCTTTGCCCTTACTTTCAAGATAACTTCTTAGTTATCTAATGAATTAAAATTGTTTTGCACTTTATCAACTGGATTAGTTTCCAAGAATTGTTTTATTATCATCTTTATTATCTCGATTTATTCCTGGAATTTCTTTTCGGAGATATGTCAAAATTACTGTCAAGATTTAGAATATCTTATTTTAATTCTTATCACCTCTAAACTGTTGTTAATTACTTTGAATGTGACTCATTGTGTCCATACTAAACGTATGTATATACATTAAAAGACCAATTAATTTTATTTTTTTTAGCATAGCTCATAAATTAGGTTAAATAACCATCAAAGCCAAAAATCAAACATGTTGTGTCTTGAATCTGCTTTCATTACTAGACTCTTACCTCGTGTAGAGGTTTTAATATTTGCTAGATGAGCTTTACTGAAAGGGAATGCTTGACAGAGAGCGAGAAAAAGTAAAAACAAACAATTGATGAAAGCTGCTTTAATTTGTTAAATTAATATTAAATTTAATTAAGTTCATATAGAATGTTTAAAAATAAAATCGAAAATATATAAAAGGGAAGTTAATTCAAGTTCTATTTAATAGCAAGTAAATTTAAATTAGCTTAGGCCAAGACCTGAACATTTTCATAGGATCCTGGCTTCAGGCAAATCCTTGTATTATATTTCTGTTGTTTCTGTTCGCAGATGTACGATTTATAATTAGCACAATTCGCGATGCTCAGACGGTATGAGGAGTATCCAGTATTGGTGGCTTGGTTGGCATTCATCATCAGGCAATCGCCGATCATTGTTTGAGGTTGACCCGTTGACCAGGGAAGATATTTAGCCAGTTCGCCAGTGCTCTGCCAGTAATAGGTGCCCTTCTGACCCAAAGAATTTCCAGAAGTCCAGAACTCGTAAATCCAGGGTGCCTTGACGATTATCCATTGCTCAATCTGCTGCAACTGCGTCTGATTCTGAATACTGAGAAGTCCAGCATCCAGGGAACGACAGTGGCGATCTGCCGCATACCAATTGTAATTGTTGACTTGGACCAAGATACACTTGCCTCCCACCAGGGAGAAGTTGTTCCTGCAACCCGAATCATCACTCTGAACAAACTCGAGTTGAGTCAGCACCAAACTAAGAACTGCGAAACCAATTAATTTATACGCCAACATCTTCGAAAGTCACTTTAAAAGTGGTAACTGGTCAGTTGGAAGTGCGCCTTATATAGTCCATTTAACTACGCTTATCTTTGACTTATCATTTCAAGGAAGTGATAAGCAAGTGTGATTTTTTAATTTTTATATATTTACTAAACTAAAATTCGCCCTAACTGATACCATAGAATTAGAATCATATTAGTTATTATTTCAGGTAATTGTATTTAGGAACCTTGAAATTAATAAATAATTTTATATTTTTATTAAATTTTGATCTATAATCTGTACAATAATATTTTCTTCATTATTTTTTCTTTACTTATATTCTTTATTATTATAAAATCATAAATTTTTGGTTTTTAGCTGCCAATGAAAACCAACAGTTTGTTTGTTTATTAATTTATTTGAACTTTACCATAATTATCTCAAATATATTAAGAAATAAATAAAAATCGTGACTTTTGGTGATCAGTTAGTCAGTTAGGACAATGAGCATTTTACATAAGCACATAGATTTATAGTCATTGAACTGAACGATTTTTGTTAGTTAAATATTATCTTTATTATTTTATTAGACTTCTGGAAGTTCTTTCCGGAGATAATTTATATTGCTTTTCTTATCGCTACTTGATTACATTTTGCCAAAAACATTGATCGCTGATAATTGTACTAAAACTGAAAGTAATTGTGTAAAAGGAATCCCCAACTGACGAGTCAACGTCATTCGCTAAATATAGATCTAATTGTATCAGCCAGGTGGACTTTTAAATTGACATTTGATTGTCAAAAATGTGAGTAAATTACTTATCATTTTTTTTAAATTAACAAGCTAGAGATAAGCGTGGCTAAATTAACTATAAAAGGCGTCTGTTTAACTGATTATTCAATACTTTTAAAGTGACTATCGAAGATGTTTTGGCATAAATTGATTGGCTTTGCAATTCTCAGTCTGGTTCTGACCCAACTTCAGTTTGTTCAAAGTGATGTTCCGGCTTCCGGTTGCCAGAACAAATTCTCCAAGGTGGCTGGCAAATGTCTGCTTGCTGTCAACAATTACTACAATTGGTATCAGGCCGATCGTCACTGTCGTTCCTTGGGTGCTGAGCTTCTCAGTATTCAAAATGAGACACAGTTGGTGCAAATTTCAGATTGGCTGAATACCGTATTGCCGTACAGTCTGGAAGTTTGGACCTCCGGCAATACATTGGGTCAGAAAGGCCTCTATTACTGGCAAAGCACTGGAGAGCGGGCTCTTTATCTTCCCTGGTCAACGGGACAACCTCAAATAGCTTATGGAGACTGCTTGTCTCTGTATGCCACCAAATACAACAGCTTGGGACAATTCGTTTATCTTCTGGAAATCAAAAATTGTTCCGAATTTGCACCTATCGTCTGCGAGCAGGCGGAACTGAAATCTACTACAAGGATTTGCCTGAAGCCTGGATCCTACGAAAATGCTCAAGTCTTGGCCTGAATCTGAATTTCACGGATGAAAGAAAAAAATAAAATTGGACATTAAATAATTTACTCTAAAATTTATTTTCGAGATTATTAATAATCTATTGAATAAAAATAATTAAATTTCCATTTATTTCCCTAAAATAAAACATTGTTTAGCACTTATCAATTTGACTATTTTTTTTTAACAATTCTTATTATCATGTTTACTTTTTTGATTTATTCCTGGAATATCTTTTCAAAGATATTAAAAAATTATTGTTTTAAATCTTATCGCCTCTTAACTATTCTCAATTAAAGTCAATTTTTTAATAAAATTCTAACTGTTTGTGATTATTATTTTCAGACACATATTTAAGTTTCTTTTAAACAAAATGTATCTTGACCTGAAAAAATGATTTAAAATAATTCATTTTTATTTAATAAAAAACCCGAACTTAACTTTTGTTTTGTTTTTCATTATTTAATGACGTTGTGACTATTTAAAGTGATATTCATCAGTTTTGTATATTCAACTTAATTATTGGTTTTTTTCTTAGAAATTTTTTTTCCATTAATTTTATTACAATTGAAAGTTCTTCCCGTAGATATCAATTTTTTACTACGAATGTTTTTATTGTAAATCGCCCTTCTTATCGCTTCTAAACTTTTGTCAATCAAAGTTATATGACCACCGATAAGTATGGCATTATCTGAGCTTATATTAAAGGAATCCCCAAGTGAACATTTATTAAATACCTTCCCTATAAAAATATATTTAATCTTGATTTTCTAACGAAATTTGTGAAATTAAAAGTGATTTTCTTGAAAATCGTCCCATTTTTCCATACTTTTACAATTTAAGTTTTAAATCTTAAGCGATTCCTACCCAAATGTCAATTTTTATCATTATTTGTCCTCTAATTAGATTTTGCATAAAAAATTTTTGAAGAAACTGACCAGAGTATCTCAAAATCGAGCACTATCGACTTTGATTTATTATCAACCAAAGTAATTTGGGCTTCCGTTAATGTGAGTACTTCCCAGAAATATGATTAATTTATAGTTAAAGATTTGAAATTTTGATTACAACACTTTTAAACTGTTGTTTAGCTTGTCAGCAATTTTTGATAAGCAGCAGATAAGAGTGGTCAGTAATTAGGACTATATAAAAGGCATTTTCAAATGAACATTTAATTAGTAACTTCTACTCGCAGCTGCAACATGTTGTGCCACAAGTTGATTGTCTTTGTTGTCCTCAGTCTGATGCTGTTGCAGTTGCATCAGGTCAACAGTGAAGCTACCTGTGGAAAGAACTTTAGCAAGGTGGCAGACAAGTGTCTGTTGGCTTCCAATCAATGGTATACTTGGTATGAGGCTGATCGTTACTGTCATTCCCTGGGAGCTGCACTTCTCAGTCTACAGAATCAGGCAGAGTTGCTGCAGATTGAAAAGTGGTTGAGTGTCTCAGTGTCATTTCAATTGAGTGAGTTCTGGACTTCGGGAAATACCCTTGGCAAGAAAGGTGTCTATTACTGGCAAAGTACCGGAGAGGTGGCTCGTTTTTTGCCCTGGTACACGGATGAACCTAAGCCAGCTACCGGCGATTGTTTGTCCCTCTATCCCAAGGAATACAACACCACCTTTGGATACTCCGATTACCGTTTGATGATCAGAAGTTGCACCTACCCTTCACCTCTGGTCTGTGAGAAACAACCGCAGAAATACGAGGATACTTCATCAATGCTTTGCCTCAAAGCTGAAAGCTATGAAAATGCTCAGGTTCTGGTCTAAACTAATGTCATTAAAGAATTTCTTATTGTAAGAAATTAAACTGTTTTAAATATTTAAATAAAAAAATGCAACAACTAATTAATTTACACAATTTCTCTAATAATTTTGTAAGAAAATATTAATAATTGTTTTTAGTAATATTTATTTTAATGTTACGGAATACCTTCTTTTTTAATAATAAAAGTTGCTCAACAACTTTTGTATATGATAACAAAATAATCTCTTATTGCTTAGCATTAATATAAAAAAAAACTCCTATTCCATAAATAATTTGTAAAACTATAATAAAATCAAATGTTATTCACTAAAACAATTCAAAATAAAATGTGAAATTTAAAAAGAATTTTATTTTATGTATAAGAAATATGTCGTACATGGGCATTTCCAGGATCGAGAATCGAAAAATTAACATTATTCAAAATGTTTTCCTACGTGTTTAATGTATTTTATCAACACTATTTTTATTATAAAAGACAAGCTTTCAAAACTTGTCGTTTTTGAATTAGTTATTGAAAACAATGCATCGAGAACGCGACGAAAAATAGAAGTAAATTTTGACTTCGTCTTGAAAAATGCGAAAGTCTGCGAAATGTAGCAAGTAATTTGGATGAAAATATTCTTAATCCATAGTAACATAAAGTAGTTTTCCATTTTAGGAGTTATTTTGATGTGTTACTATCATTTTTGTATTTTACAAATTTTATAAGTGATTTGATTTTACAAAATGATCTAAATGGAATTATTTGCTTTGCATGATGACCAAATTTTTGATGCTGGAGGAGAGATTTTGATTTTTGAATCTTTCTATACATTTTTTTTATTTTTTTAAATAATCTATTTAATTCGATTTTAACTTATTATTGACAAGTTGAAGCTATTTTCATGAATTATTTTGAATCTTAATACTTATCTACTGATTTCTTTTCGAAGAATTTATTTGATTATCTAGACTATTATTGATATTGAGGTACTTTGCTGAAAGTACTTGCTAGTATTATGATTAATTGTTAATTTTGGTTCATGTCTTAAATTATAAATGGTTATTCTTATCGCCATTTAACCGCTGTCAATTATATCAGCCATGTGATAAGCAGCAGATAAGACTACATATAAAAGACTATATAAAAAACATTACCAGCTGAGCATTCAATTAGTTTGCTTCTAGTTGTAGTTGCAACATGTTGTGCCACAAACTAATTGTCTTTGCTGTCCTCAGTCTGGTGCTATTGCAGTTGTATCAAGTGAACAGTGAAGCCTCTGTTGACGGCTGCAAAACCAACTTTACACTGGTGGGAGACAAGTGTCTGTTGGTTGTTCAGAACCATTATAATTGGTATGAAGCAGAACGCAACTGTCACTCCCTTGGAGCTGGATTACTCAGTCTGCAGAATCAATGGCAGTTGCAGCAGATCAATAAATGGCTAACATCCACAGTGAAGCCATATATGATCGATTTCTGGACATCGGGCAACAGTCTGGGTGGCAAGAAGGGAACCTATTATTGGCAAAGCGTGGGAGAAGAGGCACATTATTTGCCCTGGTCATCGGGTCAACCTCAGCCAATTAGCGATTGTTTGATTATTTATTCCACCAACTCGGTGAATGCAGATTATGGCTTATGGATTTACAATTGCAACAGCGCAGTATCTTCCATCTGTGAGCATCAACCACAACAATTCATCTCTAGAATCTGCCTGAAGCCGGGAAGTTTTGAAACAGCTCAGGTCTTAGCCTGATTAATAACATTAAATTTCAATAAATAAATATTCAACCCATTTAGCTTAAAATGCCTTCCTTTTTTGTAGTTTTTTAAATATCTTTCGATTTTATATTACATTAATTGTTTAATAAGTTAAAAATTAGATAAGATAGTACGTTTAAGTTCTACACTGATATATTATTCGTAATATCAATATTTATATTACAAAACACTAAAATATTTATCATTTAATTTAATAAATTGTATATATTTAATTATTTTTATTTGATTTTATTGAATTTATCAGTTTCGTTAGGTGTAGCAATTATTATCACACTCGACTCTATAATTCCCTGAATTGTTTTTCCTAAATTTATCTTATCGTTAAATTCGCGTGAACTGTTTGACTTATTCAATTATTCCCAATTTATGGGTTTCCTAAATCAAGGTAATTCATATTTCTTATCTTCATATTTTCGCATGTTTACGGCTCTTATCAAATCTTATGAGTAGCTTATCAATTCTTCAAATTAGTCATTAAGTTGTATTAAGTATTTATAAAAAGGGCAACCCCATTGTGAATTGCAGCCAACATGTCGTTGACAATTTTCTATAATTTTCGTCAAAGCTTGGAATAAATAAAAAGATCAGAGGGACTATGATTTAAAAGAATTCCTTCAATAGATACAATTGCTGAAGATGATTCGGAATTGTGGCTTAAAAGAGTCATTAAAATAATATAAAATCCCATTGAATTAAATACTAATATATTAGAATTTTAGTTGTCACAAAAGAGAAAATTTATTGCAGTTTTGTCATTTATCAAAAAGATAGTACATTACATTAGTTAGCAACCACAAATATATTTAATGAAAGGCCCAAAAAGTCACTAAAAGAATCTGTCTAAAACCGGAAAGTTATGAAACTGCTCAGGTTCTGATTAACTAAAAAAAATAATGAAAACTGAATCCCATTGCCAAAAAGTGTTTCTAATTTTTTATAATTTGGTTTTAATATTTATAGTCTTCCAAAAAATGATTTAAATTAAAAATTAAATAAATCTTTTACTAATGAATAAATCATTCAAAATATATATAAAATTAACGCACTTGCAGCTCGAATATTCCAAAATGACTTCTTGGACGCCAATGAATTTGTCATATCTGTGTTGTGCAAAATTTCAAACTTGTAGCTTAAACCGTTTGGCCTGTTCAATGTTCAGTCAATTGGACAAACTACTTTATATATACATATATGGAAAAATATGCAGTTGAAAATATTTCTTTAGTTTGTGTAAAAAACATTGCATATTTCTGGGCGAACATTCGATGATTATTTGATTTGTGAAATGCTTTGTGGTTTTGGCCACAGAAATGTATGTGTTGCTTGACTGCTTGTTTGAGGTATCATATATCAGTTATCGATTGTCATACGCATAGTTTTTTTGTTCAACTTTACAACTTGGCAATTGGCAAACGAACGCATTCAAGGATTATTTGGTTGGCAACGCAACATCTTGAGAGGATTGCAAGGATGAGAGGATGGAGGAGGATAAGAGAATGAGAGGACAGTTGACATGACCGTTACATACAACGGATATATGCTATGTTCGCTGATAGTAAAAAACAGACACGCACACAAACACATGTACAAATACACAGACACGGCGACAGCATGCAAAATTACAGCGATTTTTATTGCGGTTCTGCTTCGTTGCCTGACACTGAAAGAATTCCGAAAATGGTTTGGTTGAAACTGAACAGGATGTAGGTGAAAATGGGGGGGAGAGGTTGTAGAGGGGAGCAAATCGAGGGTTGGAGAAATGAGAAATGGTACACTGCAAAAAAATATTATACTAAAGCTCAAACTTAAAATTCTGTATATTTTAAGAAAATAATTGTTAAATTAAGACTGATTTAAAAAAATTTCAGAAGCCTTATATGTTTAATCTAACTATAAAAAATTCTTACAGAAAGCGGAAAATCTAAATAGTTGTTGAAAAATTATGTTTTGTTAAAGAATTTGGATTAAAGAATTTTTTAAAGCAACCGTAAAATCCAAATATTTGCAGACTATTATAAAATTAAAAATTATAAAACTATATTCAAAAATTATACTTGAAAAATATGTTTAATTCAAGTGTTTTACTCATTTTTTAAAGAAAAATTCGGTATTATTTATTATACTGAAGCCATAAAGTATTAATTGTAATTCCAAAATCCTCATATTTTTCTTTCAGTGTAGTTGAAAAATGGTTGGGATTGAAGCAATGTTTGGCACGTTACGTTTTTTGTGGGTTTGTTTTTTTTTTGTTACCATTGAAAATCAATCTAAATATTAATTGCATATTCCATGGCGTAATATTTGAACATGTGTGTGTGTTAGTTCTAAAAATAAATTGAAATTGTCAAAGCATTCAGTTATATATATATGTTATACTACATATAAAATTTAGACATACGTGACATAATAATTGTGGTATGTTTGTCACTTTTGTTTATGCTGCAATTATTTCAGATAGTTTAATTTCTCTGGCTTTGGAAATGCGGTTATTGCACACACAATGAGAGAGAGAGAGAGAGAGAGAGAGAGAGAGAGAGAGAGAGAGAGAGAGAGAGAGAGAGAGAGAGAGGGGGAATGAAAGAGAGAGTATATCCTTATGCCACAATTGCTTTCAACGCTTTTTTCCATTCCGTTGCACTTTGCCGACACACAAAATTCAATTTGCCATTTTGCCCTCAAGTTGCTCAACTGGGCGTGGCAATGTTGCCCCACCGCCTACCGCCCACCGCGTTTGCAAACTGCATTTGGCTTCGCATCTTCAGCGCCGCAACATTTACTTCAGATTTTCTTTCATTTTAATACCCATTACGCGACACAAGATGGGGTAGCATAAAAAGTAGCTGTCGCAAATTTAATTCATATTCTTTAACGGTTTAATATCAAAGTAGGATAGGACTGAGGCCTTATTATAATATTAATAATAAATAAAGATTAAAAGTGTCTCATTTTCCTAAGCGAATTACTAAATAATTAATCAATATAATAATATAATTGCTTGATTTTATAGTCTATCTCCAAAGTTTTATATTTATTTCTCAATTCAAATATAGACCATCTCTAGGTAAGAATATTTATTTCTGAATATTGTATTTATATTCTTATGAGTTTATTTCTTTATGCTTTAGCTAATATCCTAATAATTCCTTAATTAGTTTTTAAACATTTAATTAACTTAATCTATAAGTTAATCAGCAATAAACTTAATATTTTACTAATATTCTTAAAAGATTCTTTTTAAACAATATCTATAAAAGTTAGGGTCGGTTTTCAAGGTCTTCTTAAATTTTATAAAATGTATAAATACAATTTTGACATTGATTTCTATACATTTTATCTGTAGTATAGTTATCAAACACCTTAAATAGACATTGAAAATCCGGCTCCAAATATTTTTAAATGTTTCCCTTAAATTACCATCTAAGATATCTTTTAGTCAATCATCACACTTTTAATATGTTTCTTGTTATTTTTTTTTTTTGTATATTTTTTTTATCTGCTTGCGTTTATTTCTTATTTATTTTTCATTTAATGCTCGACTTGGCCAGAGTTGCCACAGGCGCATTTTGATCTGCTGCTGCTGCTGCTGCTGTGCTGTTGTTGCACAAGTTGTTGTGTTTGCTGCCACAATTTGTGGCATGGCCTGCCACCTAAAGCACTAATCTATAACTATAATTGCATTTAGATATTGCACATGAAAGGCTTTGACTTGTTAGTCGAGCTTCCAGAAACAAATGTCAACAAATATGAATGCAAGAATAACGAAAAGAACAAAATCTGACAATGTGACTGTCT
Organism: Drosophila phalerata; assembly: GCA_951394115.2. Lineage (NCBI taxonomy): Eukaryota > Metazoa > Arthropoda > Insecta > Diptera > Drosophilidae > Drosophila > Drosophila phalerata. Next base: position 2,535,116 of record OY729850.1, read on the forward strand.
GACTGTCTGACAGTCTGGCAATCGAGCAATACAAATGTCGCCAAGTTGAGAGAAGATCAACTGCAAAACTTGGCGTCATATGTGAATTTTGCCTTTTGTGGTGTAACAATAAAAAATCTGGGTGCAAAAGTTGAAAGCATTGTCTGAAATTGCAGCAAGTTTTACAGTGGGTGGCAAACAGGCAGAGGGAAAAAGGGAGAAGGGAGAATGGAAAGGGAAGAAAAGAGGGGCATATCCAGTTTATACAAACAGTAAATATGCGTGACAAAAACTTGCTCTTCCGGCCTTTTCATAAGCCCAAGACAAAAAACAAAAAAAAAGGAAGAAAATAGCGCACTAAAGGCAAACTAAGGGAACTGAATGAAGACTCTGTGGTAAACTAGAAAGAGACAGAAATGTAGAAAGGCAGAGAGAGACAGAGAAAAGAGAGGGATAAGGGAAGTAACTGGCCAAGTGAAAATTTCAAACTAACTAGAAACCACTTAAGGATGACGCTGTGCTCGGCATGTGAAGCTAAAAGACAAAGAACCTGATATAAAACCAGAAAGTTATGCAGCGCACAGAATGCAGAAAGTGGAGAAGAATAGAAGAAGAAAATGGGGGAAAAAAGATGCAGGAAAATATGACGAGACGAGCTGATACACTGCAAGGAAAAACAGCTTAACTATGAACTCTGTTCTCTACAGGATAATACGAAATTGATGCGAGCTTACAGTCTGAGCAATTGCTTAAGCCATTTCCATTGGGGAAAACTCTTTAAAAATGCATCAAAAGTGAATTGTTTTTACATTGTTGAAAAGTAAAAGAATTTATTGATCTATGGTAATATAAAACTTACAGAAAATGGAAGCTGAGATGATACTGGTATAAATATGTGTGCCTGTTATTATCATCATGATTATAGTTAAGATTCGGATTAAAAAAATGGAAATAGTTTGAAATATTTTTGAATAAGAACTTTTAAGTGTTCAATGTAAATGTGTCATAAAATTTTCTTGTAGATAAACAATTTAATATTTACGTTTATATTTTAATTATTTATTAAGAAGGTATTCAAATTATTCTCGAATTCTTAAAATATTTTCACTGATGTTAAAAACTGTGCGATTAAAAATTTGTAAAGCAATACTTACACATTAATTATTAGAGAATTGTATTCTTAAATTCAGTATTGCCTATTTAGCCAATTTATAAAAAGTTAAAGTGTATTTTAAAATATGTATATTTTTTTTTTAATTAAAAAAACAATACTAATACTATAATTAATTTATATGCATTAACATTCTTTTCTATTTTAAAGATATTTAATTTTTTCAGTTTATTAAATCAAAAATTTGCAATTAAATAACTCAGCTTTTATTGTTTAGTATTCGAGTATGTCGTAAATAAATAATATTTATGGAAAACATTTTTAACAAGTAATTCCAACAATATTTTTAAATCAAAGAGCAGCTTGTTTATGAAAAATAAGACCTTGTGCTATTTATTCTTTTGCAAATATCTTAGACTCCAGAGTAGGAATTTATAGAAATGTCAACTGAAATAATATTGAATTGACATTGCGAATTGTTATGCAATTGATATGACAAAGTCTAAGAAATTTATGTTATGTGTTTGCCAATTGGAATGCATTTGGCATTTTGCCAATGGAAAATGCTGTCAAAGGAATCATTAATTTCGATATTGCAATGGCATAAATTCTTAGAAAATATGTAGTATATAAAATAAATAGTAAATGAATATTAAATAATTAAAAAAAGAGAAATTACAAGAATTTATAACGGTAAGCTTGCAGCGATAATTAAATTTTAATTAATTATTATACTTATTTAATTATTAACTTTATATTGTTTATTTTTTTCAATTTGCAGTTTAGAAATAATATTAAATACAAATAATTTAAAATATTTATAAGTTACAGAGACAGTAAATAATAAATATTTAATTTTTTTTTAATGTAAAGTCTTTCATAATATTCCCTATAAAAAAAGTCAAAATCCAACTTTTGCTTTATTTGATCAGAATTAAAAAAACTCAATAAATAATCATTATTCTATAAGTTTTTTTTGTTAAAAAATAATGATTATTCCTGAGTTTTATTATTTTTTGGTCAAAAGTAATCATAAGTAAAAAGAATATAAATTTAAAATAATGATTATTTCTAGAATTTTATAATAAAACTTTTAAAGATTACAGTTCCTGATATATAAGAATAATCATTATTCTTGGGGTTTATTTTATTGTATCGAAAATAATGATTATTCCTGAGTTTTATTCATGAGTAAAAGAATAAAAATCATAAGGATTAAGATCATGGTAACATTGCATAGACTACCTTTAAATTTTGGTATATTTCACGTTTTTTTACAGTTACTAGAAGGGAATGATTTTTTCAATTGAAAAAAAAAACAAAATTCAATTATTTACAGTCCCTGAAATAAATATATAAATAAAACATATGAGTTACTCAGAAATCTTAGGTATTATTGAGCAACGTCTTTGTCTAAATTTAAGTGTTGACTATTCAAGCGAAAAGCAGCGTGTTGAGTTTTCAATCTCAAGTTTTCCGCTGAGTTTTCAAGAAACCAATTTGTATCATTAATTATGCATATGCGGTTGCTTCACCTTCTTCTGCTTCTTCTTCACCTTCTTCTGCTTCTTCTCCATCAGAGCTGATGATGAAGTGCCTCAACGCTGAAAGCTCTTCTCGATTTATTCGGGCGGCAAACAAAAATATATATGCGCTCCGTTAGCCAGCAATGCGATAACAATAACAATAACAATAACAATGGGAAATCGAATGCGAGTACGACTACGAATACGAATACGAATACGAATACAAATGCAGTGTTTGTTGCATGCAACATGCGGGCAACAGGAAAATCCTTCGCTTTTTCAAGGATAATGGAATATATTTTGCGCTTAAAGACCAGCAACATGCCATACAATACTAGCAACAACAACAACTGGAACAGCAATAACAACAACAACAACAACAAAAGCCATGTTCTAAAAATACAACCGTAAGTTGGCGTACATGCAGCTTAATGGGCAAAAGCGGCCAACAGCGTTGACTGCGTCTACAATATTGATTGGAATACACACACACACACACTCACACATGCATACACTTTCCCAAACACACACTCACACACACACACATACAGTTATACATTGAGGGACGCACTCACGGTTACAGCTGTAGGGCATAAGCAGCAGCAAACATAAACACACACACACACACACACTGCGTACACACACACACACACACACCTTACACACACATAGAGCGAAGAAGCTGTGGCTCACACACACACATACAGCACACGCGACGAAGCATTTGCTGTTGCTAATGTTGTTCTTGTGCTTGTTTTAAAACCCGGTACCCAAAGGGTTAAAAGAGTATACCAATTTTGTGACAATGTATGTAACAAACAGTAGAAGTTATGAATAGGTGTGATACATAATTGTCTCTAAGCTGTAATGACAGTTCAACTAAATGTTATTGCTTAAAAAATTTCATAAACTCAATTTTTCGGACATATTTTTAAAGTCACAAAATTCGACTGACATTACAAAAAAAATAAATTTGAAACCAAAATATTATTTTGAAGTATATTTTTAGCTATTGAATTAAAAATATATTCATTAACATTGCTTTCATTTTTCTACAAAATTCTTGAGAGATTTGACAAATTCAAATATTTATTAAATTTAATCAAAATATCTTTAAATTGAATAATAATTCAAAAAAAATATGTTTGCTATTATTTAATCTCTAACATTTCAGAAACACCAACATCTCGAACAAAAACATTTCACTTTAAAATCTGCAGAGATTTTTGGAATACAACGGAATATTTTATATTTATTCCTTCAAAAAAAATTTAACATATGACAGCAATCAAACTTTGCGATTCTTATGGTCTTGCAGTATAAGATTGTATATGTATTAATATGTGCAGGGTATCGCTCAGTCGAGTACACTCTTTTTGAACAATCGCACTTGTTTTTCATGTAACTGTTATAACTGTAGTTGTGGCAAGCGTAAGCAAACAGCGAAACGAACAACAACAACACAGGCCAAGCAACCAAATTCACACACACACACACACAGAATACACACACACACACACACTTACAGCTGGCAAGGCGGACAAGTTAAAGTGGATAATGGACGCTGCTAGCCAGGAAAGAAGAAAGAAGAAAGGCAAAAGCAAAAGCAAAAGCAAAAGGCAAAAGAGCGCACCGCATGCGAATTGTGTTTTTCCCTTTTGTAACTCTCCCCTCTTTCTCCCTCTCTCTCCCTCTCTCTCTCTCTTTTATCCCCAAGCAACCGTGCGTACAACGCTCAGTTCTATTTTTAGATACGCGCTCAATGTAAGAGAGCAACAACAGTTGCTCCAAAGCAGCAATAAAAACAAACAGAGTGAGAGAGAGAACGATAACAAAAGAGAGAAAGAAAGAGAGAGAGAGAGAGAGAGAATGATACAACATACTTGCAGTGTTGACCAGAAATTGCTACAACATTAAATTAATAATTATGTCTAAAAGAACATTTAAAAAAGGATATATTATATAATCACAATTAAAACTAGATGGGCGGAACTACAGTCGAGCGTACTCGACTGTCGGATAAAAACCAAGTTATATGCATACTGTATTAGTTTGGTTGAGATATCTCATAAAACCAAAAAGTTTTTCATACTAAAACTTGATTTTTGACCGATTGTTCCTATGAGCGCTATATGATATAGTGGTCCGATCCAAAAAAGAAACAGACATGATATGCCTGCAATATAGAGGAATCTACATACTAAGTTTGGTGTCTCTAGCTCATATAGTCTCTGAGATCTAGGTGTTCTTACAGACGTCATAACAGACGGACAGAGGGACATTGCTATATCGACTCGGCTATTGATGCTGATCAAGAATATATATACTTTATAGGGTCTGCCACACCTCCTTCTGCCTGTTACGCACATTTATTTAAAACAAACCCAATAGAACCCGGGGTCTAAAAAAAACTGACCCTTAGTGAAGCTCTGTTTGCTGGTAATATATTTTCAACAGAGTTTATATTGGATTTTTTTTTAAATATATTGATGTTATATATATAAATGTTTTTTATAAAATAGCCTGCCAAAACATATTAAAATTTTCTAAAATTTCTACAATAGTATAGCTATAAAAAAAGCTAAAATGGCAGCACTGATTGAGGTCGAGAAAGGAAGAGAGTTTTTTAGAACTCTAAAGGGTTCAAGTCAAAATGGCTGCAAAATCCCCACAAAAGGCACTGAAAATCTCAAAGCACTAAGCCACTGTCCACTTAAAATGCGCGAGTGTGTGTGTGTGTGAGTGTGTGCGCAAATTGAGCGCAAAATTGTTTTAATTGCAGTAAACAATTGCAGCAAAAACGCGTTGCAAGTAAGCAGAAAAAAAAGACAACAGCAACTGCAACAACAGCAACAATGTTAACACATGATGCCGTAGGCAGTACATCAATCAATGTCAAATTTGCATAAAAACATATTTACAATAATAATTGCATAGCAGCAAATTAACATAATTTTGAATGGCATTTTTACAAAGCGTTTGACAAACGCAGAAACGAAGCACAGCAACAACAACAACAACAGCAACAACAACAACAACAGCAACAACAACATCAACGTTGACAGCCACAACTACAAACCGTATGACAACAACACTACATAACACACTCACACACGTAACTGTTAACCCAGAATTTTATATACAAAAATTTAAATTAAAATGAACGCACAAAAATTTAACGATGTTCTTTGGAAAAAATTTAATAACTATAAAACTATTGATTTATGTTAATTACTGTGTATGCAAGACTCTTTTATTAATTTATTAGCTATCAGAAAATGTAATGGCTATTTAAATCAGGCGAAACATTCTCAAGAAATGATTAAAATTGTAAGCTTGCCTCTAATAAATAATAAAATGTATATGTTAAACATCAAAATAATTTTCAAGAAAATGTTCTATTTTAGAATAACTTTTTCAGTATATTTTTCTCAGCTCATAGCTTAAAGTAGAATGTGAAATTGTGTTATTTAGTGTATTTAAACACATGCTTATATACACACCAGAGAACTGCAACGGGTAAGAGATTTTCGGTCAGGCACGAACGCTGACTCGTGTCCGTTGTGATTTGTTCGTTTCGGACGAGTCACGAGTCATGACCGAAATTGCTGGTTGTTTTGATTTGATGCGATACCCGTTTTCTTCAAACGGTCGCATCGAGTCATCGAGTCATGCTCGAATCGACTCGTTCAGAAAATGTGCGACACAGAGCGCGCACGCAGCTGCGTTTGCGCTTACAATAATATATATGTATTTATGTGTGTAAAAATGTATGACTCTGTGCGCCGCGACGAAAGATCTGTGTGGTTGTTGTTGGTTTTGATCAGCCAAAACAATTATACACTTAAAGAAATTTTAATAAATTGTATTTTGTAAGTCGAACGCTTATTATGTGGTTAGGATCAAAACGTATCAAAACGCATCAAAACTTTTCACACAGTGTACAAAACGCTACTGAAGTGAAAAGAACACTTTTATGACGGTCAGCGTCGCAGCCGAAACTCGAGCATTTGCTGTGTGTTTGTTGTTTTGTTTTATTGGGGGTCATACAAAATTTGCGCCCAGCGTCAAAAGTTGTTGTATTGTCAAAAATAGAGATGGGCATGGGCCTCCTTTTTAAGGAACGGCACGGCCCAAGCACGGCTTGTAAGAACTGAGGCCCAACACGGAATTTATTTAAGTAGGCACGGCACGGCCCATGCCCATATCTAGTCAAAAATCGCAGGCAAGCCAATTTACTGTTTTGAGCAGAGTGGGCAGCGTGAGCAAGGGCTTGCCCACCGCTGCTCTAAAACAGAAATATAAATACTTATGTATGTATGTACATGCATGTACAAGCGAAAAAAAAAATACAAAAACAACACTGTCGTTTTCGATTATACTCGAACGGTCTGCTCGACCCGAATTGTCCGAAAGCAAAACGAATCATACCCGTGACTCGTCCGAAGCAAAACGAATCATACGCGTGCATCGTCCGAAAACAAAACGAATCATGCCCGTGACTCGTTCGAAAACAAAGAGACCCGTGAATCGACCGAAAACGTTTGTCGCACTGATGTACGAACATAATCGAACCTACCCGTTGCAGCTCTCTGATACACACATACACAACGTTTAAAGTTTAACAAGCCGCAGCCATTGCGTTTAACTAAGCGTGAATGTAACTCTGTGTGTGTTAGTGTGTGTGTGTTAGTGTGTGTTAGCAACATTATTGCTAAAATGATTTTGAAAAACCATCAATAACTCAAATATAATGACAGTTTTCCACTTGTTGTTACCAGGCAGGCAAGTCGACTCGACTCGACTCATCTCATCTCAACTCAGGACTCAAGTTGAGTTTCATCCTGTAAGTGAGGCTAAATGGATGAATAACTTAAACCAGCTGCTTCTATAAGTCCCAAGTGTTTGCCTGTATGTGTGTAGATATATATATATATATATATATATACGTCAGTGCGCTTGATGTGATGTTATGTAATGTAATAACGTCAATCAAATTTGAAAAAAGGCTGGCCAACTATTTGAAAATCAATTTTCATTCAGCTAAAGTCGAAGCAGCAGTCAGAAAAAGACAGAGGGAGAGAGAGAGGGTCAAAGAGAGAGAGAGAGAGAGAGAGAGTGAGAGAGTCAGGAAGTGAGAGGAAAAGAGTAAGGCATAGCTTCGCCTAAGTAAATATATATATATAAGTTTTAAATTTGCTGTTGGCCAAGTCAGAGAGTCTGGTTAATGTAGCAGAAGGCCATCAGTAAAGTGTAACATGGCTCTAAGCCATGACTAGAGGAATTTGCAATATTTGCTTGGTAACACAGCTAAAGAACTCAACTCGGCTGAATAAGTTTTCAAAATGTCATTGAAGTTGAGCGGAAAAAAAGTGTCAGGTTGTTGGCTTAATAAGTATTAAATGCTGTGTAATCAGAAATAAACAAACAAGAAACAAGAGCCCATTAATAATGCCAATAAACAATTAATCATCACAATACTTCAAGTTCAAGCCCAATGAAAGCATTAATGCGCTTTATCAGCGTTATCAAATCTGCTGCACAGTCCAAAAACTTGTTGAACAGACAAAGTGCTTGGCTAACACGGCGTATGAGTTATATTTATGTATTTATTTAAATGATCAAGCGCGAAAAACAATTAAACGGTTGAATGGAAAAGTCATGGATATACTATTTTCGGATGTAGAATTCTAGTAAGAGAATAATATTTTATTTTCAATTTCTTTTATAATATCAATTAACTTTGATGATAATACTAACTTGTGTATAAAAGTATAATTAAATCTCAGTTTTTATTGTAAAATCATAGAATACCACTTATTTAAACAAATTTATATGTTCTAGTTTAATTGCAATAATATAAATTGGAAATACCAATACAATATGAATTAAACAAGTGGGAAAGGCTATAGTCGAGATCCCGACTATAGGATACCCGTTACTTATTTCACTACATATAAAAGTACTTTAAAGAAAATTTTCTAACAATACAAATTCTATTGCATACTCTAGGGGGCATGTATTGCCATGTATTGCTTAAAGAATCATTTTCAGACAATAACTGCTGTTCTACTTGTCCGATCGTGTTGCGATTCAGTGGGATAATAAATAATAACAATAGATATCAGTAACTACAAGAAAAACTATATTATCTTAAAAACTGCGGGTGTGGTAGCTTTTCGCGATTTGTGGGGGCGGAGGGGGGCGTGGCTTAAATTTGAAACAAACTTGATTTGCGTGAGGTGTATATAAATCTGTGTGCCAAATTTGGTTACTTTATCTCTTATAGTCTCTGAGATTTCTTTGTTTAGACGGTTTTTCGCTATTTGCGGGGGCGGAGGGGGGCGTGGCTTAAATTTGAAACAAACTTGATCTGCGTGGGGTATATAGAAGTCTTTTAGTGAAAGTTTGGTATCTCTATCTCTTATGGTCTCTGAGATCTAGGCGCTCACACGGACGGACAGACGGACAGACGGACAGACGGACAGACACACATGGCTATATCGACTCGGCTATTGATGCTGATCAAGAATATATATACTTTATGTGGTCGGAGAAGCCTCCTTCTGCCTGTTACATACATTCCAACGAACACAATATACCCTTATACTTATTTTTTATAAGTAACGGGTATAAAAATGGTATTCATTTACATCTTTATTTCATCATTTTTCGACTCAAAATTTTTAGAAAAATACTACAGGTCATAGTACTTTATTATTTTGATAAAGCCAAACAAATAATTCCTATTTATTTGTTATAGTCAACTAAAAATAGACAAAAATTAAATATTTAAATTACATTAATTTAGTTAAAAATTATATATAATAGAATTGTGATTACATTTTAGTTGCTAGATACTCAGAATAAGACAATTTTAAGTTTTCTACAATAATATTAGAATTGAATTATAGATTAACATTTAATAGAAACATATTTGCTGGCATATTACGTATACGCACTGACAAACTATTAAAAGTTAACCCAGAAATGGAAATAAAGTCTAGTAAGTAGAAAAATAAATATAGTTTAATATTAAAACAAAATTTGTTGTTGAAATATAAAGTTTATAAGTAGATATTTGCCTGCATTTAACACATACGCACTGTGTACCGAGCATTTGAGAACTACTTGAAGTTGCATTTGATTCCATGTCCATGTTTTTATTGCGGCTTTCGCTCTGCCTGCCACAGTTTACTCCGGTCCCCTCCCACTCCCACTTTTCTCCCATTCTCCTCCCCCCTCCCTGCAGTCGGAGGGTGTAGTGAACTTGCCGTTTTTGGTTGGTTGAACGCACACTTGAAGCGGCAAGCGCTGAATTGACAAATTGATGGATGATTCTCTTGCTCTCTCATTGCATGTCCATGGTTATATGATGCATTATAATGCGAGGCAAAAAGTTTCTGCTGCTGTGGCATTGCCAATTGGGTTGGTGGAAGGGCGATGGTGGAAACTACGGCGAATGCGGAAACTACGTGAAAAGTTGCCAAGTCAGCGATGTGAAACGGTCATCTAAGTGTTTTATTAGTCCTCGAACTCATCGAGGCATTTTTCTCACATTCTCTTTCATACTCTGAGTTGATTGTCAGTTGAGTTTTCGTTCGACATTTTTATTGCTTATTGTATTGCTTTATTTCTACTTATATTTTTTTTTCTTTTTTTTTTTGTAATGCCAACAGATTTGAACAGTGAGCAGCTCGAAGAACTGCGAGATGTATTCGATAAGTTCGATGTAAATAATGATGGTTTTATATCGGCCAAGGAACTGCGCCTAATGCTGCGTACAGTGGGCATGGAACCCACTGAAGCGGAACTCTATGATCTCATACGTGTGGCGGATTTGGATTCCAATTCGATGATCGGTTTCAATGAATATCTGCAATTTATGGCTTCTCGTTTGCGTGATATCGAGAGCGAAGAGAATCTACGACTTGCCTTTAAGGCATTCAATCGCACTGGTTTCGGATACTTTGACGCTCACGATCTTCGCATTGTGATGGGCAATTTTGGGGAATTGTTGACCGAACAGGATTCCCTCATTTTGTTGGCCGATATGGACATTAGAAGTGAGCAGCGTATTCATTTAAAAGAATTTCTCGCCTACATGGCAAGTGGCTAAATTTCGCCATAAATAACACAAATTTCCGTGTTGCAATAAAAATTAAGATTTGCTGCATTGCAAATACGAGTTAAAAAAGGAAAACCCAAAAAAAAAAAATTTGTTGAGTGCATAAAACCAGAAATTAATGCAGCATCACGTTTTGTCCATTAAGCCGCTGAGCTTTGCTTTCTGACTTTTTGCCCTGTCTCTGTCCCTTTCCTTTTTCTATCTCCCTCTCACTCACTCTCTCTCTCTCTCTCTCGCTTGGCGTGTCTGGCTTTTGTTCCCTGGTGAATGCAACATTTGCACACATGAAAAGTGTTGTGTAAACATTAAGTCAACTCATGTTTGTGGCTCTGTGTGAGTTGCCACCCTTTTTGTTTGCCACGCCCATCAAAAGGCAACTAAAGGAGGCGGCATTGCTTTGTTTGCCTTAAGCTGCAGTTGGCCAATGTCCACTGGGACTTCTGCTTCTTCTTCTGCTTGCTCTTCTTCTTCTCTTTGTCGTTGAGTGGCCTTAATATTTTTAGCTGACATCGCCTAATGAAAGGCAAGAAGAAGAGACTAGACTTCATTTTCATTTCACTCTCAAGACCCTGTAGTAAAGCCATGGAAAAGTTTATTAAGTTTGTGAAAAGTTGGATTTTTATTTCAGTTTCTTTTTTATTAATTCAAAATTTTTTTGAAATTCCAAATTTCATTTATAATTTTTTAAATTCTTCTATTTCCATACTTATAAATTCGATTTGGATCAAATTTGTTCAGAATGCATAAGAGAGTCCTAGATCTACAGTTAGTGAGACTAGTTACGATACCTTAAAAAACACCAAAGTTCTTAATACCAAACATTTTATATATTGATATACTTATCCGATTTCGAGCAAATTTACACAGGATACCTTGAACAGTCCCAAATATACAATCAGTGAGTTTGGTTTAGATGTCTTTAGAATCATAAAAGTTTTCCTTACTAAATGTTGATTTGAAAGGTATTGCTCCTATGGGAGCTATACGATATTAGAACCAAATTAAATAAGAATGTCTTAGGCAGTCCACAAAACACAACTTTAAGTTTGATTAAATATCTCCGTCGTATAGCACTATAAATTTGTCTCAGCTGTATTGTGTCAAAAATGCAGTCTTCTAGGTTTTACGGTTTACTCAGTCAGTGCGAAATAAATGAATGCAGGGTCTTCCATAGTCGAGTACAAGCAACTGCAGTCTTTTCTGCTAGTCTTCAATTGACTTGGCCGCATCTTTATAATTAAACAGACAGAAAAAAATGGAAGAGCTAATAAAACAGAGAGAACGTGGACTGTAATGGGAATGGCGACACTTGCATTTCTTTCAGTTATTTATGGGCCAAATAAACGAGTTCATTTAGCTAATGGCTCCATGGCCTACTGAGCTCACAAGTGTCTGCACTTCTTACTCAAGCAACTACTGCAAGTAGTTCATTTTCGTTTCAATTTCGTTTCGTTTCGTTTCGTTTCAAGTGGCATGGAGTTGTCTGCCACAAAAGGACAACATCTTTCAGTCAGTTGACTTGTCTATAATACATACAATTTATATATATAGACACACACACATACACACACAAACACATATTCTACACACAATTTTCCCTTAGTTTAAGCAGCTAAAATGCATAAGCCAAAAAGTTTCACATACTTTTGAGAGCTGTGTTTATTGTTCTGTTTTTTTTTTTTTTCTTAAATGTGTTTAGCATTTTACCCTCAGGTTCCATTTATATATATCTTTCTCTATCTATCTATCTATCTATCTGTCTCTCAGTGTGTGCTTGCTGCGGATTAACGTGTGTGTGTGTGTGTGTGCGTATCTAAGCTCGCTCTTTGAGCAACAGTTTAATCAAGCAGCTCGTAAATATTGATGCCACAAAGCAACAAAAACAATTTATATAAATTCTCCAGCTTCAAATTGTCTTGATAAGACTCTAGACAAAATGTGTTTTAGATTAGATTTTCAAACATTTAAATACGTTCTCGAACTTTTACGTTTTATTGCCGTTTTTAAATTTATATATCTAGCTTTTATGCGCTCCATTAACGTTGAGTTATTGTTCTTTATTATTATTCAATTCATTATTATTAATTTGTCATTTAAAACTTAATTGGGAATTTTAAAGGCTTAAAGCTGAAAAAACTATGCTATCTAGCTGTGTTAGTTATATAATTTCCATATGTTAGAGTTTGGTTGAGATACCTAACGAAACAAAAAAGTTTTTCATACTAAAGGTTAATTTGAACACGATTATTTCTATGGCAGCTATATGATATAGTCATCGTATGTTTTTGTCAGGATGTAACAGGCAGTCCCAAATATATATTCTGTGATTTTGGTTGAGATAGCTCAAAAACTAACAAAAATTTTAATACTAAACATTTATTCAAAGTGCAGTTCGAATTTCGCTAAAAAGATAAAATTGTCTCATCTATATTGTGTGCAAATTTCAACCTCCTAGGTCTTATGGTTTGGACTGTGCCATGATCAATGAGTGAGTCAGTCAGGACAAAGATTTTTATATTTATAGATAGATATATCTTTTTATAATTTTCTGGTACTCACCTTGAAACTCCTTACGCGCCGCACTGACGGACGTTACAATGTTTGCCACATGCCCCAAGACGGTGGCAAAGAGCATCAGGCCGAATAGCAATTGTAATATCACGAATACATATTCGCCCTTGGAACGTGGCTTCGGCAGATCCCCGATTGTGGTCAGTGCGAGGGTACACCAATAATAACTCTGTAGATATTGTTTGACGACATCGGCCGATTCGGAATCGTGATAAACCCAATTGCGTGATCCAAAACCATTATTTTTGTGTATGATGTGATAGAGGCAACCGTTCCAATGGAATATCACAAGTAGATAGTGTATTAAAGCCGTCGAACGAAATAGATTTGGATAATTCGTATGTCGTTCGGTGCGATCCATGAAGGCCCAAAATCTATAAATTTTGACCAGACGAAAGCTGCGTAATATCGAATTAAATCCAATGGATAAATACAGAAAATCCAATGGTAGCAGGCACAGGCAGTCGATGTAAAAGATCGTTGAGTTCATGTAGTGTGTGCGTAATTTAAGTGCATCCGTTTGAAGGACACCATCCTCCAAATAACCGGTTCGAAAGTGAAAGAATATATCAATCAGATATAGGAAATCCGATAGATAATCCAAACAAAACCAGACGGCAATCGTTCGTCGATTGATCTCCTGGAAGGCGAAGCGGTAAATTATCACCCAGAAATTATATAAAAATGCCATGGACACAACCATGGACCAATAATAACACAGTCGTCCCGCCGGATCAAACACAAAGTGCAGCTTGCGGGCAGCTGTGGCAGCGCGTATCCTTTGCGAGGCAGTGCGATGTGGTTTCTGATGGTGCGGCTGTGCCACATGACCACTACCAGGGCCACCGCCACCGTGCGGCGCCTGATGTGGATGTCCCCCATGCGGCGGACCAGGGCCACCCTGTGAACCGGGCGGTCCGTGCGCGTGCGGGTGATGCGACACCGTCGAGGCCGAGTGCTGCAGCTGGTACGGGTGGTGCGCCTGCTGGCCGGCATTGTGGTGCGATTGCTGCTGCGAACGTGAGCGCGGATAGCTAGCAAAAAGATCGGAATAAAAGAAGACACGGTTTTGAAATCGAAATCAGGAACAAGGGAAAAAACTTGTAAAATTTTGTAATGCAGAATGAATTTGAAGACCAAACCATGTTAAAAAAAAAACCGCATGAAAATCGGTTGAGTTTAGACAAAGTTATGTAAGATCAAAGTTTTCGAAAAAATGTCAACGGGTTGGTAATGAGATTGGAATAATGATAGGCTATTGATCGCAAAAAAAATTAAGTTTTTTAAGTATACAAAATTTAGATAAAAGTTTTCGAAAAAAATGGTAAAAGGAAATTAAAATAATGATAAGCTTATGATTGAAAAAAATTAAATTTTTGAAGCGAACAAAATTTAAATGCAGAATTAATTGGGGCCAAATCATGAATAAAATGATATTCCGCATGAAAATCGGTTGAGTTTTGACAAAGTTATGTGAGATCAAAGTTTTTGAAAAAATGGTAAGGGGTAGGTATGGAAAATTGGATGATAGATGGCTTGGGATCGAAAAAAATGAAATTTTTTAAGTAAACAAAATTTAGATGCAGAATTAATTGGGGAGTGAAATCATGAATAAAATGATATTCCGCATGAAAATCGGTTGAGTTTTGACAAAGTTATGTGAGATCAAAGTTTATGAAAAAATGTTAAGGGGTAGGTATGGAAAATTGGATCATTAGTGGCTGATTTTCGAAAATAATGAAATTTTAAAGGTCAGTAAAATTTAAATGCAGAATCAATTAAGAGGCCAAATCATGAATAAAATGATATTCCGCATAAAAATCGGTTGAGTTTTGACAAAAATATGTGAGATCAAAGTTTTTGAAATAATGTTAAGAGGTATTAAGGAAAATTGAATCATGAGTGGCTGATTTTCGAAAATAATGAAATTTTAAAAGTCAGTAAAATTTAAATGCAGAATCAATTAAGAGGCCAAATCATAAACAATATGATATTCCGCATGATAATCGGGTGAGTTTTGACAAAGTTATGTAAGATCAAAGTTTATATATATGTTAATACGAAACTCACCGATCGGTTCCGTTGCAGTAGTTGCCGCCGTACTGGTTGTGCCCCATGAGTACATTGGTGGCGCCACTGGCACCACCGGCCAGCGTGTTATCCTGCGAGCCGCGTCCGGTGGATCGATTCCAGGTACCCAGGAGCGGCTGATCGCCGCTTGTGGTTTTCAGTCGTCCACGTGATTTGTTGTTGTGGCGTTGCTTGTTGTGCAGTAAATCCATTTCGGAGGCAGTGCTTACGGTGGCCATATGAGAGTTGGATGCTCGGGAGGCGCATGGTGTTGCCAGACTGTCATGCGAAGTAAAGAAACCTTGTTGCGAGACACTCTGGCCGAATTTCGGCTGGGACATGCCAAACTTAGGTCCTAAATCTGCAATAAAGTGAAGAGACTTTAGATTAGAAAGTTTTACAAAAATATGCAATAGTTAATTTTAAAATAGGTATTTATTTTGACTTGTAAAAATAGTTAAGTAGGGAAAATTTATTGTTCTTTTTTTGTAAAAATGTGATAATACGCTCATATTAAAACCATGAATTATAAATCATAATCAAAAGATTTCCAAATTCTAAAAATTACAAACAACTAAATTTTTTATTAAAATAAATAATACTTTTAAATATTTTAAGTAGGAACTACAACTTAAAGTTACTAATACAGGATAGCCCATCTAGCGGTAGCTTTTTGAACTACCTATTATTTTGACATTCACTCGAATGACATTACCAGTGTGTCAATAATATTTTTGAAAAATATCCACCCGTTTTTTTTATAGGCATTTTAAAAATCAACTTTTTCATGGGTCACCCTGTACTTGGCTAAGCTCTTCAATAAATTTCATTTTAAATAGTAATAAACTTAAAAATTATAATCAAAATAACAAAAAATATAATTGGAATAGCAATTAAAATTTAGTATTCGAATCAGAATTGGAAATGCGAACCTTTTAGAAAATATTTTAGGTTTCAGGATTTGCTTACAAAGCAAAGGAAAAAATTAAGTGTAGGAGTGAAAACACACACACACACATAGGACTGCAGCTTACCGAGAAAGCTCTGTCGATCGATTGAGAAGCGACGCAGGCTTCCCAAATCGATAAACTGCTCATCAGCGGCCATTGTTGGTGTTATCGATAACTCAGTTGTGTGAAATGAACCAGCGCCAACACCAATACCAGCACCAGTACCAACACCACCACTAGTACCACCACCAGCTGTTGTTGTTGTTGCTGCAGTTGTTGCGGCTGTGTTGGTACCACCGACCGTCAAATTTGTACAGGTGGTACCACCGCCCGCACTACCACTGCCACCTCCCAATCCAGCGCCCAAATATGCCGCATTGCTGCCATAGAAACTGCCATCCAGCTCGGCCATTTGTTGCTCATAGGCAGTTAATGGATTGATCGATCGGGAGCTGTGATCCCGATAAAGCGGACGCGGCGATGGCATCAGCGATGGATATGGCGGATTTAACATGCCGTTCAGCGATAAACGTGGTTGCATTATTTCCGGAAATATCGCACAAGGCGTCAAATTTCGTATGATTGTTGTCGTTGTATTTAAATTGTTGTTGTTTTTAGATATTGTTGTTGTTGTTGTTGCTTTTGTTGTTGTGGTGGCTGTGTCATCATTCAATGCATTTGGCCGCCATCGTTCGTCATCATCAGCATCATCATTGTCAGCGTTGACGTCAGAGCAGTCAGCATTAACGTCAGCGTCGACGTCAGCGTCAACGTCGGCGTCAACGTCAGCGTCGCCGTCAATAGCCGCAGCACGGCACAGTTTGCCAGTGGGCGTGGCCTTGTCAGCTGCCGCCCACAATACAATTTCACAATTTCAGTTGTAGCCAAAAGATTTATATTTATTTTTTTTAACGTTTTTCCGTGCAGTTGTTGATTTATTTTTATTTTTTTTATTTGTATCGTTTGTTATAATTTTTTGTTTTAATGCACATTAATTAATGTTATGTTTGTTGTTTATTTGGTTTTTTTGGTTTGTTGTTATTGTTTGAAAAACAAGAGAAATGTGAGCAGATTGTAAAATTAATTGCAAGTTGTCCATTATAAACATTCTATGTTCCTGTTATTATTTTTATATTTTTGTTGTACATTGGCAGAATCTGCTACATGTGAGAGAGAGGGAGAGATAGATTGAAAGAAAAAAACAGAGACATAGATAGTGGGGGATTCTGATAAATTTGGTGTAGAGAGTATTGAGTGGTTGCTTGGTTGGTTTTTTTGGTTGGTTGGTTGGTTGGTGGTGGTGGTGGTTACAGGTGGCTGGGCCTTTAACAACAACTGCAATTAACAATAACAACAACATTCAACAACATTTAACAGTAACAACATGAGTATTAAACAACTTAAATATAGAATTGATTCAACTATTTAATTAACTAAAACTTTATGTGTATTTTTAGCAACTAAGAAATAAAGTAAGTAACAATTTAATTTGTCGTAAAAATTGTGTTCAGAAAAATTCATAAATATCTTAAAAAATTATTTAAATTTATTTGCAAACTGTGCTCAGAAAAGTTTGTAAACATGTTAAAAAATTATTGAATAAAATGTGCAACTTGCAAGTTTCACAAAATATCTCGAACAGAACAAGATATC
This sequence comes from Drosophila phalerata, assembly GCA_951394115.2. Taxonomy (NCBI): domain Eukaryota; kingdom Metazoa; phylum Arthropoda; class Insecta; order Diptera; family Drosophilidae; genus Drosophila; species Drosophila phalerata. Next base: position 2,553,104 of record OY729850.1, read on the forward strand.
ATAGTTCAAAGTTTCCTGTTTTTTAACCATTTATTTTTATGTAGTCATTATAATTTGTTTCCAATTTCAAGGGACTTATTATTAATTAATTTGTGAACAATTTAAAATTTAATTTTATGAGATTTTTCTTTATTTTTTAGTTTTACTCCAGACTCAAAAAAAAGTATTTTGGCACTATCGGAAACAGTTAGAGATTTGAAGAACGTGAATTTATATATTTAAGAAACTAATTCACATAAATTTTAGATCTAACAACAAGTATAGCACACTTTTATGTGCAATTTCGATTTAAAGCTCAGCAGAAAAGTATGCAACACACTTTTATGACTTCTTTGGATGAAACTTCAGTGTGCTATTCACACGTCTAAAACAATGGGCCATATTTAGCAGGTTGTATATGTTACGATTGGCGCGGTAGGTGCTGCTGGTTGCTGTGGTGTGGGTGGATGGGTTGCTGTTGGTGTCTGCCACATGCAAACGCGTCAAACACGTCAATGTTTCGCTTCATTCGCTCATTTGAGCAAAAGTGCTAATAAAGTTAGATTTAATTACGTGCGCCTTAATGGGGCATGCAAAAAACACATAAATGAATAAGGAGATGTGCACACACAGACAAAGATAGAGAGCTGAACAGAGAGAGAGAGAGAGACACAGAGAAACACAGGCTGAGCTGGGAAGTTTTGGTAAACAATAGAACTGTTTTTAGTGGGAAGAATTTCTAAATTGAAATATCAAATTATTCTTTGATCAATTTGATAAATTGTAAACCTGATTGCATTAAATTAAATAGATTTTTTTCATGGCATCATAAGAAGTAAAATAAATTTTAATATCCAATACATTTCATTTTGTTAAAAATATTAAATAAAAAATTCATTAAGGCCCAAAATTAAATCGTTGACATTTCAGAAACCCTGACAATTTGTTCGCTTGTTTTCAAAAGCAATTGTAATTCATATATCTAGAGATTTATGGAAGATAATTGAATTTTAGCGCCGATAATAATAAAATATAATTGTATTTAAATTTTCGTTACAAATTTTACACTATCTTTTTAATAATATTAATATCAGGTGAGTTCCAGAAATCTCTAGAGATTTTGAAGAGATATGTTTTTGAAAATAACAGTTTGAAATTTTGGTGTTCCTAAAATGTCAGAGATTTAGTTTTTTCAAACATATTTTCGAAGTAAAAAACATCGTCTTTCCTCCGGTTTTAAAAACATTTTTAGAATGAGAAATATTTTATATAATTAACAAAATTATAAAAAATGTATTTTATGTATTTCTATTCAATTTAAAAATTAATTTAGTTTAATTCAATAATCATGTCATTTTGTCAAATCTATCTCCTTTTTTTAGACATTTTAAAGCATTGATTTTTTTTTCAGGAACACCAACAAACAATTTGGGTTGCTTTGGCGCTGTTATAAATTTGTAGAACACACCTGTAAATTTGTATATTTTTGTTTAATTGCTAATATACATAAAACATTTTCATCAACATAATTTATCAATAATATTTCTGCAACTTTCTTACTAGCTAAAAAATATCATATCCTTTTGTTTGCAAAACAAATTGGGTGAACTGCAAAGAAATTACAACTTTTCTTATAATATATTAAAACCAGTTTTAATGGAAGAAAAAAGCTATGGCTGCAACACAGCTGAGCTGTCGCTTCATTAGGTTTAAACAGCTGCCTGGCAACTGGCTCACTTAGCAATTCATGAGCTGAACACACACACAGAGAGAGACATATATATATATACACACACATATATATAGAGAGAGTGGGGTAACTGAAGCACAAGTGCCACTTGACTGTCTTCGTGCTGCAAGACAATGGACAAGAAGTTCTTGAGCTGCGTGCTGCGTCAATTTATTTCTATTACGAGAACTCTCTTGAATGGAAGGCAACTGTTTGCCACTTGGCCTGTTGCTGCCACACTGTAGTTGCCACGTTGCTTTGTCAACTGTCAGATGCTACCTGTTTCCAGCTGTGCCTGCCAATTGATTATTGGCCAGACCGCTTTTAATTATTGCTCACTCTATCTCTCTCTCTCTCTCTCTCTGTATCTCTCTCTGTCTCTCTCGGTGCGCCCTTAATTCAATTAAGAGTCCAAAAAGTAATGCATCAGTTTAACAGTAGCTATTTGCCACTCCCCCTCCATCTCTGCTTATCTTAAATGCAAAATTGTTTTAATTAATTTAGCGTGGCAAACGTGGCGTATACACGACATGAATTCGCACTTACACAGCCGACTTTGGCAGTAAATTCAAATTAATTTCGGCTCACACAAATCAAGTGACTTGGCTAATTTATTAGCTTCTCTTGTAGGCCACTAACTAATTTAATACATTTTTAATCAAATGTGTTTTGGCCAAGTTTGAGCAATTGAAGCCACTAATAGTTATATTTACAGTTAGCCTGGCGGCCATTTTTAACCAAAAGCTGAACACAAGTGCATTTTCATGTCGACGCCACAAAAGTTTTTCCATGCAACAAAGTGCAGAACAAGTCCAGTTGTAACACACACACACACACACACGCACACTCTCACCTACACACACGCACTTGAGCTTTAGCTTGTCAGCCTGTTGATGTCAATATGGTTGGCACTTAATGAAAAAAGTATTTATACCAGATTTCTGCGAAAAATGTGCTCTTCTTAATTTTTTTATTCTCTCTGTTCAGTTTTTAATGTAAACGAATGTTAAATTATTTCTGATTAGTTTCTAAATATAATTCTCTGAATTTACAAGAATTTTTATATAACTAGCTTTTTCTGATTTTTATCTGAACGAATTTTTGATTATAATTTATAATTTTCTGAATTCACAATAGTTATCAAATAACTTCTCTACTAGTTTTTAATCGATATTAAATAAATAAAAATTGTTATGTTTAAACTTTGCGTAAATTTTTTTTAAAACTTATTCTTTTTCAAATAATATATGAATATAATAGAAAACCAACGAAAAAATTACCTATACCTAATGATAATTATTTTTATAGTATTGTATAATTAAAAATATTTTATTTTTGTTTCTACAAAAATTTTAAATATATATTTTAAATTACAAAAATTCACTTATAGTCAAACTGGGAGAAAAAAATGATTCAGTTTTGAATGCAAAAGCAATAAATGTGGCAACTGTGCCCAATATAAATTGGCCGATAAGTGTAACTGAAGCTGTCTGACACTCTCTCTTTCTTTTTCTTTAACTTTTCTATCTCACTCCCAGCCTTTTAAAGTTGGCAGACATAATCTGGGCACTTTTTAATTTTGCTAATAGTTGAGTGCCATTAATTTAAACTTTGTTGTCTTTTGCCATTTCCGTGCACAGATTCTGAGCCTTCTTGCGACTTGTGTCCTTGCTGATAAATATTACTGAGAAAAAAAAAATGGAAAAAATGAAATATCTACGATTTAATGGGCGGCAGTTTGTCATGTCTCTCGAGCCGGAAAGTCTCGGCCAGTCCAAAAACTTGCGACAAACTTGCGACAAAGTTCAACAAAACGCTCGAGCGGCTTTTTTGCGGCGGCTGTTGAGTGCTGTGGGATATTCTATCTGGTTGGCCGGGGGTGTAGGCTGATGTGCGTCATGAATTGTCAATAAATTTGCTTGCCACAAATCAGCGAGGCGTCCAGTTGTATGTTTATGTGTGTGTGTGTGTATCTGTGTGAACACCACAATTATTTGCTGCAGCTGCCGCAACAAATGAAAATATTTAACCAAAGAAATACTTTTGACAAAAGTTTTCCAGCAAACTTTGCTTGAAATGTACTTGGAAAAATGCTATAGAGCAACAGTATTGTCAAAAACAACTTTTTTCTCACTAAATCTAGCTATTTATAGAGTCAAATTGTGGACAGAATGGAAAATCAGTAGATATTCTGACTTTATTTTAAATTTGTGAAGATTTCTTTCAGCGTTTTCTTAAAATAAAAATAAATGCGAATTTATAGCTAGATCATAAAATAAATTGTGATATTAAATAGATTGTTTTTAGCAGCATTTATAAAAAAACTAACTATCTTAAGATTTTATTTATATAAATTAAATAAATGTAGATGGATTTTTTGATGATTGTTTAATATGTCAACTACTCATAGTAATATGTAAATGAATAAATAAATCAATTGTAGTAGACTGATTTGAAAGACAAAAAATCCATTGAGAACCAAAAAATCATAGAATTTTATAAATAAAAAATTTGTAGGTCAATATTCTTGATATTAAAATATCTATGGTATTTTATTCTATTTCCATTTTTGATTTTTTATTATATTTATCAGTATAGGCTCAAACATCATTCAAAATATATGTTTTGGGATCTCATTTTTGTGATAAACTCCAAATATTATAAGTTTAAAAAGACACTTTGTTGGAATATTTATCTATTTATTCGAATTTTATCCCATCAAATAGGCTTTTTTCATTCTTTAAAGTTGGCAACGCTGCTACACATACAGATACAGATACATACAGTTACAGATACGCATATATTTATTGATAGCATGAGCAAAGAGTTAGCAAAGTGGCTGTAGAATATCTTGAAACGACACAAAAAGGAAGTCACGCAATAAAAACTTCAACAGCGACTCCACAGCTCCCTCCCCTCTCTTTCTCTGTCTTTATCGCCCCCTCCCTCTTTCTTGCTCTCTAAATACGAAGAAGAAAACATGGTTGACACATTGAAAATGACAATAGTCAACTGTTCAGTGGAACAGCTGTCAAGCAAAGTGACATTGAGGCGGGTTGAGTTCGCTTGAGCACTTCAACCCCCACAGCATCACCGCACCACCGCAAACACCACAACCACCACAACGATTGCCCAGCAAAGTCCACCAAAAGTATTTCAAAATCGTTGCGTTGACTGACCAAGTTAAAGCATAACTAAGCCAAACAAAACTAATTCAATGGACCAATTTAAAACCAATCAAATTTCAACACAAGTTCAGAAACCTTTCTCTAAGTAAAGGTTCTAAACAAACGGACAGACAGACAAATGGACAGTCAGACAGACAGACAGACAGCTGTCCCAACAGCTTTCACATGAGCTTTTAATCAGCTTTTATGCAAATTTCGCTACTTTTTAAAGCGTTTACAGTGGCAAATTTTGGCAATATTATTAAACTCTTTTTAAACTACATAACAATTTTGGCAATACTTCTAAATAAAAAATGTTTCATATTATTTATGCAAAAGTATATAAAAGAAAAACTTTTGCAACTTTATAAAGAATTCAAAGTGCTGAAATTTGTGTTCATTGAAATTCCTATAAGCTAGAATATAAATAAGAATGAAAAACAATGCAATAAGAAATTACTTTTTGCAATACTTATGCATATTTGACTCTATAATATTTATTTAAAAATATTTAGGAATATTGTCCTTAAATATTACTAAAAATATAAATAGAAAATAGAAAACAAGAAACAAAAATTGTTAATTAAATAAATAAATAAATAAATTTATAAATAAATATACCCAGCAAATAGAAATTATAAATTGCTTAAGGTATTTTGCGGTAGTTTTAAAATCCAACTGTTGGTTATCCGATAAAAATTAAACTGTATATTAAATTAAGAATATTTAATATTTAAAATGATTTTCAAAAATAAAACTTTAAAGAAAAAATACAAAAAACATAATTTTATAAATGAATCAAATTTTCAGACAATTTTTGTAAATTTATAAAATTTCAAAAATATTCTGTTTTTTTCTTTAAAAAAAATGTGTCAAGAACAAATATTGTTTTATAAGTGCTTTGTACCTAAAGCTTTTTAAAATACTTTTTTTTGTCTATATTGTATTATCTTAAATAAATTATTCATTGATCTTTAAGTCTGAAAAATAATTTCAAATTTAGCTAACTAAGTTTGCATCTAAAATTCATTGTAATATTATAGATTTTTCTTGTCAGCGTCATCAAAAGAAAATGGGCAAAATTCTTTATATACAAATTAATTTAAATGATCAACTTTTATCCATTCGCTCAAAGTTGCCAGTTTTTCTCAGTAGTTTGTGGAAAAGTGCTCAATTATTTGAAAATCAGTAATTTTCCAAAATCTTTATTTTTGTAATTTACATACAACACATTTTTGTTTTTTCTTGTATTTCAAACGAGTTCTGGAGGAGTCTTGAGAATACGATATGACTTCCTTGCTGATCCTGCGGCATGTTCAATTCATTTTCTCAATTGCCAAACACTGTTGAAATACACAATTGTTCTTTGATGGAAATGAACAATCGAAATTGTTCAGTTTTGGACATGTTGCTGCTTTTACTCCTCTTGGACTCCAGTTGGGCAAACAACAACAACAATCGTGTGAAGCGCCTATCATCGCCGTATTGTGACGAGGAAACCCATGAGGTTGAAAAATATGTGGTCTCTATACGTTCACGCAGACCTCAGATCATTTTTGGGGACAATCATTTCTGTGTCGGCACAATAATTGCCCCCAAATTTGTACTGACCGCTGCCAAGTGTACGATGAGGTAAAAAGCAACAGTACATCTATTCATAATTTCAATTTATTTATTTAATACTCAATAATAATTTATTCAAGTCAACAGAAAGTGATGCATTTAACACGATCCCTGGTTGTTGTGGGCGGCACACCGAATAGATTGATAGATGTCGATGATACGGTTACAAGACGCACGAAAAATATTTTTGTGCCCAACAATTTCTTGAAAAAGAATACAAATAATATTGCATTACTTCAACTGTATGAATCGTGGCCCATAAATAATCCCAGCATTGATATTATCAAACTGCCCAGCAAGGAACCCAATAATGCCACACACTATATGGTACTTGGCTGGGGACGGTTCTATAGGGTAAGTCCCCTTTTTTTTTTATTTATTTTTTTTTGTAATCCAAATTTATTTACACCACTGATAGGGTGGGCCTTTGGCTGGCAACTTGGTGCACATTAAGGTCAAGTTGCTGGAACGTTCGAAATGCCAACAGATCATTCAGAAACTACAACCTGAAATGCTTTGTGCTGGAAATGTGACTGGCACAGTTGATGAAGATCCTTGTGCAGGAGATACGGGAGGTCCCATGATCTATAATCATACGATATATGGCCTTGTCTCGTATCGCTTGGGTTGTGGCCAAGAATCAATGCCATCAATCTATACGGATGTGTGGTATCACATGGACTGGATAAATGAGACAATTCGAAACTGTTCTTGTCCCTGTCTTGCTCAGGCAAAACTCTGTATATGTTTGTTCGTTTTGATAACGCTATCAGTTTGGAAGGCAATTTAAAACATAAAAAGATGAATAAAAAAAACATAGTATCAAGAATTCTATAAAGTTGTACTTTATGCAAGCTTCAAATCTTTTTGTAAGACTTGCCCAATCAAAAACAAAACAAAGGTGAAAAAATTATAGACACTAATATAAGGATGGAAAATGGAAAAATCTTAGTCATTAATTTGGAATAGACAAAAAATAGAAAAAGAGTAAATTTCATTATTCCAAATCCAGCTCACATAATATTACTTTTGTACATTCAATATTAACGAACGTTTTTAAAAATGGACAAAACAATATATTTTGTTGAAGCAAAAAAAATATATATAAGTTTTTCATAACTTTACATAAGCTATTTTGTTTTTAAAATTGATTTCCCATTTTAATTTTTGCACTTTTTTTCGTATATTTTATTATTTTCAATTTGACATTAAATCTTTTTTTTTTTTTTATTTAATATCCTATTTAATAGTTTTTTCTTATTTTGTTCCTGATGATTTTATTAGCCCAATTTTGGAATGCTTAGTATTATTTGCCCACAAAATTAGTCCGGATAAAAAATCATTTCTTTGATCGCTTCGATAGTTCTGTCAGTTTTCAAAGGCAATTAAAATATAAATAAAATAATATCGACAAATATAAATATATAGCATAGAATGCTGATTCACTGCAATTATTTCTGGCTGTATTTCAGCGTCTTTCTCCGAGCGTCTTTCTCCGCCGAGTTCAATTTCAACTCGATGCATCGTTCAAAACGCATTGCCGAAGGATTTCTGATAACACGACTGGAAAAATTGCGAACATCGGTCGTGTCACTCCGCTCCCGTTCACCACAGGCGTATTTTGGAGACAATCACTTCTGTTCCGGCTGTTTGTTGAATGATATGTTCATCATAACCTCAGCCAGATGCATTACAGCTCCCAATAAGATTGAGTTAAAGCCAAGGGAAATTGTGATTGTGGCGGGATCCACAGAACGTTTGAATCTCACCAGTTACACCATTCAATTGGTGGTGACCTTTGCGGTGGTGCATGTCAACTTTACCATGTACAATTACAATGATATTGCACTGCTGCGAACGGTGCCGGTGGAACAGGGTGGTCCAGATGTGGATGTCTTGCCACTGTTGGTAAAGCCACCACCCTATGGCACCAAGTGCACCGTCATGGGCTGGGGACGTCTCTTCAAGGTGAGCATAACAAACACGTACATTCACTAACAGCAGTCTTAACTATTTAGAATACAAAATTATATACTAATTATATACTAAGTAAAGTATATATTCTTGCTTAGAATCAACAGCCGAATCGATTGAACCATGTCCGTCCGTCTGTCTGTCTGTCTGTCTGTCTGTCTGTCTGTCTGTCTGTCTGTCTGTCTGTCTGTCTGTCTGTCTGTCTGTCTGTCTGTCTGTCTGTCTGTCTGTCTGTCTGTCTGTCTGTCTGTCTGTCTGTCTGTCTGTCTGTCTGTCTGTCTGTCTGTCCGTCTGTCCGTTTGTCTGTCTGTCCGTCTGTCTGACCGTCTGTCCGTTTGTCTGTCTGTCCGTCCGTCTGTCCGTCCGTCTGTCTGTCGCGTCGATCTCAAAGACCACATGAACTAGAGACTGCAAACTTGGTAAGTAGGCTTTCTGGATACCGAACGCAAATCAAGTTTGTTTTTTTTTTGGATCGGACCTCTATATCATATAGCTGCCATAGGAACAATCGGTCGAAAATCAACTTTTAGTCAAGACTACCTGGGCACAAAGGATCCACTTCTCACTTCTCTTGTGATGTTTTTCCCCATCATAATACCAAATTCTAATTTTTATTAAACAGGATGGTCCATTGGGCGCCACTCTGACAATGTTGGATGTGGAACTCTATACGCCGGAACTGTGCCGCAAGCTGATACCAAAATTTGGGGCAGATATGCTGTGTGCGGGAAATCTGAATGAATCGAATGTGGTGCCAGTGGGTCCGTGTCCCGGAGACACAGGTGGACCGCTCTTCTGCAATGATTCGCTCACTGGCATCGTCTCTTATACCTTGGGCTGTGCCCATCGTAACTTGCCCAGCATCTATACGAATGTGCATCATCATCTGGATTGGATATATGAGTATTTGGATCGTGGTGGTAAAGCGATGTTGCAGTTGCAACCGCTGTTGCCACTAACGTTGCTTCTTTACTTGGTTTAGTGGTCGCAAATCAAATCAAAAGCGACTTCATCAAAAGCCTACCGTCAACCTGCCAATTCATCCACAAAAACGACCTCAAGTTGTCCAACCCCGAAAATTGCGTTGCCTGCCACTTGCAACTTGCCGACTGCCACCTGCCACCTGCCACTTGTGTCGATTGGTTTTTCATTCCTTTGGCACACACAAAACGTTGTTGGTTTTCTGGCCTAGCAACATGGCCGAGATGCGAAACTGTCTAAAGTCTAGAGAACTGGCAACTGGCAGCTTGCAACTCGGCAACACGGCAACTGCCAATTGGCAACTGGCTAGCCGTGTTCTTAATTACCACAAACAGAGGGGGTCGCGTCAGCTGCGGCTTTCGAGCACCTTAATTGGCCGCGCTGTCTCAAAAAAGCAATAAAGAACTCAAATTTAGATTTAGACGCTGCCAAGCAACGCCAAAAACAGCAATAACAGCAACAACAACTGTTACTGACATAAAAAGAATACGCTCTAAAAATAGTTGACCTTTTTTGACCCAACGAAATAGGGTAAATATAAGAATAAATTCTCTATACAGATGTATATTCAATCAGTTTTAAAGCAGGATTTTCTCATATAATTTTTTTAGTTTATATATAAAATTTAGTATGCCAATGCAAACTTTATTCAGAGTTATTTTAGGAATAGAAACAAATCAAAAAGCAACAAGTACATTAATGAGATACAAATGCATATAGTTCTTAGTCTTTATTCAAATAAAGTTCCACAAGTTAATAATAAAATAATCAAAATAATAAATAAAAAAAATCACAGTCTTCTATACAAAATATTTAAAAATAATATAAGCTTTAAATTAATTAATTTTAATTAAATTTATCGAAAGTGGAAGTTGACTTTAAACCATGTAATTTAATAAAAAAATATTTTAAGCAAGCCATTATTTTATATTTGCTTTTGATTTAATAAAAACTAGACTAAGAATATTTGTGCAAAATCAATTAATAATAGATGAGATTGAGATGAGATTGAATTCCAAAGGTATGCTCTAGATATTCATAAAATTCATTTTCTGTGTCTTTTGTTTGATTGAAATCAATAGAACAATTATGTAATGATTGTAATCAGCGTTAAGTAGACGATGTCTCGTGTTATCGCTGATACTACAAATTTGCCCATAGAGCTGTATATATATGTATATATATATGTGTGTTTTTCTGTGTGTGTGTTCATATGTCTGTGGCAGGAAAAAAAGGTGGCACCACCTGTGCTCCATTTAGGTAATGAATTTCGTGCTGCTGCCATCAGCAGCATTTTCAGCTCCTTTTACGCTGAGCTACGCCGTAGGCAAATACGTAATGAGAACATTAATGCAAACGACTTCATTTAATTAAACGCCTTGCGGGAGTGAGCAAAGAAGCAGATACAGATAAAGATAGAGATGGAGATGGAGAAAGATAGAATGTGAATGAAAGGCAGATGGTAGAAAAGAAAATCCAAAAAACTGAAACTGAAACTGAATGTGAAAGTGAAAGTAAAACTGAAAATGGCATCCTTGTCATAGTCATCATTGAGGTAGATAACTGGCAGATAGCGAGCAGATATCACAACACTCATACGCCTCTTTGTACGCATGAATGCGTATTAAGGGGGAAAATGGCAAATGCGGGAATTGAGTCCATTGACGGAGCGCCTTTTGTAGGCGTGGCCAACCGTACTTGCTCGCACGTGCGTGTAAATATACGTAAATATATATATATTTATATATACATATGTATGCGACAGGTGTACCAAGCAGATGTGACAGGCAGCGAATTCAATTAAGAACATCAACCCTGGCAGATAGATACAGGTATATATCTGAACCCTAAGATATACGTGTATGTATTGAATATATTGACCAAATAACCTCAGTACTTGCTCTAACTAATGGACAAAGTTAACACATAAATATGTTACTTTGCGAGTGACACTGTAATTTTAATAAAAGCTTTTTAAATTAAACTCTACCTTTTTTTATTTTATTTCATAATTGTATTTAAGCTCGTTTTAATTTTAGAGATATTTTTCTTCAGCGTTAAATAAATAAATTAGTAATATAAATAACTTAATAATTACATCACGAGCTCACAAAATAAATACAAAATGTGACTAGTAATTAAATAATTGCTTAAATAAATTTAACTCTACTCATTAAAACCTTATTAATATAAATGCTAAGATCAACTCGAACTATAGTTTACATTAATAAAGTTGAACTAAAATATCAGCTGTCAATTCTTTTTTTTTTTACAAATATTCTAAACAATACAAAAATTCTAGCCACTTAAGCGCACAAAATCAATAACTAATTCTCATAATATAATAACATTATATACTATAAATAAATATTAATAGTATAAATAATATTTGTCTTTTACTTTAATTTAAATTATCCAAAGAGTGTTATGAATTAATAAAAGTAATTTTATGTTCATTATTATAATCAGTAACAATATTAGCTTTTTTAATAATATTTAATTAATGAGACAATTTAATGAAATTATAAACTTTTCCTGCTCTCAAAAATTCAAAGCATTTAATTTTTCGCTTTCAAAAAACCCTTTTTTCCTCCCACACTTACAACCTTAAAAATCCAAAAATAAAAATTCTCTTTAAAAACTAAAGCTTCGCTAGTTATCAAATAATATTAAATTTAAAAGCATTATTAGACAACTTTTGACAATACCAACAAAAACTTGATAAACTTTGGGAAAACTATGGGAAAATTTGTGTTTCCACTTTTCTTCCTGCTAATTAATTAAATGTTAGTAATTTGGCAACATTTTGAAGCAAATTTCATGTAAATGCTTGTCTGCAGTCCAAATGGAGTTTTTAAATTTTTTAAACAAATTCAACGCTTTTAAGCGACTGCTCTCATTAGCAGCTAGTAAAATTGGCAACAGACAGAGGTCTGGGCAGCAAAGGGAGCTGCATTAATGTGGCCAACAAGGGGACGAGGAAAAATAAGGCGAAAGGCGAAAGGAGGCCAAAGCCAAAAATGTTCATTTGCATGCGCTGCCGCTCATTACATTTACATTAAACTTTTAATATGTGCGGACATGTGAAAGAGTGTGTACTGTATGTGTGTGTGTTTGTAGGGGTGTATGTGGGTAGCTTGCAACATGCAGTTGCAATTGAGTGACATAAGGTCGACAGCCGAGGACAGACAGACACACAGAAGTGTGTGTGTGTGTTTATTTTTCTGTGTGGCATGTGAACTTGCAACGAGCTGAAAAACGTGTTGCCCGCAGCTGTCTGACCAGACAATATCTTAATTTCCCCTGAAATATGCAGTTAATTACATTTGACCAGCTGCGATTTGCTCAACAGTGGCAGCAACATCAGAGCTGCAGTATTTGTTGCTATAATTGTACTAGTAAATAGTAGTTATACTAGCAACATACACAGATGCAACAGCCACGTGCCACACATATATTTTATTAGATCCTGCACTTTAAAGTTACAAAGGGTATAGAGTTAGTTTTATTTATATAAATATTTTTTTTTATATTTATAAATATTTATAAATTTAGTTTTATTTACATAAATATATATTTATATGTCTCTAATTATTTATTCATCTTTTTAATTTGTTATTTGTTATTTTATTTATTTAATTGAATTATTTATTATATTATATTTATTATGTTACAATTATATTACTTCACTAGATATTTTAACATGCATGTCAGGCAAAAGAAGGCGGGCCTGATACTATAAAGTAAATAAGAAAATTGCTCTTCAAAAATTATTTATTTTAAATTAAATTGGTTGGCTATTTTAAAATAAAACAATGCAAACGAAAAATAAAAACAGTTGCAAAATTGTACAAATTAATCGTTATTTATATATTCATTAATAATTATTAAAGTTATTGTCTCAACGCTTAATAATCTATGGGTATTAATGAACTCTTTAGAAAAAAGTTATAAAAATTAATATTTTTTCTCAAAGGTACTAATAGTTTGTAAAATGCATGTTGGTTCCTTGAGTTAATAATTTTGATCTTTTTTAAATTTTAATTACAGGGTTTTCTGGAATTGAAATCTGCTTAGATACATTAAAATTTTATTTTTATTTCAATTATCAGAATCGAATAATCGAAAAAATTGTATTAATTTAAAAATATATATTTTTTTGTACATATTAATTACAGGGTCTGGATTTTTTATATCCGCTTCAATAAGTTTTAGTTTCATTTGTATTTTTAATGTGTCTACTTTATAAGCGTTATTTAAAACATAAGTAGAAGAGTCTATATTATTTTTACATAATAATTACAGGGTCTTTTACAGTTGAGTTTGTGTTATTGTAGACTTTTCAACTAGTTTCGTTTGCCTTAAGCTGCATCAACTGGGGACTATTAAACTAACGTTGGGCGTCGTCGTCTGTTCATCAACTAAGCCAACAGTAGCTGGGTGTGTGTGTGTGTCAGTGTGTGTGAGAGTGTGTGTGACAGTAGCTGTTCTCAAGGTGCATAGATGCTACCTGTGCGCTGCCACATGGGGCAGCCATATGAATGGCAGATGAGCTTGTGCACACGACAAACGGGTCGTATACTTGATGTTGCGTGTGTAGATAGAGAAAAGAGATGAGAAAGCTATTGCTCAGGCATTTGACACTAAAGCTGCCTGCAACTTTGAGGTATAGCTAACACAGACATACATACTATACATTGTATATATATGTACGCGTGTGTGTGTGTGTGTGTGTGTTCAAGTGTAAGTGCATTTCGTTATGAGCTTAGCAATCTTATAAATGTTTACGTATTTGTTTGCCAGCGTTATTTGCCCCCAAGTGCAGTCGCCGTCGTTGCTATTTACATGATGCTTCCTGTAAGCTATATGTATATGTGTGTGTGTGTGTGTGTGTGACCTCTGTAACTGCATCTGTGAGTATATGTATCTGCATCTGTATCTGCAGCTAACTGCGCACAGCACATAAATATCTAAAGCGTTCTTGAGTAACTGCTCTAATGGATTTGGGTTAAAAATACACTGTGCGTGTGTGTGCATGCGTGTCTATGTGTATATGTGTATATGTGTGTGTGTTGCAAGGGCATGTTGAGGGCATAAAACTGAACCAAGTGACACTACAGAACGTCTATCTATGTCTCTTTCTTGTTTAAGATTTACAAATTAGTTTAATTTAAATTAGAATGCAACAGAAAGCAGTAAAGCAAGAGATGGAGACAGAGAGTGAAAGAGAGAGAACAAGAAATAGAGAGAGTGCACTTAGCAGTCAGTTAAAATGTCAATTGCACGACACACAGATAGACAAACAGACAGACAGACTGACTAACTGACAAAATACGAGTTGACAGAGGCAAAAAAGGAGTAAAACACTATACTACATCTTTAGATTGAGATAGATGCTGAAGTATGTGCAATATTGGCTGGGGAATTATATTTGCTGTTGTTGTTGTTGTTGTTATTGTAGTTATTGTTGTTGTTGTTGTTGTTGCTGCGCACAAACATTTGTAAGGCCAAAAGAATTAGTTGCGAAACTTTTATTAAAGGCAACAGCAAAGTTGCAATAAATTTTCATAGCATACTTTTGAGAGCCATCAAAAAATAACTAAAATGCCTTTAAGCATATTTTAGTTTTAAATAAATAAAAGCTGTTTTTGGCTTTAATTACTTATTTACTTAAAGAACAGTTGACAAAACAATTATTTTAATTGTTTAATTTCGTGTTAAGGCTAAGAAACAATTATGAAATACTGAAATGCAAATTAAATTAAAATATATAACTTTAAATTATAAAAAAAATAAATAATCGTTATATAAACACATGTGATATTGAAACAATTTAGAATTAATATCTCAATATATATGTGGGTTTAATGCTCAGAGAAAAGTTGAGATATAGCACAAATTTGTATAAACGGAAGTTCTTAATAAATAACTTGTTGTTTGGACATTAAAGGCTGCCTAAATTGAAATTATAGTGGTAATAACATAAACCGCATGAATATAAATACAAGACACACACACACACACAGCACACACATGTTAGTAGGTGTGTGTATTTGGCAGTTGGAGCAACAGGACAGTGGAGCATATTAAATAATTTTAAGCAAAAATTATATATGCCATAAAGATGTGCTGGCTCACAACACACACATGCACAACCGCACACACACACACACACATACACACACACACGCAGACACGCATACATAAATGTCACCATTTGCTGTGCACAAAGTAATAACCGTGTTGGGCCAACTTATTGTTTACGACGTGCTTAGTGGCAAACTTGGCTTTGATAATGAAACGAGCACACACACACACACAGTGACATTTACATGTACATGCACAAATACTATGAAGCACACACGCGCTGACAGTTAACGGCAATTGCGACAAATACCACAAACCCCTCTTGTCATTTGTTTTTGGCCAAAAAAGACATTTTGTGGCGTCCAAAGATAGTTGCATACATATACATATGCATGTGAGAGTGTGTTTTGTATATTATGTCCAACAACAACAGCAGACAACGCACGTGATGTGATTAGCACAAAGCCGGCTATGATGTTGGCTCAAACTTGTGTGCCAACTTGTGTGTTTGGCTTAGATTTTAATTTTTGGCAGCGATAAAAGTGTCGCAATTGTATTGCCCAAGATGTTATGCCCATGTCTTCCTCCCACTTTCTCTCTCTTGCTCTTTCTCTCTATTTACATATTGCGTATACGCACTGTACTATTAAATTTTTTATTTATTCTAATGTTATTTATGTTTTAATCAAAATTTGGAAACTTAGTTAATTCTAATAGAGTTTCGATATTTTTTTATGCACAAAATTTCTTTTCTAACTTTTAATCCAGTGAAAAAGTTGTTAGTTATAATATTTTTATTATTATTTGACAAAATATGCTCATTCTGTCTATTTACCTACTCACACATTGCGTATACGCACTGTATTTATTTCAATGTTATTTTAATTTTATTAATTTCAACGTTATTTATGTTTAATTCGAGCTTTGATAATTATTAAATGGTAATAGTTATAATATTTTTTATTCACAGAATTATATTTTGAACATATGAAAAAGTAGTTTATTATTTTTGCTTGACATTTTTTATTATTATTTGACAAAGTTGTCCATTTGTTTTAGTCTTAATTCTTATTGATATTAAAAGTCTAATGCAAAAAACAATCGTCCAAAATTTTGTTTCCTTCTCAAGTTATTAATTAAATCTAAAATGCGCATTGCGTATACGCACTGTGTGCTTGACTTTCAACTAATTAATCAAATTTTAAGTAATTACTGAACGCAATGTGCTTTGTGTACTCATATTGAGCAAAGCAACTTCATCAAACGTGCAATCAATCAATCAATCAGGCCTCAAAACATGAGTACAGTCATGAGCTTTAAACTGATTGCTGCTTCTTGGATGACGTGAATATACATACAGTTTGTCAAGAAAGTATTCTGTGAAAATTAACAATTTTAACCAAATATTATTAATATATATATATATATATATATATATATTTATGCAAATTTTATATTTTTATTTACATAAAAATTTTTGTTTATGGTTTTTTTTTTAAATAATAATAACGAAAAATAATGTTCTTTGAAATTAACTATTTTTAAAATAAAGATAAATTACCCTAAAAAATAATATAGATGTTATTTTGTCAGCACACTAACTTTACTCACTGTATTTTGTCTGTGTTGCAGCAGCTGCAACAATTTTCATGGATTTTTTTTTTCAACTTTTTTGTGCAAAGACAAACATTAGCAGGCCTGCATCTCTCTCTCTCTCTCACTCTCTCAGTATCTCTCTGCTTTGGTGCCTGCCTCTTTTTTGTGGCAGTTTATTTTGCATGCCACAAATAATTTCAAGTTTGGCAGCATTTTGGCAACAGTTGCACAATTGCCCGGCTCGGCTTCTCATTGTTGCAACAGAGTTTTTGGGGCAAAAATGCCAGAGCGCCCAAAAACTCAAAGAGAGAGCATATACTGCCAGCTGTGTGTGTGTGTGTGTGTGTGTGTGCTGTAAACTCAAATTAAGCTAAAACCGCTTCAAGTTGCAATTTCCGACAGTGAAAAGAACAACATGAAAATGCCTCAAGCATTTGAGTTGTTGCATGCAACAACAACAACTGTAACTATAATTAAAACTTTGCCACAGACTAGATAAACGACTAACGTCAAGACGTGTGTGTGTGTGTGTGTGTGTGTCAATTCGTTTTAGCCATGTTGCTGTTGTGGTTCTTGTTTCCAGAGATTCATGTAAATTTTGAAGTAGTCGCTTTAATGGAATTAATGCATTAATCGCTTTCAGCTACTAAGCTGCTTGCGGCAACGCTAATTGATGAGTTGCAGCAGCAACAACAACAACAACAACAACGATAACCCTTGACCTTTTGCTGTCTGTTCTGTAACTTCAATTAATTTCTGTTGACAGCAAATTCGCGCTCAACTTTCAAATCAATTACATATTCTAAGCACACAGCTGCATGAAGGCGAAGAGAGGCGGTAAATGCCAGTGGGCGTGTCCATGTTATTTGTTGTTGCCCTGCTACCCGTTTACATAATTGTATTTGTTTTTAGCCCTTCGCTTCAAGTGCGTTGTGCAAACTTTTCCTTCATTTTTTTTTAGCTGTTCTCCGTTTTTTGTTTGTAACTGTTAAATTGTTAAAGAATTACAAATAAATTGAATAAGCCGAAAAAAGGGCTGCCGCCTACCACTTAATAAAAACAGGCAACAGAACAAGTTAAGTAACCGAATATAAAATACCTGGTATTAAATTGCATGACGTTCGAAAAATATGAAATAAATTAAGTGAACAATTTTTAAATGCAGAATAAATTAAGAGGCCAATTAATGGTCAAAATGGTAATCCGCTTGAAAATCGATTGAGTTTTAATGGAGTTATAGGAGATCAAAGTTTTCGAAAAAATGTCAAGGGGTAGGTATGGAAAAATGGATAATAGTTGGCTTATAGTCGAAAAATATGAAATTTTTTAAGTGAACAAAATTTAAATGCAGAATAAATAAAGGGGCCAAAACATGATTAAAATGATATTCCGCTTGAAAATCGATTGAGTTTTGATGAAGTTATGGATGTTTGAAATTTAAATCGTTCTTCCTGTCACATTACGAACACAATATACTCTAATACCCAACGAATGCTAGGTATAAAATGTACATGGACAACAACAACGGCAACAAATTATATTGTATTGACTTTTCAATTTAATTTTGTGGCAACTTTTAAAGTGGAAGCCGCCGCTTGGGCGGCAGATGAGAAATTGCTCAACATTTATTCTTCTCTTTATTTTGTGCTCCTCTTTTATTTTGGTAGCATGTTTGCTTACAACTCTTGTTGTTGTTACTGCTACTCTCGGGCTTCCGCCATTATGCCATTAGCTCTGAGGGTAGCGGATTTAGGTCACATGATTCCAATGCCTGTGCATTAATGGCCCCAACAACAGCAACAACAGCAAAGCTATGGCTTTTGGCCCAAGCCAACGACAAAACCGGACAAACGGCAAAAAAGCCCAAACATAATAAGAGCCAACAAGAGCCACGCCTACACTGGCAGCATCTAAGGGCAATGCTGAGTGCTCAATGTGAATGTGAATGTGAATGTGAATGCCTCAAGTTGTAGTCAATTCTACCAAAGCATCAGCAAAAGGAGCAGAGGGAGCAGAGGGAGCAGGAGAAAAAGGAGGGCAAAGCGCACAAAGGATATCAAATTTAAGTGCACACATCAGTGCGGGCAGACAGAAAAGTCTGAATCCGAGAGTTGTTCAATGAATTATGTGAAAAATTCCATTACCTATCTATATATATAAAACTCTTTGCTCTGACTCACTCGCCTACTGATCATGGCACAGCCCAAACCATAAGACCTAGGAGGCTGAAATTATCACACAACATAGCTAAGTACATTTTATCGTGCAATAAGATGACGTTTTGCGAAATTCGAATTGCTAGTGGGTTAAATGCGGGGTCAAAGTTCACTCTTTGAGAATAATTTAAGAGTCTGTAAGCAGTCTGTTATTAAACTCAAATTGCAACACGTCAAAGTAAAAAATTTTACTTCATTGTCAAGTTATATTTTACAAATAATATTTTCTACGTAAATTATAAAGTGACTTTCAATAATTTGAAGCTACAGCTGACTTATTTTAATCATCAAAACTTTGTATAAATCATTCTAATTGCTGACATTTCTCAAAGTTATGTCACTTTTCTTCAATTTATAAAGTTCACCATAAACTTTTAATAAGGATCATAAATTGAAGAAACCACCCTCGCTTTCAACAGCATTCTAGTGTGTGTGTGTGTGTGTGTGTGTGTATATGTGTGTGACCTAATCGCATTGAATTTAATGTCAAGCAATTTCTGTTCTCATTCGCCTGCTGCTTCTTACAATTCTTTCATTCTGACTGTCTGACTATGAGAGAGTGTGTTGTAAATTCCTTTGAAAACATCATCATCAAAATACATACTTTGAACTTTTTATTGTCAATTGACGTCCATCTGCACACAATAAAAATTGACTTCATTTGGTCATTTTCATTTCATAATTTGTCGCAACATTTGCCAACAATTTTATTTCAATTTTTGTCGTTCTTTTATTTTTTAACTCCCTGAACGCACTTTAATTTGATTATGATTATATTATATTTGTGTGTGTGTGTGTGTGTGTGTGTGTGTGTGTGTGCATATGTCACTTTTATGTGCACGATGTCGAGTGTCAAATTTCAGTGTCCATTTTGTGCAACTCCCATGTGGACCATGTGGTTGTGATTGAGAATGCAATTGGTTATTTGATTGTGGTTGTAATTCTCGTAGTTTACCACAGCACTTTTTGCAGCTATCAATGCAACTTGCATTGGCATGGAAATCATATTTTTCCCTCTCTATCTCTTTATCTCTCTCTCTCTCTCTCTCTGTCTGTCTGTCTGTCTCATCTGCTGCCAATTCATGTCGATAGCTGCTTTTGACGCTTTTGGTAACATTTTTATTGGCAAGCAAATGCGATTACAGCTTCCAAATTGCAGGCGTCAACTTGCACTCTTCTTTCTCTTTCTCTTACTCTCTCTTTCTATCTCCCTTCTCTGCAGTTTTCGCTGCAAGTTTGGTTTTTTTTTTGTTGGCCAATACGTGCGCCAACTGCAAACTGTGCTAACTGTTTTTAGCTAACGTTATTCTATTGTCTCTTCCACTGCTTCTCTTCCCTCTTCTATTGCTCTTGCTCTGCTTCTTTTACTGCTTATAATTTTCCTCTGTAATTGCGCTTATCGCATTGTAAGAAGGCAAATTTGCCGCAGCGCCACGTGCCCAATCAGCAGCACCCAAAAAATAAAGTAGAAACGACAAAATGTGAAAAATAATAACAAAAAAAAATAAATAAAATAAAAAAAAAAACCAAAGTTAAAGCAAGTACAAACACTACAGTCGAGGTGATCGGCTTTAAGATGCCCAGTACGCGTAACTTTAGTTTAAAATAAAAAAAAGAATTACACAGAAAAAAGTCTATTAAAAAAAAAGAAAATAAAATAAAAATAAGAAATATTAAAAAACAACCTGAAGGCCCATATCATTATTTTTCTAGAATTAATTCAACTTTTTAATCAAACATAATCAATAAATAAACAAAAAAAAAAATAAATAAATAAATAAAATGTTTAAATAAAACTGACAGCCTTTCCTAAATTTAAATTCTTGTAGCCCAGATCCAGAGTAAATTCTTTTTATAATACCTTTTAATTTATATCTTTTAAATTGAAATCTATTCCAAGTTTAATCGGCCTTAAACTGTCCACAACTATCTCTTAATATTTGCTGTTTATTAACCAATCAAGATGAAATTTCTAACAAATATTCATAATATATCAAACATTTATTGTGCCAATTTTAAAGACAGTAACTTGAAAATTGCAATAATAATGCGATTTTTTTTTCATTTGCGGAAACGAAGGGATCCTTGAAGAAGTTCTAAAAATTACTTTAAGCATAGTGAGTATTGTGAGCTACTTTTTTAGTTTCAACTCAAAGAGTCGTTAAGTTCTAGGTGTTTATACAGACAGATTGACGCTGTCACAAACTTATAAGTCCTGGTAAACTTTAAAATACTGGGCTCAAACTAAATAAAAAGAAATTTTTGTACAAAAAATATAAGAAAACTGGCATAAAGTGAAAAATAAAAAAGAGAAAAATATTTTTTTTGTAATCCGCTTAGCTGCCATCGTCAGTTGCCAGTTGCCAGTTGCCATTTTTGGCAGAGGGCAAAACTTAATTTGCTGCGGTGTTGGCAGCGGGTGTCGACGAGGTGTGAGTGTGTGAGTGTATGTGAGTGTGTGTGTGTAGAAAGATATGAAGCAAGCAAAAGTGAGGAAAAAGAGTGATGGGAGGGGGAGGTGGTAATTATAACATAAATTTGCCAAATTGCTTCTTTAAAAACTTTGGCGTGTCGCGACTTGAGGGCATTCAGTTAGCCTGACATTTAATGTTGTTGCAGCAAAGAGCAAAGGCCAAAAGAGAATGAGAATGAGAGAGAGAGAGAGAGAGAGAGAAAATTAGAGAGTTGGCAATCCGATTTGGCCAACTCCATGTGTTTCGTTGGGTCTGCGGTCTGGTTAGCTGTTAATCCCTGGCAGCTAATCCTGCCAGCATATGTGGCAAAGTGAAGTTGAAGCCACTGACTGAAGGCCAAATTATCGCTGCCAATTGACCAACAGCCTGATAAGGCCAAACATGTGTAGAGCATATGGCTTAGCACACACACACACAGATAGACAGACAGACAGACAGACAGTCTGCCTGCGGTTGCAAAAATAATAGGTTTATGCTCAGCAGGCATTGATCAATGTGATTGATATGCCACAACTGTCGCCGTAACTGTATCTGTAATTGTGGTCAACACAATGCCAACAAAATGGCCAAAAGCGCTTTACAACTTTAATGTTGGCTAATGCCTGATTTCAGCGACAAGCAAAGAAAAAAAACACTTGAACGTGTGTTTACTGACACGATTTAATTATACAGTTAATTTAAATAAATTATTTAGCTTTTCTATTTACTTACTAATTTAATTATTTCCTATTTATTCATTTTTATATTTATTTATAAAGTTATTTATTATTATATTTGACTATTTTTTAAATTATTTTATTTATTAATTTCGTTATATATTTTGAAAGTTTATTATTTCAAATGTTGTAATTTATTAAGCTATAAATATATATTTTGTTTTTAATTCAATAATTTTAATTCTAGTTCTTATATTTTTGTATTTTTTTACGTCATTCAAAAGTCGGCAAATAATAATTTTTAAGAAAGTTGAAAGTATACAGTTTAAAAATTACATAAGTTTACCAGCTTATTAAATTTTTGTAATTTTGTAATTATTTAATTCTTTAAATAAAATTGTATACTCCATTTTCCACCATTTTTTAACATTAAATTGTGATTTAATTAATTTATTATCAATTTTACTTAAATCAACTGATCACATAAAAAAAAATAAATAAATAAAACAAATTTAAGAACCCTCTTAGCATTCGACTAAACGTGACTTTAACTGTCTTAAATATTTCAAGCATTTTATAAACATGTTTAAGGCTAAACTTTATATGAACAACAACTTTTATTGTGTTTAGTTTAAACAAACAACATTAAAAAACTTTTCAATCTAACTTGAGTTTCTATTATTTGCACCTCGACAAACTTCTTCGTTATTTAATATTGCATGGTTTACGACTATTCTTTTCCAGGCACATACTTATATTTTCTATATTTAAGAAAAAATCTTTATTTTTTCTGGAATACATTGCATTTGTGTGTTTGTGTGTAAAAAGCGGCACTTAATTTCCACATTCACACTCTGTCCCTTATCCCCAATTTAGTTACTGGCAAATGTGCAAAGGACAAACGCGTTGATAATTTTTTTAATGCTGCACTTTAACTGATAAGTCAACTACTTGAGCGCAAAAAATTCATTGCTCTACTCTATCTTCAGTACTCTGGATATCCTGTAAACATTGAGATTTAATAAGAGCAGGACTTAATAAGGTCTTCAGATTCTTTCTGGTTTTTATTATCTTTAATCTTTTTAGAAAATTCAGTTTTTAATCTTAAAATTGTTTGACAAATATACATTTTGAGCTTGATACCTCATTGTAAGAGTCAATAATTGAATGAATTAATTTATGAAAATATTTAAAACAAAAATAAATAAATAAATAAAGCATTGTGGAAATGTCCTCAAAATTAGATGTTGTTATATATTTTAGAATCTTGTATAGAATTCATTTTAGGGTAACTTCTAGTCCAAATCTCTCTGTTCATGTAGAACGCTTACTTATTCTGTCTATCTTTCTGTCTCTATCTCTAGCTCTCTATCTCTCTCTCTTTCGCTGTTGACTGTGCTTTCTTTGGACAACAACTGGCAACTGCCAGCTGAGTTTTTCTATCTGCTCCACCTGCTGCACATCAGACTCCACTGACAGCATTTGTAATTGCATTACGGAGCCGACAAAGCAAAGCCTTTTCAAAGCGTTTGTGTGTGTGTGTGTCTATGTGTGTGTGTGTGTGTGTGTGCCAACTTTAAGTGCCCCTTTGTGCCGCTCTATACCTGTGCTTTCAGCCACTCTTAGCGCTCTCTCCTTCTCTACCTTTTGTGGTTTGTTGCAACGACAAACGGGCAACATTGTGACTGGCAAACGCGGCGTATACGCAATGTGGTGCTACTACGTGTCGCCAGCTCGCTTGGCTCAAACGCAAATGACAATTAAAATGCAGCCCTGAGCCATTTTGTGCCCCCCTCGTGCAACCCTCGTGCAACATTGTGGCAATCTGAAACGCCAGCAACTATTTTTGAAAGCAACGTCCAGTTGCCACTATCCCTGGAACTTTGTGCGCATTGCATTGCATTACTGCGATTTCAATTTAACGCGCTGCCTCGAAAGAGTAAAAAACAGAGAGAGAGAGAGAGAGAGAGAGAGAGAGAGGGAGCGAGAGAGCGAGAGAGCGAGAGCGAGGAAAGCAGAGAAAGAGCAAAGTTTACTAGCATTATAGTAAACTAATATGACGAACAATGTAAGCGAAACAAATGTTCTGTGTAGGGATTGCATCAAGATTGCTTTTATAATTGAAATGCTCGAGTTACTGAAATCGAACTCAATATCCAATCCTCCCTTTTAACTACACTCTACCTACTGAAATTCCAGGACAGTGGAAAATTTAGCTTATCTAACGCAGAGCTCACAAAAACTATAAAAATTGTAAATCAAGCAAATCTAAATTAAAACAAAAATCTATTTAAATTATTTAAAATTTTTAAGCAATATTAAAAATTAATAAATAATAGTCGGTTCGTTTAACGATTTGACCATCATTGAAACAAGCTAAAATTCAATTTTCAGTATATTAAAAATTGTTCGAACATTTTTTTAATAAATACTAGCGTAACTACCATAAATATTTAACTTCAACACCAGAAAAGTTAATTCAAAATAAATATTTTAATTAATTTAATTATTACATTTTAAAATTTATTTTTTTTTTACAAACAATTTCATCCCAATTTATATTAATAAATCTCAAAAAATTTGCTAAATTTGTCATTTTGCCCACTGTGCACTGGTCATTAAACTGTGCAATTAAAGTGTCTGCCACAGCGACCGTGGCAGCTGCAACTGGCAGCATTCCGGAGTTACAAAGTTGGACTTCAGATTAGAGTTTATGGTAAAAGTAAAGAGGCAAAGGCAATTGCCACCTGATAACTGGGCTCATGCATAAATTCTAATTAAAATTTGTGTGTGTGTGTGTGTGTTTGTGTGCCAGGTGGTAAATAAAACTAATTTAACATGCGCACAATTCACAAAATGGTGGCAGAGAAGGCTTTAAATACGATAGAGTGCCGGGCAAATGGAAAAACTTTGACAGCAAATTCAGCTAGTATGTCTGTTACTAAAGTTCACAACAGAACAACAACAACAACAATAACAACCGCAACTGGGCATGCAACAGCAACAAAAGAAAAAAAAACAAAAACAATTGGTCGGCTACAGTCGAGCACGCTCGACGGTAGTATACCCTGTGCACAGGTAGTCTGTACTGAAAGTTGATTTTCGAGCTATTGTTCCTATGGCAGCTATATGATATAGGAAACCGATCTGAACCAACTTAAATGCATATTCTATTAATTTGTTAAAGATATCTCAAAAAACAAAAAACTTTTTCATATTAAAACTTGATTTTCGATCTATCGTTCCTAAGGCAGCTATATGATATAGGAAACCGATCTGTACCAAAATTGGTCAGGATGAATTACACCAAATTAAATGCATATTCTATGAGTTTGTTAAAGATATCTGAAAAAACAAAAAACTTTTTCATACTTAAACTTGATTTTCGACTAAGCGTCTCTATGGCAGCTATATGGTATAGTAGTCCGATTTAAACCAAAATTGGGCAAAATAACAACAAAGATGTATATTGTGTCAGATTGGTGAATATATCTAAAAAAAAAACCAAGAAGTTTTTTATACTAAAACTTCATTTTCGATCTAGCGTAACTATAAACTATGAAATAAAAGCAAACTTAATCTGCGTACAGTATCCAGTTACCTACTTAACAATTTTGAAGTATCTAGCTCTCTGCCTGTTACCTACATACTGCAAGACACATTATACCCTTTGGCATAAAAACACAAAAACTTTTCACAAAACTTTGACGTTGTCCAAGAGTTTTCGAGTCCAATGTGCCAGAGCAGCCAAATCAATGATGCAGCTGCCATAAGACCTATAAAGCTCAATTATAGCATGAACAGCTCTATCAAAGGCGAAAATGAAAGGTGAGAGTTGCGAGACAAAGGCACAACAACAACAACAATGGGAACAAACATGTGTGAAAGCATTTAAACTTGGCCATTGTTGATGACAATATCGTTTACAATTTTGAGCTAAATGTCGAGTATAAAGCATGAATTGATTTTTCAATTTTAGTATGTTGTATCTGATGTACGAGGTATCAATTGTCTTGGATTATCGAGCTTTAAAATGTTACACAATAACTGAGTAATTATTATAAATTTTATATATTTAAATTTATTTTATAAGCTTTCATCGAGAAAATAAAAATATAATTTTTAATAAAACGATAGCGATTTAATGCATTTACAGTAACGATATCAATATCGAATATCGCCATTTTTGTTGCCCAAATAAGTAGGCAATATATTCTATGTATTTCAAGTGCTCGTTTATGGACAAATTAAATCCGAAATCTTTATTCGTTGCATAAACATTTTTAGTTTTAATTAAACGGCACTTCAGAGAGAGAACATAATATTTGCTATTATACTACATCTGTTGAACATTAGACTATAAATGCTGCGCTAGCAAATGTTGCCCCAATAAGTAGGCAATGATTTTAATTGAATGAAGCTCGCTTAACGGAAGTGCAAATTGAATCAACGCGTTCTTTTAATGTCATTGCACTTGATTATACAAATTTCAGTTCACACACATTGTTAATTAAGCATTAGTCAACATGGAAAATATATTAGAAATGACTTTTAAAATTACTATAAATAAGTTTTAATTGCCATCCTGTCCAAATAGGTAGGCAACGTTTTTTTTTTTTGTATTTTAAAAGCATGAATTAAAGACTTTAAATCTATCGAAAATAGACGAAATAAAATAAATTGTAACAGCTTAATTTTTGGCTTATATCATTGCATTTAGCACTCCATTTATAACACTCTCTTTCAAAGGCTTAGTTTCACTATTTTAGGAACATAATCTCTGAAAAGTCAAAAATAGAACCTACTGATGCACAAAATGAAATTGTGGATTATCTTGTTCATTCATAGGCGTCCATGTTGCTCGTGCAGCTTTTAAAAATTTCATTGCTGCTGTTGCCTCGTCTTTTTTTTTTTTTTTGGTTTTCTGTACAAGTCAAATTCAATTTAGCGATGCCATGGAAAAAAACTTTGATCAAAGCCATGGCCAAATTGCCTTTGTCAACCAGCAAATACACACAAACACACACATACACAAAAAAAAAAAGTCACAGTACTTTATAGTCTTAAAAGAGCAATGTTCATACGTACATAATATAAATTCCGAGCGTGATATATACAAAAAAAAAAACAAACAGAAAAAAAATATGCCAAAAGTTGAGAACTTTCTTCTCTTTTTGAGGCTGTTGTTTTTGTTGTAGCTGTGGCTAGGACTATGACTGTGCTTTTTCTGGTAACACCCTGTATGCCAGAAAGCTCATAGAAAAAGCTTGGTTTGCAAAAAGAAGCAAAAAAAAATATTAGAATTATTAAAATATTAATGAAATAAATAAGTCAACAATAAAAAGTTTTTTTGGCTTTATCGTTTTAAAACTAATTTATATAATTTAAGAAAACTTTAATGCTATTTTAAAATTTTGCAATTAGCTTTAATTATAGTAATATAAAAAAATATTAATGCAAAAAAAACCAACAAGAAAAAGTTTTTTTTTGGGCTTTATCGTTTTAAAATTAAATTATTTAATTTTAGAAAACTTTAATGCTTTTTTTTTATTTTGGAACTAGCCTTAAAATTTTCTATAAATTTTGTAATTATTAAAGTAATTTGAGCTCTGATTTGCTCTTGTAAATAACAAAATATATTAAAAATAAATAAAGAACAATATTGAAATATAAGTAAATTAAAAGAAGTAAATAAAAAGCAAACATTTCAAGCATATTTTCATTTAAAGGGTAGCTTGTTGTCTAATATAAATGCTGTATTTAAATGTGTGCGGATATAAACAACTTAACAGTCATTAAATTCAAGCCGCCATGCGATAAATGTCAATAGCAAAGACACACACACACACACACATGCTCATGTTATTATTCAGTGCAGTTGTAGTCATTAAATGCATTGCGCATACGCCATGTTGACCCGCATTTTATGTAGCACTGTTGTCCAACAAATTACGTTCATTTGCTTATGTTGCAAAACAAATGGAATGCGACAGCAACAACAACAATCGCATCGTATAAATCGCATTTTTGTCGAGCAAAATCGGAGCACGGTCCAATTCGTAGCTCGTTAGGAGCAGAAATGCGGATTTATGGGACGCACAATGATAAATTGAATTTCACTCAAAATTAACTGTAAGCCAAAGCGAACGTGCCACACCGCAATCAACAACAACGACAACAACAACAACAACTTGCAAGAAAAATGGTCGCAACATATGCGGCCTATAAAATGTGACAAGCAAACCGCAAAAGCAAAAGCAACAACAACTTTGGCTAAGACAAGGCCTGCGTTTATAAATGTAGAAATATATATATACGCCTATATATATATATATATTTGTATCTATCTGTGTGTGTGTTGCGACCACAACTTGCCACAAACTTGCAGCAAAGTCTGGCAATGAAATTAGAACAAGGTCTGAGGCTTTTTGTCCTGGCAATTGTCTCAGCATATTTGTCATTTGATTGATTTATTTTGCTTGCCATTCAAAAGACACAGCAACTCTAGCAACTCTATGTTGTTGTTATATTTGTTGTTGTCCCCTAACACTAACAGGACACACACACACACACAGACCCAACTGACTTGTGGCTCAATTGTGACAGGCAGGCAAGAACTCAGTTTGTATCTTCTAGATACAGATACAGATACAGACATAGACACAGATACATTTTACCTTTTGCTAAGTAGCCTTAGCTAAGGCGATTTGTCAAATCACAGCAGTGTTCACACATCACAGAGCAGCTAAAGAGCATGCTCAATACTACACATACCCTATAATGTAAATTGAGCATATAATGTTTTAGATGAAACTTTTAAAATATTTTTTTTTCCGACAAACATTATTTTTATATAACTTACTAATTTTAACACACATGACAGAGCAGCCAAGATCATGCTCGTTACTACACATACCCTATAATTTCTCTTATAGTAAATTAATTTAAATTGGGCTTACATTTATTATAGATAAAATTCTTAAAATATTTTAAATTCAACTTATTCTTCAGAATTAAAAATATTGTAATAGTTTCATCTAAAATAAATGTATGCTATATATATAATTTACTCATTTTAATTCAAGACATTTTAGAGAATCAGTTGAATTTTATGATTATTTAAAACTTTTATACTGGCCAAGTTTTCGATAATTTAATAATGAATTTAAATTTATATGTGTTTCAATCATTTTTATGCCTGTTATAATTTTAAAATTTATTTATAACATAATACAAATTTAACTTTATTAAATATATGAATTTATTTAATATTTAAATTTGGAGCCTGCAAAAATATTTCTTCTAATATTTTATTACCCTTAATGTTATTTATTTTACTATATATTCATTTGAAAATTATTTTTAAGAGTGTATATGTGCAAAGAGTATAAAAAAAGAAACCTTTTACTTCAGATACATTTTCATAAAGGTGCAAAAACACATTTATTTAAATGAGTATAAGTTTTGGGTTCACAGACATCTTTATTCAGATCCTTTTTATATGGCGAAATACTCTATTCGCAAGAAAGGTAAAAGCTGAAAGGTGATTGTTGCCATTTCACAGATATTTCATAACTTAATCCGCCAAAAGCTCTGTGATCTCGACGACCTGTGAGTTTGGAGTTCTTGGCCAACTGCTGATAGCATTAAAGTTGTGACATTTGCAAGTCATTCAACTGCATTAAATATGCAAATGGATATGGAAAATGGAATGTCATCATTTGGCGCACCTTTGACTGCATTTTCGCATTTTCGTTTGGCTTTTGTCTATTTCAGCTGTGCATTATCCAAATGCCAATCAATGGCAAAACTTGCAGCTTGCAACTTGCAACTTGCAACTTATTTCCTACCGCTGCCTCAGCTCAACTCAGGCATATAAAATGTAAATAGTAAACTACTTAAAATATTTACTGTCGAGCAAACTCAACTTAGGAATAGCCTGTACATATAATGTAAAAAAATTAATTTAGTCATTTAAAAAAAAGGTACACAAAGTATTTAAAAAAAATTTTTGCGTAGGCGAAAAACTGATCATATTTGTATTTTGATCAGCTAAGCATTACGAGGTACCTAAATGTCATTTTAAATGCCTCTAGCTCTTACATAAATTTGTTTTTTATGCATTTTTAGACAAATATTTTAAGCTGTCAAACAAAAATTTGTGTGTTTGAATTTTCAAATTTAAAAATTCATAAAAATAGAGAAAACATTTTGATTTAAAGATCTTCAATTGTTCAGTAAAAGTTGTCTTATTTTATTGATATAATTGATATTGATATAATCGAATTGTAAAAGACTCTTTGTACTATTAAGTTCAAACCTTATTGAAATTTTTAGCAAAAAATTTCAAATTATAAAATAGAAAGAACATTTTTTTTTAGATAAAAGTCGTTGTCTTTAATTTTTTTATGACTTCTTTATGTTTAAATAAAACTAAGATGTTTCATTACCGACAAACTTAATAGACGCGTTGTACAATTAAAGTACAGAGTCTAAAAAGGTCATTTCGATAGGGACATAGAGAGAGAGAGAGAGAGAGAAGGAGAGAGAGAGAGACTGAGGCAGATAAAGAGAGAAATTCCACAGACAAAGGCAAAGGCAATGACACAAAAGATACCAAAAAGGCACTAGCTACATTTGTGTGTGTGTGTGTGTGTGTGTGTGTGTGTGTGTGTAGGGGTATGTCTTTTTGTGTGTGTGTGTGTGTCATTGACACTACAAAACTTGATAAGCATTAGCTATAGATACATATAAATATCTATGTATATATATATCTGTTAATAATGCAGCAATGAGTTCTACACAAAGAATGCGAACAGCATGCAGAACAGTGGGTGGCTGAAAGGGGGTGGGTGGGGTTGTTGTTTAGGGGTAGTTAGGGTTGGGTATGATGTTTTGGGGTTCAGCTCAAAAGTTCAGTTTTTGCCGATTGTGGATATTTGATTTGCTTTTGCACTGCATGTGCTTTTTTGAGGTGACTACAAAAAGTACTTACAACAATTGCTAGAGTGTGCGTGAGAGAGAGCGAGACAAAGAGCGTGAGTGTGTGAGAGAGATAGAGAGAGTGAGGAAACTGTGGGGAAAGTGTTTGGTAACTAAATTGGGTTTGGATTGGTTGCTTGGTATTTATACTGTGTGTTCAGTTTTTTGTATTACTTTTTTTCTTTTTTTTTTTTGTTAATTTGCCTACCTGTTGAATAACGGGCCACAGCCGCGGCAGCGCTGCCGGCGTCGATGTTGTTGTTGCCCAGGCAGCCGCCATAGGAGAAATGATGGCTTGTCGAACCGGTGCCGGAGACAACGGCTATTTCATCCAGCTCATGTCCGGGCGATGTGCCGGCTGAAACCAGACGCGTTGACGATGTGGCCGTTGCCACTGTTGTGCCAGAGTTGCCACCCTGCGAATTTTTGCGTCCACGTAACGAGAGCACCAATCTTTTAGCTGTGGACATGCCCACAGTTCCGAATGCTCACAAACACCTACACCTACACAGCCAACACCTCGATTTGGAACTACCTATTTATAAACGCTTTTATCGTTGTCCTTGAGTCGCCTCCAGTTATGTCCCGCCTGCAATAAGAAATTGAAAATGAAATTGAAATTGAAATTGAAATGGAAATGGAAATGAAAAACTTGTACAACTTTTTCAATATTTGCCAACAAGTACAACAAATACTATTTATATCCTTAATAATTTTGGAGCGCAGCTTCAAAGAAATATATGTTAATTTTCAAAACGAGACACCGACTGAGCTTTGAGAATTTTCATTTTTATGCGTCGTCAGTGAGAGATACAAAAAAAAATATATAACACAATGCTCAAATGCCACTGAACAGCACAATCTTAAATTATGCAAATGTTTGCAATCAACGCTTAAACAACGGTCACAACAATAAAACCAACTCGAAGATACCCGGTACTTAATTTCTATACATTCAAGAATGAGTTTACACTTTGAACACCGAGATAAAGAGATACATGTCTGAGGGTATAATAAAATAAAATATTATGATGACAGGCTTATAGTCGAAAAAATATGAAATTTTTTAAGTGAACAATATTTAAATGCGGAATCAATTTGGGGACCAAATCTTTATGAAAATTATATTCCGCTTGCAAATCGGTTGGATTTCAAAAAAGTTATGAGAGATCAAAGTTTTTGGAAAAATGCCAAAATAAAATTTTCCAAATAATTAATATTTAAATGCAGAACCAATTTGAAGACCAAATCATGATCAAAATTACATTCGGAATGAAAATCGTTTGAGTTTTGCTGAAGTTATGCGAGATCAAAGTTTACAAAAAAAAAATACCAAGGGATAAGTATGAAAAACTAGTTGATGGAACAATAATGGTCAATGAAAATTCAAATTTGCAACTGCACTACGGTTTTCCCCTTTATTTCCGGTTGCATGTCAACAAATTTAATATACCCGACTATACTGCAAGTACCGGGTATAAAGCAGAGCACACAAAATGATTGCGACATGAAAAATATGCCCGCAATATTAGCATACAAAAGTTCTGTATCAGCTGCGCGCGAAAAAACAGTGAGAGAGGGAGAGAGGGAGAAAGGGAGTAAGGGAGAGAGAGGGAGGGAGGAAGAAGAAGAATGGTTGGGCAGCCGCATACAAAGCCGCTTAGACAAAAAACATTCACAATTCCCACACATACATACGCTCAAAAGTAGGCAACAAAATTGTATAACCCAAAAAAAAAAACTGTCAGCTTGTCAGTCGCATGTTTTCTGTCTCCCTTGTCCCTCCGCCTTACGCTCTTTCTCGCCCTTTTCATCACCCACTCCTTGGTCCCTTATCTATTTAATATTTAATAAGCCGTGCGACGCATAAAAAATTGCCAAAAAAAAAAAAAAAAAACATAAATACTCCAAATTCATTTGAGTGTAAAGTTGATAACTTGCAACCTTTCGATTCTTGGAAATTTCTAAGGATTTCGATAACGATAACGATTACCATTACAATAACTTCCATAAACACAAAAAAGCTCTAAATCAGGCCGCATTTAATAGCATTAAAATGTTGAAATTAGCTTGACTTTAAACTGTCGCGAATTTAAATTGTAATTCTAATGAAAGACACATACACACACACACACACACACACACACACACACACACACACACACACACACTTACAGTCACAGTCACATGTGCCACTTGACACTTGTACGTGACGAATAACAAATTTGGAGATTTGCTGCACTTTGATTGAATGTTGGCGTCGCAAAGCCGCAGAGATCCCAAAACCAAATATGATTTATGAGCCACACAATATGTGACTCGCTCTGCTAATTTCTGCCCCCTAAAAAGGGGGCGTGGCCGAGAAGGCCTTATTCTCCAAAAGAGGACCGTAAAAATTAGAATTTTTGAAATACAAATTATACAAAACAATATAATGTTTTAATTAAAAGAAAATTTATTAAAAATCTTATAAAGTGCCTTAAACAAATAATGAAATAATACTTTAATTTTAAATCATAAAACATTTTTAATTAAAAATATTAATTTAAAGATCATAGTCAAAAGTATACGAAGTATAAATATGTATGAATAAAATCATTCATATTTTCTTAAACCAATTAAGATATACTTGATGCAAGCGCGATTTTTCTAAGTAATATTTTGATTTTTGGGAAATTGTAAGATTTGTAAGTTAAATCAAATATTTTAGGCTACACTGACTTGAATACTGTTGACTTTTCTCTCAAACTTCAAATGGTCATAACATTGTCAAATCTTAACTGAACTTCTTGCGGTACATCAATTTAATCATTATTTGGACTCTCTTTTAATGCTGCATCAAAATTGTAAAACCCCATTTTCCATTTTTTTCCATCTTTCCTTAATTTCCA
This sequence comes from Drosophila phalerata, assembly GCA_951394115.2. Classification (NCBI taxonomy): domain Eukaryota; kingdom Metazoa; phylum Arthropoda; class Insecta; order Diptera; family Drosophilidae; genus Drosophila; species Drosophila phalerata. The sequence continues at coordinate 2,587,459 of OY729850.1, forward strand.
TTTATTTCATAATTTCCTATACTCTATTCACACCTTGCATTTATATGTATTTAATATTTATTTAGCATTTTTGTGATAATAACTTAAAAAGAAATAGTTTATAACAGATTTTCTCATTCATTCCAAATAATTATTGTAATAAATTGGATTTTTTAAAACTCATAGCTTTTATTTCTGCTAAAAATAAAATAAAAAGGATCATAGCTAAGCAGGCATTATAGATCAACTGATTGGGTGTCAAGTTATTGCATATCCGATTTCTATTTTGCGGAAAGTTTGTGAGTACCCCTAAAAAATAAAATGCAATAGAAATAATAATATACAGTTTGCTGGAATGGCTGTTTGGCAGGTATCCTACCTGTCCTACCTGTCTATGTGTGTGTGTGGGTGTGTAAATGTGCTGGCCAAAGCCAAAAGGCAATCAAGTGTTGCCAAAACTATGCAAACATGAAAATTGCCAAAAGCTACCCAATGCAACCGGCTTTCAAATACAAAACCCAAGTTGCACACAAGCCCAAAGACAGGTATAAAATGCCAGACAGGTGGACGACTGAGTGAGCAGGCAGGGGGAGAGTAGGACAGGGAGAGAGAGAGAGAGAGAGAGACAGCGAGAGAGAGGTGAGAGTGCAGCAGATTGCGGACAATTGTTTGCGTTGTGCAAGTGTCAACAGCATTTGCAATTCCGTTAAATTTTTACCTCTTTGGGGTTTTTGTAAACGCTTCGCTGGCTTGCTGTTCTTGCGATACCCTGTAATTTGAGCCAAGCATGGTTAGATGCTGCGAACAGTGCTCGTATACAAGTATTTTTGTAACTCAATTAACCATTTATTTATTAGATCTCAATCAATCGTCATACATAACAGAAAGAGCTTGATTTAAACAAACTGTTCCTGGAATAAAAACAGACAAACTTTGCATTCAAATTTTACTGAAAATTAATTCTTCTTGCAAAATGTTCAAGTAGTTTTTTCAATTTTTTGATGTTCTTCTAAAATTATTCATTTCATTCGATATCTTCCAACTTTTGTGACTGCATTAAAAAAATTAATCAAATTTCATTTTCTTTTCACATTATATTCATGTATTTATTTTAATTTATACTTTAAATGAACATTAGATTATACTATTTTTTTATATTTTATCCCATCTCCAATAATTTGTACAAATTTTGACAGCTTAGAAATACATTTAATAAATCATCAAATAATTTCTTTCTTAATGCAATCTATTCTAAGCAGTCCCACTTTCCATTTTATTTACTTAATTAATCAATTATATAATTAAGCCCCTCTTAGCATAAACAACATGGTGGATTCATTGAGGAATTTAATAAGTATTTCATTGAGGATTTCAACAATTAAAACCGTTTTTTTTTTAACTAAACAAGCCTTTTTACAGAGTATATGCTAGTCTAGCATTTGAAGTGCAGCGTGTTTTTCAATTTTGTTGTTACACATTGTGTGTTTGTCTGTCACTGTGTGTGAAAATATGATAATATTTTTTCTTTTTATATATATATATATAAAGGTATTTTTTTATTGTTTTCTTTTTATACTGTTTCTATTTTCTATCAGCGCCCACGGCGAATATGACATCAGCTTGAAAATAGCTAAAAAAAAAAAAATAAAAGGTTATATTTATTTCAATATGCCATGCAATTGAAAGTTTAGTCAATATTATGACAATTGCATCTCTTATTTGGCCCATGAGCCTTAGCCGCTTTTCAAACGTGAATGAAAATGCAAATGCAAATGCAATTCAATTGAAATGAATTCAATTCAATTCAATTCAATACAATTTCACAATTGTTGACTTAATATTGGAGTTTTGCGATCTGCGAGCTGAATTTTCACATTTTCACGCAACGGCACTTGGCTAATTAGAGCTTTTTCTATGTGTGTGTGTGTGTGTGGAATGTGACTGCTATCTGTGAAAATGATGGTCAGCATTTGTTCATCTCGCATGACAGACAGCGAGGACTTAAAAAATGAATCGCCATCAATCTCGCGTCTGACATTAGCAGCAGCTGAAAAAGTAGCTGAAATAGCTGGAGGAAAAAGCGGAGCAGAGAGACATCGAGAGAAAAAGGCAACTAATTACAGAGCTGATGACAGTAGCTTGGCTGAAAGGGTTTTTAGCTTCCCAGATAACGTTACTGAAATTCTAAGCCAAGCAAAAAAAAATAAAAAAGGATAATATACAACATTATTGTGTCGTTTTTTTTCGTGCTTACAAAATTACTTAAAATTTTAGTTTTGCACCTTATTGTTTTAGAAAAATTTTGCCAACATTTGCTACCGTTTAAGTTATATATTTTTTTGTTCAGTGTATACACAAGTAGATGATGTCAAGTGCACATTTGTCAGCCAAATGGGACAACATCAATGACTCTGACAACTCTGAAAAGCTGCTCTGACCACAATTGACGCTTCCTAATTGCATTTCGCCTTCATTTCAAATTCAAATCGCTTTTTTTTTGTAGATGCTCTGAAATTTATTTAAGTAAATACATATTTCATGCTTCTTATTCTTCTTATTGTTATTAAGATTCAGGCAAACGAAATGTGCTGTGTTCATGATTTATTACAGCCTTGATTAATGTATACTCAACAGCTGTCATGTCATTTTATTATTATAAAATACGGTCTAAACAGATTATGAAGTATCTGCTAAATTTTAAGAACAAGCAAGAATGCTTTACTAAAGTCGCTGACTAGGAAATACCCATTACTCAAATTCAATATATATGGTAACTTTTTAAAGAAATGTTGCATACTTTTAGGCGATTGCTTAATAACTTAAAATAAACTTTCAGTACTACAAAAAGCAATCTACCATAAAAACTATGGCTGGTTCAACTGGCTCAAAATAGTTATTATAGCAGGTTTGGTCAGTCTAGCTCTTCTTTGGAATTTTCAAATCAAATTCGCTTAGTTTTGACAAAGCTAATGCCTAGTAAATAATTTTACAATATATCTTGTTAGCGTAGCCTTTTAAGTTTCAAATTATGCATTCATAAATTTCAGTAGTTACTTTAAATGTTTATAATAACGAATAGTATTAAAAAAGGTTTAAAAGGTTTTCGGTTTTATTATGAAATTGCGTTTAAATTTATTAAACTCGCTCCTTTTGGTCATTCTTGTTGCATTGGTAAGTCTGTAAGCCAATAAGTACTTTATTCACTACAATTGTGACTTTTCTTGTAGTTACAACTGAAATGTGGAAATGCCAGAAGTGTGACCAGCTCTTTGCAGGTGTTGGCCTCCACTGAAGCCATGAAAAGCAACTCTTCTGACCAACAACAAAATGCCAGCACTGTGGACACCGCAGTGACAATATTGACAAGCCAAACCAAGTCACTGGAATTATCAGAGACAACACCTAACAATGGTTTATCCCATATTTTGCGTAAAAAACGTGAGACCGAAGTTGTAATGCCCTTTGATTTCAATACAATGCATTTGCCATGCGATTTGGATCAACAGGGCAGAGGTTCAATAATTGAATCATTTCCCAATCATTGCGTTTGGGTTTGGAATAATAGATATGCGCATGAGGGTTTCTATCGCGTCTACAAAACCTATCAATTGGAGGCTTTCTTCTTTGGACAGTATTATGAGCGTTTGAAGCGCTTTGAAATTGATCCGCATACTTGGGATTACACCAACGCGGGAATAAATTAAAAATGTATCTATGTAACTCGAATGTAACAAGAATAAAATTTACTGTATGTTCATTTAGAAACTGAACAATAAAAATTTGCATTAAACTATTCAAGTGTCTAAAATACACATATAAAATTATAAATGAATAAAAATAAAGTGTATATGAAAATATTTCAAACAATAAAATATTCTGTTTTTACAGTTTAATTAAATTACAAAAAATCTATAATCATATAAAGTATTGTCTCAGCAAAGTTGTGTAAAAATTTCAGCTTCCTAGGGCTTATAGTTTGGGCTGTGCAATGATCAGTGAGTGAATGAGGACAAAGAGTTTTATGTATATAGATACGTAGATTGTACTAAAGATTCAAATTGTTCGAGTTCTTTGAAAATTTTTTGAGTCATTTGGTTATACGTAGAACATTCCTGTATAAAGCAGGCTTTATATATTATTCTATACATATCTTTAATGTAGTATTGTTCAGATATTTAGATTACGCACACATTTTTTTTTATCAAGTTCTGGTTTCTCTTAAGACAAAATTATAGCGTGTAATGAATAAAATGGAGCTATCACCTCGCGAACTGCTGGAATTTGAGCGAGCATTCGCCATGTTGGATTTAGAGAAAGATGGTAGTGTTACCGTTAAGGAACTGCATTTTTTCATGGCTACACTGGGAAAAAGTCCCACCGAAAGTGAATTGATGGCCATGATCAATGCTGTGGACACGGATGGTAATGGTTCAATTGAGTTTCCAGAATTCCTGAGCACAATGATTACGAAAATGTGCACATCTCCAAATGATGAGGAACTGCGAGAGGCGTTTCATGTGTTTGATAAGGATAACAGTGGCTATGTGGGAGTTGATCAAATCCGTGCCGTAATGATGGATCTCAATACGAAAGTGTGCGAAGAGGAGCTCGAGGAAATGGTACGCGAAGGAGATATCGATGGCGATGGTTATCTCAGCTACGAAGAATTTGTCGAACTGATGACCACAGTATAAATTAAGAACAGAAAAGTCCATTATAGATTTGAATTAGATAGTTAAACAGATTAAGTATCATAGTACGAAAGTAATGCCAATTTATTTAGGGGACGTGTATGGCCAGAATTAGAACTTAATAAATTATAATGTGTTCATTCCAAAAAAAATTAAATAAAATTTTTTTAAATAAATGATTATTTATTTAAAGATCAGTGGTCTTGGATTTTGTTAAGCCAAATACGAAATACTTTAAACAAGAAAAAAATGTAAAGAACTTCACATCTGAGTTTCATAACTTGAGTTTTACAATCATTATTTTCAGTGTTGTTTTTGTGGCACAGCAGGCGGTATTTCATACAAAATTCTAATATTTATTATCGTTCAACGAAAATGCCAGTTTTCAAAATACACCCGAATTGTACACATCTTTTGTATATTATTTTTTTTTTAAATTTCTATCTTTTTAAAGTAAATTTTCCAATTTAGAAATTTTTTACGTAACTAAATTGTATAAGTGTATGAAGAATGGAACTCACTGAGGAGGAAAAAGAGATATTTACCTGGGCATTCGGAGTATTAAATGACGAGAAAGATGGTAATATTACCAATAAAGAACTAGCTGCTTTTATGCGTTGTATAGGAAAAACTGCAACTGAAAGTCAGCTCAATTCGATGATCAATGAAGTGGACACGGATGGCAATGGATTCATTGATTTTAATGAGTTTGTTAGCGCATTAACGCGTAAATTGAGCGGAAATCTTGATGACGATGAAGTTCGCGATGCATTTCGTGTCTTTGATAAAGATAATACCGGTTTTATAGGTCCAGATCAATTAAGATCTGTGTTCTTTGATGTCGATCAAGTAGTGCACGAGGACGAGATTGATGAAATGATACGGAATGCCGATCAGGATGGTGATGGACGACTTAGCTATGAGGAGTTTGTACAAATGATGTCGAACCGATAATTTCTACAAAACATTTTCAATTTGATACCAAACTATAATTTAATGGACTTTGCCAACTTTTCTAACTTTACAGCCACAGAAAAAATGTTGTTTTTCAAATAAATAACGGCAAAAATTAAACGGTTTTTTTAATGAATCTACAGGGTAGGTAGTAGTCTTTACTTTATTCGGCATAGCATAAGCATATCAAATTAATTTCATCTCATTTCAAGTCTTAAATTTATTTAGTAAAATACATAATTCATGTCTTTTGTAATTGAGATTCAGGTAAACGAAATTCTTGACCATGATTTATTATAGCCTGTGGGAAAAATTATGACAAATGTAAACTTCAAAGCTGTCATATCAATTTATGATGTTTAATTCAATGAATCATGCATTTGGCAAATTAATAAATATCTGCTTAATTCAAAATGCTCAGCTCACAATAAATTCTAAATGCATTTAAAATAAAAAAAAGAATATTTTTAGCTAAAACATTTTCTTGTAATCGTTTTATCATCAAATAATAAATTCAGGAATTTTCATAATAAATTGTATAAACAGTTCATTAAGCGTTTTATCATCAAATATTTGCTGAAATACTGATTACAATCCAAATTCCTTTGCAATTGTTTCTCAACCAATCAATAAATCATTTTTTTTTTTTGTACAGCTGCTTTTTAATTTTCGATTTTGGTACAGCATATATTTACTTAATGGCTTTAAAACGAAGCCATTGCTGCTTGTTCAGCTTTTTGTTTTATTCAGTGAAATAAAAGTCAGATGAAAAGCAATTGAAATATTTTATAGTTGCCGCATTGTTTTCCCCGTTTTTTGCATAGAACGTAATAAATTGAAGCAATTTGTTCCTTGTCTTTTTTTGGGTGGCATGCCACACACAGCTGCAACGCACCTGTAATTGCAACAACAAATACAAAATACAAATACAAATACAAATGTAAATGCGAAATAAAATACATATACATAAATACTTAAAACGAACCGCAGTTGCAATTTCGTTACAGTCGTTACATTTTAACTGCGGCACATTAAAAAATTGTTAAATTGCAGTGTAATTTCAATGTTGCAACTTGTGGTGGGTGCAATGTGGCAACCAGACGCGGCGAATATTTATGCAAACGTGCACTGGAAAAAAATTGCAACTCAAACGTACGAATTTTAGTTTTACAATTGATATAATTATTTAATGTTATTGAAAAATAATTTTAAAAATAAAAACACTATCGTAAAAAATTGTATTTGAATTGCGAACTACCAAAAAAATAAAAAATTTCAACCGTAATCGATGTAAAGACAACAAATTAAATATTTCAAATTTAAAAAAAAAGTAGATTTCACTGTAAAAAATATTTAAGAGTCTCAAATGTGCATAAAAAAAAATTGTGGTCTTTCCAAAACAGATTTAAAATATAAAATTTAGAGTTTAGATTTTTAAGTTGAACTTTAAACTAATATTATTTTTTTTCCTGTGTTAGGAATATGATTGTGCAGTTTTATTGTACGTATTATTTGCGCAACAATCATTTTAGTGATTTTTCAATAAAAACAACAACAATAACAACCAACTAACAGACGTGCCACATTGTTGCACGTTGGCTGGCCGCACAAATATTTAATTGCGCCCTGCTTTGCTGTTTTGTTAATTCTATTACAGTAACTATTTTCCGCCCTTTACTCGCCACACACACACACACATACATATTTGGACAGCCGCAAATGCATCACCTGCTCCGTCGACGACCCCCACAACAACTAACCCAACTAACCAACTATCCAACCACCCCAACAACAAAAAAAACCCAAACTATATCTGGCTAAATTCTCACTCTACACTCTCCACCTTTTTCGTTCTCTGTCACTCCCTCTCTCTCTCTCTCTCTCTCTCTCTCTCTCTCTCTCTCTCTTTCTCTCTCTGTTGCAATCTTGAATGCCGACTCGCAAACGTTGCGCACGAGTTGCAATTTATAATTGTACATTAGGGTGACCCGCTCCTATATTTTTTTTGCTCCATACTTTTAATTTTGAAGTGGAATTTGAAAGATCATATACTTAATCGAATCTCTGCCAAATTTAAAAATTTTTGAAGGTGGCTAGTTTTGTTTTCCTTTAAAAAGTTGAGTTCTAAGTTGGAACTTGAAAATAAAATTAAATTTTGGTGTCTGCAACTTTTTTATAGTCAAATTGGCAGTTTTCAAAAAAAATATTATTCATTCTTCATTATAATAGAAAATTTCAGAAAGTTTTAGCACTTTTCCAGCAATTTGGGATCTATAAAGTAAATATTGTATGCATTATTTTCGCTATTTTTGTGAAATAAAAAAAATTTAAAAATTAGTAAATTTGAAGTTGTAAAAAGTTATATTAAAAAGTTATTATTATATATTTGAATTTATCGCTAATTTATATGAAAAAAATATTTTCAGATTTGAAATTAATCTCAGAAATAGTTATGAAAACTGTTCCTAAGTATAATACAAAAAAAAAAAAAAAAATTAAAACAATAAATTTTATTGTTTTCATTTTCGAATCTTCAAGAAAGCGAAACAACCTACTGTACATACGCGCATATCCACACTCACACAACTACGCACACACACACACACACACAGACACACTCAAAGATACAATAGCCAGCAGCACATAAACATTTTTGTTAGCTGCGCTTTAGCTCCACGCTGCTTCGCCTTTGTGTCGAGGTGCCTGCATCCGCATTCGCGTCCTCATCCATTTCCACATCCACCACGTTCACATCCACATTCACATCCACATTCACATCCACATTCACATCCACATTCACATCCACATTCACATCCCCTTTAGCATCCATTTCCCATGTCCTGCGCGGACTGCTGCTATTATAGTTTTTGTGATCCGCCGGAGCGCAAATAAACAAAAGGTTTGCGTCGTGCAAAAAAGCAAAACAAAATGAAGTACAAAATGAAGAACAATAAAAAATACATATAAAAAATACAAATGGCAATTTTAAATGGGGTAAAGGGGCATACACGACTCACAAATACGCGGTAGTGCAGTCCTAACAGTTGTACAGCTATCTAACTAACGTTATCTATATGTATGACATCTCTTTGACCTGACTGACTCACTAGCTGCCTAATCATGGCACAGCCATCATAAGGCTTAGTATTTTATAAATATTATCAAAAGCTTAAATTTTAAATAAAATCTTCTATTTAATATAACTTAATTTTCCACTTTTAATGACTTCTGCTTATCTGTTGGTTATTGTTCACTTAAAGTCATATTATTAAATTAATCGATTCTTTGAACAATATTAATTTATATACCTGTAGTTGATATTAAAATTATTTGGCTTTTTAAAAGTTATTTTTTTATAAATGAAAATAAATAGTAAATTTTTCTATATTGTAATTATTTTTTCAAGAATTTTTTTTATTTTCACCTAATTTATTTACTCGCCTAACTATTTCTTTATAATTTTAATTTTAAATTGACAATCATTTCAATCTTTTAAGTACTGTTCTGAAAATGATCGTTGAATTTTTAGTTTTAGTCGATCATCATAAATTTTGTTAGTTTAACTTGCATGTTTTTTAATTTTAAACTATTTAATTAAAATATTATAGTTAAAAGAAATTTTAATATATATTATTTCGAAAGAGTTTATGTCTTTAAACAAATTAATATCTTTCCTAAATACTTGCTCATCTAGTATATAGTTATTGCAACCTCTTTCTACTCTTTAACAGGGTATACAAAAAAATAAGTGCGAACTGAGCCCTTTGCAGTCACAGAGAAAGAGAGAGTAAGAGGAAGAGAGAGAGAGATGGAAAGAGAGAGAACTTGTAGTGCTCCATCTTTAGCCTGGCAACAAATTGTGCTGGCGCTGGCTGAAAATATGTGCTATCCTGGCAGATTTAGGCATTGCGGCATGCAACTAGCGCATGTGGCAAGTATGTGTGGCTGCATACCAAGAGGCAAATACGAAAAAAAATCTAAACTGGCTTTGGAGAGATTATTAATCAATGGGCCAGTCTCAAAGTGCAGTCAACTAAAGAGATTTGTGTTGGGTTGTTCATGTGTTGCCACATGTTGCAAGCTTAAAGTGTATTGTGGCACAGTGTCACTCTGTCTACTTCAACTTAATTGAATGCAAAATTAACAGTTAAGCTATTTAAGCGACTGCAACATGCAACAATGTGACCACAAACAGTATAAACAAAATACAAACACACTCACACACACACACTCACATGCTGCAGCATATTTGAATTGCACTTTAAGTTGGCTGCATTCGCCTAATGAAGTTGCATTTCAACGCCAAACGCCTAACAAAATAAAATTCCCATAAATTTTAGGACGACACAGCATGAAAAATTCAATTTTAACCAGCATTGTTGTGCCAAAGTGTGTGTGTGTGTGGGTGTATGTGTGTAGATTTTATCACTCTGCACAGTGGAGAATATACAATTTTTGTAGCAAACAAAACATAAATCTAGTTGCAAAAATTAATATAAATAAATAAATTAATGAAACTAAACTAAAGTTAACTTAACTCAATATTCATATCAAATTTTTTAATACAAATATTTTCTTTTGATCATAATATATATCATATTATAATAGCTATAATGAGTGTTAAATAATAATTAAAATAAAGCACTACAATAAATTATGTAATATTCTTATTTGATTGCTGATGCTAACAGCTAACATTTCTAGCATGTGAAACAGAATACAATTTTTTTTAGGCGTTGACATCAAGAAAATAAAAATTAAATAAATAAAATAATTAAATAAATATCTTTATACAAAATTATGAAACAATTAAAATATTATTTTATAATTTACATTTTTAATTATTCTCAAAAGAGATATTAACAATATAAATACAAAAACTCTCTTTATACATAATAAATTTAAATTAATGTATGTATACAAAGGAATAAGACGTCGCAAAAAAAAAGGATATAGAAATTTTTTTATTTAAAATTGTTTATAGTCCTAAATAAAAAATTTGAAAAATTCTCTTGTCGGATAATAAATTTAATTAATTATTAAATCTTAACAGAAAATTATAAGCAAAAATTATAATGCCATAATATTTATAGCAAATTAAATGTTAGATTTTATTAAAAAAAAATACTCTAAGCTGCAAAATTGCAAAGATTGTTTTAACGCGAGCAATATGTGAAATGAACCCATAGTGCATTGCGTATACGCTCTGTGGTTGCCTGTTGTCTGTTTGGCCAACTGTGTGTTGCCTGCTTCTGACAGCTACTACCTCCCCCCTCCCCTTAGTTAGTTCCTCTCTACTCTCATTCCCCCTCCCATCAGGCGTGTCAAAACAATTGTCATTCATTTCCAGCTTGTCTGTAGCTCACATCGCATTCCATTCTGCCATCTTCATCTGCCTTTGCAATTATGGCCCAGTGACATGTGTTAACAGCCAGCAGCCCTGAGGGCAGCCAAAAGGGGGATGGAAATTGGGGTGGAGGAGGGGTAACAGAAGCCATTGCAATGCGTTCAACATTTCCGTACAGATATTTTGCCCATTTCCTGCAGCCTTTTCAAACGCTCTCTCTATCTGCCGGCACTCTTTTGGCCATTACGTATACGCCGCGTTTAACCGCGTCTGAAATCAATATCAATAGAGAACAGGGAGCAGTAAGCAGTGAGCATAAGGAGTGTGTGGTGCGGGGAATGTTGAGAATAGCTGACGCCTTGATTACTGCTGTCATATTATTTTCACACTTGAAATGTGCTGCCATATTCTGTATATCGATCTGCAAGCTGGTCATTATCAATGTTGGCCATTATGTGCCACTTGGCTGTCACTTTACATGCTCCTCATTGGCCGTGTGGCTTTTCTAATATCCTAGTATCCTTCTCGACTGTCACTGCACTCACTTGCCTTGCATTTCTCCTCGAAAATCATCGCCCGTCAATTGAACTCGCAGTGAGTTTTTCAACTTCTTACTCTAACAAATTCTAAATCGTTTTTTAAGTAGATCAAACAAAATATCTATGAAGATACAGAAGATTTTCTTTAATTTTTTTTAATGTATTCAAAGTCGACCTAAAAATTTAAATCCTTAAATTTAAATTGTTAATTGTAATTCTAAATTTTTTCTAGCATATTTTCACAACCCCAACCCAAAAAAAAATATAGAAATAACAAAGAGAATCAACAGACAAAAGTAATATTTGTAAAAAAAAAAAATATTATTTGTACAAAGTACAGAGTTTAACGCAGTCGAGTCTGCTCAGTTTTAGCCTATCCCAATATTTCTTTACTTCGTGCTCAGTCTTAAGCCTCAAATGCCTTCGTCGTTGTCCTTGTCGTCGTCTCACCACATGGCGTGGGTAATTGATGCTGTATCGAGATGTGCGAGTGTGCGGGTATCTCTCTGTGTGTGTGTGTGCGTGTGTGTATGTGTGTATATTGTTTGTTATCAATTTTCGCCTGGTAAACATGTTAGCCATAATTTGCAAGTGCACATCGCTTCGACTGGCTAAAACTTCGTTGAACTTTAGTATCACATAAAACAAACATGGCCAGCATATCCTTCACACACACACACACACACACACTCCCCCTCCCCTTAATATCACAAACATAACTGCCCAACAATTCACCCACATTTAACGGATTTCTGAGAATGACAAAAGGCAACGGAAACTTTCTTTCAAAAGTCATTTTTCTTGCTTTTACCAAGACCATAAATACTAGATCTAAAATCAAGACTGTAGTAAACAATTTTTAAACTTAATTTCAATTAAGTTATTATCTAAATTTAATGCCTGCATAAACATACATAATAACTGATTATTGAAGATAATTTGATGAAAACTTGTATTATATTATTCAAAAAACAAAACAAAAAAATAAATGTATAAATATTTCTCATTTAAATTCATAACCCAAAATCTTCTTTAATTAAAGTAGGTTAAATATAATTCAAATATAAAGAAAATAATTATTGTTTAGTGACAATAAATATCTAAAAATTTTATTAAATTCTCATTTAAAAAATTAAAATATTAAATAATAGGTTAAAAATGGATTTAATTTAAAATTATCCTATTTTTAAAACGCATGTTGTACAACTTTTGAAATTTCAAATAAATTAAATTAAATAATTTTAGATGTTTTAAAACACAAGTAATTGATAAAAAGTAAATATTAAACTTAAAATTATTATTATTTATTTATTTTTATTAGCTATGTTTAGAAAATTGATCAGAATTGGCGTCGACATTTCATTCTATAATAAATGCATTTTGAAGCTCAATATTCTCATCAACTTTAGCAATTTACTGATTTCGTTTATACACATATAAAATAGATAAATAAATATCTACAAAAAAAAAAACAAAAAATATCGCTAAGAAAGTTTTTTGTTTTTACCTTCATAAAATTGTCATGAAGCTGGGTATAAATTTAATATGCTTTATATCTTGGGTCATATTAATAACATTGGTAAGTTTGTTTGTGAAAAAGTTTTGCTTCTGAGATACAATTGCGACATTTATTGCAGTTGCCATTGCAATTTGGCAATGCTAGAACTCTGTCCAGTCCCACAAAGGTGTTGGCCAACAAAGAATTAACAATTGCAGCCATGAAAAGCAACTCGACTAACAAACAACAAAATGTCACCACTCTGAATAGTTTCAAAAGTCAGCGAATCAATGACACCACCGCGATGACAACTTTGCCCATTCAAACCAAGTTGTCGGAGGAAACTCAACTCAAAACAAGTACAGTGATAACTCATATTGTGCGCAAGAAGCGTGAGTACGAAGTGACAATGCCCTATGATTTTAATACGATGCATATGCCGTGTGAATTGGATGCAATTAATCGACCTCAAATCATATTTTTCTTTCCCAATCATTGCATTTGGGTGGTAAACAATAGATATTCTCACGAGGGCTTTTATCGGGTTTATAAAATGTATCAGTTGGAAGCTCATCTATTTGGTCAGTATTATGAGCGTTTAAAACGTTACGAAATCGATCCACATTTTTTCGAGTACAAATAGTTACACTGCAATTAAGGAAAATTCAAATAAAAAACATGAAAACAACAGAAAAATTTATTTTCTCAGTTTAAGTAACAAAAATAATTGGGAATATTTCCAAATACACAGAAATGCGAAAAAACTGCTTTAAAAAAAGAAAAAGCCGTTTAAAAAAGGGCAGATTTGTAAAAAGAAAAGTTAAAAATACATTTGTCAATTGATCTAATAAAAATAATTGTTAAATTGACTAATGAAATATTTAAAACCAAATAATTGCTATTAAAAATACGTATCTATATTTGTGTCTAGTAGACACTGTCCACTTTTTAAATTTCATTAAAATAAGAAATATGATCTACCAAATTTAAATGTTAAAATAATGCATTTTAAAAAAATAAACCATCAATTCAATTTAATAATAGTTATCAGAAATGTTTAGCAAAAATACTTAAATGCAAAATAATTGCTAATATGTGCAAGCTATTTTTTATTATTAAAATATAAAATTTAAAAAAAATATATATACATAACAAAAATATGTATCTATTAATTTCCTCAATAAAAAAATATATATAAAAATGTATTACATATTTCCCAGCATACGAATCTTCAGTTGTTTCTGTCCCATTGGGCTTTTTAAGAATTAACACTACTTTTTTCTTTGTTAATGTTAACAATCAATCAAATTTCTATTGCCAAAATCATTTATCCAAAGCAAATAAGGTGTTTCGCTTAAGTGATTCGGCGAGTGGGTTTTTATCTGACAATTCGCATAACATTTGTGTAATTTGTAATTTCGTGGATCATCAATCAGCTGTCGGCAGCTGACGTTCTTCAATTTCTCTCACCGTCATTTTCCCCCCAGCTCCAAAACTTGGAATCAAACTTAACGCATTGATTTATCGATGACTTGCCAAAAAAAAAGAAGCAAAATTAAGGGAAAAAACGAAGAAGAAAATAGAATTGAAAGGCGTAAGAAAAAGTTTTGCCTTCAATCTAATTAGAGGCTTTTGTGGCCACGCCCAATTGCAACCTGCACACGTTTGCATTTTCAGGCAGACAGCCATGAAAAATGTTGCCTTTATGGCGTCTTCCTGTTTCCGTTTTACCCGCCCAGTCAGCCATCTTTTCCCATTTGCCCAAGTTTTTTGGCATCGTTTGCTTGCCACATAAATTGCATTTTGCTGGCCAAGTTCTGTTTTGCAACTTTAGCTGCAACTCTGCATATCTAATTGCACAATATGATAATATTGCTAAGCTATGTTGTGACTTGTGCATTTTAAATTATTCCTGCAAGTCTTTCAATTTCATTTTTATTTCTAGCTTCTAGTTTTTAATATACAATATTATTAACATTCCTTGTCGGGCAATGTCGACAATGCGTACATCAAATAAGTATTTCAATTCAGTTTCAACAGCGAACTCAGTGAATAACATTTTATAGCTGCCCAGAAAGGTATGAGAATGCTAAATGCCGAGTATGCTCTTTTATGTAGATACCCTGCAAAAGGACAATAAAGGAAACAGATTAAATTTTTAAATTAAAGTAATTAAAATGCAAAATCATGATTATAATGATATTTCGCTTGAAAATCGATTGAGTTTTTATGGAGTTATGTGAGATCAAAGGTTTTGAAATAATTTTAAGGGCTAGGTATGGAAAAATGGATGATAGTTGGCTTCTGGTCGAAAAATATGAAATTTTTAAATGCTGAATCAATCTGCAGACCAAATCATGATCAAAATGACATTCCGCTTGAAAATCGATTGAGTTTTAATGGAGTTATGTGAGATCAAAGTTTTAAAAAAAACGTCTAGAGGAAAAATCGGAAAAGATGTACAATGAAGCAAAAAAAGTCAAACATAATTTTGGTAAAGTTTTTCATAGTAAATTTTCTTACATTGCACTATAGGTCAAATGGACCCTTTATGTGATATAAACTCATTTTTTTTAAGTATTCAAATTAACCCACTTTTCTTACATTTCTGTTAGGAATACATTGAACTGTAAACAACTGTGCAACAATTTTGGCGAAATTCAAGTGGCTCATTTTTTTTCAAATTCAAAGTTTTTAATTAAATTTGCGATGAATATTAATCAGTGTGGTTTGTACTTTATGTTGGTAGTTCTGTGCTGTTGGTATTGTTCGTGTTGTCTGTAGTAAGTGTCAATAAAGAGACGTCCCAAAAATAATTTTTTTTTAGCAAAGCCTTATCTTTGGGAAGAGTTTTAAAAAAATGTCTAGACTTGTCTAATAAGTGACTATATACATGTTGTAGAGTAATTCCTTGTAAACTCATATCAGCTAAGCTTATTTCCCACCTTTTCCCACTTCTCCCAAAATTTAACTTTCCACAGAGGTTCTTAGCCTGCTTTCATGCCCAATGAAAGTGCAGAGCTCAATTCTGAGCCTGAGCAAAGCATCGTTGACTTCTCGGATGATTCCTGTTTTGATTTCTTTAGCAACCTTGAGCTTGAAACGGAGGAAAATGACGAGTAATGTAAGGTTATTATTATTACGACACACAGAGATCAATAAAACATAGTATTTTTCGTTACAGGCTATCTATGGTCCAAAACATGTTCCTTATCTTGCCTTAATACAAATATGAAATATGAAATATACTTCGAATGGATAAAAAAAGTTATTTTAATATTTATAAATAGAAAAATTATTTAAAAAAAAAATTTTTTTTTAAATATATATTTTTTTAGGGGCGTTGATGGGTAGTGCCACGCCCATTTTTTCAAAACTATTTCCAAATTCAATCTAGAATGGTATCCAAAAAACTTTACACGGAAAACTTAAAAAACCTTCGAGTTATTAATTTATATCACAAAAAGGGTCCATTTGACCTATAGTGCATTGTTTTTATAGAATATACCTGCTCTATCTATTTGGTATAGGGTATAGAGTCTGTCTCTCTAGGTTCCTGCCCAGACTCCTGGCAACTGGCAACTTTTCCACATGAACAGAGTGAAAAGTTGAAATTGAGTTTTGTTAATGCAGACATACACATACTCGTATATACGCACACACACACACACACACACAGATATATAAATTTTTGCGTGCGGCGATAACACACAAAAGGGAGCATAAGAAGCAGCTAAAGGAACCGAAGTAAAAAACGAGCAGAAAGCGGAGCAGAAGCATCGATGTCTTTGCCATCGTAAAAGTCGAACAAACGTCGAGACGCCCTGCAGAATTCCCAGTGGCAAAGTTTTTGGCGCAGTCAACAACAACAGCAACAAGAAAGTATATGAAGAGAGAGAGAGCGAAAGAGAGAAAGAGAGAGAGAGAGAGGAAGACGATAAATGAGGAGCGAAAATCCAGAGGCGCAAAAGTTGCCATAAGCAAAGAGGTGCGCCAGACAGATACTTTTGACAAGAATGAAGGATGAAGGATTCACTGCACTCACGCATTGCAGAGAAAAAGTGAGGGAGAGAGATAGAGAGAATGATAGAGCAAGAAAGAGAGCGCAACATTTAAAATTTTAATGTCTTTGCAATAAAATTATTGACTTCAACTCGGTTCGTTAACTTGGCCCCAAAGCTCAGCTCAGCTAAGCATCCTACTCTCTGCCTTTTGGCCAACTTACAAAACCTGTCAACAGCAACTCATGGCTAAAATCAGCAGTGAGTAGAGAGAAAAGGGAAATTTACAAACTACTATGCAGATAGCTGAGCGAAAATGCTGTTATACGTTTTAATTAATATTAAATTACAAATCAAGTGCATGCAGCAAGCCTTGAATGCCGACAGCAAATTGAAAGATACAAAGATACACACACACAAAAAAGATACAGAGCCAACAATTACGTAAAATAAAATAAATTTATGTGAATGAAAATAATAAAACATTTGCGGCAGCGCCATTTGGACTTGTTTTCTGTTGCCAAATAATTTGTATCATTAAAATTTTACGGGAATTTATGTTGCTGCTTCATGTTGTTGTGCTTGTTGTTGTTGTTGCTCTTCTCTTTTCGGACACGTAAATTTCTATGCAAAGCTCGTTTGTTTCCTTTCATTTTGTTTTTTGTTTTTTCATCTCTTTTGAACGCCTTTGCCTCCGCCCCTCAGTTTTCGCCAAAAAGTAGGCAACAATTTTTGGACTCGCCTTGGCTGCTTTAGCATTTTATTTATTTATTTCCGGAAACGTGCTCTGGAGATTTTCTAAGCATTCTTGAGTGCCAACAGCCCAATATCCCAGTGCTTACTTAGCATACACACACACAAACACACACACACAGCCACTTACAGATATCAACACAAACATAACAACAATCAGATGCGTCCGCTTTTCATGTAGTTCATTAAGTTTTTCGCGTGTTCAATTCGGCGCATGTTTTACTGTAATTATACCTTGACATTTTAGCTATCAAGAGGTGTATTAACTGTATACTCAAACACTATATATATTATTGTTATATTTTTATTTATTTATTTTTTTTTTTTTTGTAAATTTAAGGGTACATAGAAAAAACTAAACGAAAATTTTAATTCAATTCTTTGTTTTACTTTCTGCTGTTATTTCTCAAGCTGTGCACTTTTATTCCATCCAATTTTTCAGAAATATAAATAATTGTGTGTTATTTGTACACTTTCAAAAACATTTTGAATTTAAAAATGTCATTAGGTACCTAATTATATTTTAAGCGGATAAAATGCTCGATTGGTTTAAAAAAAAACCTTAGTTTTTTGCTACTATTAAATAATAATTATTTAGTCTATTTTGGTGAGCTTTAACTACACTTTTGACATTTGCAATAAATAAATGTGTTTAATTACATTTACTTTTTTTGTGAGCTTAAAATTGTTCAAAAGTGAGGCTTAAATACAACTTTAATTAACTTTTCGGAAATGTTAACAACCTAGAATTTAGAGCACATCTTCAGGTCGAGCATTTGGTGATACAAACGTTTTCTATCTTGTTGTCTCAATGCCAAAGAGTCCCAAAAGGCCAAGTCCACTTCCCAATTCCCCTTTCCCCGGTCTAAGCCAAGTCCCAAGCGCCAATTGCCACGGCTGTTCAACGCATTTTTGTTCCTGTCCTGTCCTGTTCTATCCTGTTCTATCCTGTCCAAAGTTGAGCATTGACCAGAGCCGCCTCTCGACGCCTAATGAAAACACAATAAAAATTTTGCGCTACTCTGCTTTCCCAAGTGGCTGTGAAATTTTGATGACTTTGTCAGCTAACGGCAATTGCCAAAACTCATTGCCAAAAATGAACACGCAGCCGTTCCAGGCCATATCTGGCTTAAGTATAAAAGCCCCTTCAAGTGGTAGCTAAACTCCCCACTCCCCACTCTCACTCTCCTTCTCACTCCTCCAGCTTCTACTCTCCAGAGCTCAGAACTGAAGAGCAGAATGTGAATTACTCTCAAGTTTAGTTCACAGTAATTAAGTTCACAGTTCTTGAGCAAAAACAAATGCTTAAAACAATTTTAAAGACACTTTCACTCATCACTGTTCACGGAAAATTATGAATTGCGCAATTACGCATTAGGTTTCATAGCGTTTCCAGGAATACCAAATAGATAATCTATGTGAGATTATAATGAGACTGACGTGAGTCAGATTCGTTGGAAAAAGGTTTATGAGTGCGTCAAAAGGCTTATCATTAAGCTGATTTCAAGTTGATTATTCAATATATATACTAATTAGATAGCAGAGAGCACGGAGATAGTTTTATTTAAGATGATTATGAAACTGAAGTTATGTTTTAGCTAACAGCTAAACCATTAATATAAGATAATACTTAAAATAAGCTCATGTATATGATACATTCATTAAAAATTGGATTTTACCTTATGAAGTTTAACAAAAAAGTTTCCAAACACTAAAAAAGTTAAACTTATAAAAATAGAATTAATGGATAATCTAAAGAGTTTTTAATGCTCCTTATTCGTAAAAGAAAAATATTCTTCATAAATCTGAGCTGATTAAATAAATTAAATGGTTCAATATCTTATATTATATAATTATTAAAGCTGATTTCATAAACTGCTTAAGGATTATTTATTGCTTGCAATATCCATGTATCTTTTTTACTACACATCAAGAATAATAATTAAGGCAAAAGTTAGACCCATATCCAACTAATGCCTGTTATTAGAGTTGTTAATCAAGTGTTCAACTAGTTGATCAATTAGGCAAATTATACCAAATGAAACTGAAATTCAAGCCAAATTTATAAATAGACTTGAAGCACAAGTTAATACATGGAAATGCCCATTTTCATTTAGCTCTTAAAATTCAGTTGAAGAGGCAATTTGTTTGTTTGTTTGTGGTTTTCTCTCTCTCTCAATTTCGCTCACTCTTTACTTCTGCCTCTCTCGCTCTCTATGTGTGTGTGTGTGTATGTTGTCCCTTTGCGACCACAAAGTTGCTCCCAAAAACTGCTGCTGCTATTTTGTATCTTTCACTGGCACTGAATGTCCAAATTCCCACGTACTTATTTTGAAACTGACACGACGCATACTCAGAGGCGCAAATCTCATTTCCCCTGTGGCAACATGCAGTCCACAAAAAATATATAAAAATACAAAAATATTAAAATAAATAAAGAAACGAAAATCTTCATCATATATGTATACACAAATTTTTGGTTTTATTTCATACCCTGTAGTCATAAAAAAAAATAATATTTGAGGGCGTAGAGCAGCATATCATAAAGTCTGAAAGTAACGTTGCTACAAACGCATAGATTCGTAAACACGATTAATAGTCGAGTTGGACACTGAGTTTAATATACAGGGTATAAATTCATATGCTCAAGAAGAGAGTAATTTCAATTTGTCAACTTATATAACATATTAAAACAAATTAGTTGTAAAAACTTTTGTATCTATTTTCTCTTTTATTAAATATTTCATATCTACTTTAATGCAGTCACGCAACATAATGTTTTAATTTCAAGCAAAATAAAAAAAAGCTAATAGTAGGATGTGTTGTCAACTAAAAAAATAATTATTTGGTTTTTTTTGATAGGTTTTGCCTAGTTAATAATAATATACATATAAATATAGTATATTATATAGATTTTACATTTAATCTGTAAATAAAATTAGTCATTCTAGGGTATCAGCAGGTCTAGCACCTGCATTGCTTTCTTTGCAGTCTCCATTTTTTGTTTTGTGATAACCCAATTTAATGGTCCCTGCTGCTGCTGCTGCTTACGTCACATTTTCGCACCTCGCACACAAGCTGCTTTCTGTGTCACACACACACACACGCACACACAACACACACATACAGACAGCAATGACCAGAGCAACAACAAAACATAACAAAACAAAGTAACACGCCAGGGACACCACCAAAAAAAAAAAAAAATAGAATAAAAAAAAGCTTAAAGAGTAGAGGAAAAAGGCAGAGCGAAAATGGTAACAAAATTACATACATCAAAGGTGTTTTTTATGAATATGCGAGTCGCATGCCGCTAACAGTTGTTGTTGTTACTGTTGTTGCTGTTGCTGACCAATGGTCCATGTAATTTTTTGGCAAGCCTCATAACAGAGCAACGACCCTTTTTCCTGCAGACTCTCAGTGCTTTTGGCCCTGTGTAAAGTTGGCCAGGGACTGGCCATGAAATATGCGCACATTTTGTATGTGCGATTGCTTTTCCGTGTTGCCCTTCTTCCCCTTTTCCCTTCCTTCCCCTTCAAACCCTTGCTGTTACTCATGAATGTATGGTATGTATGTATGGCAACCACACATTTTTATGATGAATGTGCGGGCTCAAATAAACTGAGCCAAAATATATGCGGGCTCTAGGCAGGTTGAACCAACTTGGGCGCAGTTTAAAGCGAAACATGGCCCACAGATTGACATCATTAGGCAAGAGTTCAGTCGGACGCGTCGCAGTCGCCACTAAATCATATCCCAAAAAAAAATAAAAAAATGAAAATAACATGCATAAAACAGGCAATTCCTCTAAAGTTAATTTCCCGACTAGCAGATACTTATTACTTAATTTAAATATATTTATTTAATTTCGATTAAAAGCAGTCGACATATAAATCGAATACTATTTAAAGCTTATATTAAATTGTAAGCAAATATATAAATATACTGAAAAGCTACGAACATCTGTAAATAGTATCTACGAATTTTAAACATCAACGATGTACAATTTACTGCATACTTTCAGGAGTTTTCATTCGATTTTAGAATTCATTGGTTTAAAATTTACTGCATACATTCAGGTGCTTTCATTAAAATGCCTTGCTGATAAACTTAAAACAGTCATAACTATCGTAATGTAATACAATCTTAAAGGGATTAAATATAATTGTTAATAATAAAAGTAAATATCTATGTTTACCGCCACAAAAAAAAAACAATTTATCTAGAAAACTATAGGTGTGGGATTCTTAGATGACTGTGCCATGATTAATCATATATATGATATATATAAAATTAAATATCATTTTGTTATTACGAATAAATTACGATAGTAATTTTAGACTTAATTTTAATAAGAAGAAAATATGTAAATACTAATTTATTTATACGTGGAAATTGAAATTACAAATTTCAAATAATAAAACTTAATATTTATAGAAATTTATTTATTTATAGAAATTCTTCAGATGAATTTAAATTTCGATACCCAGAATACAAGTCTCAATCAATATACCCTTGTACTCTACAAGTAATGGGTATACAAATTGAGGGCTGAGTAAATGAATGGCACACGTGGGAACAGCTCCGTCGAGCCAAAACATAGTTCTTTTGATTTATGCATATGCACAAACTACTCGTATTGTAGTCAGCCTTAAAGCCTTTTGAGAGCAAGAAAAAAATACTCGTATCTTAAAGAAAAGCTGCAGCTGATAGTCATGTCCATATTCGTACAACTGTCAATATCTGCAGTCAAAGTTATAGCTCCCTATTGGTCACTCGTATCGTATTTCTGTACATTCTTTTTGCCATTGCCATCTTTTGTTGTCCTGCATTGTCCTGCACACAGTTATTGATGACACTTCAATCAGCAGAAATAATAAATAAATGAGCCTAACGATACGACAGACATTCTCACCACCCTCCCAACAAAAGTCCATACTCCCGTACTATCACTCAAGTATAGTAGTATCTGCATTCCCAGCTGTCCATTTTCTTTGACCTCACATTCTGTTCTTCAATTCCCTTTTGTATTGCATCAAATAACTTTGGCAGTGTTGTCAAGTTGTGTGAGTAGCGTTAAGTTTATTATTTTACGAGTTATTCTTACATTGAGTCCTTGTCCAATTGAAACATAATAGAAACATACGCTAAAGCAGTTACTTGTGATAGCAAACAGTGTGACCAGGTGATTCGCAATAAAAAAAACATACTTGAAATTTATATCTGGTCACACATTTATTGTTCTATGTATAAATGTTATTTAATATTTGGAGAATAAAGTTATATCTTTAACTTTCTTTGAGACAAATTCGATAGATGTTCTCCTTGTTAAAAACAATGTGACCAGACTATGAAAAAATCGAATTAAGATAACATTATTATATTTATAATATTATGAAGAGCAGCTTTAGAATTTCTAATTTTCCATACTCAACATTTTATCAAATTCCTTTTTCCATTATTAGAGTTTAACAAGACTTCAAAATCTTTTTCTGAAATATGCATACTATAAATTAAATTAATACAATTCTTATTTATGTTGCAACCATATTTGGAATATGTAAAGCGTATTTAAAGTTCGTTTGACAAATTTGTTGACATTTCCTTTCTCATATACATATATGTATTTTCTGGCATCTCCTTCCTTTGTTTGTGCATGTTGTGCGTGACGTATACGCAATGTGTGCTATATTTTTACATGTCCGCCGGGCAGCAGCATCAGCAGCAGAAAAAAAAAAGCAACAACAACAACAGCAAGTTGGAGAAGAAGAAGAAGGGGAAACAAACTTGGCCACTGCAGCTGACAGGAAGCAGTATGTCGCTGACGATGCCCAAGCTCAGAGAAGAAGAAGAAGAAGGAGGAGGCTTGTCACGGATATCAGTGGGTTTATTTAGCGCGACACACAGCAGGCGACATTCTCCATTTTCGCATCTTTCCCCCAACCACAGTGTTCCCGTTAACTCTCGCCATTTGCTTTCTCAGTTCCCACTGGGTTCACAAAGGGCATGTGTAAACAGTTTGCTTTTTCTTTAGCCCGCGATTGTTGTTTCTCTTGTCACAATTTGCACATGTTGTTGTTGGGCTTACAAGTTTCTTATTGCAATGCACACACACACACACACACACACACACACACATCCACACACAAATAGGCAAACACACACAAACACACACACATCATCACACACTGCTTGCAAATTAACATTGTGCATACACACGCATGATGAAAAGTAAAATTGCATTAACATTACGCATACGCCTCTTTGGCCGCTGCCTTTATTTTTATACCCTGAGTCCATTGAAAATGGCCAAAAAAGGGTATTATGTGTTTGCATGAATGCAAATGGCCAGAATGCATGTAACTGGCTGAAGGGGGCGTGGCAGACCCCCCAAAGTTTGTATATTGTTGTTCAGATTCAACAGCCGAGTCGATAAAGCCATGGCCGTCTGTCTATCCGTCTGTTTGTCCGTCCGTCTGTCTGTCCGTCTGACTGTTCGTCTGACTGTCCGTCTGACTGTCCGTCTGTCTGTCCCTCTGTCGTGTTCAGATCGGTTTCCTATATCATACAGCTGCCATACGAGCAATTGATGGAAAATCGACTTTCAGTTCAGAGTACCTGAGCACAGGGTATTCTACTGTCGAGCGTGCCCGACTGTAGCCGCCCACTTGTTTTTTTTTCTACCAGCTGCAACTTTAGCTGCTGTCATTAAGTAATCTGCAACTGCTGCGGCTTTTAGCCTCTGCCACAGCCTCTGCCTCTGCCACTGCCTCTGCCTCTGCCTCTGCCACTGCCTCTGCCTCTGCCACAGTCTCAGCTGCTGTCTGTGCCACCTGTGAAAAAGCATTAATCAACTCGTTTGGCAATTTACTCGCAGCTTAATTTAAACGCCGACCCAGCTCAAAAATATGCACAAATTGCAAATGATATCGACATTATATATATAATATAAATTAATGCATACACACATATATATTTCACTCTCTGTGTGTGTGTGTGTGAGTGTGTGTATGTTTTTGTGTGAAAGTTATAGGCATGAATACTTCATTATTTATGCATATAAGCCTTGCAGTTCATTTTGGCTTTCAGTCTTCACACTTGGCTGGCTTTAACACTTCAAGCATCATCATTGCATTCCTGCAACGGATATTATATTTAATTGCATCACGCAATATGTATAAACATTAATAATATGCATTATCCAACGCATTAACAATTTATATGATCTGTTTCAGTTTTCAGCTATGGATCGTATCACATATTAAGGTAGATAATATTGCAAAGAAAATTGCATTAATTTTAGATTGAAAAACTTATTATTTTATCCAATTGGAGAATATAAATTATAAATTAATATTCTTTGTAAACAAAATATAAGATACCAAACTTCAAATATTATTTATATATGTACTTTTAATACAACCAATTTCCTGTTTTTTTCAGCTATCTTTATAATATTTTCCATTGAAGACTGTAAGCTATATTATATTTCATTTTTCAAAAATATTTCTATATACAAAATAAATGTGCAGCTCAAAGGAATATATTTAAAACTAAGTTAAGACAAGCTACTTTAAATTTAATATATTTTTTCAAATCAAATTCAATCATAATCAAAGCAATATATGCTCGAGTTTTTCATCGATCTTATGTACTTAGCTCCCCCTAAAGCATAGTATTCTTTCCAGTTTTAATAACATATACATACACACACGCACACTGTCACACTGTACTTTTACAATTGAAAAAGAATATTTTTCTGACATTTTTATATCGGTTTTTATTGTGTTGTCCGTCTTCTCTTCTCTTTTTCCCCACGCGATGGAAACTTCTGCTCTGAAAGATGAAAAGACGACGTCTGCTCTTTTTTAAATATGAA
The DNA here is from genome assembly GCA_951394115.2 of Drosophila phalerata. Classification (NCBI taxonomy): domain Eukaryota; kingdom Metazoa; phylum Arthropoda; class Insecta; order Diptera; family Drosophilidae; genus Drosophila; species Drosophila phalerata. Next base: position 2,613,100 of record OY729850.1, read on the forward strand.
TTTTTAGACATTTGAATCGACTTTGTATGTTGCTACCCCTAGAAGCTACCCCTCCTACACATTTCTCCCTCCATCAATATGCTCTATGTTTTTATTTTATTTATTTTTTTTTTAAGAAAGTTTATGACACTTTGCCGTTTGGCATTTTCATGCAAATATGAATTACAAAACGCATTTCAACTGACAGAGAACCCGAACCCAAAGGAGCGAGAAGAGAAAAGGAAGAAAGAAGAGAGAGAGAAGGTTGAAGGGAGTAGGAACTTAGGAGTAGAAAGGTAGAAGGTGTATATGTGTAGTGTAACTTTGACGAGGGCAGGTCAAGTTTTTTTCTGCTTTTCAGCTGTCTGTCAATCACAGCTGTATCTGTGTGTTGCCATCTAAACATGTGTGTGTGTGTGTGTGCACACGTGTGTGTGAGTGTGTATTTTGCTTTTATGTGCTCCGTCCGCATTGCACATAAAACATTTTTATTGCTCATTTAGATATTTATGCGGCGTTTTATTATAATGAAAATTGTGCGTATGCGTGCGGTTTTTATTGTGATTGCAGTGGACCCAAGCGACAAGGCAACAACAACAACCACAACAACAACCACAACGGCAAAGACATAGCTCGGCAAATGTCTGCCTGGAGAGTCCTTGTTGTGATCCTTGTTGTGGTGCTTGTTGCCAAGCATTCCATATACCAAATACCGCTTATCTGCATCTGAAGCGTGACCAACTTTTAAGCGCACGTGTTTTGATTGCTCTCAAGCAACAAACGACAAAAGACAACAACAACAACATCGAACCAATCGACCTGATCGACTGTCAAATGCCCAGTAAAATAATATATAACAAATTACCAATAATATGTCCAGAAGAAATATTAAAAGACTTTTCTTTCTGTCCGTTGTAAAAATTTAAATAATAAATAAAATAAACTGAAATAATATTAAAAAAATTAAAGAAACACTGCTGTAAATTTAATTAATATGTTAAAAAAAAAACAATTTCATAAAAAAAAGAAATGTGATAACATTTTATAGAAAGCACCCGAATTCGAACCTCAGCCCACAGCATAAGAGGCAGAAACTTTATACGCTAGACCACGTATCAAACTTTTTGTGTTCGCAATTTAAATAATTTTAATTTTGTTATTATTTTTCAAATATTTGTTTAATTTAAAAAAAAGTGTTCAAGAAAAAAAAAACTAATAATTAAGATTAAAAAAAAACAATCAATATTTAACAATCTATCTCAATTATCTTCTTTAAATTTATACTAAACGAAATTAAATTTTCAGCAAAAATTCAAAAAATATTATAATAAATTAATAATAAATTATTTGCATTTGCTGTAATGAATAAGGACTGAAAGAATTCAAAAATATTTCTAATCTGCGTGCTAAACTTGGAAGTATTATCACAAAACTTGCTTGTTCTTATAGTTTTTTAAGATCTAGCTGTTTACACAGATAGACCGATACTTTCATTAACTTGGAAGCCTTTGTACAATTTAAATACTGGGCTAACAGCGACATCGACACCGATGATAAAGTTCAATTTTACGCAGCTTTACGCTTTTAGCTTTCGCCTTTGCATTTTATGTGACTCACACACACACACAAACACTTGCAAACTGCCATTCAAAAATGTCAAATGTGTCACGTTAAGTGCCCGCAAATGTAGGCAATGGTTTATTTTTTGGTATCACCATCATTATTTTGCGATTTATAACGCCATTTTGCGGCTTTTTAATTATGATGCCAACGAAGTCATTAATTCTTTATACAAATTTCTGCTTTGAAGTGGCGAATTTCAATCGGACTAATGTCGATTTTGCAATTAATCGATTTTGCACAAATATTACTCTACTTATGCCAAATGGTAAGGCTAATCCATCAGAGGAAGCGGTTTTAGGTGTATATAGTATATGTTTGTGTGTGTGCGTGTGTGTTTGTGTGTGGTTTATAGTTTGTTTGCCATACAATTCAATTATGAGCTCTGGTTTTATGTGTAGCTAAAATGCATTTAATGCCCTAATTATTAAACAAACAGCTAAAGTATAGGCCCAATGTTTATGAATCGAAAATAAAGATAGCAATAGCAACAACAATAACATTTATAATTGCAATAACAATTACAAAAACAAAAACATCGAAGCACCGCAACAATAATAATTATAAAGCAATTAAAAACATATTTAAATATTGTGATTGCCATTAAAAGCCAAACAAACAAACACATACATACAAATAATTATGCTCAAAAAATAATAAATATAAATACCGATGCACAAACATAAACTATATGTATACACAGTATGTCTGGTAATTGTGTTGACATGAACAAAAAAAAAAATCACATATATATAATATCTTATTTTTAAAAGTATTATTAATTATTAATAATTATAATTAAATGTTTCAGTATATACAAAGACAAATAACTTTTTTGTATTGCTTAATAATATGCATATATACACTTTTGTCTTTGTCAAAACATTTACTTGAGATACTGTATTCATATATATTGCTTACAGGGAAACCTTTAAATGAGCTGACAAACATTTTGCGGCAACGACGCGTCGTCTGCGATTGATTGACAGCGATCTGTCAATGACAGACATATACACTAGGGTGCATCGATATTTTCGAAAGAAAAAAATAAAAAATAAAAAATGGTACGCCATGTTTTTACCACGAAACCATAGTTCTAAAATCAAGATTTTGATTTTTTGATTTAAGAGCTATGGTGTCTTAGTGTAAACATGTTAGAATTGACCGTAGATTACGAATATGGGGTACCATTTTTTCTTTTTTTTTTTTTGGCCCATACATATCGATGCACCCTAATATACACATTTACCACACACACACACACCACTGCAAACACTCACCACACACACGCAAAGTACACACAAGTAATTTTGCGTTAAATTACATTTTCGCATTTTGGGCAAATAATTTACATAAAGTTTATTGAAAGCCATATTGAACAAAGTTGCTAATTCTTTATATATAATATATGAACTAGTTCCTAAGCTGATGCATCTTTTAAATAACAATAAAAAAACACTTAAAAAGCAACCAAAAAGTATCTTCATGTGTAAATAAGTATATTGTATAAGAATTCAATATTATTATATGTATTCCCTTTGATATTTTTTTATTTCTTTTTCCATTTCATAAATTTGTTATATATACTAAATATACATGATACATTATATCTGTTGCAAAATAAATAAAATGACACTACCAGTTAAATTAAAAGTCAAAGTCAAGTACTATTTTTTTATTTTTAAGCCTAACTTGCGGTTTTGGTATTTTTAAATTTTTGAAAAATTCTATGTCTACATCTTCTGCTAGTCATTTTCCAATGACAAAGTCAAAGAGAGAGTTGCAACATGGAGAGGTAAATATTTACAAATTAAAGTGTATGAAATGTGGCAAAAAAAAAAGACAGTTTCTGTTTAATTGAAAAATTGCAGTAAAGTGGCAACTTGCAACTTGCAACTTGCCACTGCAACAGCAACTAGAATCCAATTGAAGTGAATTTGTCAATGCATTTGTGCAAAAGTGTCTTCAGAAATGTAGCAACATTTTGCACCTGCTGCGTGTTGCAGTTGCAAGCACAGCATGTTTGCACACGTCATCAACATTTCTATCTGTCTGTCCGTCCGTCTGTCTGTCTGTCTATCCGTCTGTCTGTCGTTCTGTGTGTGTGTGTGTGTGTGACGCAATCCGCAACACGCCTATTAAATGCCAATTGCAGCTACACACACACATTGAGCCGAATTAGGTAATGGCCAAAAGGCGACAGCTGAGAAGAGAGAAGAGGAAATGCAGCTGAAGGGGGAGGGGTAATGCAAATTTATCCAGCTTCAGCCTACACTGGAAAAAAATACGAACTTCTAAAGTCAAGAATATGCATTTTAAATATTTTGTTCTTAAAATAAAAGCATTTTAAGACCATATTACCAATTTTAAGAATCTAAAAAATCAATGTTCTTAAATTGTTTGGAAATTATAAATATGTACTACTTTAAATGAAATAATAATAAGAAAAATCTGAATAAGACCAAATTAAATCTATATAACTAAAAATAAAAAAGAATATTATAAATTTAAAAATTATTATTAATTTATTATTTTTTTATATTAACTCAAGAACATTTGTTTTTAAAATAAGAACTTGGTCTTTTATGAAATGCTCTGAAAACCAGGATGTGTTTTCTTAATTTAAGAATTTTATGTTCTCAACACATTTTTTAGACCAAAATTCTTAGTTTTGAGATCAAAATCTGGATTTAAGAACATTTTTTGATCAGTGTATCTCTCTCTCAGTTTCTCTCCTTTTCCCCCCTCACTCCCTGCCTGCTCTATTAGACTGGTTGAGTTCAGTTGGCCTGGTCAGTTGACATGGCCAGTTTCTCTGCTAATGCGGACACTGGGCAGTCAACTGTTGTCCTCCCTCTCTCTCCCTCTTTCTCTGTCTCTCTCTCCCTCTCTATCTCTGTCTCTCTCAGTGAGAGCTGCTCTTCTGCCTCTTGTGTATATAGTTTTGTTGATTTTGCCCTTTGGCTGACACAGAACGCTGTTGACTTTGCATATTAAAACAAAATGAATGCAGACAAGCAACAGCAACTACAATAACAACAAAAACAACAACAACAATTACAATAACAATAACAACAATGCGCAAATGAGTGACCTTAGTGAAAGTGTAGCATAGTAAGTAGTAGAAGGGTCTACTGTACTTGTAAGGATGCTTTTTAATTTCTGATTTGAGCTGGCTGTCTCTCACTCTCACTCTGTCTCTCTCTCTTTCTGTCTTTCTCTGTCTCTTGCTTAGTTTTAATTAATTATATACGCTTTGTTTGGCGAATTAAAAACTGTTGACTCTGCCACAAACGAAAAATGTGGCAACGTGGCAATGTGGCAATTCTTCATACAGAGCACAGTGGCAAAAATTTCTTAAAAATTATTCAACTCCAATTTAATTTACCAAGACACTTTAAAAGTTTATTAAAGGTGTTTAAAAAGTTAGATGTAATATAATAATTACAAAAATTATATTGATAATTATTTTATTTATTTTTGTTTTTGACTTATTTATAATGATACAATTTATTTATTTTTATTGAGCATAAATATTTTTAATTTAACTTTATTTATAAGTGACAGACTTTTGTCCCCAAATTCAGCCAAACAAACCACTGTGCGGCGTTCTCATGATTCACGCTTTCAATTAGCAGCACGGCAAACAGGCCCACAATACAAATACAAATAAACAAACACAAATATATATATATTTATATATGTATAGGTACATATATATAAGGAGGTGCCAAAGTATCATTTATAAAGGCGACATTCCTGTAACATCGTTTGCGTTTCATTTGCCTTTGTAAGCAGCTTAATACGCAAATGGAAAACTGGCAAAAACTGTGTGTATGTGTGTGTGTGTGTGTGTGTGTGTATGTGCGTGGTGTGTGTGTGTGGTGTCTACGCTGTCAAGTGCGACATGCAATAAGAATTAGCGACAAGCAGCAGCATCAAAAGAACCTCATACACAGAGAACAAAAAATCACGTATTCGAGTTGAAAAATGTATTGCGTATAAAAATCAGTCTATTTTTGACAAAGTGAGAGAGAGAAATCAATATTTTTCAAAAAATTTGTGGATGGATTGATATTTAAATTATGGATGATGGTAGTCGAAAAATATAAACAAAATTTAAGTGCACAAAATTGAAATGCAGAATTAATTAAGAGGTCAAAACATGATCAAAATGACATTCCGCATAAAAATCGGTTTTATTTTGTCAAATTTATGAGAGATCAAAGTTTTTGAAGAAATGTCAAGGGGTAGGTATGGAAAATTGGATTATGGATGACTTAGGATCGAAAAATATGAAATTTTTTAAGTGAACAAAATTGAAATGCAGAATGAATTTGGGGGCCAAATCATGAACAAAATGATATTCCGCATTAAAATCGGTTGAAATTTGCCAAAGTTATGAGAGATCAAAATCTTTAAAAGTTTTAAGTATTGTAGGTTCAGTGACACTTGGAGCTTAGCTTAGCATTTTCTACAACAAAATGGACCGGTATTTCAATGTCTATATAAGGAGTTTGATAACTTTATCTGAGATATTTCTACTTCAAAAAATTTAAGGAGACATTGAAAAACCGGCCCTAAGAATATTTAATTGATCGGTTATTAATTTGATGGTTTTTTTTTTAATTTTAAAGTTTATTATTTTTTTCTCAGTGTAGTTGTTGTAACTTTTATTGTTGTTGCCATTGATTGACACGCAGTGCGAGCACGTTGCCAAAATGTGGCATCAAATGGAAAATCCAGTTGGACATTGCCATTGCTGCCACTGCGTTGCTAATTGAAGCACGTATATTGGTTGCAAGGGGGCAAAGGGGCAAGAGAGTGGAGAGAGCGAAAAGGTGGAGAACGGAGCAACGGTAAATGGGGGTCCTGGTACGAAGAAATGCACTTAATTGGACTCAACGAAGTGCGTTCGTCGCGGTTGCTATATGATTAATTAGTGACTGCAAGGCACAACAGGGAAATTCGAAGCAAAAGATAGTTTGAAAAAACGATAGAGCAAGACTGAGACTGAGAGCGAGAGAGAGAGAGATAGAGAGAGAGAAAGAAAGCGGAGAAAAGGAAATAAGTTAAAGGACAGGCAAATAACGTAATGTGCATTTACAACATTTATTTCAATGCGCTAATGACCCAAAATAAAAGCAGGCGATTAATTCTGTTCTCAATTACAAATTCATGTCAATTTCAAAGGCTTTAGGAGCAATTTTTTAGTTCCATTTACAAGGGGCATACACTCAGAAAAAAATATTAAACTCGCCTTTGTCTTAAAATCGCCCTAATAGTTAGAAATATTTTTTAAAATATAGAAAAAATTTAGCTAAAAAGTGTTTTTTAAGAAATGACATTTCTAAAATATGGTTAAACGATTTTATTTCTAAAAAATAGTATTTTAAAACAAGTATTTGTGATACAATTATTTGCAGCTAATTGAGCTTTAAGTAACATCTAGTTAAATAAAATAAATAAAATGAAATATTATGTTAATTTATGACTTTTTATTCAAGCATTTACAATTACAAATTATTTTTTATTATTTACTCAGCAATATTTTTGTTTCTTAAAAAAAAATTGAAGTAAAATTAACAAAATCTAATAGTAATAATAATAATAATAATATTAATTGCTTATTGAAGCAATTCTAAAGTTCATCAAGTTCAACAAAGTTTAAATCCGGTTTTGAAATTAGCATTTCTGTCCGAATGTCGGCATATTATGCACGATTTAGCCAATCTTCCATTACTCAGTCCATCGGTCTATCAGTTTATATTGGTATTCCGTCTTCGTCTATACGCCTTTTCACTTTTTTTAGCCTAATTAGCTCAGGAAATGTAAACTTCTTAAGCTGCAGTTAAGAGGCATAAAAAACTCATGCGCATCGTTTGGCGTCATGTTAAATTCATAATTTCAATTTCAAATTGTTATTACGCGTAATATTACTGCAGTAGTATATATACCCCATCTGGGAATACCCCTCATCCCTTCTGGTTTTTTCCTTCAGTCTTCTCTTCGTCTTGCCTGATTATTATTGACAGTTGCCGCCGTCAGAGATTGTTAATGTTGTTGTTTGTGTTGTTGTTGCTGTTATGGCTCTCATTTTAGTCTCATAAATATGCAAATTAATCATTTGCGGAAATTTGCATACTTAATAAGTTGCTTTAATTAAATGTTCACGCACGCATGCCTCACAATCTTTCCCCCCGGAATTGAGAATCCTTTTTGGCCCAAATGCCATTTTAAAGCGCCAACTTGTTAATTGCGCGCAATCCCTATTTCACCCCCCCCCCCCCCCCACCAGTCACCTTACCACCCCTCCCTTTCCACTTAAGCTCACTCCTTCTGCTCAATAAAAAATAACAAATATAATGCTGTATAAAAGTGTTGGAAATTAAGAAGCGTCAATAAAAAAACATCTTTAAAATTGTTGGCTAGCAACAATAATAACAACCACAAGATAACAACACCAAAAACAACAACAATAGCAAGCACTTGAAATAACAGTGTTGCCAACTGTTTCTTTTTTCTTTTTTCATAATATATTTAGGGGCACAGTCACGTTCAAAAGCGCCGCAACGATCCCAAAAACAATATGAAGGAAGCCCAACAAAAACAGTTTTTATCTGCATCACGCTGGCAATCTTCATTTTATTTGATTTCATTTTTTTTGAATTACCCTAAAAGGGTGGGTATATTGAATATGCAATGGGTCATCAGATAAGACTATATTGCAATTTATAACTTTAACGTTATTTATGGCTTTACATTTAAAATAAAACTAAAAATGCACCTACTGATAAATAGCTAAAATCTATAAAATAAACAAAGGATTATCAGAGAACATGAGCTGAGTTTAAAAAATTTATTGTTAAACAAAATATATCTAGTGACTTATGCCATAAATAATAAGGTTAAATATAATAAAGAAAGAAACAAATAAAAATATCATAAGAACACTTAAGTAAAAAAAAAAAAAAAAAATTAAATAGTACACTTATATCTTAATCTATTTTTTATACCTATATCTATTTCTATATAGTAATTAGGTGCATCTATCTCCATAAATTTTCTATTTATATCTATTTCCAGTGTATTAAAAAAGAAAACAAAATTATAAACCCTTTATCTTAATCTTTTTATTTGTATAGCTATATCTATTTCAATATGGTAATTAGGTACATCTATCTCTATACATTTTCCATTTTTATCTATTTCCAGTGTATTTAAAAACAAATAAAGAGATCATAATCTTAATAGTACACCTATATCTTAATCTTTTTATTTATATAACTGTATCTATTGCAATATGGTAATTAGGTATAACTATCTCTATTAATTTTCAACTTTTATCTATTTCTAGGGTATCAAAACTTCAGCATCTCGTGAATTACGCTTGCTGCTTGTTTTTTATGTGCACAACATTTTCGAAAATGAACAGCCCAAAAAAAACAAAAAAAAAAAATAAGCATGTATATAACTTTTATATAGATATATATGCAAACTGCGAGGCGCAGCCGACATAAATTAACATTTTTATGCGTCGCTGCAATGGACGAAAGCTTCAAGGACCAAGGACCAGAATCAGAATCAGTAGCAACAACAACAACAAAAGCAACAGAATCAGAATCACAGTCAAAGCATAAGCTTCAAAATGGGCGCCTCTCTCTCGCTCTCTCCCTCTCTCCCTCTCTCTCTCTCTCTTTCTCTGTAAGGCTCCGCATTATTTACGATGGTCCTGACACTGCCTAAAATTGTGCTTCACTTGATGAGGGGAAGTGTCTATATATATATATATGTGTGAGTGTGTGTGTGTGGTGTGTGTGTGTGTGTATTTGTCTGTTGTGCGTAGCCATTCACATTTCTTCATTACATTTCATTTTATTTCAGTTCAGAAGAGCCACGTTTATTTATTTGCCCTTTGCCTGGCTGCCAAATAATTTTAATTGGTTTTTCACCCAAAAAAAAAAACCTCATTCTGATTTTTCTTTATGTTTTCTCCTTCTCCTTTTCTCTTTCTTTGTTGCTTGCTCAAATTGTAAGTGACAGAAAAGTGATTTCATCTGCATTATATAAGTACATAAATGTGTGTGTATATATTTATTTAAATAACTTCGGCAATGTTTATTCATCCTATTAGAAAAGTTGTAGTTCGTATTTCTTGTTAAATGTGTGTTTGTGTGTGTTTGCTAACCACAATTCGAAAATCAAATTGGTTTATAGTTTACACATAAATACGTTTGTGTATTTGACTTTCACATCATTTGAAAGACCCATCAAATTCTTGTTCATTACATGATTTCATAACTCGAGTATTAAATACTCAAGTTTAGTTTGAATTCAATTCGTATTTACAATTAGAATTATTCCGAATACTGAAAGCTATTTCTGTAAAATTCCATTGTAATCTTTTATCAGATATCTCTTAATTTTGTTTACATGAATTTATCTTACTCTGTTTCAGTTAGTTGTTTAAATTTTGCTGATTCCATATTAATATTAATTCACAAGAAATATGTATATAAAACGTAGCATACTTATTGAAGCAGCGTTGAAATGCATTTTAATTTTACTAAAACACATAGCTTGTAATTTTTCAGTTATAAATAAATTCATTTTCAATGTGACTTCTTTCTTATAAAATGATACTTCCCAAAAATTAAAGCATTTTTAGGAAAATTCCATTGAAAACCTATATTTAATTTTATCCTTGAGCAGTTCTTTGAATTTTTTACTGATTACAGATTCCATTTTAATATAAAGTTGAGAGAAATTTCCATAGAAATTGAAGCCACTTTGAAATTTATTTTAATTTTAATAAAATAAATATAAAAATATATATTTTCCAGTAATCTTCGCAGATATAATAATAATGATAGACTTTCAAATATTATATTTATTTATTTGAACTTACATCACTAATTTTGAATATACCAAAAACAATTTTCAATATTTTTCTTACCCACCTTTTTTTCTTTTTTTGTGTTCCAATTGATTCGCAGTTATTGCAGTGTTCCTTATGTGTTTGGTTTATTTTTTTGTTTTGTTTTCTCTGCTCTTCTCTTCTGTTCGTTTCGTTTTGAATTTCTTGCTTGTTGTTGTTGATGTTGCACAGTGGTTAAGACGCCATTGTTTAATATGCGGCGTTCATCAACATTTCAAAATCAGCGACACACACACACAAACACAACAACATGTATAGGCACACAGACAAATGCTGCTTGCCCTTGTTACTCTTGTATCTGTTGTTGTTGCTGTTGCTGTTGTTGTTGCTGGGCACATTTCGCTCACACACACAGTGAATTCATTAGGCATGCGAGAATTTTAATTTCACTTGCTCACACACACGCACATATGTGGCGACATATTTCTCAAACATTTTCGCTGCTCGCGTCGACGGCGACGTCAGTTATTTATGCTGCAGCGATGGCGACTGCGACGACTGTTGCTGCTGCTGCGGCTGCTGCTGTCAGCTTGTGTTTTGTTTTGCATGACGGCGACGGCGACGCTGCTGCGCTGCTGCTGCTGACCTTGCGCTCAAGCAACACACATACAAACATAAACCGAACCGAACCGCGTCACAACAACAATATCAGTAGTGGGCGATAGAGAGAGAGCGGAGCGGGAGAGAGAGGGAAGCTGTTCTCTCACAAACGCACAATGCAAAGCTGCGACGCGAGCAGCGGAATAAAGTAAGCCTCCATGGAGAGTGTGTGTGACGAAGAGCGAGAGCGGGGAGAGAGCGAGAAAGGAAGACAGCGTACACGTTTAATGTTCAAGTCAAGTGTGTGTTAGTGTAACATCTGTGTGTGTGTGTGTGTCAACGCACTGTCTGTGTTGTTGTTGTTGTTTTTTTTTTGGAAAGCTGTCGCTGCCGACGCTGCTACTCTGTCGTTGTCGCTGCCGACGTTTTCTTTTGTTCTCTGCTGATGACAAATTTTCTACTTTTTTTTTGTCTCCTTTTTCTTATTTGCTGTGTTTTATTGTATTTCTTTTGCTTTTGTTATTTTTTTTGGAGATTTGTCTTCGTTTTTAACTGCTTTTGTTTTTGTTTTTGTATTTGTAGATTTGTCTTTGTCTCTTTTGTTGTCTGACTTCTTCTTCTGCTCTTCGCATTGATGTCTACTTTTTAATAATTGGCAACACTATTTCTATTTTTGTTGTTGTTTTTTTGCATTTGTTATTGTTGTTGTTATTAGCACGTGTCACAAATTTTGTCATCGATTAAATTTGCTCGTTCTCTCTCTCTCTTTTTCGCACGCATTTTCCGATTACCATTTTTCCCCCCACCCCGCAAACAGCTGCTTGCGGCCAAGCTGAAAAGTATGCTTTAATTAATTAATTTTGCTTTAAACGAATTTCAAATAAACGCACTTTGCTTTATTTTTGCTCCTCTTTTTATTCAGTTTATTTTTTTTTTTGTATTTTATTTTAACGATTTCACACACATATTAAACGATTTAAAAATGCGTTTTTTTTATGCTTTTTATTTTTTGCACGTCTCCCGTTTTTCACCCCGTCCACATGCTGAATTTTCTGATATTCATTGGATTTCGCGCGCTCTTCTCTCTCTCTCGGTTCGTCCGCACCGCACAGACTCCGACAATGAACTGGCAGCAAAGTGTGTTTTTGGATGCCTCTACAGTTTAGCACTGAAATTCCGCGGCACACAGCTTCCGCTTCGTGTCGAGTGGCGAGTGTCGAGTGTCGAGAGTGTAGAGTTTCGCAGGATGCTGGCCGCTCTCTCGCTTGCGCTTTCCAGCCCAAGTGGCCCCCCAAACAGCCGAGCAACAGCTCTACACAAATAACATTCACATTCCACTGTTAAGCCGGTGGAGCGCCGCTGTTAACTGGTGGAGCATACTGTTAAAATGAGGAGCAGAGTTGTTAACTGAGAATGTTGCGAGTTCAAATTTGTATCAATTACATTTAATTCATAATTATAAATTTAAAACATTAATGCTAAATTTATATATATCTAACTTCATAGGTGCAAAAGGCAGTTCCGTATTTCAAAACAGAAATACAAACCTTTTTTTGGAAACCAAAATCACCATATGTGAAAAAAAAAGCTGGCGCTACCTGTTGTCTGTTTTGGGAAACAACATCACGCAATTAATATGGCAGCACTAAGCAGCATATTAAATAGACCAATTGAACTCAATGACCTTCAATCAATTATTTAATGCGTTCGTTCATTTTAGTGTTAAGTTTAATTAAAATAAATCTGCACGATTTGCCAGTAACATTCATTATCTATCTGTCAAGTCGGTAGACCTGTTCTGTTAAATGGTGGAGCACCTCTGTTGAAATGAGGAGCACACCTGTTGACTTTGTGTGACCAGCTGGTTGACTGTTAAATACCAGAAATACTAAGCAATCGGCTATCGATATGCAGCGCACTGTCGCCTTGACTCGTATCGATAGTATCGTGGGCTCATTTTGCTTTGCTCTGGTCACACTTCCAGCTAATTTTCATTTTTTTTTTTTGAAATTTTTTAAGCAACTAACTCTGAAAATAGCCAGATCTAGCTTTCAAATAGCTAAGTTGGCAACAGTGGTCACACCAGACGTTAGGTTAGATGTTGATATTTTTAAAATTACCAATATAAAAAATATTTAGATATGAATAAATATCATTTATATTTGATATTTTTGACTACAAAATATTGTTAATATCGATGATAAAACTATCTGGGCGCGACCTAAAATATGCCGTGTTTTCACTTATAATTAGTTGTGTTTTCTCTTTTTTTTATATTTTATTACACTGTTTTTGTGGATACAATGACAGTGACAAAGTATAATATTGCTTTCATGTTTCACCAAAAATAAAATGTTGAAAAATAATATCAAATAATTATATCGATATACTATCGCCAGAAAAAAAGTATCATCCAAAACTATATCATCACAAGAAAATATCGATTGTGATATCGATATATCGATTATATTTTGACACCCCTGGCAGACGTGCAGCGAACGTGAGCCGAACGGCAACCATCTTTGTGAAAAATACCTACGAGTCTGGAGAGGAGTTGGTGTAGGAATTAATTTAATTTCTGCGGCATATTAAAAGTGAAAAATATCAAAAAAAAATAACGATGATTTCTGCTCGCTTGGCGTCGTCGGTCGCACGCAACTTGGTAGGTATTTACAACGAAAAAAAGAAATAATAATAAGTGAAAAATTTGCACATCGAAAAATCAAATACATAACCAAAATCCAATTGGCACAAAGAGAAAATCAAAGTTAATAAACTTAAACTTTAAGCAAGTGAAGAGCTACACAAATTGCATAATAAATTTAAGTCTATTTAGCAAGCAATTATTTAAATATTGACAAGCGAAGAAAAAAGTTCTGATTACGCAATGAAATTTCAAATCAAATGTACCCAAAAATTACATAACTATTTAAATATTTCTGAAGCAACATTTAATTGTTAATAATTATTGTTGCAAATGCTCAGCAACTGAATTGAAGTGACTTTTGTTAACTATATTGTTTATTAATTATATTGGTTACATAATTTGTTAAACTTTGTCAACGACTTCGCAGCTTCTGCGCGGTCGCTGCGCTGCTTGCGTTGGCAGCGGTCCAACTTTGAGGTTAAGTGCGCGCATGAAAAAACTTTATTATGCAGGCAAATTAATGAATAGCATTTGAAGTGCATTAAAAATTGTTATTAATTAGTTATTTCGTTAAGAATTCTATGATTTGCAAGTGAATTGTATTAATTATTTAAGCATTTGTTCTTTTTGGCCGGCCTGATTGTGCGCTGTGTGCTAGAGCGAGATAGCAGCTGTGGCGCTCATGTGGTTATTCAATGCCTTCACACTGCTCACACTTGCTGCCTTACATAAGTGTTGAATTGTGTTGGCTCAAGATAAAAATTAACTGTGATATGCCTGAAATTTAAATCATTTAAATTGAATTAATAAAATTCGATTATCAAATCATGAATTTTAAGTCCAATTCGATTAGCTGTTTATCGATTGTTGTAAACAGCTGTTTACATAATTAAATATGAATGTTGAAATTGAAATGAGAATTCGGTTGAATAATTGTAAATCATTTCTATCTGCAGTTGTTATATGTTTCGGGAGTACCCCTAATTGATTGGTATATGTACAATCTAAAATTTGGATTTTGTATCTTTCAGGTTGCCTGCAAGGCTGCCTACCCAGCTGCCACTCTCGCTGCCCGTAAGTTCCACGTTGCCAGCACACAGAGGAGTGCGGAGATCTCCGATATTTTGGAGGAGAGAATCCGTGGAGTTGCCCCCAAGGCTGATTTGGAGGAAACCGGACGTGTGCTGAGCATCGGTGATGGTATCGCTCGTGTCTATGGCCTGAACAACATCCAGGCCGATGAGATGGTGGAGTTCTCCTCGGGCCTCAAGGGAATGGCCCTCAATTTGGAGCCCGATAATGTGGGTGTTGTCGTCTTTGGTAACGATAAGCTCATCAAGCAGGACGATATTGTCAAGCGTACTGGCGCCATTGTCGATGTGCCCGTCGGTGATGAGCTGCTCGGTCGTGTTGTCGATGCTCTCGGCAATGCCATCGATGGCAAGGGTGCCATCAATACCAAGGATCGCTTCCGTGTCGGCATCAAGGCACCCGGCATCATTCCCCGTGTCTCTGTCCGCGAACCCATGCAGACCGGCATCAAGGCCGTCGATTCCCTCGTGCCCATCGGTCGTGGTCAGCGTGAGTTGATCATTGGTGACAGACAGACTGGGTGAGTGACTTAGGGATGCTATCGGATATCATTTAGAGGGATGTATTAATATGAAAAACAAGTCAGGACAAAAAATGTCATATATATCGATATGGGAATAATGAAGAAAGACGAAGGAAAGCATTTAACGAAATGAATACATATGGTTATATATAAATAAAAATATAAGGATACCATTTATAGGAATGTAATAATATATTCTACAAGCTAAGTCAGTCAGGACAAAGAATTTTGCATATTAAGAGCATCAACTCGTAAGAATAATAAAGTAAGCAAAGGAAAGCCTTTAAAGAAATTAATGAATATGGTTAGGAAAATCTGAGAATGATGAAATAAATATAAGGATACTTTTTGTAGGAATATATAATAGAATATTAAGTCAGGACAAAGAATTTGATATGTATAAATGATCAATAATGAAGACAGACAAAGTATACCACTAAAATATAAGAATACCATATATAGGAGAATACCATATATAGTGTAATAATATATTCTACAAGCTAAGTCAGTCAGGGCAAATAATTTGACATATAAAAATTATCAACTAGTGGTAATTCCTCTAATTTATTTATTAAAATTTTATTGATTACTCCAACTAATTTCATTTAATTTCGCAATTTATTCCGACAGCAAAACCGCTTTGGCCATTGATACGATCATCAACCAGAAGCGTTTCAACGAGGGACAGGATGAGTCGAAGAAACTGTACTGCATCTACGTTGCCATTGGCCAGAAGCGTTCCACAGTCGCCCAGATCCTTAAGCGTTTGACAGACTCCGGTGCGATGGGTTATACCATCATTGTGTCCGCCACCGCCTCCGATGCCGCTCCCCTGCAGTATTTGGCCCCGTATTCCGGCTGTGCCATGGGAGAATATTTCCGTGACAAGGGCAAGCATGCTCTGATCATCTACGATGATTTGTCCAAACAGGCTGTGGCCTATCGTCAGATGTCCCTGTTGCTGCGTCGTCCTCCCGGTCGTGAGGCCTATCCCGGTGATGTGTTCTATCTGCATTCGCGTCTGTTGGAGCGTGCCGCTAAGATGTCCCCAGCAATGGGAGGTGGTTCATTGACTGCTCTGCCCGTGATTGAGACCCAGGCCGGTGATGTGTCCGCCTACATTCCAACCAATGTCATTTCGATCACTGACGGTCAGATCTTCTTGGAAACCGAATTGTTCTACAAGGGTATCCGTCCCGCCATCAATGTGGGTCTCTCTGTCTCCCGTGTGGGTTCCGCTGCCCAGACCAAGGCCATGAAACAGGTGGCTGGCTCCATGAAACTGGAGTTGGCTCAGTATCGTGAGGTCGCTGCCTTTGCTCAGTTCGGTTCCGATTTGGATGCCGCCACTCAGCAGCTGTTGAACCGTGGTGTGCGTCTCACCGAGCTCCTCAAGCAGGGACAGTATGTGCCCATGTCCATTGAGGATCAGGTAATTCTTGACGATTATTATATATAGTCATTTCTAACAGTCTGATATGTATCTATATTTAACTCGTTTCCCAGGTCGCTGTCATTTACTGCGGTGTGCGCGGTCATTTGGACAAGCTGGATCCCGCAAAGATCACCAAGTTCGAGAAGGAATTCTTGCAGCACATCAAGAGCACCGAACAGGGTATGCTCGATACCATTGCCAAGGAGGGACAAATTAATCCAACTGTCGATGCCAAACTGAAGGATATTGTCCAGAAATTCATGTCCACCTTCCAGGGTTAAATAACAACAATTATTCAAACCGGCAAGGAGGAGCAGTTATATCTTAGATATCGAGGCAGAAAATCACACAACTTGCAAGCAAATAATTGAATTAATGTCTAAGTTGAGAATTACAAAATCACGTTCATCATTAATAATGAAAAGCTGCCCAAAACTGCAACAACATCAACAACAACAAGAATAACAAACTATACAACTTAAGAAAATATAAACAAACAGAAAAAAAAAACAATTATAAAAATATTCAATTTGCGCATTCATGATTTCCTTTGCTGTTTATCCGACTCTGCGTGTTGTCCTCGTGCCACAAATCTGGGAGAGAGAGAGAATCGAGGGACGCATGTAGAGTCCAGGATCTACTTTGAATTTCAGCATTAGTCGAATTTCCTGTTGCTCTAGCCTTTAAAAACAAAACAAAAAAACACCTTATCAATATTTGTAATATTGTTAATCGAGAATAATCGAAAAATGCCGTTTGTGGATGATTGTGAAACGATGGAAAATAAAAACGATAATAATTATACTCTGAAATCATTTGGATTTTGTATGGTCAAGTAGGAACATTCTTTTTGGAACTATAGAACTCCAAAGAGATACTTAATTATAGTCTTGAAAGTATCTCGTTCTTTAGATATGTATATAGATTGAAGATTGGAAGAATTTCTTTTAACTATGCATATATTCAAAGAGATATTAAATTATAGACTTCAGATCCATATAATCTGTAGATCTGTATTTGTATATCGATAAGGATACTATGCATATATGCAAAGAGAAAATAAATTATGGTCATAAAAGTATCTGAATTTGGGAAGAATAATATTAGAACACCCTTAAAAAAATACTATTGATGGAATATAGTTAGTTTTTTGATTATATATGATATGACGATAGCTAGAAATCTGTATGGGTACCGATGTGCATTCCGCTAGATTTCTAAAACAAAAGAATTATAAATTAGAATATAGTTCGATTGAAATAGTTCAACTTGGTAAATTGATTTCCTTAAACATACTTACACATAGTTATATATGTATTATCAGGACTATATATATATATATCTATAAATATTTTACTATATAGGTGTGTTCTCCAAATCTCTACAGATTTGACAACAATTGCTTTTGAAAGCAAAACAACAAAAAATTGTTTTGAAATGTCGGATATTTCTCTTCAAATCCCAATTTTATATCTTTCAAAAAATTAAGTAAATCTTCAAAAATGAGTATAAGGTTTTTAAGACTGGGGAACTTCTTAGTCCTTAGATTTAATGCAGCAGCTTCTCCCAAAGTTACCCTAATACCTAAATCCTTGTTTATTTGAAAAGTTAAAATTTTCCATTCAAGATTCTTCTAGGTAAACATTGTCCAACAACTGTCTGGCCAATAACTAATTGATATACTGTGACAGACAGACGGAATGTCCTTTCTTTAAATCTGTCTAAAGTCTCAGCTGATCCGCAGCAGCTGTTTTCTTCTTCTTTCTTTTTTTTTGGTTCCCAAAGAAGACGTCTCTGCCGTCCCTCTGCCCTGAATGACCTTGCCACCTCTCTCTCTCTCTCCCTCCCGCTCAGCGGGTAACAGATCTCTAGCTACTACCTGACTCCTTTGCAGGATAAGAAAAGGACGGACGGACAGACAGACAGACGGACGGACAGTCGGTCCTCTGTACGCTCTGCATATTTCGTTAACAGTCAAGCAGAAAAAGGTGCAAGGAAACTCAATAACTGTGGGGAAGCTCTTTTTATGATACCCATAAATATATACAGTGCGTCAAGTAATTATTGTTCCGACAAAAGACAGAAACAAATCCCCTACAGTTAGTCAAGAAAATGTTTTGATAAAATAATAGTTCGTTAGTTTTTTTGCAGACTAATTTTTTATTTTATCAAAGCACTTTCTTGACTAATTGTCTATATTTTATTTGAAAAAAAAAAACATTTTCAGAGTTTCTCAAAATTTTTTATTTAATACCAAAGGGTATTGATTTTAAAATTTACATTTAATAAAAAAATGCGAAAACGTTATTCAATATTAAAACAGTTTCTTTACATACTGAATTTTATATTTCAAATTAAAACTAATAATTTTTTCAGAGTTAAATATTATGTTCTTTTAAAATTTGTTTTTATTTGAAGGACGAAAACACAAATTTTAAAAATTAACAACAAATGTAGTGAAAATAAATACATATTTTCCTAACTTTGTTTTGTTATTAAAATTTTTTTTTATAAAAAATAAAACCACCAAAATATTTTTAAAAATCTAAAACATATGTATAGCTATTTGTGTGTGTTGAAACAATTACTTGACATACTGTATAAGGAACAACATACATATTTTTATTTCAGGACTCTCAAAAAGTGCCAAAAAAAATAAGAAAAATCACTTTGACTTCCCATGGCTGAAATTTCTATTCGTTGTTGTTGCTGCTGCTGCTTTCTTTTTTATTTTTATTGTTGCATTTGTTTGCTCGTAAAAGTGTCGAAATTAATGAGAGCCATAAAACCGTCAAACTTAAATTTCGAACAGGCGCACAGCAAAGACAGCAAGCTAATTTCCCGTTGTCTTCCAGTCGAACTCGCAGTCGAGCTCACACACACACACAGAGACAGCGCAGCTAAACACATACATACACACAGACACGTGCGCGTGATTGCGGCCGCAGCGACGTTGACAGCGACTGCGACAGCGACGTCGAGCCAATCTATGTCGAGCAACAAGAACAAAAAGCACACACACACATGTACATACACACATACATATATATATATTTGTTGCTGGCATGTTAGGCATAAGGGAGGCAACAAAAACTGACCTGCGATCAAAGGCAACATTTCAATGTTGTTCCATTTCATGCCCAGTAGAACTGGTCCTCAACGAATTATTGAGGAAAAGTTGAGGAACATTCCCTGGTCATTGAGGAAACATCGAGGCGTTTGTGTGAAAACGATTGAGGAATTAAACATTGAGAGTTACTAGGAAAGAGTACCCAACAAGAAACGTTGGGGACTCCTCGGGGAACTCTGCCAAGAAATCCCCAGGAAAATCAAGAACAGGGAATTTCAGTTCCACTGGGTTTCCTTTGTTTGCATTGTGTGTGTGTGTGTGTGTGTGTGCTGATAAGGACTGCAGACAGAAAGAGACAGCAGCATAAGGGTCGCAATTGCATCTTGTCTCGTCTCGCCTTGTAATTGTTTTTGGTTTTTTCCCTTTGCTTTGTGTGACGTGTTCCGGTTTTCAACTTTCTCAGAGATTTCATCAGCTGCTCGAATAAAAGGCGCGATATTTATTTATTATTATTTATTTCATTAAATTAAAAATTTTACTTGGATTTTCAATTATATATTCAAATAAATTTAGAAGAATTTTAATAAAAAATGAAATAAATATTAAAAGTGTAAGAATTTTGATCCATTTTGATAAAACAAGCTTATTTTAAATTATTGCTGGATTTAAACGTTAACAGTTTTATATGAAACGGTTATATAAGTTTAAAAGAATTCCATTAAAAAGGAAAAATATTTTTATTTAAAATGGTTACGGTTATATCGGTTTAAATAATTTTCTTTAAGCTTTTAATCCCTGATTTTAAAAGAGACACATTTTTTTTTTATTTGCAATTTTTATTAAACTGAGTTTTCGTCTTTTAATCAAGTGTATTAAATTAATACACAAGTTGTGGATAAGTTAATACATAATGTTGTGATTTCTTTAATACATAGCACAATTTCTAAACTCAATTGCTTAAAGTAATTACAAATATCTGATGTATAAAATAATATATATATATAAAATAATGTTTGCTTATTTTTTGTTCTCTTAATTTTAATTTAAGAGAGGCAACGCCGATCAGTTCAGCCAGCAAATGCGCTCGTTGCTCACCGTTTAAGCTCTCTCTCTCACTTCTCTCTCTTATAAGCTCTCCATTTTGGTGCTCTCTCAGTGTCTGTAGCTGTCTCTCTCTCTTGCACACAGGATATTGTAATAAAAACACATGACATACATACATACATATATAAAAACCATATATGGGCAGCAGTATATGAGTGGGAAAAGGAAAGGGGAGAAAGGAGAAAATTTAAGAGAGTATATGGGGAAAAGGGGAGTAAGGAGGGGGATTTACTGCCATTGTTGTTGTTCGCCTTTAAAAAAGGACGAAGACACAAATGCAAAACGTTCATCATTATTACATCATAATGATCATTATTACACACACACACACAAAGTGAAGAACACGAAAAATTACACAAATTTAAATATCGTAATAAACAAATTGAACTAAAACGTTGCATAAACTATAATAATGAAAAATGTGGAAAGTGTGTCTTTCACTCATTCTCTCTCTCTTTTTCGATCTACTTCTTGGGAATACCCACAATGGAATCTAAGAGAGGGGAACTCAGCTCTTGACGCAATGAAATCTTCTGGAATTTGTTTGCCTGATATTTGATATAAATCGATTTCAATTTCGCCGATGGCGCTTCTCGCACCAATTTGGCGATTTGTCGTGTTATCGGACGCAAATGTTGAGCCGTATAGTGGGAATAATGCACCAGGGTGTCTGTCCAGTGCTTGTCATTGAATCCCGTTGCAGCCCTGGCATTTCCATTGAGCAAGTGCAGCGACAGAAACAGAGAAGAGGCGGCAATCTGGAATAATGGAAAGTAAATTGGAATATTAGTACAGTTGAGCCAAAAATGCTGAAGACAAAGAAAATAATCAACTAAGAAATAAGAAATAAAACTAATAAAATTTATGTTATGTATGTTTAAAAAAAAAATAATGGATAACTATTTTTTTTTTTGGAAAATAAATAACAGTTTAAGTATATATTTTCTCAAAATACAATTAATTGCAGAATTCAAGGAACGTAATAATAAGTAAAAGTTATTTTATAAAAATTAAATGGTATTAATTGTTCTTCAATTTTATTATAGTCTCCAAGATCTCTAAATGTTCCAAGAAGTCTAAGATGTTGTCATTGTAGATAATTTAAGAAATTAAATATTGTGTATAAGATAAAATATTCTAGGAGAATACCAAATACCAGTAACTTTTTTTGAAGTAAAATCTTTTAAACACAAGAAACAATTACTTTAGGGACTGTAAGTGGGGTTATTACTAGAATTATTTTGATTATGAAGCATACAATTACTTTGGAGACTGTAAATTAGTGTGTTACTAGTCATGTATTATAAAAAATCCATTTAAAAATGAATATTGATGAAAATAAATATTTTCAGGATGCAAACAATTACTTTGGAGACTGAAAATTGGTTTGTTACTAGTGATGTATTATAAAAAATCCATTTAAAAATGAATAATGATCTAAATAAATGTTTTTCATGATGCAAACAATTAGTGTAGAGACTGTAGATGATATATTAAGGGGAGAAACCCACCTCAGACGGCCTGTAGCTGGCCAGATCGTAGTCCATGGCTGCCAGTTCCAGGAAGTACTTGGACATGGCATGATGATCGTCCTCGGCACAAGCAGCCTTCGAGTAGCGACGCAAAAAGTGTATCGGCAATGGGCGCGATAGATTGTTATCGATAGTCTTGAGTATCTGCAGTTCCATCTGACGAATCTCGCGATCCGTATACGTGTTATCGGTGATGAACACAAAGTCGGCCATTGCCGGAGGGAATAACTCCTCATATTTGGTGGCTATAAATAATGCGGTGACTCCCACCAATTGCAAATGTTTGCGTCTTGTGTTCTTCACAACCTGCAGATAACGATCGATTATGGCCACGGCCAAATGGAAGGTTTCGGCCACCAAATGGAATTGCATGTGAACCTCATTGATCCAATCGATTAAAACGGAACGCATGCGACTGGAAACTTCCAGTTGATTGGCCAAATGATCGACATGTATGGGTTGTTGTATTTCCAATTCATACAGATATTGATAGATGTCATTAACGTATTCCGAGACCAATATCAAATTCTCCTTATCATCCGCATCGATATCTTCCACATTGGCCAGACGTTGACTGGAAAGCGATACAGTTGTTACTGCAAGTACTTCCTTTTTAGCCACTTCCTTCTTGACCATCACTTGTTGTGGCTTATTAACTGTCGACTCTTTCTTGGCCACATTTGTAACAGTTTGTTGTTGTTGTTGCTGACTTCCAGCTGGAGCATTTGCCTTGGCCAAGGCCGCTCTTAACTTGGTCAACGATTTGCTGGTCAAGTTGCTATCCTCACGTCTCAATGTATTAACCTTCTCCTCAACAACCACAGTTTTTGTTTGCTTCACAGCAGCTGAAATAAAGAAGAGTCGTTAGTGAATTCACCAGTGAATTCCACCGAATTCACTTACGTTTTCCAGTTGCCTGCACTTTTCCAGCGGCCGCTAATCGCAAATTGTTGTTGCTGTTCTGTCGCGTGCTGACTGCGACGTTTGTGCGCAGCGACTGCGAACGCAGCAAAGGCGCAGCTGTTGTTGTTGTCATTTTGACTGCATTGGAATTGGCATTGGAATTGTTGACAGCCAGCGGCTGTTTCTTCCAGTGTGTGTCCACACGTGCTTTTACATCCTTGAGCCTGTTAATGTTTGACATTTAAAATTAGTATTAAATAAACTAAAAGTTCAAGTGTTAATTAATTTTACAAAAAAATAATTATATTTTTTAATCAAAGAATTTTTTTTGATTTCATTTAGTATTTTTCATGGATTATTAGGAATACAAAATTATTTACATAAAAATCTCGTTTTTTTCATCAAGTTTAAATATTTTATTATATTTAAAAAAAAAATTACATAAATAAATATGGGTTTTTTAAAGCCAATTATCTCTTTATTGAAAAATATTTTAACTTATTTAAAAAAAAAAACTATATTTTAATAGGAATAATTAAGAAAAAAAAGCAAAATATATGTTTTTTTTACTATTAAATATGGGTTTACTTTTGAGGAATATGACCTCTTAATTAATAATTTTTTTTTAAATTTTTTTAATTTATTAAAGTTAATGCAGCAAAAAAAAAGTAAACGGAAAATATTATTCTAAATTTGCATTATATTTCGAAAAACAAAATATAATATAACCCATTACAAATTTTTTTTGCGACTTCGAAAAATTATAAAATTTTGAATAAAATGAAATGTGAGATTTTAAAATGGATAAAAGTTAGAGCAGTAAAAGTTCACAAAAAAAATAATTTTTTCTTTGCTTTACAAGTAAAAAATATTGTTTAACCCATTAGATCCAATATTTTTATGCCTTTTCTAAGAATCATAATAAAGCGCATAAAATGAAATGTGAGATTATACAATTTATTTAACTTGGTGCAGTAAAATTAAAAAAAGGGATTCTACATTTGCTTTAAAAATATATATATATTATAACCCACTAAATCAATTTTTTTTAATTGTTTAAAAAAAAAAATGCATATAAAGTTGCATAATATAGAGTGTGATTTTCTCATTGTAGTCTTTAAATTTTAATTTAAATATGCGAAATTATTGCTTGGTCAAATAAATTACTTGACCCACTGTATAAAAATTATAAAAATATCGCATAAAATTAAAATGTTAAAAAACTGTAGGTGTTAATTATAATTTAATTATACGTTCTACTCGGACAAATAATTAACTTGACCCACTGTATACACTTACTCCTTTTGGGCCACATCTTTGGTGGAAATGTTGCGATTTATTCCACGATTCTGAATATCGCCTAAAGCGGCGCGTTTTGTGGTTGCCTCATTTGCAGGCACTGTCAATTTCTTCACTTGCACTTGATTATATTTCTCAGTGGCATTCTGAAAAAAAAATAAAAACGGAAAAAAAGGTGTGCGCATATTATTAGGGGTCAATGTCTAGGCGGCCATTTTGAATGCAAGGCGCATCACATTTGTAGATAAGGATGATAGATGAAAGAGGAACTGCAATTAGCGGTACAAGTACCGCAATATATGTAAATATCGAAATAAAAAAAAAAGGCGCCAACTTAATTTACCGCTGCTGCAGAAGCAACAACAACAGCGCTGAACAAAACGGCATTTCTTACAGCTCTCCTCTTTGTCGCTCTCTCAACTCTTTTGTACAAATGGCGGCTGCGCCTGCGTCGCAGTCAACGCCAATGCATTAGTGTGAAAAAATGTGGATAATTTTTATAATAAATTCTTACCTCGTCCATCATCATTTTCATTGTTGCTGTGCCCAACATGTTGTTTGTTTTATATTTTATATATTTTTTAACTAAATATGAACGCTTTGATTTTTATTTGCACTTTTCTGAGCGCGTCTCTTTTTTTTTTTCTTTTACTTTCTGTATACTTTTTTGTTATATATATATATATGATTTTGCTGTTTTGTAGCTTGTTTTGAAATTGCACAAATATAATTTACAATTGTTATGTTATTTTCAACGATTGCTACAATAAATTGATAATTTTAATTTAACTTTATTTTTTTCGGGAGTCTTTCGAGCTCTGCGCACGATGCGAACGCAAACGCTGCCGTTTGGATTTGAAAAGCACGCCAAGTGACCAAGTGACGAAGTGAGTGCGCTTGTAAAAGTGCCAAGGCGTTGCCACCCATTATAATGGGCTGCCACCCTGCAAAATTTGGCCAACTGGCAACATGTACTATTTTGGTTACACTGTCAAAACTGGTAACTTTCAAAATAAATACCTTATCTTTCACTTTTTATTTTTGCAGATTTAGAATTTTAATAATTCGAATTTTGTAAATTTTTTATCTTCGTTTTCTTGCCATTAAATTTGTAACTTGCCTTTGCAGTGACGAGCTTCAGACCTTTATTATATTGCATAACTTTATATTAGCTAATTTCGAATTTTAATTGCTTCAAAATTATTAATTTATTGCAAAAGTTATTGCATTTTGAAATGTATATTACCTAAATTTTAAATTTACCAGTGTTGCCAGACGCGCTTTTATGAATACTGATTCAGTATTTTTTTAGTAAATTTTTGGTATTCTCATGCAACACTGCGTTATAGCAGTTAGCTTTCGTTTGCTGCAAAAGTGCTGCCCATCAATATTTTGATTTGAATTTCAAACTAAATAATCGTTTTATTTGAACTTTGAATTGCGTTTGCTGGGCAAATGCTAATGTGTAAATTGCTTGGTATTTTTTGCGTTCTATCATTGTCTTCTTCTTCTTCAACTGATTGCATCAATTAAAAGTTGATCACTTCAATTGGCCTGTTGCATCTTTGTTGTTGGTTCTTTTAAGCAATTTTTGCATTTGCATTGCTGATTTAAGATTTCCTTCACAATGTGTTGATTTCTTGTTGTTGTTGTTGCTGTTGTTGTTACTTCAAACTGAACGGAAATGCAACATAATTCTTGGTTTGTTTTTTACTCGACTGTGATGATCAGTGTCAAGTTTTCGTCTGCATCATTTTCAGGTACTTGACCATTAAAAAAACAACAACAATAACAAAAAAAAAAACAGTTCTGCATTTTTTGCTAATTTTTCGGCTGCTTTACTTAACGGTGGCGTTCTATTGTTTCGTTCCGCCCGATGTCGGCTCATTAGCATATTTTGTAGCTCCCTCTCCAACTTTAGACTCCCCACACTCCCATTCCCCTTCTCCTCACCACTCCCCACTCACCTCCACACACTCCCACACACACTATTCACGAGCATTGCTTCTATCTCTGTCGCTCAGTGCTGCGAGCTTAGCTATTTTATAGCTGAAATCGGTTTTTATTTCGGAATAACTAAAAGTGTTGCTTATTTAGTTACTAAATAAATAGATTTGGCAATGTTTTAATTGTCAAAAATAGAACATTTAAAAAAATGCTTTTTAATTATTTTAAGAATATAAATAGAATACTTTTTCGGTTTGCCAGATAACTTCAAAACACTTAAGAAAAACAATATATATTTTTTTGTAAACTCCGAAAAAAAACATAACTGTCGTTTTAAAATTACGCTTTTGATTTAAAATCGTTATATTTGTTAGAAAAATTTTCATTTATAGAAAATATTATATTATTATTATAAGTGTTTTTTTTCCATAGAAAAATTATTAAAGGCAAACAAAACTGTAGTCAGTAAATATCTTTTTCGGGCTGCTTATTTTTTTTTCTATTACAAAGTTAGCTTTTGTCAGCTCTAGAAATTCTGACAACATTGGCATCTCTGTCGCTGCCAAAGCCGACGGCGTTTCGGCGTCGATCGTGTTTCCCGTCGGCTTGAATAAAGTTTTCCGCAGTCGTGATTTTTCGTCATTCGCGAATGTGGAGCTGACGTTGAAAGATCTTTTCGAAAAACTCGCGCGCTCGAATTAAGAATTAATACAAAAAAAAAGAACTATAGAAATTCGATGATTTTTGGATGCGTTTAAAATTAAGTCAGATATTAAGTTAAGATTGGATTGACCTCGAAATAATCTAACTGAAACGGTCAACGCACAGTGTTTATTTATATTATATTTATATACACGTATTTTTCGGCTACAGTGTAATAAAAATCATAAATTGTACCAAATGTTGTTATGGTTGAGAGCATTACTTTATTTTATAATTTTCGGTGCTTAAATAAATATAAATGCGTATAATTGTGTAAACAAAAGCAAGCACACAGAACAACAGAAATATTTAATGGTGTTTAACAATTTTTAAACGTTAAATTTGCTGAAATAAAAAAGAAAGAATAAAATTA
Source organism: Drosophila phalerata (assembly GCA_951394115.2). Classification (NCBI taxonomy): domain Eukaryota; kingdom Metazoa; phylum Arthropoda; class Insecta; order Diptera; family Drosophilidae; genus Drosophila; species Drosophila phalerata. The sequence goes on from OY729850.1 coordinate 2,640,804, forward strand.
ATAAATAAATAAATTGATTTAAAGAGTTTCGTTATCTGTTAACAGATATCTGTTAAGGAAGTGTTAAAAGTGACAAGTGCTGCCAATTGATAGTGTAATCGATACTGATAACGCAAAGGAGTTAAAGCAATCGATCGTTATCGCTGTCACAAAGAACTTAAGCAACGAACTTGTCTAATTTAAATCAAAGCAAAAAGTAAATAAAAACTAAAAAATCTAAAGCAATGCGTCTAATAACTAAAACAACAACAATAGTAGTAGTTGTAGCAATTAATTAGTGCATAAACAGTTAAATTAATCTGCCGTAAAAGTTTTTGCAGCCGTTGCGCTTGCGCCGACTGCGACAGCGACTGCGACGTCGCTGCGTGCATTCACTTTTCTCTCTGCGCTGTTGCTTCTGCTGCAATCAAAAAACAACAAAAACAAAGCCAAAAAAAAATCAAACATTACTTTGTTGCCCATTTTTTAATTAGGCTTCTTACAGTAAAATGTAAGACAAGTTAAAATTATGACGCAAAGTTAAATAAATTTGGCAACCAACAACATAAATAACAATAACAAAAAAACTAAATTTAAACATAAATAAGTACTGCAATAAATTCACACCATTAAACAATAGCAACAAATGTAAATAGTTATTAACTTAAATCGCTTTATAGTTGTCAACATCAAAAATAGCGTCGTTATGTCTGCGTTGACGTCGACGTCTGCATCGGCAGCTAATCAACGTCAGCTTCAGTCGCAGTCGCCGTCGCAACGTTATCTGCATCAACAGCGACAATGTTTGTGCTTAATTGTTTTGGCTGCCTTGATTCTGGACGCCACTGTAGCGGCGGCTGCTCTTAAAGTCAACAGCGACGCCAGCGTCAACGCCAACGTCGACGCAGTGCATATTGAGCTGCGACGCAGGAGAAGCGTCAATTTAAATGGCATTGAGGTAAATTCTTGATTGATATTTGATTTTGATTTTATTTGCAATTGCATTTATTAATGGCATTTGTCACATGGCCAAAGCGTCATTTCAATATTTCATTGTTTTGTCTGATTAATGACATCTGATATCATCCTTTAATTTGCCATTAAAAACTGCATAAGAAATCAAAGTATTGAATATATATTTTATATATATATATTTTGTCAAAGTTTTTTATACACTTGTAGATTTATAAAAAAATGTTAAGACATTGACATTTTATTAACATTATCAATTTAAAACGTTTACTACCATTTTTAATTATTGTTTAAAAAATGTTTTAAATTAAATAAAAATAAAAAAAAAAAATTGTAATTTAACCTTTTCTCAAAGTTTTTATACACTTGCCGATTTAAAAAAAAACTTAAAAGATTACATTTTAATAGCTTCTTAGCTTAATTAATTAATACTGAATATTAATCTCTTAGCTTTTAAATTTAATAAAAAAGTTCTAAGACTATAATTTCAAATAAAAAATTAATTTTATAGGTTTTTAAATTTTTAAACACTGTTATGTATTTTACTTTAAGAAATGACATTTCCTAAGAAATTAATTATTTTTTCACACTGAACTATAAATATTTATTTTCATTATTCATATCTAAGTCAAGATCACAAATAATTGTTTATCCAAGTTTTTTTTTTAAAGACAGGTTTTTTATTTCAATTTTATTAATATTTCTTAAAATTTTTGAAATATTTCATTTAAAAAAATTAGATTTTACATCCTATCGCATCTTATTCGATATACATGTATATACGATATTTTGAAATATCAAATTTTTAATATTTCGGCAACAATAGCTTAAAAGTAATTTTCTTTAATAGTTTCTTTAATAATTTTCTTTAATAGTTCTGATAGTGTTGAACTAAATTAAAAAATTATAGAACCTTCTGCAAGTGTATCATAAAAAGATATAATTATTATCAGGTGATTCTTTGGGGTGTTATCAGGTGTTTGAGTCCCACTTTATAAAGTCGGCACAAATTTGCAGTGTGCACATAAAATGCAAACGCGTGATTCATTCAGAAGTGTCAGCATATTCATAAAACATTCATATGCATGTATCTACATATATTCACATGCATGTGAGTGAGTGTATATATATATGGGTTGCATGGGCGTAATGGGCGTGGCACTGAACTAATTTCAGCAAGTGCAATGCGAGACGTTGAATGACCCCGTCCGCTCGATATATTCCCGTAATTGAATACCCAGAAATTGACTGACCATAAAAATATAAAAAAAATAATAAAATAAAAATACATCTTGTCAAATTACAAGATTCGACTGTCGACTCGACTATTTTAAGAACCGAGGGCGTCCAAATGTCTCCAGGAATGTCCCAGCTGTTCCAGCTGTCGATCCACTGACGAGGGCCGTTTCATCAGAATCCCGCTGCCTCGAATTTCCTTTTCACGCTCAGCTCCAAGTGACATAATTCATTTGATCTGGAAAATACCATTCCATTATTAATCATCTTCAAAAATAATAATAATAATTATACACATTCATAGAATTACTGAATTCTAAGCTATTCTTAACTTCTTCTTCCATTTTTAATCAATAGAACATTTAAAAAAATCTTTATTTTTCCCAAATTGTAAGCTTTCTTAAAAATAACAAGTTTCTATCTTTTAAACATTCGAGATTCTCTCAAAAAAAAAAAACTATTATTCGTAAAAATTGATTAAAATTAAACAAATTTCCCCTCGTCAAATTTATTTCCTTTAGCAGGTGTGCAAAATTTTCAGGTGAGCGCGTCTCAGACATTTGCCAAGTTATTGACCCAAGTTGTAAATTAGTTGGGGTAATTACGAGTACTACACAGAAAAAAAATTCATTTTAAAAATCAAGCTTAATTAACTTGATCTTAGCTTGAATTCTTAAGTATGTATTGAGGATATAATTTCTAAATTAAGTTAATACGTCGATAAAATGATAATAAAACTAAAAAATCGAAATAAAAAAGTCAAAGAAGCCTAAATTATTTGATATTACTGAAAACAAATATTACAAAACCCTCAAAATTCAAATATTGTTAAGAAAAATCGGGCTTGATTTAAGTATTTCCTACTTGGTTTATGAGATTCAGGGATTACCGTACTTCTGATAGCGCATTGTATTAATTTTAGTCCGGAACTAAGGATTTTTTTTCAGTGTACAAACAATGTTGTCTCAGTTGAGAACCTTTTTCATTTTTGCTTTTGTGGACTCTTGGTTCCGCCTTGGTTTTTCCAGAGATTTTCTCTGCCTGTTGGAATCGCAATTTAGTTTTTTACTTGTTTTCCGACCATTTACAGTGACTTCATTTTCAACTTCAACTGTTTGTTGTTTAGTTTTTATACCCGTTACTTAAAAAATAAGTAAAAGGGTATATTGTGTTCGTTGAAATGTACTTAACAGGGAGATGGAGGCATCTCCGACTTCATAAAGTAAATATATTCAAAATCAGCATCAGCAGCAGATTCGAGTGTGTCCCGTCTGTCTGTCTGTCTGTCTGTCCGTCTGTCTGTCTGTCCGTCTGTCTGTCTGTCCGTCTGTATGAACGAAAGGATCTCAGAGACTATAAGAGGTAGAGTAACCAAATTTGGCACACAGATTTCTATAAGCTCCATACAGTTTAAGTTTGTTTCAAATTTGAATAAGAAAAAAAAGACTATACGTTTTAAGATTATACGTTTTTTATGGTAGTTACTGTTATATATGATTATTATCTATTTTTCCACTGAATCGCATCAAGATCGGACAAGTAGAAGAGAAGTTGTGGCCAATTAAGCTTTTCAAAGTAATACATGTAATTTCTTTAAAGTACTTTTATATGCATTGAAATAAGTAACGGGTATACTATGGTCGGGATTTCGACTATAGCCTTTCTCACTTGTTTCTTTTTTTCTCTTTTTGGTTGTAATTCTTCTTTTTTTTGCCCATGTTATCCACGGGTCACGCAAAATTTCATCACATAATCAGCCGGCGGCCGATTACAGCGTCGAGTACGAATACGAATACGAATACGAATAGTGTGAGTGTGAGTGTGAGTACGAGTTGAACAAATGTTGATGCAGTCAGTTTCCACTTCCATTTTCACTCTTGTTTTTTTTTTTTTTTTGCTTTTCCGGCACTCGTCATTTGTTGATGGATCCCGGCCTTTTATGCTGTTGCCCTTGCTGCCAATTAATGTCGTTTTATTGAACATTGTTTGAATGCACTCACTCGATGAATGAATGATTGCTTGAATGTGTCGATTATTCTTGTAGGTTCAGGTTAATGTGGCTGGTAGATGAGAGAGAGATGGAGGGTGATGGGCTTCAACCTCATCGAACTGTTATCGATTGTATGTCGATTAATTATCGAATAATTATCGCATGTTTTTAGAATCAAGCAGGCATCCAATGGAATTATTTTTAATGTCTTATCTTCATTAATTGTATTTATCGATATGTTATCGAATATTTGAGTAGTATGAGAAGATGGACAAATGAAGGTGAAATAAACCATTCAAATAAAGACATTGGGGATTTTTCATAAAATACCAACTGAATCGATTTATTATCGATTGACTATCGAGTTATCGAATCGTTATCGAATTGTTATCAGTTCATTTAAAGTTGTATTATTCCAGAAACGTTAAGTACCAATAACCAGTCACATCTGCCAAATATGCAATACAATGTTTATCGATAACTTATCGAGTAAAAAATTATATTACATTCTTAGCACTTGCAGAGTTGTGAACTCGCTCAACTGCCACGCCCCATTTTGGCAGCATTGTTGTTGTTTACCAATTGTTTGCCCACAGCAATTAGTGCAACACCTTCTGTATATAATTCAGGGGTTGGGTCTGTTAGGGAAAGGGGGAGGGGTCGAAATCTGACCGCCCATTGGAGCCGAGCGAAGCGCTCTTCACGCTTCGTTGCCATCCGACGCGCTTTTCCAAATGTAACAACAAATTAAATTAAATAATAGTACTTAAAAACGGGCACACGCACCGCTAGAAGAAGAAGAAGCAGAAGAGGAAGCTGACCGATATACGATATACGATATACGAGATGTGACATGCAATTCCGATATCCGATATGTTGCAAGCTGCAACTAACAACGGTCATTTCTCATTTACCTCAACTACAGTAAAAAAAAAAAGATAAAAAAAAAACTGGTTAAAAAACGTTAATGGGGATTTTCCTAAACTAATTTTCTATTGTTGCGTGCAGTGAAAGTGTTTATTTTGGTTTTTGGCATTTAGTTTCTGAACCCTTTTAGGCCATCATCATGGTCTCTGCTCTCTTCCCCTCTTTCCCTCTTTTTACGCTTTGTTGCACTGCGCTTCTTACGCTTTTCGTTTTGCATAAAAAATGAAAAATAAGAAAATTTACTCGTATTTAAAGATCTCTCGTTTCCCTTTCTCTTTAACATCTTGCAGCTGGACGAGAACGCGTTACTGGAACACCTGGCAAGCCATGAACGTGCTCTGATCTTTGGCACAGCGACAGGTAAGAATCTTGAACCCAGCCGATTGGAAAGATTAGCTAACGACACTCACTAATATTGCAACTTTTACTCTGACTACTATAAATGGTATTTTATAACTTCTAGCACTATAACTACTTATATAATGTTCCTACTTATGCTACTTAAGCTACTTAACTATTATTTCTTACATTTTGCAAAATTTTCTAAATCTCATAACTCTATTAAAACTCAACCGGTTTTCAAGTGGAATTTCATTTTGATCATTAGTTGACTCCAAAATTAATTGTGCATTTATATTTAGATCATTTGAAATATTCAATTTTTTTTGACTATCAGCCAATTTTTCATACCAACCCCTTGACATTTATTCAAAATCTTTGAACTCACATAACTCCATTAAAACTCAACCGATTTTCAAGCGGAAAGTAATTTTGATCATGATATGGCTCCCAAATTGATTCTGCATTTAAATTTTGTTCACTTAAAAAATGTCATATTTTTCGATTATAACCTAAATTTCATCTGATTTTCCTTACCCTAACCCCTTAACATTTTTTTTTTGAAAATTTTGATATCTCATTACTTTGTCAAAAATCAACCGATTATCATGTGGAATGTCATTTGGATCATGGTTTGACCTTTAAATTAATTCTGCATTTAAATTTTGTTCACTTAAAAAATTTTAAATTTTATTAATTTGTCATTTCCTACTACTATTTCTGCTAATTCTTTTACTACTGTTTCTATTACTCCTACTATTTCTTTTCTTATTCAAATTTTTTTCCACATGTACTTCTACTAATACTACTATTGAAAGCTGTTTTCTTCTGATACTATTCCTCAAGATTTGCCTATATTTGTACTGCTACTTTTACTACTATTTCTACTACTTTATTGCACTAGTAGCTAATAGTTGTATGGATTGTATAAAGTCTTTTTTTGGGGCAATGCTTATTAACAGAATGAGAAATTATCGAGAGGAGGAGCAGAATATGCGATGACGTTGCCACAGTTGGGCGGAGGGCGGAGGGTAATCAAAAAGGGGGCATGACATACACTGTTAAAAAAAATGTTCTAAAATCAAGATTTTGGTCTCAGAACTGAGATTTTTGGTCTAAAAAATGCGTCTTTTTTATATATATATGAATATATTTTATCTTCTCTTGGTAATTTTATAAATGTTATTTTAATTTGTTAAAAGTGGGGTTCGAATCGCAGTGTCAAATGAAATTGTACATATTTATACCATCCTAGCAATTTAAGATCTTTATTCTTATAGTGAGATTTTATGATTTTTTAGACTAAAAATCGAAGTGTTAGTAACTTGGTCTTAAAATAAACTTATTTTGAAGAACCAGATATCTTAGATGTATGTTCTTGATTTTAAAAGCTGGTCTTTTTTTTCAGTGTAGGGCGGGGGCAGGGGGAGGGGTAGTGGTGCATTTTAATGTGCGCAATTATTGGTTCGAGGAATGCGCATTTCGGCATTGTTATTGGTCTAATGTGTTGTTTACCTGTTTACTTATTTACTTATTTTGCAGTGCCCGAATTCAAATTGGTTCATTTGGCGCGAAGCAGTGCACAGCAGCAGCAGGAGAGGCAGAGGAAGAGGAAGAGGGAACGTCGCAGTGCGGAGCAAGGTAAGTAGTATTTTTTTTTTCATGCCACATGCCACATGCCACATTCTACTTGCCGGCTCGTGCTGCTCCAGTTGCTGCCACAGTCGGACATCATCATTATGAGATGCGAATTGTTTAATTAATTCCAATTTCAATACAAATTGAAATGCATTTGGCAGGCACTGTAGAGGCAGAGTTGCAACTGCAACTGCAACAGCCGCAGCAGCTAATCGACGATGCCTTCATCTTCATTCGACGCACTGCGAATAACACACAATTTGTGGAGCATTCACCGCAGTTGCTGCAACGCCTCGAGCGCTGCTTTTACCGAAGTCCATTAGCGGCCCTCGATTTGTGTGATGAGCACAGTGTGGTGAGTACTGATGAAAAACTATCAATGTTCATTTAATCAATTTATTAAGAAAACTAATTAAAATGATCTGCAAAACAATAAACATAAAATTTAAGTTTAATTTAAACTATCAATTTAGACATTTATATCAAAACTTAAACCCTAAAAAAATGTTTAGTAAAAAGAATTATTCACAATTTGGTCATAAGAAATGTTAAGAATATTTAAATGGGTTTTTATGTTTATAGATGGGAATTCAAAGGCTCAACTTAAATTAAAATCATTTAAAATAAAATTAAATGTAAACTATCGATTTAGATATTTATTTCGAAACTCAAAGTCTTAAGAAATGTTTATTAAAAAATTATTTTTTTTTTGTTACAGAAGTTTAAATAATGGGTTTTTATGGATGTTAAAAATTAAATTTAAACTATTGATTTGGATTTCTATTTTGAAACTAAGAAGAAATGTTTAGCAAAAATAATTATTTAAATTTTAGTAATCAGAAATTTTAATAATATTAAAGTCCGTTTTTTATGGGTGTTTAATATAGCAAAATTTTGTAAATATTTAATCCAAACTGAAATCAAACAAAATATAGAAGTTAACTAATATATGGGCATTTAATATAGAAAAATTTTAAATATTTAATCCAAAAGAAATTCAAACAAAATATAGAGATTTCAAGTTCATACAGAAATATTATTATGAAAATTCAAATCAAATTGATCAGAATATCGATTATGTAGTTAGTAAATTTCGAAAAAATTTTCATGAATTACAAAAAATATAGGATGAATTCAAATAAAATTTAAATTAAATCAAATATTTTTTTTAATTTCCAATCATTTTTAAATATGAAAAAATTAGTTTATTTTGAGCAAAAAAATTAAAAAACAAAACTAATAATATAAAATAAAAAATTAAAAGGGGTATTTGGTAAAAAAATTATTATTTATCAGCAAAAAAATAAAAACTGAATTTAATTTAAATTAGAAAATTAAAAAAAGAAGCTTAAAAAAATTAAAAAAAATAATTTTTGCCGCTACAAAATTGATACACTGCAATTATAAAACTTGTCAACACTTTTGCAGCGAGGGGTGTTTCAGCAGAATGCGAGTAACTATGTCATTCAGCCGCTGCCAGCGCGTTTTGGCCCCGCAACTCATGTGCTCTATCAGGCGCGTTTAGATAACGATAACGATAACGATAACAACGAGACGAGACCGTTAGACAGTCAGCTGCAGTTTGAGCCCGATGCGGCGGAATTCAACGAACCGAAGCAACAACAACCACAACAACAACAACAACCACAACAAAATCATCAAGAGTCTCATCAACGCCAACATCTGCATCGAAAATTGCAATCACAGCTGCGACTGCGCTATCAACCGCGTCATCATCATCAACAACAACATCATCATCATCATCATCATCATCAGCAACAACATCATCATCATCATCAGCATGACAATGGCATTCCCAGCGGACAACAACGTAGGCGTCGTCATATTAATAGTGCTTCTTCTGGTGGCATGCCACATCGTCCGTCTCACTCGGTGCCACACGAGCTGCACATCGAGACGGCCATCTTTGTGGACAGCGATCTGTATCGGCATATGGAAAAGAATTTCCCCAAGGATACGGAAAGTCATCTAACCCGTTTCGTTTTGGCCATGTTCAATGGCGTCCAATTGCTCTATCATCATCCCACTTTGGGTAGACGCATTAATTTTGTGCTCAAACGTTTGGAAATCTTTCACAAGGATCCGCCGGAGTTGCGTCGTTCCAGTGACATTGACACCTACCTAAGTAACTTTTGCCTGTGGCAAAAGAGTTTGAATCCACCCTCGGATGCGGATACATTGCACTATGATCATGCTGTCATACTCACTGGATTGGATCTCTATGTGATTGGCAAGAATGGCAAGGTTATTAGCCAGGTTGTCGGACTGGCGCCAGTTGCGGGCATGTGCACTCAAACCTCCTCCTGCACCATCAACGAGGGCAAACACTTCGAGAGCGTCTTTGTGGTGGCCCATGAGATTGGACACAAGTGAGTAACCAGTACAAATTTCATAAAAATTAAGCGCAGAATCAATTCAGAGGTCAAACCATGATCAAAAAGACATTCCAGGTGAAAATCGATGGAGATTTGACAAAGTTATACGAGATCAAATTTATTGAATTTTTAAAAATAAGTAAAAGGGTATATTGTGTTCGTTGGAATGTATTTAACAGGGAGAAGCAGGCATCTTCGACCCCATAAAGTATATATATTCTTGATCAGCATCAACAGCCGAGTCGATATAGCCATGTGTGTCTGTCTGTCTGTCTGTCCGTCTGTCTATCTGTCCGTCTGTATGAACAAAAGGATCTCGGAGACCATAAGAGGTTCAGATTTTATGGTAACTAACGTTGTGTATTAATATTATCTATAATCTCACGTAACCGCAGCAAGATCGGAAGAGTAGAACGGCAGTAATACCTAACCAAAGTTATTAATAAAGTTATTACTTCAATACAATCACCTAAAAGTATGCAATAGTTTTTATAATGTAGTAATTTCTTTAAAGTACTTTTATATGGATTGAAATAAGTAACGGGTATCCTATGGTTGGAATTCCCGACTATAGCCTTTCCCACTTGTTAATTGTTAATTTCATTCTCAATTCATCTCTTTGTAGTTTGGGGATGAGACATGACACGAATGATAATAGTTGTGATCCCAGTTTGCACATAATGTCCCCAACTTTGGGAAGCGGGAAAATTACGTGGTCCAAATGCTCTCGCACCTATTTGGAGGAGTTTCTGTCGTAAGTAAACTGAATTACACATAGGGTATTGAATTTATTGAAATGCTCTGCTGCAGTTTAGGTCAGGCGGATTGTCTCTTTGATCGTGGACAGTTCAAAGCGCATTTGGATCACTCGGCAGAGGGATTATTACCTGGAGAACGCTTCGATGCCAATCAGCAGTGTATGCTCAAATATGGACAGAGTTCGGTACGTGCAAATAGTCAAAGCAAGTTGGAGATTTGTCACGATCTACACTGTCAGCGGGAACGACTCACATGGACATCGCATCCGGCACTGGAGGGCACTGAATGTGGCGACAGCATGGTAAATCAGTTTCCATTTCCTCTTAGACTTATTTCAAGGGTGCACAAATGAGTTATGAATGATCTAAACTGAAGATAAATGAACGCGATGAAACGATAGGACATTTTAAAAAAATGATGGAATTTTATTTAAAATTTAGACTATTGAGTTTTAAATGATCTAAACTGAAGGAAAATTAATGCGATGAATCGATAGGACATTTTAAAAACATGACGGAATTTTATTTAAAATCTATATAAAAAAAACATTAATTTGTATTCTTATCTATTTATTTTAATTTCTATCTTATAAAAAATAATTTAATATTAATTTTAGTTGAATATAAAAAAATAAATTTTATTACTTTTTAAACTAAACTTTAAATCTTTACTAAAGTGTTTTATAACACAACAATTGAAATAAGATTTATTCCTTGAATTTTTAAAAACATATAAAATGATATGTTAATAGTTTTATTCAGCTTAAAAATTAGTAGGTTTATTTTTGAATTATTTTAGCAAATAAATTTTATTTTATATTTTAAATACAATAATTATTTTTTCAATTTATATTTTTCAGTGGTGTCGTGGAGGCTACTGCGTCATGCGACCCACTCAAGAGACGGCTCTAAGTTCGCTGAAGCAGCTAAGTGGCATTGTCAAGCCGAGTTATGAGAAGAACAGCGCCAGTTTTGCCGAGTCCAGTAAAATGGGTCAATTCCTGCATGAATACAAGAGCAGCACTTGGAGCGATTGGGGTGAGGCGAGTGAATGTGATTCCGGCTGTTTGTACGGCCCTTCGCATCGCTTGAGGGAAGGCAGTACCGGACTGCGCACCTACAGCCGTAGTTGCCTCAATTATCGCCCGAGATGCATGGGAAGAGATCGCAAATTTGAGACCTGCATTGCCAAACAATGCTACAGTGTTCCTGTCCAGACAATCGGAGAATTTGCCACTCAGGTGTGCAAGCAGGCCAGGAAGTCCGACAACGAATTGACCGGCGAGGGACAGCAATTAAGTGGATCCATTGGTGAGTGGATCTGACAAAAAATAGAATAAAAACTGAGAAATTAAGTCCTTAAAGATTAAATATTTTAACACACATTTTGCAAGAAATCCACAAAAGTTTTTGTCTATTTTGTAAAAGTTAAATAAGTAAATTTCTGAAGTTGATCCATTTTTTACAATAATTTGAAAACAAATCTTCAGAAAACTGGAAGTTTTTATCTATAAATGTAAATGTAAGGACGATTTTTCTAAACTTGCCAGAGGTTCAGATTTACGACTTTCTTGTTTTTTTTTTGTCAATGTAGTGCTAAAATGCTGACTCAATTTCTTAAGAGTAAGGCATATTTTCTGATTCTTATTAATATAATTAATGCAATTTATCTAAGAATAATTTTATATATATAAAAATTAATTTATAAATATATGACTGTCAAATTTCGAGTTGATGTTTATTTTTATTACGTTTTATTCCACTTTTTAATATTTTCTAATAAAATATTTTCGGATTTTTTTTTCAGAGGATTCCTGCAAGGTCTTCTGTCGCACCAGGAACAATGGCACCAAATCTCGTCGCTGGACTTTTCCGGATGGCACCGTTTGTCGGGCCAAGCATCATGACAAGGACGAGATTGCCTACTGCATTGCGGGACGGTGTGAACCGTTCTCCTGTGACAATGCCACCAGCAATTTCTTTAAAATGGACAACACCTTCTGTGCACATCGGATTCAGCCTCGTCCTCAGCGGGATTCCAATGAGCTGGAGAGCAAACAACATGACACATATCACAATAATGTCAGCTACAAACGCTATGCAGATCGACTGCAGAATGGTAAGGTCGAGTTAACTATAGACTCTTTAAAAATATCTATAACAACATTGGCAATATTCTTTGTGTTCAACGTCTCGACTCGAAGCAGCACATTTGCTGTGTGTTGTTTGCCTTATTCGACCTTAAATGTATATGTGTTCAGCGTCTCGACTTGAAGCAGCGCACTACAGTCTAGAAAATTGTCCAAAATTTAATATTTAAAAAAAAAAATTTAACAGAAAAATAATAACAAACAATTCGAATGATTTCTCATATTTTTGGAAAACTTTGTTAGACATAAGGTCTTTAAATACATATTTTTCTTACTGAAAATGGCACCAAGAACTAAAATTTCTTTTATTTATATTAATTTTTATTTATTTTATTAATATACCTTTATTAATTTCTTATTTCAGAGGTTGCCGTGCGCAGTTTCCATGGCCAGGACAATCATATAAGTCCACAGCAGCCGTATAAGCGAAAAGTAATTTCCTCCACTGAGTACAAATACAACTACAACTATCGGAATGCGTATGACAAGACACCAGCTCCTCCAGCGTCTGCCTCGTTAGTGGTCAGGTCGGATGTGGAGCCAGAGTGGCAGATAATATCCGGTTGTCACTCCAATTGCATGAGTGAATCCATGGGTGTTCAGGTGATCAGTTCACGTCGCACTCAGGAGCGCAATGTGCAATTGTGCAGCCACAAAGTGAAGCCTTGCGAGAGTCTGCAAACTGCGGCGGAATATGCGGAACAAACGTGTGCCCGGTATAAGCAGAAGGTGCGTGGTTTATCCGGTCGTGGATCACAGATCTCGGCCAGCGTCGAGGAGCCGGATCGCAGTTGTCGCGTTGGTTGTCAGGACGAGTTGATCAAGTATCGTTATTATTTGGTTAATGGACGCAATGGACACTTTCCCATTGGCACACGCTGCTCCCAAGTCGATAGACGCTATTGCCTCTATGGCAAGTGTCTGGAATTTGGAGCGGATAATATACTGAGACAACAGTCACACATTAGTTTGGCACTGCTCCGGAGTAAACGTGATGTGCAGCGTCAGAAACGTAGTTATCTCTATTATGATCCGGTTAATATAACCGAAACAATTACACGGGATTTTCTCAATAAAATTGTCAGCAGTATTATTGATTTTGAGCGGCAACATTTGGGTGAGTGTACTTATTGACATGACCTCTGCTGTGGCATTCATTTCTAGCACTTTCTTTTGCAGACTTTGCCGCTGATCACATCGAATTATCCAATCCTATACACGTCTCCACGGATGAACTGAGCAACAACTGACAACTGCTAATTTAGTATTTACTTCTTTAACATTATATATATACAAATATATATCTATATATATATATGTATTTAGCTTATGTTGCTGCCTTTTTGCTCAAGCGTAGTATTCTAAGTCTAGTTGTTAAGCTCTAAATTGCAAATTGTACAATTACTAGCCGAAATAAATGTATGTGAATGTGACTGAAAATACCCAGTAGAACTGGTCCTCAACGAAATATTGAGGAAAAGTTGAGGAACATTTCCTGGCCATTGAGGAAACATCGAGGCGTTTGTATGAAAATGATTGAGGAACTTAACATTGAGAGTTCCTAGGAAAGAGGAAGCTTTCCTATAAATTTCTCAACGTTTCCCTAACAAGAAACGTTGGGGTCTCCTTGCGGAACTCTGCCACGAAATGCCCAGGCACTAAACTAAAAAACAAATTATTTTCGAACGTATTGTTTTTTCATTTTGAGTTTTTTTTATTCGTTTTTTTTAAATTTGTTTTATTATTACTTTTTTACATTGTTTTTTTTTCCTTTTAATTTATATTGTATTAAATTTTTGTTTTATTCATGGCTGTTCTAGTGGTGTTCGAACCGGGAGCCCCCCGAACTGAAAAGCTCTGTTTCTTGGTGACTCTATGGGAAGTGAATTTTTCTATCTAACAATAATGTACCAATTGCTTTAAATTTTATGTTTCGGATATTTTTACAACACTAACAATGAAACGTCCAAAAAACGACAACAACATCAAGTAAACGTATGGGAAAATCAAGAACTGGGAATTTCAGTTCCACTGGGTAGCTACACAATTATTGCAATCATTTATCACTATCTACAGAGCTAATTCATTTAAATAGTTTATATTTATTTGTTTTATAATATTCGGCCTGAAAGTATGCAACACTAAATTTCAGACTTGTTCTGTTTTGGAAAATTGATCAAATGTAGCCTGTTCAATAATGCATTGCATACTTTCAGGCTGTCTGTTATTTGTTACTTTTGGATTCTATATATATAAATGTGGCCTTCAGCGAGCTACTATATCTATAATTAACTTTCTTATAAATATTTTATATGTATCTTGATTTATATCAAGCCGCCTGAAAGTATGCCACACACTAAATTGAGGAGCTGCTCTGATTTGATAGCTTCTTTCAAAATGGGAACAACAATTCAATTTTCAGCTGCATACTTTCAGGCTGTCTTCAATTTAACTGCACTGAGCGCACAAAACTATGCACGCATTGTGCTCCCTCCCACACACACACATGCAATGAACACCCCCACACACACACATACTCAGACACACACACACACCACTCTTGCCACCCGACACTCGTCTGCTCATCAGTTTTGTTTCCATTTTTGGCGTTTGCATGCAAACACTAACAACCATTACCAATATATTCAATACCAAAAGGATAACAACAACAACAATTACACACACACACACACACACACCGTGGCAAGCTAGACATTGGTGTGCGTGTGCTAGAAATTAGATAAAAACACCTACGAAATGCTGAATATGCCACAGTCGTCAAGTAAAGCGCGCTCCGTGCAAACCGACAAAAAATATAGACAACATTAATAAAAATAAATAAAATAAAGCGGAATTTTGAGTTAAAATTTAAGTAGTGTGTTGTTGAGTGTACTGTGTCCTTTGTGATTTATTAGCTTGACCTTTGACCACAGCTGGCGACGTGTTGCAAGTTCAATGTACTGACATCAATAAATGGAATATGGATCAAATTAAAATTAAAATTTAAAACAAATACAAAAAATTTAAAAAAAAAAAATAATATATAAAAATACCAATTTAAAAAGTATTTATTTATTAAATAATAAAAATTAAAAAAAAAAGAATTTAATTTAAAATAAAGTATTAAAGTATAATAACTAAAGTTTTGAGCAATAGATAAATAAATGAATAAAATTCAAAACCAATTAGATTTATTCACTATGACTAATGGGTTTATTTTATGAGAAAATTCTTGAAACACTAGAAAATATTAAAATATACTCTAAAAAAATAATACAACTTAAATTGAATTAAATGAGATATTAAATAATGTGTTGCAGTGATTAAATGCAATTAATACATTAATAAATAGGTATAATAACCAAAATTTTGAGCAATAGTTAAGTATATGAGTAAAATTGAAAATTAATTACATTTATTCACTATGACTAATGGGTTTATTTAATGAAAAAATTCTAGAATGTAAGATAGTACAAATTAAATTGAATTAAATGAGAAATTAAATAATGTGTGGCAGTGATTAAATTAGCTTTCAAAGTGACATTAGCACTTAATATATATTCTAATTGTATATCACTTGGCATTGACATTTTAATGTACTTCCCCTAGGGACTCATTAAATTAGGTCACATACCTTGGAGCCTTGAGAATGTTTGTTGTAATTGAAGTCAACGTCATAAACACGCAGCTCAAGTCATTTCCAAAAGTGTGTCAATTCTTTTTTATGATTACTACCACTTCAAAACTTTTCCCCTTTCTTTTTTTTTGGCCAAGTTAACACGCAATGGACAGTCGGTTGTCTTTGTCACAATTAGTCATTTTCAATTTCCAATTCAGAATTTTTAATTCATATTTTATTGGACTTTTAGTTGGCAAAAGAAACTCATTCGCAGTTGTTGTGTTCAATGAAAGTTCACATCGTATTTTATTTTTGTGGCACGTGCTTCAATTGCCACGTACGCAGGACCTTGAGGTCCTTTCATTAAATTCACTGTGCTACTTTCGATAAATTTCGAAATCGAATTATCGATTTGCGTTAATTGGTTTGTTTGCGTTTTCGTTTTCGTCTACGCTTCAATTGAATTGTTGAGTTATTCAGTCTGCCCAAATAAGTATGCTATATTATTTTATTTTTATACAACTATAAATTTTTATTTTTAGTGCACTTCATTTTCTATCAAATGTGAAACTTTTATATGCTGTGTGCATTTAATAAATGAGTATTGAATTTGGATAAAGTAGAGTAAATGACACTTGGTTTTTGTAGTATAAAATATTCAGCATAAAATACATTTTGACTTCTGTATAAATGATGATCACTTTGGAGGCCTAAAACACCCTTTTGTTGATTTTGCACAATTAGGGTGACCATGCTAGCATGTCTGCAAGTGCAGTTAGCTCATTTTGAATGCACACACGCAAGCATTGTTGCAATTGGCCAACAACAAGAACAACTACAACAACAACGAGTACTGACCATTGCCAACTGCGTATTGACAATCCGCTGAAAACGATTAATGTCTGCCAGACGTCGTTGAACTTGCAACGACAACGGACGCACAGCAGCAGCGATTAAAATATATATTTATGAAATTATATTATAAAATATAAATCAGTGAAAATTTAGTGTAATTTATTATAAATGTGCCGATTAATTCGCGACTGGAACGATGCGCAGAGTCGAGGACTTTAAGTGTCAGATTTAAGAACTTTTTGCAACTGATTTGCAACTGGAGGCATGCCACCAAAGCGAAGACGTCGATTTCATGGACTCTATTACCATTCATCGCCGCCAAAGGGTGAGTCCATCATTTATTTCATTTAATATATCTAATTTGATTTAATAAATTTTAACTATACCACTGTGACCACTTGACAAACTGTGTATACAATGCCTAAACAATTTTAAGCTGACTTCAAATCATTATTTTAATTATATTTATTAAGACACTTCTGCTTATTAAAATGAAAAAGAAATGTTCAAAGAAGTATTGAGAAGAAAATAATTATAAATATTATTTGAATTTTCTGTAATATATTTTTAACTTTATGTTACTCTTAATTTTAATTAATCAACCTATTACACACATGTTTTATATTATTTAAAATTGCTTCAATTTATGCTTAATTTAGATGTTACCATAAATATTTATTTATTTATTTATTTATTGTCAAGTTATAAGTAGCCGACACTTAACTATACATTTGAATTAAAAAATAAATTTAATTATTACTGTGCAATGTAAATATAAATATAAATATAAATATTCTGGGTGTATCTAGAATGAAAAGAAAAAAATTGTTGCAACATTTATTGCATCTTTAAAAAAATAATTTAGCAAAATACACTTGATCAGAAATTATTTAAGACCTTGAATGTGGCAAGAGATATTTTATTATAAAGTGTTACTCAACTGCTATTCATAAAAAATGTTTGCTTCATTAAAAATTTAATTATTCAAATTGCTTATTGGAATTTTATGAATTTAAATTTTGGCAGAGTCCAAATGGGAACTTTGTTGCCTTTTTATTAAAATATATCAACACATCAGTACAGGTTGTGTGTGTGCAATAGTATGCTGATATTGTAAATATTTGTAAATTAATTTTCAATCTTACTAAAATTAAAAAAATAAAGAAAAGAAAATTAAAATATATAATTGTTGCTTTTTAAATAGATTCGCCATTTTTTTTAACAAAAACAAGTGTTATATTTAAGTATTTAAAAAAAAATAGATAAATTACAGTTATTTTGGTTTTGTTTAGTAAAAATTGAAATTAGTTTAACTAAAATCTGTTTTGTCCCGTCTAAAATTTTTCTAGGCACGACTCTTTTTTTTGAATCCAAGTGGGATTCGCTTTAATGAATATGAGTACAAGCAAATTCATTTATTTGCATTAGTTGCGCCTAATTGAGTCAATTAGATTTTATGTGTGGCAACCAATTAAAGCACGCAACATTACTGTCTCCCTCTCTCCTTCTCTCACTGTCTCTCTTTCACTCTCAAGAGGCATGCGTGACAATGCTTTTGGCCAAAATTTGCATATTGCGTGCTCCAAATGAGCCACATTCCAACTCAAAGTGTCAGGCTCAACAAGTAACAAAAAAAAAAAAGAGCTACACAATAACACAACAAAAAAATTGGCAAGTGGAGGCGACATTAAGTGGCAATCGCTAATGCGTCATTTCCGTGGCAGTTTATTTTTTTTTTTTTATTGCCAGATACTAAAACTCAATTTACATACGAGCATCAAACCAACAAAATTGTTGCTATTTGCATACGAATTATTTACATATGCAGCTAATGAAATTGTTGTTTACCCAAAAGAACTACACGTATAAACGTACATACATATTTACATAAGTATTACATATGTACACTTCGAGACCTGTTATTTATTTGGCCAAGAACGCGTACAGGACGCAATTACCTCCCACTTTTGGCCACCATGGCAAATGGCATAACAGCAGCTAAAATTAGTAAGGCTAAAAAGGCTACAGTCGAGAGCACTCGATTGTGAGAGACCCTGTACTTAATCTACAACAAATTTAAATAATTATAATATTTTTTTTAATAAAGTCAGAGTGCAAATTTATTTACAAATATTTACAATATTAATATTAAAAATAGTTAAATAGTTTACTTATATATTCTTATTTAGTATTGATAAAATATTGTTGTTGTAATTTTCGTTCAGTTTTTAGTTTCAAGTTGTATATTATTCTGATTTTTCATATTTATTATACATTTTAAATATTCTTTATATATTAAAATATCTTTATATAAATAAAATATCGATTACGTCATATACTTTTATTTTGTCTAATGTCTAATCAAATATGTTATTTTCTAATCTATTTGATAATTATAAATAACACATTGTATACTCTGTTTATATCTATAAAATATCAATTTCCTCATATCCTTTCTGGTTTTTTATTTCAAATCTAATGGCCAACTATCTACTTTACATTTTTAATTTGGTTTAATTTTAATCTCAAATTTAAAGATATTTATCATAATTTTATTTTAATGTTTATCAACTGTTTTAATTTGATCTAAAAAAATTAAATTTAATTAATTATAATATAACGTATGCGGAATGAAATACGAACAACTGTTGTAATCAAAATAAAAAATGTATTCTGCGTCTGACCAACTTAAATTTTTTATATGTTTTTTATAAGACCTTAAGCTAATTTTACAAAAAATATTCATGACCATAGCGATCAGCCTTCCTTATATTTCCAGGTACCTTGCGCATAGCCTCCTGAATTCCTTTTGTATCCATTTTAGCAAGCTCTCTTTTGATTTTTAATATTAAACAGTCGATGTTTTTTGGCTTATATCCCTTGCTGTACACATTCCTTTTTAAATTTGCCCAAAATTTTTCAATTGGCCTCAATTGAGGCACATTTGGAGGGTTTTGCAGCTTAGGCACGAAGTCAATGCTCAACTGGTCTAGAGCCTGCAGAGTTGTTTTAGCATAATGAGCAGACGCTAGGTCGGGCCAAAACACCGTATTATCATTCGTATGATACTTATCAATAAATTTTTTAAGAGCCGGAAGGCAATTGTCCCTGTAATTTTGCGCATTCACAGCCAATCCTGCCTTAAAAAAGACAGGATCGCTGATTCCACGCTCGCTTATGGCCAGCCACAGTAAAACCTTTTTAGGAAACTTTGTTTTTGTATTTTGAGTGATACTTTCAGGTGGTTGAGTATCAGGAAGCTTGAAGTAATATTTTGGAGTCCATTCATGACCCTCAACTGTAAAGTACGTCTCGTCATCCATGATGCAAATCTTTGAACTGCTTGCAGAAAACAAATTTTTAGAAAGCGCACGCAGCCGAAGTTTTATAGTCTTCCTCTGTTCCTCTGAGACTTTAGGAACGGTTTTTTTTGCACATTTTATCACTCCCATGTCTTTTACATACTTCTTAACAGTTTTGTCGCTCACATTGTATTTTTTGGCAAGCGCACGATATGATTTCGCTGTGCGACCCACAATTTCAGCCTTTAATTTGGCTCTAACTTCAGACTGCTGTAAGGGACATTTTTTTCCAGACCCAGGGGCTCTATCCATTTTTTTTCCATTCTGCACATCCGAAATTACTTTATAAATAAAAGTTTTCTTGAAGCCCAGTGCTGAAAAGTAATGAAAAATTTCATTTTTCGGCTGAGATGGATTATTAGCGCAATATGCGCAAATCAATTTTCGACGCTCTGCTGTGCTCAAAGACATTACCGCGACTGCACATTATCTATAAAGCTAATTTTTGATGATAAGCATGCTGGAATAGT
Source organism: Drosophila phalerata (assembly GCA_951394115.2). Lineage (NCBI taxonomy): Eukaryota > Metazoa > Arthropoda > Insecta > Diptera > Drosophilidae > Drosophila > Drosophila phalerata. The sequence goes on from OY729850.1 coordinate 2,661,495, forward strand.
ACCGTTAATTATCGTGTATTTTGTTTTGCGCTGTCGATTCTTGGAACTTATTCAGAACATATTAAATTTTGTTCGTATTTCATTCCGCATACGTTAGACTCGGGTGTTGGTATCGAATCAAAAATATATATAATTTATATGGTTTGTCTGTTACGCACATTTCGTTTTTGACCAACTTTATACACCCCTTCTGCTTTTGAAGTACAGAGTCATAAAACAGCTATAAAAAATTGGAAAAAATAGAAAGAAAAATGAGAAATAACACATTGAGCTGTCCTAAATTCAACACCTTGCCTGGTCAGCCACGTTAGTTGTTAGTTGGCCAACGTGGCTCAAACTTGCCACACGCAACATAGCAGGACATTGTCCACAACTGAGCACTGAGAAAGTAGGCACTGAATTCTAAGGCATATATTTTAAATGATTAATAAGCAAATACATCAATAAATAACAATTAATATCAAAGACAACTATAACTATACTAAATATATATATGTAAAAATGTCGAATACAATTGCAGTTATGCCAATGAACGGACAGGCGGCGGGACAAAATGGAGTCAAGCGACGTGAGAACGACGGTGCGTATGAGTAATGTTTTATATGTTTACTTTGAGAGTCTCAACATCTGGCACTCTCTCAATATTTCAAGAGTTCCTCAAGTGGGCGTAACGTTTGCATTTCTAACTGAAAAAAGAAGAAAATATGACTGCGACCTTCAAAGTGCAAGGCTCAAGTCTCAAGTTGCCGAAAAACTGATGGAAAAGTCAGCGGAAAAAAAATAGAAGGAAACTCATGAAAAGTCGTCCAAGTTGTTGAGACTTTAAGTTGAGCATTTGTTCGCATTTAGCTTTTTTAATTTCGTTTTACTTGCAAATTGCATGCAAACACGAAGCCCACGAAAAAAATTCGAAATGAAATCGAAACGTAGCCAAAAAAAAAAATGTGAGATGGATAAAAGGGTGTTAAGGGAGGGTGTGAGAGGGTGTTAAATACGGTTTTTTTTTTGTTGGTAAATTAATTTCTTTGCACATTGCAACTGCAATTTGCGACGCCTTTTTAATAGATTTCTCGGTGAAGCTATCGACCATACGGATCTGGATGCACGAAAAGGACATTGGCAAGCTGACGCGCATTTTGTGGGCGGGGCAGGGGCAGCGCCTCTGCCAGCAGGCGAGCAATAATGGGCGTGTCAAGCGATTTTTAGCCGCCGTGCCGCATGTCATGGTAAGCAATCAAACCAATCTACGATTACACTCATCACAAATGGAGAATTTTAAATTAAAAAATATATACAAATAAATTGCTTTTTCAATTTGACAATTTTTTCCATCTTTTTCCAATTTTAATTTTTTATACGCATTTTCTAAAACAATGTTTTTTAATTATTGTTTTATTGTTAATATTTCTTAACAGGAACCTACACAAATTTTTATTTAAAGTCTTTAAAATAAAATCAAAAAAGTCCTAATATTAAAATTTATTAATTTTAAATTTAAATATATTTAAAAATAAGTTGCTTTTTCAATTTGATAATTTTTAATAGAAGAAAGATGCAGAAAAAGCTATGTTTTCCATTTTCTAGACGCATTTTTAAAACAATATTTCTTACACTTATTAATTGTAAATATTTCTTAAAAGGAACATACACAAATTTTTATTTAAAATGTGACAGCAGTCTTTGAAATATTATTGAAAAAATCCTAATATTGAAATGCTGAATTTTGTTTGAATTGAATTGAAATTCATATTAATTAATTATGAATAAATTATTGATATTTATGCTAAGTTCAATATCACACTATCCTAAAACACACACTGCAAATGTGTTGTTTCGAGTCGAGGCGCTGAACACAATAAAATTAAAAAAAAAATTAATGATGTTGTGATAAATATTATTGTAAAGCTTCCTTGCGGAATTTGACTGGCAATACTTGAAATAAAAAATTATCTAACATTCCTAATCACACAACTTAGAAGTTTCGGCTGAAAATTAGTCGAGAAATTACGTTTTTTTTTCAGTGTATAACTTGAGTTGTTAAGGAAATCTCTGATCTTTGCAGAATGCCAGCAAGGATCTGCATCAGGCGGTGATTGACAACAATCTTGAGACGCTGCAGATGCAGCTGGAGCCACCGGTACCAGCTGCATTGGTCACAGCCAAGGATGGCAACGGTTTGAATGTCATACACAAGGCCGCTGGCCTGGGACATACCAAGATCTTGGAATATCTCATTGGGTTGTGGCCGGAAGGGGCGCATGAGATCGATATAACGGGCAAGACGGCGTTACATTGGGCCGCCAGTGCCAAGAATAATATGCGCTGTTATACGCTGCTCACCCAGGCGGGTTGCGATGAGGAGGCCTTGGATTACGTGAGTTTAGCTGCCGGACCAATTAAAATTTCCTATTTAAGGCAAATAAGGGTATAATGTGTTTGACTAAATGTATGTAACAGGCGGAAGGGAAGTATATATATTCTTGATCAGAATCAACAGTCGATTGAGTCACGTCCGTCTGTCCGTCCGTCTGTCTGTCCTTTTGCTTGAACGCGTTGATCTCAGAAACCATAAGAGCTAGAGACTTTAAACTTGGTATGTCGGTTCCTGCATATCGTACGCAGATCAAGTTTGTTTTTATTTTTGGATCGGACCTCTATATCATAAAGCTGTCATATGAACGATACATCGAAAATGAAGTTTTAGTATGAAAAAGTTTTTTGTTTGCTAAGATATCTTAACCAAACTGATAGAATATGCATTTGGGTTAGTATCATACATCCTGACCAAATTTAATTCAAATCGGTCGACTATATCATATACCTGCAATAGAGACGCTCAATAAAAAGTTAAGTCTTACTATGAAAAAGTTTTTTGTTTTTTGAAATATCAGAACCCAACTTTTAGAATATGCATTTATGTTGGTTTTATACATCCTGGCTAGCTTTGGTTCAGATCGGTTTCATATATCATATAGCTGCCATAATAACAATTGGTCGAAAACCAACTTTTATTAAAGAGGTCTTGGATTACGTGAGCTTAGTTGCCGGAACAATTAAAATTTTCTTCTTTTTTTTCCATCATGTTCTGGGCAATTTGTAGAAAATGAAGACACCCGTTTATTATCGCCACAAGCCGCACGAAATCGAGCGCGCGTTTCTTGTCTATGTGCCGGAGGCGCCTCGCATCTCACCCGACAGCGTCACCGATTGGGAGGCTCTCAGCGATGAGAGCAACGACGGCAGCGTCGCCGGCGACGCCAGCAGAAGCAGCAGCAAGCAGAGCAAGGTGAGTTGACCTTTACTGCTAGCCAGGCTAATTGATATGCTTGTTACCACTAGTTTTAGTACACTCTTGCAGAGGAGAAAATAATTACTTTTCACTATTTTTATAGATACATAAAACCTTGTCCTTTTATTCGTAAGCAAACTAGTCTATTCATTTTAAAAATATCTTTATGAAACTTGGTATAGGCTCGTCTTTTAGCTGCAGGCAGTTAATATGTCGGAGTCAGACCTATTGTTTTTTTATAGTGTCGAAAATAAACCTTTTGTATAAATAATTTATTGTTTTTTTGGGATATCTTAACAAAACTTACATAAATTACATTTAGTATTGTTATTTACATTCAGCTTAAATCTAACTGCATTAAATATAGCTTCTATATCAACCTATATCTTCTAATATGAACCTTTAGTATTAGAAATTTGGTTGTTTCTTAAAATATTTCAACAAGCTTCACAGTTTGTGTTTTAAATATAATATTATACATTCTGTCCAAATTTTGTTTAAGTGGAACTGCAAATTCATAATAAAACTTAAGTAATTACAGTTAATTTGTTTTTTGAGATATATTTAAAAAAAAATCACATAGTATGTTTTTATTAATGTTTTAAATATACTGACCAAATTTGATTAAAATCGGACAACTATATCTTTAACTATATAACTATATCTACATGGCTGTCATAGGAACAATTTTGAAGATATCTCATATTCCGTATTGTCTTATTAATCTTGACCAAATAAAGTTAAAATCGGACAATTATATCATATAGAACTGTCAAAAAAAACTATCTCATATAGGACTGTCAAAAAAAAATGCATTCTTTACTAATATTTATTGTTGTTCAAGAAATATTTTCAAAATTATAAAATCAATTTCTGAAAAATAGTTAAAGTAATAAACAAAAAAAAAACTCAACTCAACTCTGCAAGAGTATCAAAATTTTCGGCAAGCCGAAGTTAAGCTATTATTCATAATTTTCTTGTATTTTTTTTTAGAAGTTGAGCAATAAACCGACAGTCGCTATAAACGGTCGTAAATCGTTGGATGATAGCGCCGAGAACACCTCGGAATTGGACACGAATGACGGGTAAGTGAATTGACATTCAGTTGGCCTTAAAACAGGTCTCTACTTTTGGCCAGAGTTGAATGGTTTTATTGTTATTTTTTTTGTTTTTTGTTGGGCGTGCTATGTTTGCTTTAAATTTTTAATTGGCTTTGCTTTTGAGAGAGTTTTTTGCATTTTGACACCCTTTTTGCCTTACCAACCCTTTGCCATCGCCTTTGCCTGCCGCAGTACGAGTGCCAATGATGATGATGATGATTTGTCTAAAGCGGATGCGGAAGTTGAGGCTGCCGTGGAAACGGAAGCGGATACGGATGCGGTTGCGGAAGTGTTGCCCGCAGCGCAGCGTCGACCCGAAACACCTGCGGTTTTGGCCAACGATGCAGTCGAAGAAGCCGAAAGCGATGAAGCTGAGGTAAGTACATATAGACAAAAAAAAAAAAAACAAAAAAAACTCCCCCCTTTCCCCAGCCCTGCGAGTTAGTTTTTGTTGTTGTTAGATGCTTTGCACCCTGCGCTTTTGCTGTACAAGTTGAACAAAAAAAAAAAAAATATGGGAAAATGCAGCAGTTTTTCTTTCACTTTAAGTTCTTGTCAAAGTAAGCCATTGTCGGCCCTGATGCGGCTTTCTTTTTGGCCAACACAACACAACACACAAACTTATACTAACTGTATATTTATAACCAGGGATCGCAAATAAATGTTATGAGTTTAGAAAACATACAGTTTATCAATATTATATGATTGAATAAGGAATATCTTAGTTATTAAATTTATTGGCTTGATATTATAGTTTCCTGGAAGCAGGTTGATTTGTCACTTAAATTTATTTTCCAAATTAAAAGAATTTTATAAATCCATCAAAATTTTGTTAGTCATAATGTACGAAATTTTTTAAAATTTTTATTATAAAAATGGAAAAAAGAAATATGCAAAAAATATATAAAAAATAATATAGATTATGAGTTATTTTCCTATTTTTATAAAAATTTAAATATAGAAAATGTAATAAAAACACAAAAAAAATCCAATAATTCAATTATTTGGTAATTTTTTATCTTTTTTATGTGCCCTAAATTTTTATTTTTTATACCAAATATTCAAAGAATACTAAAAAGATTAAATTAATTGTAGTTTTCTTTTTTGGTATTCTTTATATTTATTTTATCACTTATTTGATTTCAAATAAAAATTTAAATTATGTTTTGAAAAATTTGAAAACTGCGACAAATTTTAATTTTTTAATTAATAAGGTAAATTTAATTATTTAATAAATTGATTTCTCATGAATAAAAGAAGGTTTTTTTAATACATATTTCTGATAAAAATCAACAAATTGTTGTTTATTTAGAAATTATACTTTGATGTGTATAAACGTTACGATCTCTGTTTATATCAAAGGATACACAGATACACATATACACTGCCAATTTAAGCGCTTTGTCTGTTCAGACTTCTGATCAGAATCCTGTAGCATACGCGTTATATTTAAAAAAGATCACAAGGAAAGCAATCAGTCGACAATTGTTTACTTTTACAGAATATTGCAAGAGCTGTAAGCGAAGATGATGATGATGATGATGATGATGATAAGAAGATTGAGACAGCGACAGAGCCGGAGACAGCAGCTGAGGTGGAGGAGGAGCAGGAGAAACAAACGGAGACGAAGATGGAGAATGGCACTGAGGAGACAAACATAGAGAATGGAATTGAGCAGGCGGAAGAGAATGAAGTTGATGTCAAAGAGAGTGAGCAAAATGCAACTGAAAAGACTGAAGCAATTGAGAAAGAAGCGGAAACGGAAACGGAAACAAATTTAACTGATGACACAGAGAAAGCTGCTGAAAAAGATGCAGAGAAAGCAGCTGAGGCGGAGGAGGAGGAAGAGGACGATGATGAGGTACAAATTGGCATGCTTTAATTAGCCAATTTATAGATCAATTCGATTTGATTGATTAATTGATGTTTTTGTGGCGTTTGCTCCGTCCTTTGAAAATGAATGTGAATCTGTAAAATAAAAAAAAATTCAGCTGCTGGCACTCAAATTACAATCTATTCCTCAATGTAGCTGCCACCTTAAAATAAAGTACTAAAAACAACCTGCAACAGCAACTTGCAACCAACAACAACAGCAACAACAACAAATAATCACACAATATTTTGACTTAATAATCTTGCTTAGAAATGTATATTTTGTAAACGCAAATACAGACATACAAATAACTATTACATTTTAACTATACATATATCTTTCTATATTTATCGTAAATCAATAACCAATTAAAAAACAACAATGACAGCAATAAAATATAACCGCAAGTCGTGTGTTTTTGTTTTTTTTTTTGTATCTGCACTCGTATTTTTGCATACTTTAAATTTCCGTGTATTCGTCGTGTACTTTCTGCCTATTTGTTTTGTCTTTCCATCTTTCTCTCTTTCTGTCCCGCTCCTGCTCACTCTCACTGTCTCTCTCTCTCTCTATAGATGAAATCAATGCCATATCGATTGGCCAAATCAGCAGCTGTTCAGCATTTGATATGTAACTTCTCTACTCTCTCTCTATCTCTCTCATACGTTTTTTTTTTGTTTTCACGTATGTGTCCTGTGGCATTTCACTTTCATTTCGTCCTGCCGTACATCTGTCGTTCCGTCCCATTACCTGACGTTTGCCCGACTTGCCTCAACTGTCAGGCAGCCATTTTTCAAATGGCAATCGAGCATGCAAACGTCAAGAACATTTGGAGGCATTAGATATTTATTCTACATATATGGTATATGTTAGATTTTCCCATATAATAAATGATACTCGTGTACAGTTAGTCAAGTAATTGTTTTTTCCCTGGGTTTGTAGCAATTATAAATTGTAAAATAACAATATTCAATTAAATACAAATTTTTAAATACATATAATTTGATTTTTTCTAACGAAAACTTAAACAATTTCTTGATATTCAAGAGAAATTTTGGTTATATTATTTTTTTAAATATTATATTTAATATATATAATAAAAATTACTTTTGAATACAAATGTAATGCAAATTTTAAACATATACATCTGAAAACTTTATCATTAAATTTTTGTAACTTATATTTGAAATGTCAGTAAAATTTGATTTCAAATTTTTATTATAATCCAAATATAACTCTTTTTTTCATGAAATAATATTTTTAATCAATTTTAACAATTGATATTGATGATTACTCTTGATTTTAATTTTTAACTAAGAAATTAGAAATGCAAATTTAATGCAATAATCTGTTGAACTCGTAATTATTATTAACTAAAATTAAATATAACTTCTGTTATACATTTTTTAAATATTTTCAACTTATTTCTCTTATTGGCAATTCTTGGTTTAAAAACATTAACAAATTACATGCCTGTATTTTGTTTTTAAGAATAGCTAAGCCGCATGGATATCATAATATTTTTTTTTCTAGAATAAAACAAAAAACAAATAAAAATAATAAAAAAAAAACAACAAATCTTTTAATTTTTTTGCGTAATAAAATGTGGGAAATTTATTTAGTTTTTCACAACAATTACTGTAGTTACTGTATCATTGCAGTTTGCCTCAAATTGCTGCAGTCGTTAGTAGGGTGGTCATAAAAGCAGGGTATTCACATTTATTGCGTTTTATTTGTGTGGGCGTTGTGAAAAACAAATTTAATGACTACAGGCTTTGATCTCAATCTCATATTGTAAAACAACTTGGCGAATGCGCAATATTGTGTATACGCCACCGAGTGCAAATATAATATGACTTATGGAATGATCTGATCTGGATAAAAGTGCACCACAAAACTAAACATACTGGCACCACATTTGTCGTAGTCTCGTAGTGTCCTTGTGTTCGTATCCTTGTGTTGCACCTGTTAAGCTGTTCAAGGCCGTGTCAACAATTTACAAGCGCAATTCTCTGCAGGATGTGATAGCGTCAGCGCCAAGCGGTAGCCAAGCAAAGCAGCAGAAGATAAAGGAGGAAAAAGAGGAGGAGGAGGACGAGAAGAAGCAGCAACAGGAGCAACAGCAACAATTGGAGTTGGATCAAGATCTAGTGCAGGATAATGATGGCGGCGACTCGCTGACCTCCTCGCTGGCCATTGAGGGGTTTGTCCAAGGCGCCTCCGACGATTATACAGTTCAGTCTCAAATGGCAGCTTATGAAGTCGATGAAGTATAAGCGGCTAACCTCTATTTCTATCTATCATTCCATATATCCATTCACCTCATTCTCGCCTCACATTGCCTTCTGTTTCATTCTATTCACTTTTCTCTATTATTTTCCTCTATTTGTTTTCATTCCATGCTTGCACAATTTTTCACAGTTTTTAGCGCAATGTAGACTGTCTCTTAACTCTTTTCACAGGATGCTCGACTGCAGCAAATTATCGAATCCGGTGACATGGAACAGCTGGCGGAGATTGTCCTGAACGGCGACGGCGGCCGTCTGCTCAATCTGAAGTCTAAGGAGCCCGAAATCCAAGCGTTTTTGAACAATGTACCCAGCTATATGGTCTGTATTAGTCTACCTTTCAATCACATATTTCAATAAACAACTTAAAGTTAAATTTAAAATGAGTGGGCCTAGGTACTTTGTACTAAAAGTTTATTTTCGACCGATTCTTCCTATGGCAGCCGTATGATATAAAAAACCGATCTAAACCAAACTTAGCTAGGATGTATAACTCCAACTCAAATGCATATTCTATCAGTTTGGTTAAGATATCTCACAAAACAAAAAACTTTTTCATACAAAAACTTGATTTTCGATCTATTGTTCCTATGGCAGCTATATGATATGGTGGTCCGATCCAAAATAACATTATCTGCGTACGGTATCCAGGAGCCTACCTACCAAGTTTGAAGTCTTTAGCTCTTATGGTCTCTGAGATCGATGCGTTCAAGCAGACAGACAGACAGACGGACAGACAGACTGACAGACAGACTGACAGACAGACGGACAGGCAGACGGACAGGCAGACGGACAGACAGATGGACAGACAGATGGATAGACAGACAGACAGACAGATAGACATACAGACAGACGGACTGACAGACAGACGGACAGGCAGACGGACAGACAGACGGACAGACAAGGCTTTATAGACTTGGCTGTTGATCCTGATCAAGAATATATATACTTTGGGAAGTCTGCCACGACCCCTTCTGCCTGTTTGAACCTTTTTTGTCCATTTTCAATGGGATGAGGGTATTCAAATAAATAGATTTTTTAAATATTATAATCTTAATGTTTCCAATCAAACTTGTCCAATCTTCCACTAATTACCGATGTTTACAGGAGAAAATCCATCGCGTGCATGATGCGGCACGTGACGGCAGTTTGTTGGCATTGCAGCAGGCTCTGGATCGCCGGAAGTTTGCCATTGCTAAGGACGACATATCGCCAAATGGTGCAACACCGTTGCACGTAGCCGTTCTCTTTGGGCACAGTGGTAAGTAAACGTAAAAAAAGGGGAAATTATAATAGGAAAAAGGGTCCTGTCATCGTTTTGTATCCCTCAATTCATCCCCTGTTTCCTTCAGACATTGTACGCTATTTGGCTTCGCGCTTTCCGGAGACCATGGCAATTACGGATAATGACGGACGCACGGCGCTTCATTATGCGGCCACAATTAAGGACAATGGTCACTTTTACAATGTTCTCTCCCAGCTGGGTTCCAATCCAAAGGCTCTGGACAAGGTGTGTATTCAAAAAAAACAAAAACACTCAGCTCTGGCATAATTTTTATGTCCAAATCATTATATACAATGTTGTCACGCACGCAATTTTAGACGAGTTCTATATCAGCTCCTAAGTCAGGTTCTTATATGTGGGCTGTTTACAAATTAAACGTATAGTCAGACAACTCTTAAAGCTTTCAATTTTAATTTTTATTGATAAATTAAATATTCAGTTTTTTTTTAAATCCTTTAAACAGAATGGGAATACATTTTATTAGATTTGCAATTTTTGTTTTCGTTTTTTTAATAAATGTATAACTTTTTTCTTTATCTTATAGCTTCCTTAACCATTTCTATATTGTTATATTGCTTTTGTGAAGGTTTCTTTTTAACTTAATATTCAATATATTTTAATTTTATTAACTTGAAAAGTTATTCATGAATATTTTCAAACATATGTAGCTATATCTTTCAATAGTATCTTTTTTAAACTAAAGGTCTGCAATATGAAAAAAATATACTAAATACATTTTACATTTGTCAAGTTATATAAAATTGTTTAAAAAGTTTGCACAAAAAAAAAGTAGAAAATATATAAAATATATATAATATTAAAATGGATAGTTTTGTATTTTGATATCATTGACTTAAAATATAAGTAAAAGGACATATTTCTTAAAATCAATTTAATATGGGCAACCTTCACATTTCTTTATTATATTTTATTTATTTAAAAAAGGTTCAAATTATTGTAATTCAATTATTTTCCTAGCCTTTCAGTCAGAAAATTTCAAATCAACTTAAAAATGTTATGTTTCCTTACATTAAATTTCTATATACAATGTTTAATTTCATAGTTTTTTAAATTATAACTAATTACTATTATTATTATTTATTTGAATGCTTAATTTTTGACCTAAAATATTTTTTTCCCAATATGTAGAATAAAAATTTTTATTTCAAAAAGAATTAGAATAATTATAACAATTAATCACTTAATTTGGGGCCTGAGAACTTTACCAGCTAGTTTTCCAACTAATTGTCAGCATTTCAAATACTTAGATATTCTAGTTGAAATTGAAACCGGGTGGTAAATGGGTCAAGGTGGTTTAGCGGTTGACTTTCAAGTGTCAATGGCATGTGGGTTGAATTGTTCTCCTCGAACTTGTAGCCAATGGCTTATAAATATGAAATGAACTCAAGTATTACATTCTGAAATTGCCATGCAGCTGGGACATACACCAGAGTTCTATGTGGATATTGAGAAATCAAAGGATGTGCTCACCTACACGGAATTGTTGAGCATATTTGGTGCCGAGGAAATGGAAAATCAGTTGCTCAGCGATCAAGGTGCGTTCTCATTTATCCAAATTAATTCAATTACATTTGATTTACTGTTTACCATTTTTGCATACAAATGTATTATAATTTGCTTAGCTGTTTGGCTTTATGCGTCGTTTTTGTTGCTACACACATTGTTTAGCTGAACCACTCACTCAACTACTGAACCACTGAACCACTCAGCTACTGAACCACTCCACCACATGCTAAACAAACATCAGCCGCAGTTAAATAATTAAATACGTTTGTTTGCTGAACTCGAACTTCCGGACATGAGCTCAATGATTGGCTGTCTACTTGACTCTCTGCCCCAGTCCAACATTGATTTTCACTGCCACATGCCACACACACACACACACACACACACACACACACACACACTTACACACATATACATATATGTACTGAAAGTCGCACTTATCACGCGTCCTTCACCATTTGATGTACTTACATATTCATAGCGTTAGTCGGCCTTCTGTCTGGTTAGTCAACATTTGTTGGCCTAAACGCGCAGTTAGCGTCCGACAGTCATAGGTGCAGGCGGTCGAAACAAAATGGCGGCAAATCGGGAATTCTTCAATGAGATTATCAATAACATTGACGATATATTTGGTATGTTAATCAATCAATGTTAATTTTATTTAATAGTATATCTAAACATTTTGAGACTTAAATCATCTTAAAATAAATTTAGAAATTAGTAATTTTTATTCTATAGATTTTCAATATAGCAAAGTTTGACTGTATTTTATTTAGGCTTTGGAATATCGCTAATCAGTAGATCTGGAATCGTTTAATGACCTCTATCTTTACATTTGCATCAGCTTGGTCAAATGGGCGTATACGCAATATTATGTATACGCCCCGTTGCAGTAGTCGATTTGTAATCAGAGTAATGAAAATTTTTATCTAAATTAAAAATCTAAAGTTATGGGAGGATAACTAATTTATGTACACTGATAAAAAAACGGTGGCTACTACAGGAATGTTGTGTAGCACATTTTTATTGACAAGGCAACTTGAAGAAAAGATGTTGCCTAATACAGACTATTAGCAGTATATTCAAATATATTTGATTATGATTAAAATATATTATTTAATTGGAAAATTAAAGCTTAAAAAATAAACTAAAATTTTCTTTTAACTCGTGCTTTATTATTTTTAATTGTAAAATAAACTAGACTCTTGTGGATTTTCATGCGATAGTTTAGAACGATTTTTCTAGAATTATCTGTTAGGCTTAAGTACAATTTTCGACTCTACCGACCCACACAAAAGCTCTTATTTATTTTGATTTGATTATTGCGGCAACTGATTAAACACCTGCGCTTATTCTCAGCACTCACAAGCACAAAAAAAAGTCTTTTTTTTTTTTTTTTTTACTGTCTCTTTGTTTGTGTCCATGTCTGTGTCTGTGTCTGTATCTGTGTCTGTGTGCGCTGTGCCGCTGTACTGATAATCATCAACAAAATAAATTACACCCAACGCTGCCTATCGATAAACGATATTCGATATTGCGATGATCATCGTTCAGTTCCCGATGATCTGCACAGCGCACGTCGTGAGCTGCAGGATGGCGAAATCGCACGGACTTTGGATCGTTGCTTCAGTGTCATCACGGAGTCGGGGAAATTATTAAGTGGATCATCGGCATCGGCATTATCGCATCGAAAACCGTTAAGTGCCTCGGCCCTGCAATTGTCGGTGACAAGTTATTTGAGTCGCTTTCTCAAGCGCAGTGTCTATGAGAAAATTAAACGGCGACAAACGCGACTCGATCATAACTTATTTGACGTACTGTGGCCGGCAATGAGAAAGACATCGAAATTGCGACATCTGGAGGAGGATATCAATTGTGGCATTATTGCTCCAGATTTTGATGTGTTTGTGGTGTTCCAGGAGTTTCTGGTGCCCTTCCTCAAGGACATGCATTGCCTGAGCATCGATGCGGACTTTAAACCCCATCAGAGACTTGCCTATTTTCCCATGGACAATGGCGAACGTCTGAATACGGCGGCTTTTTACTTTGACGATGAATCCCAGCTGGTAACACGTTGCATTGTGGAGGCATCTCGCAATCTGGATCAATTGGAGCTACCATTAAATCTGACAATTGGCCAAATCGAACAGGCTGAACGTGTGATGATGGGCAAAATATTTACGGCCAATTTTGCGGAGGCAATTGGTGAAACGGAATCGGGCAGTTATTATACATTAACAGAGCTGTTGGAACCGGACTCTGAGGTGGCCAGCATGCTGCATAATCTGGGACTGATGATTCCCCTGTTGGATACCACGGATTTGGTCCAGGCTGCCGAATCCACAGCCTTTAATGGCGCACTTTGGCCATATGGGCGTGGCGTCTATATAAACTCGGCACAGAATATGGCTTTATGGTTGAATTGTTTGGAACATTTGCGTGTCATCTCGTCCAGCAGTGGCAAGGAGCCAGCGGATATGGGAGCAGCGTATACGAGGGTGGGCAGAGCAGTTTCCTATCTTGAAACACAGCTGCACTTTAAGGAGAGTTATCTATTGGGTTATTTGCAATCTCGTCCAGCTTTCTTGGGCACTGGCCTCAAAATGACAACGATTGTCAAGTTGCCGAATCTAATGAAGGAACTGGATAATCTGCGGCATTTGTGCTCTGTTCGTGGGTTGAGTATGGTCACCAATCGACTCTCAAAGCTGACGGTCAGACTCATCAATATGCAGAGCATGGGAATTGTGGAGCATGTGCTGTTCCAGGACTATTGCACGGCTGTCACCAATATATTGTCCTTGGAGAAGGATATGTCGCTGACAAACTCAAAGCACATTGCCACAATGTTGGTGAAGATCTTTAAGCGCAAAAAGAACAGCCTAATTGATCGCAACTGATCGCAGATACAAGTTATATGCAAAAGATACATTTAAAAGATATCAAAATAATTATTTTAATTCAATGCAAGTCTATTGTAAATATTTAATGCAGCCCAATCGATCGCAACTGATCGTAGATACAAGTTATATGTAAAAGATACATTTAAAAGATATGAAAATAATTATTATAATTCTAAAGAGATACAAAGATACTCAGACAATTGTATTGTAAATACAACAGCAAGTGCACCAAGTAAAATATGTAACAATGTAATATACAACTATACCACAAATGATCGATAAACGATCGATAACATATCGATAACTAAGTTTTAATTAAGCTTGAAGCAACAACAATATTCATCACCAATATATATCCACATCCTCTGCTTCTCTCGGCCGTACCGTCGCACACAAAAGCTCTCTTGAGATACACGTACGTACTCCTGACCCCCTACTCCCCCCTCCCCCACCCACTCCCACTTCCCTTGACCCCCGTCACCCCGTTAGCAATGTGATTTGTACCAATATTTTATATGATTTGCAAAGTATGTTTTTAGTTTCATCATAATACTAGATTCAATTGATTCCAGTTTATCTTTGTCTTTCTCTCTCTATCGATCGATCTATCTCTCTCTGTCTCTCGCTTTGTGTAAATAGGCTAGTCACTCTCTCTTTTATAAGTGTGATCTCTCTGTTTTCTTTTAGATCTTTAGACTTATCTTTATACCTCTCACATTTTCACAGGTCAATCGCAGCCCGTGAGTTTTCAGGCGAATCCCATCTTTAAGACGGAACAAGGCAAATATCTGGCTGACTGTGAGTACAACTAATCTAATGTGAAAATACGTTAAAAAAATTTCTTCTATTGTTCCAAACTGTCAATTTTTTCCTTATATTTCGGTTGACTTGTATTCAAAAATTTGAAACTTGCATAACTTTGTCAAATCTTAACCGATTACCATAAAGAGAGTAAATTTTATCATTATTTGGTTCCTTATTTTTCAAAATTCCTTTTTTTATCCTCACTGTCCATTTTTCCATACTTTCCCTTTGATGCTTTTGCAAAAACTTTAAACTCTTATAACTTTGTGAAATTTCAACCGATTTTCTTATATTTATTTTTTGTTCCTCATTTTTCCCCTGCAGCTTTGGCCGATCCATTGATCAAAGCGTTGACAGAGATTGCCAACAAGCGTCCCAAGGATCCAGTTGCCTATCTAACCGGCTATCTGCAGCAATTCATGGGTGAAAGGAAACCCATGACTGAGGTCGTTGTGCATTCCGGCAGCAGCAAGGCCAGCAGCAATTCCACGGCATTGGCCAACTCAAATCCCAAGCTGAATAGCAATCGAATGACCAACAATCGTACAGATCTCATTGAGCTGGATGCACGCTCGCTGGCCGAGCAGCATCAGCAGCAGCAGGAGCAGGAGGATGACGACGAGGATGCCGCTCTGGCCGTGCAGCATTTGGAGGAGCGGGATGAGCATGGTCAGAGTATGTTGCACTTTGCCTGCGCTCGTTCCCATCGTCGTGGTGCACTCTACACACTCGTCGAGGAGTCTCGCATCGATCTCACCTACAGGGATGAATTGTATCGCACGGCCAGGGATGTCGCACTCCAAGCGAATCAGCCCAACAATGCCTCCGAAATCGATCGCTTTCTGCTCGCCCAAGCAGTATTGGGTGAGTTTTTGATAATCCTAATCAAAATCATATAAAGCGTACATGCTCTAAAAATCTCTCATTTAATTTAATTTAACTATAAGTTCTAAAAATTAGATCAAGGAAAAAAATTGCTTGAAAGTACTTCAAAAACCAAGACTGACTTATACATATAATATATTAGTATTCTTCGCAGCTTTTGGTATTTTGTGGTTGATTTTAACATATTACATTCATATAATATTTATTTAAAATAATTTATATAATATAATTTTAAAATAAATATTATCCTGTTTCCATGATTTATATATCTAAAAATTACATTACCTAAGATTTTCCTATTCATTCAGATAATTTTTCTAAGTTTTGATTTTTTTTATCACATAACTCTTTGTTAGGGTGATTTTATGAAAATTTTTCATAAATTCGTTATTTCTAAAACGAATTTTTAAGTAATCTTAAATATATTTTATTATATAAGTATATTTTTGAAACGAATTTTAAATTTATATTCTTCTCAGGCGATTTGGAGACCTTTGAGCAGTTGGCACTGCAGGGCTACGACCATATACTAGATATTGAGGATGAGAGCGGCAAAACTATTTTAGATGTGGCAACCGACCGGCAAAATGAGGCTCTTGTTAGCTTTTTGAATAACCTACGTGCTTTGGAGGAGTCTCGCGAGGAACTGCATCAAGAAATACGCGATAAGAATGTGATGCGACTCAAGGAGCTAACTGTTGTGCCCAATGCCAAGTGGTTAATTAAGACCAAAAATTATTATGGTAAATTTTAAATCTTTCTTGTATTTCATATCCTAATTATTTGATTTTTTTTAAAAAGGTCGCACCGCCCTGCACATAGCTGTGCTTAAAGAATCCGAGGAGATGGTGCAACATTTGGTTCAGCTCTGTCCTGAATCTCTCAAAGTTACAGATAATGTAAGTGGAATTTTTTTAATGATTAATTTATTTATTATTATAATTTAAAGTCTACTAAAAAGGTTGACAGAAGACCAAGTTATAAATATATATATCAAATTATTAAGTATTGCACGATCAAATTGTCTCAGCTACATTGTGTGAAAATTTCAGTCTTCTACGACTTATGGCTTGGGCTGTATAATGATCAGTCAGTGAGTGAGTGCGTCAGGACAAAGAGTTTTATATATATATGTGCGAATTAAAACTTGTTTTATATTATAAGCATTTTTAGTTCATAACTGAATAGATAAAAACTTAAGTTAAATTTCCCAAACTTTTCTATATATTTTTAACATTAATCCTCCCTCATTTCTCTTTCAGTTGGAACGCTCTGTATTGCATTATGCTTTGGGCACTAATTTCTGTGAGAGTGTCAGTCGAATACTCATACAAAACGGTGCCAAGCGCACGGCAAAGGATCTCAAGGGTAGACAGCCAAGTTATTATTTCATCAATAAGGCGGACATACTACGCCTACAGGAAGAGGAGGACGAGGCTCGCTGATCACCTAATTAATGCAATTTTAATGTATAAACATCATCTAGTTTTAAGCTGTTCTAGTTAAATAAAAGAAAACATTTAGAATGTTTCAGAATCTTAATCTGTAATCGTTAAATTTGTATACATCTCTTAAAAAAAAACATTTAACTCCGTTTCTTCTACCATCATAAACCACAATTAATTGAAAATAGTGATTTAATAAGAGTCTTGTAGTGCTGTCAGATAATGTCATTCAATGATGTGACAATTGGTTTAGTCAGCTGATAAGATTACACAGTAAATCCATTATATGTCTATGTGAGAGTCTGTAACTCAAATACCCTATGAAGAGTAATGAAATATTGAATTTTCTTAATTTTCTATAAAAATGCGAGTGTTATTAAATTTATATATAATACAATTATGGGTTATAGCTTTGTCTCTTGTGATTAATACATTTTAAATTGAGTTTCGGATATAAAATAATTTTTTATAGGGTGTTTGCTTGGAATATGACAAAAGTTCTACTAATTTCTTGTTGAAAAAATGCATCTATTTAACTTAAGTCCGATGACTGTAGTCTTTACTCGATTTAATCATCAGCCAGATTTGTGCTAATCAGCTTTCGTTTAACAAGTAAATGATAAATTTCAAACAGATTGTGTATAGATTATAATTGTGTGTGTGTGTGCTTGGGTATTCAAGAGTATTACTGTGTGTATTGTATTTAATTAGCCGTCGATAGAGTTATGCGCATGACGTTGATACTTATTATCAAAATGTTATTTATATCGGCGCGAAAATTAGTGTGGGTGGTGTGTTTGTAATTGTGAAAAATATAAGTGTGTGTGTTTCTGTGTGTGGAATCTGCAAGGAGAATCTGCAAGAGGAAGAAAATACAATCAAAGCAATTAAACAACTTGAATCAAAAGATTGTTCGTATCTGGAAGATAATAATGTGTAAAATAAAAACTCATAAAACTTGAAGCTTAATTCATTGAGTGATTTGTCAAGTAGTTAAACAATTGTATATAGTGATAACTATTTAGTTATAATACCAATTAAGATTTACCCGTGATAAGCATAGTTAATAAACCTAATTGGTAGATAATGGCATTTGGTTTTCTGAAAGTTTTTTAAACTATACGAATTCACCTATTCTAGTATTCATCTCTTAAGATAATCAAAATTGATAAGGTTCGCCTAAAATGCTTGCTTATCATGCCATATACATATAAAAGTGCCAAAATGTCTAGAAATCATATCAGATTTGCTTTCACTTAGATATATTCCTCTTTAATCAGCAGTGTGGTAACAACGTGTCAAAAACTATTCTGAAAAACAAAAAACTTAAGTGAAGAAAGCAATTTTCGAATAAAATGACGACTGAAATAAATAAAGGTTAGAGAGATTGGAAAAACAAGGCGGATGGATCAAATAATTCTAAAATTAAAGTGAATTAAAAAATGTTGGTGTCTTTAATCCGATGTGACTTTAATCAAATGCGACTCTCTTAAGTTCCTATCGATATACGAATAAGTAAATAAATCGTATTAAATTATTTTCTTTTGATTTTAAGGCTCCATTTTAGGTGTAAGACATCTGCAGATGCTATTAATTTTTATAACCCTAATCGCTGTCTATATGGGCCGCCTTAATGTGGGCGTGTCTGTGGTGGCGATGACCAATGCCGAGTCCACGAATCCTAATTTTCCGGCAAGTTTTAGATGCTACATATTGGCGAGCTTAGCGAGCAAGGGGCGGAGCCTCCTAATTTAATATATTTTTTTTTAATTTTCCTTATTTTAGGAATACGACTGGACGACCGCGGAGAAATCATACATACTTTCTAGCTTCTATTGGGGCTATATCTTCACCCAATTTATGGGTGGATATTTGAGCAAACTCTTTGGAGTGAAGAGGATTATATTCCTTGCGATCTTCTGTTCGGGTGTTTGCAGTGCCGTAACACCCCCTCTGATAGACTGGGGTGGCTGGGGTGCCTACTGCGGCATCCGTGTGATCATGGGCTGTGTCCAGGGTGTGATCTTTCCCAGTATTCATCAGCATTTGGCACGCTGGTCTCCGCCCGAGGAACGCAATCGTCTGGGTGCATTAAGTTATACGGGAGTTGACTGTGGAAGTATGTTGTCCATGTTTGTGAGTGGCATGATTGCCTTTATATAGCGATCGCTCACAATGGCAAATTGTTTTTATAATCACCTCCGTGATAAATATTGTGATTAATTGTATATTTATAACATTTGGCACGGCCGTGACGCAGCCCTGGGACGCTGAAGATTTCCTGCTGGGTCCGCAGCCAGAGCTGGCAAAACAATCATCAAAAACTACAATGTTTGAAAAACTCGACGACAATAAGGTGATCAATAATAATTCATGATAGTAATTGGCTTCTATGAGTATTTTTATTCAAAAAATAGTTTAGTTCGTAATGTTTAAATAAAATAATCTAAAAAATTTTAATGATTTTTTTTCGTAAAGAAACGTCTTCTTGAAAAATTATGAAATTACATTGAGAAATAGAAACGATTCGCAAAGGTTGGACAAATTCTATTATATTTAATTTAAAAACTTTTAATACAGCTTATTATTGCAATTGAACTGAAATTCAAATAATAACAAACATAAGTGTAGTGCTGTAAAGGTCCGTTCTCATCATCAGATGTTTTTTCGATTATGCGCACTGCGATTCAGGGCTGGATTTCATTTTTAAGAGTCAACTCAAGCAGTTCCGTATTAAATTTGTTTTTCAAAAATCAATCAAATAAATATGCCTAATTGAAATGATTGAAATGAATTTGGTTGATTTTTGACAATGTTATGAGAAATCAAAGTTTTCGAAGAAATGTCAAGGGGTTGGTAAGGAAAATGGAATAAAAAATGGCTGCTCATCGAAAAATATTAAATTTTTTAAGTGAACAAAATTTAAGTGCAGAGTTAATTTAGAGGTGGAACCATGATGAAAATGATATTCCAGATAAAAATCGGTTGAGTTTTGCCGAAGTTATGAGAGATCAAATTTTTTGAAAAACATCGAGAGTATTTTTAGATAGAACCGTATGAATTCAGATGGAGTAAAGAAATTGCACAAATATATATGATAATATTTAGTTTTGCATGACAAATAGTTTTTTAGGGTTACCGTATTGCATTGTCATCGCTAATATAGAACTTGAAAGCGCCAATAAACGTTACTTTCAAATGTAAAATGTGGGTAATCACGCAACTTCCGACTTCCTTTTCCGTTGCAACGCACACAGTATGTATAATTTCGGGGTGGTTGCCTTTATGCATTAACATCAAAATGCAATTTGATGGGGCGTTAGAACTCTATAAAGTAAATGCTTGACCACTTGATATATTTTTAAAATCATAGTTTGACCTTCTACGTAATTTCTAAGCTGTCGACCTGCTGTCATCATTTCCATAATAATTATATTTGTTTATAAATGCCAACAGCAGCAACCGCAATTTATTTACCATTTTGCAAAATAAACAGAAATCAATAACTGTGGGACAGACAGACGGCAAAGAAAACTTCAGGTGTAAATCCCACTCCAATTTACTTTCACCCTTGATCCCTCCTTTCGGCTGCCATAATTATAAACGACACAATCGCTGTACTTGTTGAGCAGGGTATATTCATTTTGTAGTTTAGTTGGCTACAATGCAAAATTATTATTATTTGAAGATTAATTAAATATATAGTTGTTAGCATAGGTGCAGCCACTGTGCAGCGAAACGGTTAGCATGGACTGTTAACTTAAGTTTACAGAAATGTTAAGTAAAGCAAGAGTTAAAACTGAAGTTAAAAGACAGCTGTAAACTGAGATATGCACTTCTGTTAAGTGAAAAGCTTTGGGAGCTAAGCTCTGTTAATTATAATGAGAGCTGTCAATGGAGTTTTTTATCAGTTAAAATTAAAGTAGAGCTTTAAAAATAGATCTACAAACCTGTTAAGTTAGGTGAGAGTTTTAAAACAAAATCTACAGTTCGGTAAAGCAATAAAAGAGCTGGGATCTGTTAAATATATAACAAACTGTATTTAGTCATTCGATTCTACAGACTTTTCTTTTTTTTTATTTGCACTTATTGTAGCGATAAAAAGACGTTGCCGGGGTTCTCATAAAGCAGTCAAACATTGCTTGTCGTCGTCGTCGCCGTCGTCGTCGTCGTCGTCGTCATCGCCGGACGGACCCCTTCCAAGAGTACGGGAAACGAAAAATCCAATAAAATAAATGTATGTGTGAATTATTCGTGGGTCGCGTGCTGCGCCTTCTACGTACGTGTATGTCCCCGTATTTCTATTCGGTTCCCCTTTTTGGGTTCAGTTTACATCCAACATTCGTGCGCCGCAGTTGTCAACGGTTGAAGCGGTTGAAACGGTTAAAATGTCCACACAACGTGCGTCCAATCCGCGAGCCAACGTCTTTATATTGGTCAATCTCGGCTGTGAGGCACTGTTTGTGATTGATCAGCGATTGAAGGCTCAGGAAATACCGCTGGATAAATCCGTTCAAGGTGAATACGTTGTTTCAACAACTGTAATTAACCCGGTATCCAAAGAGAGTA
Organism: Drosophila phalerata; assembly: GCA_951394115.2. Lineage (NCBI taxonomy): Eukaryota > Metazoa > Arthropoda > Insecta > Diptera > Drosophilidae > Drosophila > Drosophila phalerata. The sequence goes on from OY729850.1 coordinate 2,683,460, forward strand.
TGATAAATGTGTGGCATTATATGTAACAGGCAGTGGAAATTATCTTAAAAACCTCAAAAAGTACATATATTCTTGTCTAAAATTGAATATCTGGTGCAATTTTTAAAATTATAAAGCTTGAATATTGACGTGCATGAAAAGTATTAAAATTACAATTATTCTTATTAAGTTCCAATTACAAAATTGGAAAATATTCAACAAAATATTTGAAATAGCTCGCAAAAATAAATTTTCTACAGTTCATCATAATTTATATCGCAGCATTATTTGAGACTTTTTTTCAAGTTCAATTAATTTCTAAGTTAGATTTTTTATTTCAAATTACATTGTCTTTTATTAAAAAATGCAGGGAATATAGAAATCATTGTTGCCAGATTAAATCTAGCATATTTTCAAATTTTTTATGTTTGAAAAGTTTTTCAAGTTAACCCTCTAACACCTAAGCGTGTCTCAAGACACTTATCCGTTTAATTATAATAACTTAAAAAGTAATTCATTTTTTAATAAAAAAATGTTTTTAGACTGTTGCTAATAAATACATCTAATCGATTGCAAATGCTTTAAATCTCTCAAAAGCTTTTAAAGGTACTTATTTTTTTGTCTTACACATGACATGTGATTTTTGTGCGTTAAACTCCATCTTTTAAAATGTAAGTTTTTTTTAATTAATACCACTCGAAAAATAACCGATCAATTTTACTAAATCTTTTTTTCCGTGAAAGATTACTAATTTAATTTAATATCCTAATTGTGAAAATAATGAACACAAAAAACTTTTAGAAATATTTTTAAATATTGTCACACTACAGGTAAACGAAATCTTCTACACTGTTTCTGAGCTCAATTTTGAATTCAGAGGTCCAAATTTTTTAAACTATTTTTACCGTGTACCGGGCATCTCACAGTCGAGCACACTCGACTGGAGCGTTCTCACTTGTTAAATATATACATATTTAAATTCTTGACTTTGCAGTCATACACGATGTGACGACGGTGCTTCTGGAGCCGAAATTCATAGAATCGCTTATCAATGGATCGATACATAATAATGCCCAATTGTTGACGGCGGAACATTGCAAATTTATGCTGAACGATATCGCAACCTGTTCGCTGATGCGTCTCGACGAGACGTCCATGGAGAAGTTGTGGAATCTAATGACCATGATGTACAAATGGCAACTATTTGTCTCCCGACATCAGCACAATTTGCTGGACATAACATTTCGTCATTTGGATGCCATCAACAAACTGCATACGGATGCAAAGCGACATATGTTGATTGACTACACAAAGAATACATTATTGGATTTCTGGAATTCGTGTGGAGAGGAGCAACAGTTGGCCATTTATCGCACCAACAAGGCATGGTTGGAGTGCTTCAATACCAAGATATCGCTGCTCATCCGACTTGGCTTTCAGTCCATGGATGGCAGCTTTATCAACGCCTTGGATCAGCGTCATTATCTGGATTATGTCAAGTGCATTGGCGATAATATCTATATCAAGAGCAGCGAACAACAACAGGAGCGGGAACCCAATCGCATTGATCAACTGGCGGCACAGCTGAATATTGCATCTGGAGAGGATTTGCAGCCCATCGATGCGGTTCAGTTTCAAAAACAATTTGAGCAAACTTTCTCGCACACATTATTCCCAGAGTTGGATAACACTCTCAGGGACACGTCATCTCAGGTTCCGTGCAATCCGAATCCAAATGCCTCTGGCTGTGAATTTGTTCAACTCTTGTCCAACGATGGCAATCCGGATGAGCTGGTCACCACAGCGAGTGGCCATGGTACAGGTCTCAATCGACAACTGCTCGATTTGTACAGCAAAATAAATTAACTAATTAATTGAACAATGTATCATGCATAATTAGAAAATATTGTATTTGTTTGTAAAATAATTACAAAAAACGTGTTTTTTTCTTTTTCTCTTGTTTGTTTGTGTTTTTTTCGTTTTTGTTTTGCAGTTTCGAAGACATTGGTGATCCAACAACATTACAAAAATTTTGAGCTTTGTTTTCTTGATGCGTTAGAATGTACTTAAAAAATTCTGTAATTTTCAGGGCAAACGTTTCAAAAATTATAGACAAAATGTACAATTCAACAAATATTTTTTGTATGTGTGTGTGTGCCAAATTAATTTAACAACTGCTGCAGCTGCCAAACAAATTATAATTATTAAATTAAACTTATGGCAACGAAATTATAATAGGTTTAATTACTGCTTTATCATTCAAAAATTAAGAGTTCGTCGCGATGTCTTGAGGAAGGAGGATAAATTATGCAGTTATGATGGTTGACGATGATGTTGTTTTTTGTGATTGTGGTGGTGGGATGGCGGGTTTTTTATTTTTTTTCTTGTATTTTTGCGAGGCAGTTCAGTGCGTTTGTGTCTCGGACACAATTTACATTTTGGCCTTGAGTGGCACCGCATCCACCATGATATGCAGTGCCATCTTGAGGCATTCCTCTGCCGAACTGATCTGCGCACAGGGATAAGCGGCACCATATTCGGTTAGGAAATCACAATACTTTTGATAATTGCCAATCGCGAATTCATAATTGTAGGCGCCCAATAGCTTCATGTCTGTATCATCATTGACCAACGGCACCGTTGCCTTGTGCGGCATTCCTTTATACTTGGGATGATCCAATTCGCATGCTTCGCACTTGCAATTGAAGCGATATTGCATGGACAGCCTTTCCTGACGCTCCTTCTTGCTGAAGATGGCAAAGTGGGCGCTGTTCACAAACAATTTAAATATAGATTAATTGCAAAATTAAAATCAAATGTTGGAATTTATATATTTTACCCGTAGTTATCGTAGAGCGCTTCGCCCGCCTTGATGGGTCGCAGCACAAATAGATAGGCCTTGGTGCCATCGTAGATGCGCAGAGTATTCGGTGCACACGAATGATTCAGGAGTGAAAGAAACGCATAGGCGCCAGATGAGTGCGATTGATCGTCCTTGGTCTCATTCACCTGCTCGACGAGATCAATGCCATGCATATTCGATGGCGATGTTTGCAGATGTCGAAATAGCAGATCCGTAAAAAAGTTACGACCATCCTCACCACCCAAATAATCCTTCAACGGTGTATACTCAATGATAAAATGCTTGAGCACGGCACAAACAACGGAACGCTGAAAGAGATCCGATACGGAGCGCAATTGTTGATTCGTCACAAGGCCGTGAATGGCTCGATAATGCTCTTGGGGTGTCATTTGCGTAAAATCCAAATCAAAGACGCACTTTTGCTGATTACTTGGCTGATCACAGTACGCCATAAGCTCCTCAATGCTACCATGCAGATCCAAAGCACTCAACGTTGTACGCAACGCGATTCCATGGATTTTGTTGAACATGCGATGCAATAAATCGATGATTGGGCATTCATACTTGTGAAAGGTGTCGTTGGCGAGCTGCTTGCACTCCTCCGAGCAGAACATGACCGAACAGCAGCTATCGCAGGGTATTAGCGTTAAGAAACGCTCCTGTTTACAGGTCGCACATCGTATATAACGCATCGGCGGCAGCAGGGAACAACAGAACGGTTGCTCCACGGCAATCACATCGCCAACGACCAGATCCCGCGTTGTCACTATATATCTACCCTCGTCGGCGGTTTCGCGCAGCTCCAAGCAATTGGCAATATACGGCACCTGAGAATGTGCCTCAAAGCTCAGCTTAAAGTCATAGGGCACAATATCCGGCGCCTGTTGTTGCACCAACTGCTGGCAATCACGCTCCCGCTTGTCCAGCTTATGCCGCAGTCTCTCTGGATAGTTGGCCTTGCGTGCCAGCTCAATGTTGGCCAGACACTCACGGTACCGCTTCCATTCGAAGAACACCGCCGATCGATTGGCATAGCCAATCGATAAATGCTCCGAGTTTGGTTCCGCATAGCAAATGCTCTTGTTATACAATTCGAGTGCCTGCAGTTGTAAAAGATTCATTAAAATCTGTCAGATAAACTCGAAAATATGTTTACAAATTCTAAATAATAAATATCCATAATTTGACTACATTAAAAGGGTAAAAGATACATTAATATCTGTCAGATAAACTCTAATATATGCGTATATAAATTCGAAATAATATATATTAATAAAAATCTAAAATTGTTCTACATAAAAAGGCTAAAAGATACTGTAATCTCTGTTGTATTAAATTAAAAATATATGTTTATTAATCATAAATAATAAATAATAATGATTTTCTATAACTTTACTACCTACAATGGGTAAAAGGTACATTAGTATCTGTGAGATAAATTTAATAACATGTTTATAAACTCGAAATAATATGCATATATGTATAAATGCAACTATGAGAGGAACATTCTTAAAATCAACTTTACACAATTCAATCCATTTTGTTAATATTTCTGTTTATAGTTTATCTTAAGTCTAGTCAAGATTTTAAATATTTCATTGAAAACTGTGTTGAATTTAATGTCCAATTAATGATAAATTCTAAAATATCTCTCAGATACAATATGAATAATTTAAATATTTACATTATATATTGTAAAATTCCAAAATGTCCCTCAGAAAACAAATTTGTAGTTAAGTTAGGAGATATGTTAACTTAAAATGTATATAAGATAAGGTCAAAAATTTTTATATATTTTTTTATATATATATTTTTATATATATCTATATCAAAATCAAAAATATTTTTAAAAAATAAACATATAGAAACTAACACAAAATTCAAATATATCTGTTAGAATAAAAATGAAAAGTTAAGTTCTCAGATACTTTGACGTAAAATTTAAACAACTTGAAGTCAAAACTAAAAATAATATTTATAGAAAATATTTTTATACTTGAAAATATCACTGAGATTAAAAATGTCTACTCGTTTAATGTATACAATTTTTTGTTCAGACAAAAATGAATCTAAGATAAAATTTAAACGAAATTAATCACGAATTCAGAAATATCTTTCAGATACATTTTAAGTAGACTAATTAGGGTGTTAAATTCAATTAATTATAAATAAATTAAACATAAATTAAAATTTTACTATAATTATTATATTAAATAATTGATAATTTTCCGAGTATCTTTAAACTTGCCTGAAAGTATTTCCTGTTCTTGAGGGAAAACTGCTCATTTCCCAGCATCCGAAACTCGACGCTGCGCTTGTTGCATTTGTTCTCGCGCAATGTTACATTGAGGAATATCTTCTCCATGTACTTGAAGTCGATGAGAGCGTGCTCAACGAAGTTCACCTTGGAGTAGTTCTCTTTGAGCTCATTGAATTTGCCGGATATGATGCCGATGAGTTTCCAATCATTGAGCTTTTTGATCAGATCGTCGCTAACGTCGTATACATCCATTCTATATATATTGTTGTTATATTTTATTTGTTGTTGTTATTGTTATTGTTATTCAATGTATCCTTGAGATACACATGCAAACACACACACACACACACACTCTCGCTCTCTCTCTCTCGCAGACTCTCTCGTCGTTGTCGTCCTCCTCGCCGTGTGTTTTTTCTTTTTCTTCTACTTGCAAGTCGCGTGTGTTGCGTCGCCGCCGCCGCTGTCGCTGCCGTCGCTGCCTCTGCCGCTACCACCGCCTGTTTTTTCACCAATCAAATATGTGTGTGTTTTTGTGTGTTTGTCGCACTCCTTTGTCGTTTAGTTGTTGTGTTGACCGTTAATATGCAATTTTACAGATAATTTCAATTATTATATAGCGAATTTATTTGTTATGCGCCAATTTTGATCAAATTTAGATGCGTTTTTCTCTCTTGTTCCCCCTAAAAACTTGTAAAACGTTGCCACCCGGCACAAATGTTACCACTCTGTTAAATTTCCAAATCTGGCAATATGTACCATTTTGGCAACAATGCCAAAAATGGTAACTTACAAATTGTATACCTTTTTTAGAGAGTTTCTTAATTTTGTAACTGAAAGTTTTTAAATTTTAGCAGAGTTTTTTTTCGCATTTAAATTTGTTTTTTTGTGCGCTTTTATGTTTATAAGATATGTATTTAAAGTCGCCAGATTTCTGGTTAATGGCGAGAATCAGCTATAAAATAGCTATGTTGGCAACAGTCGATGAGCACAACGCGCCATCTGGCGAATGCCGCTTGAGACTGTTTGCTTCGAAAGTTTGCCGATATGTGAGCACATAAATTGTATGCATATTGTACCATATTAAAGTGTACCTATTTGATAGGTACAATTTCTCTAAGAGTTGGCGCCAAGTACAGATACATTTAAATTAAGGTATTGCAAATATCAAAATTTAATAACTATGCAATAAATTAAAATTTTAAAGAATATTTAAAATTCGAAATTACATAAAATAAAGGTAAACATTTTAATGAAGGCTTGAAGCTTTTCACCCCCAGAGGAGAGAAGTTACAAGTTTAATACTGAAAAAATTGTAAATATTAAAAAATTCTAGCTACAAAATTAAGCAATTGTCAAAAAAAAAAAAGATAGAACATATTTTTGTACCAAACAGTTTCCGGTACAAACTCAATACCCACCATTCTACTCTTAAGTACCGTGTTTTAAAAAAATTAAACACAAATTTTCTTTTAATGCATTTATTTAATCGAGGGTTGCTTGAAAGTTCGTGCGAGTATTATTATACATACATATTGTAAAAGGAGCTCCAATTATTATTTCTCTTCGCACCACTCGTTTTCCTTGCGCACTTTCTCCTCCTCAGCGGGTGAGAAATCGTTGGCAATGGCAAAAGTCTCTCGTATGTCCTGAAGCGATTTGCCTTTGATCATATTGGCGCACGTTTTGCAGGTGACATCCAATAGACCTTGAATGTTCAGATAATTGGCCGCCAAAATCAGTTCGAATAAGGTGCCCTGGTCGACTTTAAGAAAGTCCGCATCCCAAGATGAAATGTCGTCGGTGCGTTTCTCCTTATTCTCATCCTCCTGCGCCTCCTGTGGATCGTCCTGGGCATGATATGTCGCCCAGTGTAGGACTTTTCGTAATATTGCCGAATTGACATTGGGTAGCGGTAATATGCTATTATCGCTCTCATCCCCCAAATCTTCCAGAGCCGTTTTAATTGTTTCCGAACATTTGGCAATCTCAATGTCCGTGTCGAAAATTTCCTTATCGGAAGATTCCAAGCGAATTATTGGCATTTTGAAATAGCTGGAAAATATCATATATTAATTTTATAACTTTTGAGTATTTAATCACTTTATTTCGTTGTAACTTACGAGTTTCTTCTGTTTTTTTACCCTTGTCTCACAATTTGTCCAACAGATGTGGATCAATGTGGTTTTCAAGGCACCACATGAAAAGCTAAAAATAAGTGCTTTATTATTAATATGCTACATGCTTACATTTGAAAAGGTAATACTAAAAAGTGTATTTACAATGTCATTGCTACTACATCTCTAAATTTCCTTATTTTTCTAGACATTTTGAATTTTATTATTTTTAAATATTGGTAATACTTGCTTTTTTATACAAAACAAAAAGTTTTATATGTATAGATAGATTTTTAATTCCGCTTTGTTGACAAAAAAAAATATGTCTCAATTTGCCGGACTGCAAGTGTGACCTTTTCATGTCAAATCCCTAAAAAAAATACCATAATAAAAATATATTTACTATTTCTTTTCCTTTATTTTATTGTATTAGTAGTACAAATTTATATACTTTCCACAAAGAAATATATACAAAGTTTTCCGATTAGATTGTAAAATTAGATAAGATAGGAATTTACTTAGATTATATTTATTTTTAAATGCCATGATTCGTTTGCTTTACAATGTACAATGTCAATAATTTTATACATTTATAATTTGTTTGATATATGAAGATAATAAAATATGAAGATACTGTTCTCCAAGACTTGGGTGATGATTCATTTTCAGAAGTACATTGATAAATTTAATAGAAATGGTTTTGTTAAAAATCAACAGCATTAGTCGAATTATCTGGTATACATATATTCTTTGATCCTGAGTAGAGAGCCCATCACGATTACAAAGGCGCTAACGATGATCCCGAGTTTAAAAACCGAGACCAGGAAATTTTTTGACCAGCGAATTCCATAATAAACAATGACGAACATAAGTAAATAGGCAATTATATTTCCTATAACATTTCCATTATCCACTACGTCCATTTTAAAAATCTCTATTGCCTGCAATGAACAAATAATAAACAAAATAAACTGTAAAGAAATAAATTATTTTTTAAGGGGATTTCTCTACTTACTTATTTTTCGAGGGAGTGATTTCAGTGAGAAAGACACGTCTGACTTTCGAAACAGCTGTTGCAGTTGTGTGACCTCTTAAAAATAAGAGCAAAATACCAAATATTGCTTAAACGACTAATTATAAGTAAAATACCAAAAAAATATAGTCATTAAGTTATCGAGATCACTTATCGAGCATATTTTTCGCGTGAAATCGATTTGGTTTAAAAGTGTATACACAAGAATTTAAAAATATTTATCTTACAATATCCTAAATATTAATGATAATGCATGTTTTTTTTGCATATAATGATATTCCTATTGATTGTTTTTAATATCATAAACAATTATATTCACTTAATTCTTGAATAAATGAAATTTAGTATCCCAAAATGCATTAACCTATTTCACAATAATTTATATACAATAAATACATATACCAACTAATTTAAGACTGCTTATTAGAAGTACTTAAAGTCTCATAAAAGTGCCGATTATAGTTCACTCGAGTAATCCCATAAGAAACTCAAGGGTCTTTCCCATAAACGATACCACAGTATCGCATATTAAAGTGAGTGCTTGAATTCCCATTTCCTCCATGTCCTCTTTTTGGAAAGTGCGCAGAAAGCGAAACAGGAACAAAGCGGAGACAACGATGATCACGGGCCAAACCAGAGAGAGCAGAAATCGTGCAGTCCAGAGAAAGACATACCAAGTGATCGCGAATAGCAGTAAATAGGCTATTAATGTTCCCATATCTGTGGGCATTCCGGCATTCTTCACCGTATAATCATAGATGACGCTAAAAAACGGAGAATCGCGCCAATCACCGGATCTATGACAATGTTCATCCACCATTTTGAAAATGTCTCCAGGTTTGCAATGAAAATAATAACTAAGCAAACTGCAAATGAAATTAGTTTTAAAATTTATTCAATAACATTTCTTCTACTTACATATTTCTCGAAGCTATAAATTTAGAAACAAAAATACGACTAAAATCAACTTTAAATCAGCTGTTCGAGTTGTGTGACCGTTTTAAAATAGACTATAAAACTAAACATCAAAATACTAAAAATACCAATAAAGCTTAGGTTATCGAGATCATTTATCGAGAAAAGTTTTCGCGCGCAAACTATATTGTTTAAAAGTACAAATAAATATAAAAGTAAAAATTTAATATTATAAAAATTTAATTAAAAAATAAAATTATATATCCAAAAATGCACTTACCTTTAATAAGCAGTTAAGTATTGAAATATAAAGAATTATATATCATATGTTGTAGGAGTGGGAGCACCTTAAAAATAGTACTAAAATACCATGCAAAAATAATACCAAAAAAAGCACAAGCTATCGATATCATTTATCGAGCTATGATTTCGCGCGCAAAGTATGTTATTTAATAGTATACATTAAAAGTTAAGTTTATATTTAGTGCAATGTTTTGTTATTTGACTTTTAATAAGTTGAAATTAGAAAAAGTAAATGTATCCAAAAATGCACCTCAAACTAGTAGTAAAATACCAAGCTACAAAAATACCAATATCGCTTAAATTATCGAGATCATTTATCGAGCAAAGTTAACGCGCGCAATTTTTGCCATTTAAATTATATACCGAATGCATAAACTTAATATTTGAAAATCTTGAATTTATATTATTTTAAACCCAAGGCTGTCGAACCTTTTGAGGGTGTTAACCTGCAGGCCAAATTTTAAATGGAAATCTGTGAACTCTACATATGCATGCAGGTGTCCATTGAACCCGAGCAATTCCTTGTGAAACAGCCAATGTCCTGGCTAAAAATAGAATCGTAACTGATGCTCAGCAATTTGAACAGTAAGCAATTTCCTTTTTCCTTTTTTTTTTTTCTTTCTTTGAAATTCCGCTTGAAGCTGCTACAATTATAGTTCAATGTATTTTTACCTGTAAAACGTAAAGAAATCACATTTTAATGGTCGACAAATTGCACATACACACACATACACATGTACAAGTCTGGCATCCTCAGTGATAAAGAAGAAGAAATCCAACACTAAATGTTCACTTAATTGGATTTCCTAAGGCGTGTGTTTTGTTGTTGCAAGAAATAATTAAATAAATAATGTTGACTGCTTAGCAGACTATTGATAACAGCACAATTATCAAGCGTAAGAAATAAATTTTGTATTTCAAAGTATTTGTAGTAAATTCTAACATTTCTGACTTTAATATTGAAAATGGTTAAACCTAAAAAAAAAAAATTAATTAATCAATTCAATTCAATGCTACAAAATAATTCTAATTCAATTTTTAAAACAGTTGCTTGATTAATTATAAAGGTTTTCTTATTTTTAATAGTATTTAAGTCCTATGAATCTCATTTATTTAATTTACTTAAACATCTTATTCTTAAGTTTATTCTTAATCGAATGATTCTGATCCACGTTAGAAGGTATTACAATTTTATCATGAACTCTGTAATGCAATAAAAGGGGGCTTGGCAAAATACATAAGTTATATATAAATATAAACTGTTTCTTGGCAGCACTAACAGTCTAGTCGATATAGAGATCCGTCTGTCCGCACATCCCTCTATCCGTATATTGTCTTAGTATTGAACTTAATATGGAATAAATCTGACAAAACATTAATATACTTTATACTATACTTTATCTTAACAAGTGTATAGAATTATGTAAATAATATTGTCTGAAATTTTTATTCAAATCGTACTTTTAAATCACATAGCTGTCATAGGAAGAATCAATATTAAAACGACCTTTAGTATGAAAAACTAAGTTGTTTCTTGAGATATTTCATAAAAACTTGGGAATTATAAATTTAGTATTGTTATACACATTCTTACCAAATTTGGTCCACATTAGACTACTATATCATATAGTAAACATAAAAACGATTAGTTACAAATTGAATATAGGACATTGTAAGGGTATCAAAACTTCGGCGGGTGGAATATAACCTTTGCTGCCAGTCTTTAACTGTAACTGACAGCTGTTGCATGCACATGCATACCATATATATATATACACTAATACATATATACACATATCATCTGTATACACATAATTGTTATACTGTTATGAAGCTCTCCGTGTTTACTCGCATCCGTATAATCGAAGGTTATGAAATGCAAAGACCAATAAGTTTCATTTGTTGTGTATATGCTCTACTTATGTGTGTATGTGTGTATGTATGTATGTACATGTGTATTTATATATATATATGTGTATCAATATAGAGTTATGGATTGCAACAGGTGCACGATAACGATTATATCGAGTGGCATAAAAGGCGGAAATAAATTCATAAGTCTCTCGATGGGCGGGAAAAACCAATGTTTACCGATTCATGATTGCGCCTGTTACGCAAGGAAGGCAAATGAAAATATTTATTTTAGCAAACCAAATTTAATATGTAGTCGTTGAGCAACCCGGCTACAAAATACCCTGCTTTAACATACTATTTTAATACTTTGCTTAGTTGAATTAAATTTCATTTGCGGCTATTGGGTTTTTTTTAGCCTGAACCGGTTCGAAAAAAAAATAATTACATAAATCTTATGGTTTCCTAATATTACGCAATTATTTGCGACTTTGGATTAAAATAAGTTATATTTTAATCTTCAAAAATATTAAAATTATCACCAAAATTTGATTTCTTAAAAAAAAAATTTAATTTGATCAAAATGTAGAGAAAATTGTAATGCAATAAAAATATTTTTTGTATGAAATTGAACCAAGGTTCGAACTCCAACCTTGGGTTCAGGGGGTATATAAACCAATTCGCAAACCGAACCGATATCTTGCTCTATGGTTCGAACCGCCGAACCGAACCTTTAACAACATTTTGAAGGTTTGCAGACTTGAATGTAACAACTAACATATATATTTATCTTTTTGTACTATAGTTCTGCTTAGAGTTCATTCACGAAAAGGTCAGTTCCTGTTTGAAGGACCTTTTTGCCATAACTGGACATAGGTTAAGTATTGTCAAGTTTGACTTTTAAATAAAAATCCTTTTTGAAAAGATGAGAAGCACACAAATGTGTGCAGAATATTAAGTGAATGGAAGCGGAAATGTTGAGGCAAGATTCGAGCATGCAACAGGAAATACATACACATCCACACACACACACACACACATATATATATATATACATACTCACACACAGAATAATAGATAGTGCGACACTTGTGTGAGTATAGCAACAAAAGCTAGATATAATAACAGGCACTACAACTGCAATAACAACTAGCAGCAAAAGCTACTGTCAAGCGAGCTCGACTGTGAGAGACCCTGTAATTATTATGAAAAATTTTTACAACAAACGTGTTTCATTTTGAGGAATACTTTAAATTTTAGACCATTATCGGATTTTTATAATTTCTGTTAAATTTGTAATTAATAAAAATATCCTTTTAAGACAATACTCTTTAAATTAAAAAGAAAATTTTGACTTTTCGCATTTAAATATTTTTAAAATTAAATTTATTAGGTTCTTTGCAGTTATTGTAGTACAGGGTCCAATAACAGGCACTACAACTGCAGCAATAACAACAATAATAACAACAACAATAACAACGTTGTCTTTGGTCTGTTGTACAAGTACAAATAAAGGCGTGACACAGTTCTTGTTTTCTCCTTCACACACACAACAACACACATACACATATATCTGTCGAAACACATGGTCGTATCTTATTTATAGTCCTGTTTGTGTTGTTGTTATTGTTGTTGCTGCCGTCAAAGTCAGTCAACCAGTCGAGGCAGTCACTTGCAATGCAATTGCAACAATGTCGCATTGAGGTAGCCTTTGCCTTTGTGTCCTGTGTCCTGTGTCCTGTTCGCACTTGCCTCACTCTGTGTCTTCTGAGGCAAACAGCATAGGTAAAAACATATTGTATGAGACGGGAGAGAGAAAGAGAGAGAGAGAGAAAGAGAGAGAGAGAAAGATAGAGTCATAGAAAATGGCAAGTTCCATAAACTGATAAAAATAATTATCTAAAATCAAGATTTTGGTCTCATAAATAAGATTTTTGGTCTAATAGGCTATTTCCACGACAGCACATTCGGCACATTCGACGCCATTTTCATCATCCGACCCGAATGTGGACTTCATTTCAGTACAAAATCCGGATGATCTTTTTGGGTCATCCAAAATGAATGTGCCGATTTTTTGCCAGTATTTTCAGTATTTTTTTATCGAACACCCGATGCTTATCGATATACTCGTGAAAAAAAACCAATTATCACCTAACCCAGCTGTTTTGTGCAATAAAAACAGAAGGCAATTAATTTTCGCCATTTATAATTTCAATATAAATATTAAATTGTTGTTATTGTCAGCTTTTTATTATATGTGCACAGAAATCGAACAGCTGATTTATTCTGCTGATATGGCAAGTCCATTGAATGTGTCACATTTGGTCGTGGAAAGCCAAAATTGAGTCACATCCGAATGTGCTCGGATGAGCCAAATGTGAGTGGTCGTGGAAATAAGCTATAAAAAATGTGTCGAGAACATAAAATTCTTAATTTAAGACAACATATCTTTGTTTTAAGAACATCTAAATAAGAACAAGGTCTTATTTTAAGAATAAATGTTTTTAAAATTAAAAACATAAAATTTAAATTATTTTTATATTTTATTTTGTCTTGGTAATTTTATAAATGTTATTCCAATTTTTTAATAGTCGGACTCGAACCGCCGCCTACTATACCCTCCTAACAATTTAAGATTTTTATTCTTATAAGATTTAATGATTTTTTAGATTAAAAATCGAAGTTTTAGTAATTTATTTATCTTATTTGGAAGAACCAAATATTTAAGATATATATTCTTTATTTTAGAAGCTGATCTTTTTTTCAGTGTAGTTGTTAATTGTTTCGGGACACAAATGAAGTGCCACTTAAGAGCCACATTGATAAATGAATCTCTTCGCCGGCTGACAACTAAATCCTGGCACGCAGTAAATATAAGAATACGGGAAATTCATTAAGCAGTCAATTAAATAGTTTTCAGCATTCAAAGAAGCTCAACGTAGACGGAAAAATTAATCAAAATTAATAGCATTTTGATTTGTTAAGCCAAGGCGTTTTCATTAATTGCTTTTCACAGCGCTTTGACGAGCTTAGTTTCTAAGAAAATGCAGCATTATAATATACGAGAGTCGAATAATTCGGTATACTTCAAAAATAAGTAAAGGGTATATTGTGTTCGTTGGAATGTATGTAAAAGGGAGAAGGAGGCATCTCCGACCACATAAAGTATATATATTCTTGATCAGCATCAACAGCCGAGTCGATATAACCTTGTGTGTTTGTCTGTCTGTCTGTCTGTCCGTCTGTCTGTCTGTCTGTCTGTCTGTCTGTCTGGCTGTCCGTCTGTCTGTCTGTCCGTCTGTCTGTCTGTCCGTCTGTGTGAATAAAAGCATCTCGGAGACTATAAGAGGTAGGTAATTTATTGTAGTACCTATAGTATTTTTGTACTTAGGTAATATTATTAAAAGTAATTATTTTAACAAAGAAGATTTCTTTTATAATTTTAAATGTTTGCTGTTAGTTTTTAAGCAATGTCTCATCAGCCTACCCTCGCACATAAATACTACTTAAATAATTCAATCGCAAATGTCGATTGATTATTTTCAATTGCAAAAGACAATTGAATGAATTGAATTGTTAGTCGTGTTTGTGCATTGGATTTTGGAAAAATCCATTGCTTGCTACTCGTATCATTACCACTTGTAAGTGAGTGTGACAACATGAGGCAAGCACTTTTAGCTGTCAGTGTTTACTCTCACTTTAAGTGCATTAGATGGCAGATGGTGCTTACCGCAGAGGAAAAAACCTCAAGACTAAGTCCTCTCTCTCCTCTCTCTCGTCATTGGGTTTCTAGGAAAGCCAATGCCTTGGAGAGTGAGTTTAAAGTGCAGTCAGCTCTCAAACTCAACGTTGACCTTTCACGTTTTTGGGGCCAAAGGGTTTCGTGACGTTCTTGCATGCTGAAAACCATTTGATATGTTCTTGTTAACTCCTATGACCGCGACACTTGATAAAAATTAATGAGCATCAGCAAAGTAAAAAAATAAAATAAAAGCTGAAGCAATCGACTGAAGAATACCCCAGAGATAAATACTAAGAGCAGAGTTTTTCTTTTTTTTTTTTTTAATATTATCAAATTGCTTAGGGAGCTGCTGTTGTTCGCTTGGGATTGCAATTGAAGCACAACAGCAACAGGTTCACAAATTTTTACACCTAACTAAACTAAGCCTGCAAAATCAGTAAGTAAAGAGTCAACTTCTTCATTTAAAGAGCAACGCTTTTGGCCACAAAAAAATTCCAAAAAGCAAGCAACAAAATGTCAAACAGAAAGGGAAGGAAACATAAAATTCTTACAAAAAAATACAGTATTAAAAGCAGAAAACTGTTGCTTTTTTCGGGCTGCTTTTAAATGTCAGCGTGTAATAAAATTGTAATAAAATTTGGACGGCTTTTACGCATTTTTAAGTTTGCGTCGCTTTTGCATAAATGAAATTATTAACAAATAAATGAAAAAGTGCGCAGTAAAAGTGAATTATAATTTTTTTTTTTTGCATATCAATATATCTTTTTTTTTTTTTTTAATATTTTCATTCAATTTTGCTGGTTGCCTGCAACAAACATAAATATCAAAGGTGAGTGTGAGAGCAAAAGATGGAAAAGATGGAAAAGAAAACCGAAGAGAAGCTGCCGTGTATATGAGTAGTTTCCTTTTTTTTTTTTTTGTATTTTTATTATTTTTATTTTTCTTACCTTACTTGAACTGAATTGAGAGGGAGGGAGGGAACTGTCGTGTCAATTCAATCAACTTGCTTTCTTGCCTTCCTTCTCTCACCTCCTCTTTGCTTCTCGTTTCTCCTCTCTTCTCCTCTGCTTATGGCTGTTGGTTACACAAATGAAAATTTATTGTATATGCTTTATGCATGCGTTGACACAATATATATTGTATGTATGGATACAGGACTTGGGGACTTCAGGACTTCAGGACTTAAGGAGTACAGGTCTACACCGGAATATGCTATATTCTTGCGTATAATAAATTTTCAATTTGCTGCACAAGACACTCGACAAACTGCGTCGCTTAAAATGAAATTCGCCCATGCAAAATACGTCATAAAAAAAAATTAAATAAAAAAAAAAATACGCAAAAGCATTAATATAAATATATGTATTATATTTATATTTCTCTTTTGGGCAGCTATTGTAATGTGCAAATTGGAAAAGTTTTTGCGCACAAAGAAGCCAGTTTTCTGCTGCTTCGCCTTTTTAATTTTTTAAATGTACACTTAGTCGAGAAAGTACTTTGACAAAATCTAAAAACTAACACAATTTCTCTAGCAAAGAAAAATAGATTTTTTTAATTTATTTTTTATTTTTTTTCTTATTAAAAAAAAGAATAGTAGGAGTTGGTTTGATTAGTTTGAGAGCTGAAAAATAAAAGAAAGAAAAATAATTATCATTGAATTTACTATTTTTTCTATATTTTGTTTAAAGAATATTTATTATTTTTCTTATTTTTAATTCTTGTCTATGCTTAAAGCAAGTTAAATATAAAAAAAAATATATTTTTCATGAAATTTGACAATTTTTAAAAATAAAAAGTTAAATACATATGTATATAAATTTTTATTTCATAAAGTTTTTTTATTGAATTGAACTATTTTTTCTACATATTTTTCTGATGTTTTTTTTTTATTTTTACTATTTTTTTTTTGTCTAAGGAGCTTAGAACAAATTTAAAATTAAAATAAATAATTTTCATTGAATATAACTTTTGAATTTGACAATTTCTAAAAATAAAAAATCAAATATGTATAAAAATTTTTAATTCATAAAAATGTTTATTGAATTTAACTATTTTTTCTATATATTTTTCTGAATTTTAATTTTATTTTTATTATTATTTTTATTTGTTTAGAACAAGTTTAAAGTAAAAAAATAATTTTCTTTGAATATAATTTTTTGTATAATTAAAATCAAATATATATTTTTATATTAATTTGTATTTCATCAAAAGACTTTCTTGACTAGCTGTATATATATATATATTTTTCTATTATGTTTTGACCGTTTCTGCAGCTGCACCTACACACGCATTAAGCATACGCCGCGTGGTCCTGCCACTTAATTAACGTACTTGACGCACTTTCTTTATTTTGAGTCAGTCAAAAAGAGGTTGCCAAGCC